>CM035410.1:13792246-14492246 GCA_020310875.1 Ceratopteris richardii
GATCCTTGGCGAGGGCCAAGGCTAACGGGTTGTCGGTGAGGATGCATGTAGTGTTGGGAATGAAGGCCCAAAGGACTCTCCTTTTGTATATTTTCAGCCTCCAGCTCATAGCTCTCCCCGAGAGCTTTCCAAACATATTTTTGTTATATTTTTCAGACCCCAAATTAAGGACTCTCTCTCTCTCTCTCTCTCTCTCTCTCTCTCTCTCTCTCTCTCTCTCTCTCTCTCTCTCTCTCTCTCTCTCTCTCTCTCTCTCTCTCTCTCTCTCTCTCTCTCTCTCTCTCTCTCTCTCTCTCTCTCTCTCTCTCTCTCTCTCTCTCTCTCTCTCTCTCTCTCTCTCTCTCTCTCTCTCCCCATCGTGCATCGGGCGCGCTCCCGTCTTCATCGCAAGTCTTTGGGCTCAGCACACTGAGCATTTTTTTCTCATCTTCGAATGCAATGAGCACTACGGCTAAGAAGGACGATTTGATGAAAATGGAGGACAAACTGACCATAGCTATCAAAGAAAACAAGAAGATGGTGGACTCCACTATCACGGCCATCATCAACCGCCTCTCAAAGCTCGAGAAAGAAGTAGAAACATATCACAAAGAGAGGGAAGCATGGCAGAAAGAGAAAGAAGAGTGTGAGAGGGAGAGAAACAAAGAAAAAGAAGAATGGGCTAAGGAAAGGGCAAACATGAAAGAAGAATTGGAGCTGATCAAAGCTTCAATGGTATCTCTCACACCCGAAGAGGGAGAGATTCATATGAACACGACAGAAGCTTTAAAAGAAGAACTCACCAAAGCTTTGACCGCGAGCATGGAAAACAAATTAGAAGCCACCAAAGAAGGATGGATCGACATAGTGAGAAAGAACATCAAAAAAGAAGCCAAAGAGGAAGCACAAAAGGAAGAAGCACTCATCGTGCACACCACCATTGAAGAAGAAAAGATGAGACATGCCCGTAGTCTCAATGTACGCATCACGGGTATTGTAGAAAAAGAAGGCTCTACACCCGAGTCCGACGGGAAGACACTATGCAAGATGCTCAGCTACAAAGAGGACTCCCCTCCATTTATCAAGTCTTGGAGAATGGGACGAGACCCCACGAAGAAGAGAGCTCTCATTCTACACTTCCCTTCAGAAGATGTAAGATCTACTTTCCTACGCAAGAGGGTGATTCTGAGAGTACTTGATGGCCCCCCCATCTACCTTGATGATGATCTCACACCCATGCAAGTAGCACACCGCCGTGCATGCATGCCGAGAGTACACCAAGCTCGCAAAGAAGGAAAGAAGGCTTCATACAAAGATGGTCGTGTCATCATTGATGGCAAGGCCATCCCATAGGGATTCGCGGCCTGTGAGACACTCGAGGAGATACACCTTGCAGTTTGGAACTGCAATGGAGACCTATGGACACACCCAGAGAGGTTGGAAGAGGTGCGCAAAGGCAAAGACATCATTATGCTCACAGAGACACATGAGAGCCCGGACCGGGGCCTACCTCGAGTCCACGGTTTCCAGTGGGAGTCCACATACAGAGAGTGTACACGTCAGCATACCACCAGAGGATCAGGAGGAGTAGCCATACTCTTCAGAGATGGACTTCAGAACAGGATACAGATAGTCACACGTGACTCACAGGCCAGATATCTTTGGATTCGACTCCAGCTCTCACAAGAGCGGATCATCTTCATAGCTTTATGCTACTTTGCTCCCTCTAGCTCGCGATTCGCTATCATAGATCGAGAGGAGGACTCACCATACACTTGCTTGTCAGAAGAGATTACAGAGTACTCAGCACTAGGGGAAGTCTTCCTTATGGGAGACTTCAATGCCAGGACAGGCAATGATCAGTGTGAGATATTTGACCCAAAAGACCCACAGATACTACGTACCATAGAGGATGAGTCTACAGCTCGAGCTTCAGCTGACTCTACACACACTCATTATGGCACTCACTTACTCAGACTAGGCTCTCGACATAATCTCGTTATCTATAACGGGATGGCTCAGTGGCCTACCTCAGGAGGATTGACATGCATGCCACACTCAATCACAGATGGCAGGGGAAGTTCAGTAGATTACGTCATGGGATCTAGAGAGGCCATTCACCTACTTACCTCATTCACCATCCCACCTATACCCATTGGAGCCGATCACGCATACCTCGCTCTCTCCCTCAAGGGAGACACCCCTACACGCACACCCGCAGCACGCATCCCACACACCACCATCCACTTCACACACGAGCTAGCTCACATATATGCGGCCCAAGTCGAGAAGGGTCTTCTCTTGCTTCACCCTGACACTCCACTATCCCTACTCACCTCACAGATAGCATCAGTTCTTCAGACATCCGCCATCAGCTCCTTCCCACACACCATCCATTCTGGTCACACACCTCCCCCAGGGACTATGCCACAACATCGTTGGTATGATGAGGAATGCAGAGATACCTACCGCCGACTACGAGCTCAACGAGCATTGGGAGAGATCACAGAGAGACAGGCCACAAGACAGATGAAGACTCTCACACGTCGGAAGAGGCGAGCCTTTGAGGAGGCACAGATGCTTGAGCTATATCATCTCTTTATGAGTATGGACAGTGCTGCAGCATGGCGTACCCTACGAGAGCCACGCCCGACCACACCTATTGGGGACCTACACACATGGCATGATTATGCTCAGAGATTATATGAGGTGCCTGGGCAGCCTCCCATTCCCCATCCACTTGAGCCTCGCCCTACTAGTTCTCTTTTCACAGCAAAGATGGTTGAGAGGGCCATAGGACGACTGCGACATGGACGTTGGACAGACCATACGGGATTGAAGAGCGAGCACCTCATATATGCATCCTCCACTATAGCCCCGTTGATTGCACATGCCTTCAATCGGGCTATAGGGGAGGGCTTCCCAGAGGAGTGGACTAGGCACACCATTGTGCCTATCCACAAATCTGGCGACACCCTGGATCCAGGGAATTATAGGACCATCATGATTGGCCACACCATGGCCAAACTATACGGTGCCATACTTGAGGCAGAGCTCAGCTCATATGCAGAGACTGAGGGGCTACGAGCACGAGGCCAGGCAGGTTTTCGACGAGCTTTCTCTACTATTGATCACATCTTCATTTTGCGCTTCCTCATTGATGGGGCAAGGGTGCGGAAGGAGAGACTATATTGCTGCTTTGTGGACTTCCGCAAAGCTTTCGATACAGTGCCACGAGAGAGGCTCTTCCAACGCCTTCAGAGCTTGGGAATACCATCAGGGATGATTTGGGCCATCTATGCACTCTATGAGCAGGTGACCGGGAGAGTACAGTGTCCAGGAGGTATGTATGAGGTCATTGCTAGCACCATCGGTGTTAAGCAAGGCTGCCCGCTCTCTCCCACTCTATTTGGTCTCTACATCGATGAGATTGAGGACTACATTCTCCGAGCTGGAGGAGAGGGTGCAAACCTCGCAGGTACACCTGTCCACATTTTATTATATGCCGATGACATTGTCTTGATTTCAGAGTCACCCGATGGATTACAACGCCACTTGGATGCCCTCGATGAGTTTTGTACACAGAAGGGCTTGACAGTAAAAATTGGCAAGACCAAGGTCATGATCTTCCACACCTCCCCCTTGGTGAGGAATGGAGCAGGATTCACAGCCGGCGGTGGACAGATTGAGGTGGTCACTTCCTATGTCTACCTCAGAGTCACATTCACGAGCTTACCTGGCCCCTTCAGCATGAGACAGGCAGCCACCGATAGACTCACACGAGCATATGCAGCTTTAGCCATGTTAGAGCGGAGATGTCACCAGGCACACTTCCAGGAGCCCCGCACGAAGGGGTGGCTATTTGACACACTAGTCCGACCAGCTATGATGTATGCTGCGACAGTTTGGGCCCCAGGCCTCACAGCCACCCAGTGGAGTGCGATCGAGAGGCCCCAGGTACGTATGATCTCGCGACTATTTCGCGGGAAACAGTCGGTACCACATGACATCATCAGGGCAGAGCTAGCTGCACCACCCATGGTAGTAGATGCACTATTCCAGACTATCTGCTTTATTCAGAGGATGAGGGAGCTCCCTACAGACAGACTCACACGCAGAGCTTTTGAGGCATCTATACAGATATCAGAGTCAGGATATGAGAGAGCTTGGTACACTCAGGTTAGAGTATGGTTTGATAGTCATGGGCTTGATATGGACAGATTACCGCCTTTTCAGTACGACCCAGACTCACCTCACATCCACCTCTCCCGTCATGAGAGGAATGTTGTGTTGAGACAGGATCTTTGGCAGCGCTACATTAGTCAGACATGGCACACACCACACATGGGATCGAGACTATTGCACTATCGAGACCAGTTCTTAGACATCCTAGCAGACGGTTTCATCCGGCGGCCATGTTACATGGATACTTACATGCCTCATAGCTCGAGGGTAGCGATTGGCCAGTTGAGAGTCTCATCACATAGACTAGAGATTGAGACGGGCAGAGCCGCAGACATTCCCAGAGAGGAGCGGGTATGCAAGGTTTGCAGAGTAGAGATAGAGGATGAGGAGCACTTTGTATGTAGATGTAGCGCATATGATGGCATCAGAGGTAGATACAGGACTCTATTTACAGGGCAGCCCACCCTCCGAGAGATCATGGACTCTAGAGACCAGCGACAGCTCGGGCGATTCCTACTAGAGATACAGAGTCACAGAGATTCCCTACTCCAGCCTACTGTAGCAGCCCATACAGGAGGGAGACAGAGTCAGCTCACTGAGTTCTTTATTCCACGACATACTGCAGCCCTCCCCCCCTCAGCCCACACACCGAGAGGGGTGACTCTTCAGCAGGCTCAGGCTGCTCGAGCTAGGAGACGACCCCATGCTAGAGGATATCGGGCCCCGAGACACCACCGACATCAGATTGCAGAGATCCAGCCTCGTCACCATGGCGCCATGGAGGAGAGACGATTCCAGATGATGGCTGATCCCGTTGCAGCTATCACGATGGCCCTGACTCCACCTCCACCTATGTATCACATCTTACACCCGCCCATTAGCACAGGATGGAGCTAGTTAGTCGTTTCAGATGCATTCCCATGCTTGTTGTACTACCCCTTTGCATATAGACTGCCATAGATATCGCACTCCATACACCCCCCCCTTTCATGGGTATCTCCACACGCATTTCACGGAGATATGTATCAGCTTTACCAGTTTCTTTTTCAGCACTTTTATCTTCTCTGATAGACAGAAGATACACCCATGTACATCGATTTGTCTCATAGGCCGAGTTCGGCCTCCTAATAGACGTAAAAACACTTTCTTCTTTCTTTCTTTCTTTCTCTCTCTCTCTCTCTCCCCCTCTCCCCCTCTCTCTCTCTCTCTCTCTCTCTCTCTCTCTCTCTCTCTCTCTCTCTCTCTCTCTCTCTCTCTCTCTCTCTCTCTCTCTCTCTCTCTCTCTCTCTCTCTCTCTCTCTCTCTCTCTCTCTCTCTCTCTCTCTCTCTCTCTCTCTCTCTCAATACACCACCCATAGCACTGCACATTCGACACGGCTTGGACATACACCCCAGAATAGATGGTACGATGAGGAGTGTAGGCGACTATACCGACATCTCAGAGCATAGAGTATCTTGGGATCCATCACAGAGAGGGAGGCACGACGACAGATGCGAGCCCTCACACGCCGAAAGTGGCGAGCTTTCGAGGAGCGACAGGAGACAGAGTTGTTCGACCTTCTCATGAGTAGGGATTGTGCCACCGCATTGAGGGCCCTACGTGAGCCATGCCCACCTACACCCATAGCAGATCCTCAGACTTGGCACACCTATGCCCAGAGGTTATATGACGTCCCAAGACAGCCACCGTTGCCGATCCCTCCCACACCGCGTCATGTGATATCCACCCTATTCACGGAAGCATGGTACGACAGGCCATCGATAAGCTATGGCATGGCCGTTCAGTAGACCACACGGGGCTACAGGGCAAGCACTTTATATATGCAGCAGATGTAGTTTCCCACCTGATCGCCCATCTCTTCAACCGTGCTTTGGTTGAGGGATTACCTGACTCGTGGACTATGCATACCATTGCGCCTATCCATAAGTCCGGCGATATGATGGACCCAGGGAACTACAGGTCTATTATGATAGGCCAAATGCTGGCCAAGATCTATGGGGCAGTACTAGAGGCAGAGCTCGGTACACACGCGAAAGAAGCTGGGATCAGAGCACCCGGCAAGGCAAGCTTCCGCCGCACTTTCTCCACCATTGACCACATCTTCGTGCTTCGTTGCTTGATTGAGAGCATGAAGGCGAGGAAGCAGAGACTATACTGTTGCTTTGTGGATTTCCACAAAGCCTTCGACATGGTCCCTCGAGAGACTACTACGGAGGCTCCAAGAGTTACAGCTACCATCAGACATGCTATGGGTCATCCATGCTTTGTATGCACGAGTCACAGGCAGGGTGCGCTTCCCCGGCGGCCTATCAAACAGCCTTGTTAGCACCATTGGTGTGAAACAAGGTTGCCCTTTCTCACCCACTCTCTTCGGTCTCTACATCGACGAGATCACTGAGTATATACAGCGAGCAGGAGGGCTAGGAGGCGACCTCGGAGGTACGTCAGTACACATACTATTATATGCTGATGACATTGTCCTGCTTTCAGAGTCACAGGAGGGGCTACAGTCACATTTACAGGCGCTCGATACGTTCTACATGGAGAGAGGACTCACAGTGAACCTTGGCAAGACCAAGGTCATGATCTTCCATACCTCCAGGACGGTACGCCATCGCGCCGCTTTCACTGCAGCTGGAGGACAGATAGAGGTAGTGGACTCCTTCGACTACCTAGGTGTCACCTTCTCGAGAAGCACAGGGGTATTCTCCATGGCACAGGCAGCGAGGGATAGATTGACGCGAGGCTATGCGGCACTTGCAGGATTGGAGAGACGCTGCTTTCAGACACATTTTCACGAGCCCCGGACTAAGGGGTGGCTCTTTGACACTCTAGTGACACCCGCATTGATGTACGCAGCAGCAGTATGGGCACCAGGGATCACGGAGGCGATGTGGATGCGGATTGAGAGGCCCCAGGTCACCATGATCTCACGATTGCTCCACAGCAAGCCCTCCGTTCCACATGACATTATACGCGCTGAACTTCGCACACCACCGATGCTAGTGGAGGCCCTCTTCTAGTTGGTGACCTTTATTCTGAGAGTCACATAGCTCCCCACCAGCCGACTCATCGGGCTTGCATTTGAGAGCTCTAGACATTTGGCAGAGACAGGGCATGAGAGAGTATGGTATGCACAGTCCTACGGATGGTTAGCAGACCATGGCATGAGCATTACCGATCTCCCCCCTTTTCAGTATGACCTCTCTTCCCCCACATTACCCTCTCTCGTTCCGAGAGGAATAGGATCATCCGTCAGGACCTACTACAGATACAAGACATGGATAGCACCACGGGAGCCTCTTCCCACAAAGAGGCAACACTACAGAGAGCACTTCCTGACTGTGACAGCGGATGGTTTCATTCAGAGACCACGATACATGGATACATACATGGCACCAGCTGAGAGAGTGGCCATTGGGCAGCTCAGAGTATCATCACACCAGCTTGAGATTGAGGTTGGGCGAGCGACACATACCCCCAGGGACTAGAGATTATGCAGGATATGCCGAGAGGAGGTGGAGGACGAGGAACACTACACATGTAGATGCCAGGCATATGAGGACATCAGAGACCGCTACCCACAGCTCTTCGGGGGGGGGGAGCCCAGAGAGATCAAGGCTTTATTGGGGACGGAGGACCAACACCCTCTAGGTCATTTCCTAGTAGAGCTCCAGCGCCGCCGTGCATCACTTCTCCAACAGCAGAAGGAGATACACCTGGCCCCCCCTCCTCAGACTTATATTACAGATTTTTTCAGACCCACAGCCACTCGAGGACCCAGCTCGATGCGGGGTGTCACATTACACAGAGCAGAGAAGCTTAGACGACAGCATCGACGACCGAGTCCCCCACTCCGGAGAGCCCGTCCACACCAGAGAGAGATTCAGGCGATTCACGCACGCCATGACATGGAGATACGGAGACGTCAGCCGCGCACCCGTGTCGATTTCGACGTTCAGAGCATTTTGAGGATCGCCACGATGCCTTACCCACCGATGCATTATATCCTACACCCACTCAAGGCATTTAGAGGGTTGTGATACCACCGAGCCTCCCCTCCCTATGCATATCATATTTGTATCTCACCCATTGAGCATATAGAGTGCATACCCATAGCACCCCACATCCTTGATGCCAGTTATTATCCACTCCTTTTATACCCGTTTTTGTATTCACACTTTATTTTCCTTTTGGATCACAATGGATTGGATCATACCGATGTATATGTTTTGGCTCATAGGTCGATTTTGGCCTCTAACAGATATTAAAAAGTCTCTCTCTCTCTCTCTCTCTCTCTCTCTCTCTCTCTCTCTCTCTCTCTCTCTCTCTCTCTCTCTCTCTCTCTCTCTCTCTCTCTCTCTCTCTCTCTCCCCCTCTCTCTCTCCCCCCCCCCCCATGGATACTTACATGCCTCATAGCTCGAGGGTAGCGATTGGCCAGTTGAGAGTCTTATCGCACCAACTAGAGATTGAGACAGGACGGGCACAGCCGAAGACATTCCCATAGAGGAGCAGACATGTAGGATATGCAGAGTAGAGATGGAGGATGAGGAGCACTTTGTATGCAGATGTAGCGCATATGATGACATCAGAGACAGATACGAGACTTGGTTTACAAGGCAGCCCACCCTTCGAGAGACCATGGACTCTAGAGACCAGCGACAGCTCAAGCAATTCTTACTAGAGATACAGAGTCACAAAGATCCCTATTCCATCCTACTACAGAAGCCCAAACATGAGGGAGACAGAGTAAGCTCACTGAGTTCTTTGTTCCATGACATGCAGCAGCCCTCCACCCCTCAGCTCACACTATGGACGAGATGATAACCCCCATACCTATCAACATGCACAGGCAACGTCCGGAAGGAATCCCTAAACCGTCTCAGCACACCGAAGGCTCGCTAGAGGCTGACCTACGTCAGGAGCTGCTAGAGGTGAGAAAGGAGATGATGGCTTTGAGATCTACCCATCTCCCGCACTCGGCAATCACTATGACCACCTTACCACCACAATTCCTTCCTAAAGTGTTATATTCCAGAGATGTACATGCTTGGAGGAACAAGAAGTTCCTTGCTTGGGGGATAGCCAAGGCCAAAAGCCAAAGAGTTCGTATGCGGTGCCTACTCATGATGGCCAGATGAGTAGAGGGACCTTAGAGAGAACTCTAGATGTTGACTAGGCAAGGGCTATAAATAGGCTGGGAGGTGAGTACCAGACATGTCATTCTCCACTTCTCACATTTGGTATCAGAGCAAAGAGAGAGAGAGATCTTGAGGAGAGCTTGATGGAGATGGAGAATTCGTGAGTCATGATCTTCCTCTCTGATGGTGTCTTCCCTTTGGGAGTAGAGCTTAGTCATCATAGCCATGGCGTGCGGCTGTTGTGCGTGTAAAAGAAGGGAGAAATCGGACGGAATCCATAATCCGCATGTCTTCGTGGGGCAAAAGAAGGTTTCAGGTGACGCGAATCGCATTCTCAGGTCATTTATTGCTTCCCTTTATAGTTCATGGAGTATCAAGCTCACCGTGCAGCAGCCGGGTCTTGAACTCGCCACCTCCAATCAAGAGGAAGGAGTTCCAACCACTAGACTACACCGATTTCGTGATAGATGATGGTAGTTTGTATACCCTATAGTTAGGTTGCGCCTCTTCACCAAGGAAAGAGATTGCGAGAGAGAGAGAGAGAGAGAGAGAGGAGAAAGAGATCCATGAAGAAATAGAAGAAGAAAGAAAGAGAGAAAAAGATAGAGAGAGAAGAAGAGAATGAAGAGAGAGAAAGAGAAAAGTAGAGAGAAAGAAAGAGAAGAAAGAAAGAAAAAGAAGAGAGAAAGAGAAGAAGTAGAGATAGAAAGAAAGAGAGAGAAAGAGAAAGAACAAAAGAGAAGGAAAGACAAGGAAAGAGAAAGAGAAAAAAAGAGAGAGAGAGAGAGAAACAAAGAAAGAGAAGGAAGGAGAAGGAAAGAGAAAGATAGAGAAAGAGATGAAAAAAAAAAAGAGGGAGAGAGAAAGAGATAGAAAAAGAGAGGTAAAGAGAAAGAGATAAAAGGATATGAAGGAACAAGAAAATGGATGAACAAAAAGGAAGAGAGAAGATGAAAGTGAAGATTAAAAAGAGAAGAAAAAGATTAGAAAGAGAGAAGAGTAAAGAAAGAGCACGGTTCGCATACCTACCTTTACCAAATTGGCCATAACTCTCTCATATGATATCCAAATTGGATGATTCCACTTGGTATAGAAGTAGACTTTCAAGGCTTTCCAATGCGTAGCTCGAAGCTATCATTGGATAATTAAAAACCACCTGTAGAGAGCATTTAATTCTTTGCATATCTCTTCAAAGAGGCATGCTGCCCACTCACCTAGCTTCATTGTTTTGGCCATAACTTCCTAATGGGAGCTCCAAATCAAGAGATCCAACTTGCTATAGATTCTATACTTCAAGCCCTTTCTTTTTACAGGTTATATGCCATATTTTGACCAATGGAAGCCATCTCTACACAAGCTTTTTGATGGCTGTTGACTTGCGAGAAACTCTTCTTGAGTGACTTGAGTATTCAATTATAATAATTAGAAGTTCCTAATAATATTTTGAACCATTTTGGATAAGAATGAAGTAATTTTCATACATTTTCATCATATTTTTGCTCTTGAATATATTCGTTTGAATACTTTTCGCATCAAAGTTGATAATTTTGCATTGTACTCTTTTCCAGTTTTATGAAATCAACATTGGAATGTGCATGAAAGCTAGCTTTTACATGAATTTATCTATGCACATGAAGTTACACTAACTTATGTTGATTCATAAAAGCATGCACAGATCTTTTTTGCGTGTCTTAGAATCTTTTGCAGGTATTGAATGCAAAAAAAGACATTGTAATGAGGGCGTGTAGTGCCCAACAACACATTTTGGAAAAGTTTCTAATTTGCAGGTTTCTGGAGTAAAGAGAGTGGTTTGCAAACCACTAGGCTGATGCCTATCATTGTAATGGTTATTATTATTTTTTTCAGGCTTCCTTTTCTTGGCGAAATGATGTCGGAAATTTTGTAGGCACATGGCGTTATATGCCATGTGAGAACTAAAGTGATGTTGTGTTGTGTGAAAGAGGAAGTCTTATGTTTGCATAACTAAAAGCATATAAATTGATTGAAGTAGAGAAAAAGATGCATGAGTGGATGCATGCATACATAGATGATATGATTGTTAGAAAGTTGAAATGCACGATGCATTTTCTGTTTATAGAAGATCACTTTTATGTATCACCACGATGAGTTAGGGTAAGCATGAGGTATGTGATAGAGGTATCATGCATAGGCTAATTGTGCCTTTAGCGAGTAAAGGACAAAGTATATACATCAAGAACAACTAAAATGTGTTTTCGACTTGTAAAGAATTAGCACATGAATTGTTTTTCATGCGAGTCTATGTACTTGATATAGACGCTTATCTCGAGTCCGCACAAGAGCGCTATGGTTATGATCATCAATACAAGTATTAAGTGCTTGTACGTGATTGGTTGTGATAAGATTAATGAATGTGCAATAAGCACAATGAATAGAATGACATCGATAGATGTTCACCTTCACTAAAAGGTAGATACTATGTAAAAGGTTGATTTTTCAACGAGACGATTTGGATGGTTGATTGGTTTGCATTGATCCAAATATCATTATATGCATGGATATATCTCCATGTCATAGTCCATCCAAGATAATGAATGATTTTATTTAATCATTCATTATCTTGAGCAAATAGTTAGTGAGGTAGCAGCCTCATAGAGATTTAGATGCCTCAAAGAGAAGCATCTAAATCTCTATGAGGCTGCTACCTCACTAACTATTTGCTCATGTCTCGTCATTTTTAAGTTTAAAAAAATGATTGAGCAAATAGTTAGTGAGGTAGCAGCCTCATAGAGATTTAGATGCTTCTCTTTGAGGGAATGCCCAAATTTATTGAAATTTCGAGGGAAAGTAGCTCATAGGCTTGTCTTTAAGCCGACCAATTTTCAAGTAATTTGGATACTTTTACAAAGGTCAAATGACCTCTGTAGTACAAGTGCTACTAGAAGAGCTAAAGGCATGATCCAAGTGACATAGACCTGTTACAAAGGGCATTTCTCTTCATTGGTAGATCCAAATGATTTTTGTTGGAAATGAAAGCTTAATAGATGCACTTTGTGCATTACCAATTTTCATTATTTTTAGAGATCATTTGATAGATCAAATAATCTCTGCACATCAAAATGAAGCATGTGGAATTTATGAAATGACAAGAGACCATATCACCTAGAGGTGATTGGTTCTCTTAGCTCATTTACTCAAATTGAATGATTTTTGTTTATAAAATTAGCTACACACCTCCAGATAGTGTCTACAAAATTTCAACATGAAATGTTTCTCCATTTAGGAAATATAAAGAAAAGAGTAAAAGTTAGCCTCTGCAAATTTTTAAAATATTGAAGTATAGAGGCTTAGTATTTTGGTCATTGTGAAAGATCCAAATGTCCAAATACTATGAAAGTTATATCAATAAAGGTAGATATTATTAGCTATATGCTATTAAAATTTGGAAGAAATTGGATGTAAAGTGAGAGGTCAAATGACCTATTCTTCTCAGACCAATCTCTGGCGAGGATTTTCCAAAGAGTGGTACATGTGTCTGATGTGCACATGATATTTTCATATTGGAAACTCCAATTTCAAAACCTTTTGTTGGAGAAGTTACTCCAATATAGACCCTATGATATACCCAAAATTCAAGTATTTTGGAATTTATCTTCATAGTTAGAAGATATTATAAAGGTGAAGCAACATTGTTTCTAGGCTCACTTAAGGGCAGATGTAGCAGAGATAGACTCGTACTTTTGAATGAGTATTTGATTGAATTTTAAATTGAACTTTTATGCGACCAAAATAGATAAGTTGATCTATATTTGGACACAAAGAAAATGAAATTTGGAATTTGTTTGATCAGTATAAGGGCTTCAAGACGATGACCCTGTATATCTTCAGAGTTGGTCGTCAAGTGTTCGACCCTTCCAGTAAAATAGTTATACAACACTTAGCCAATATCCAAATCAAGTGATTTCTAGCCAATATCCAAATCAAGTGATTTTTGTGCCTAATGAAAGCTTGAGAAAAGTTACAAAAGGCTGGAAAATTTCATAGATTTTGCATGAGTAAAAGTTAGTTAAAATAAAACTTTACTTTGCTGCTGTTGCAAATTGTTTATGTAGGAGACATTGCTGAAAGGAAAAGATTTTCCACAGGTTTTTATGATACTTTTTTGAGATGGTGTGATCACCATGGGCTAGCTATGCCCTACATACTTGTTTATTGATCATTGGTTTTTGGCGACCATTCTCAGTAGGACAGAGAAGACTCTGTCGAAATTTTCAGAAATATATATACTTCCATGAGAGAAGGAGAACTTTGCTAGTTGTTCTCATTTCATATAATTGGATTCATACAAGTTGTATAAATTCCAATTTATTGTAAGTTGATATTTGATGCAAGCCGCATCCTTCACAACTCTAGTTGAGTTGATTTATTAAATAGTTTCTCAGTTCTCAACTCAACATGAGTTGATGTTACATATAGTTATGAGTGATACAGTCATAGGAATGACTCTATTCTTTCCATCGAGGGAAGGAAACACTTTAGGAACACATCATGATTTCATTATTATTATTTATGGTTGTGAGTACTCACCGATCTATTCTTGTATTTTTTTGAGAGAAGTGTTCGACTTTAATCTCATACACGCATCTATGTGGGGTATAAAGTTTGGTGGTATGGGATATCAAACTTTGTATTCTACCTAGGTGTAGGACAGATGGTATGGGAGCGAAGTCTCTGAGATTGTATTTTTTATATGATTTAGAGTTAATTTATATGATCTCCTGGTATCATCTTATTATAAGACAAGAGAGGGGCAGTTAAGACTGTCTCTCTGTATGTGATCGCAAACAAGGCAAGTTCGCAAGCAAGTAGCCTAGAAGCAGAAAGGAAAGGTTTGCACATAAGAACTATGAATAGGCAATTGCATTGAGAAGAAACTCAGGGTACGTACTACTTTATTTGATATGCCTGAGAATAGGCCATGGTTCGGTGTGTATGAGGTGAGCTAGATGCTTAGCCTAGTGGGCTACGAGTGTACACACATCTACTTACCATTTTTAAGCGTATTTAGTGGACTTATATTATGGTCCTCGTTATATCTGGGAGTGCCAGATTACTACAGTAGTTTACTTGAGACACCTTATTCCTAGTTAAGAATGATTTGATCATAGTGATGATCAGATGGTGGTCATGGATAAAGCAAGTTTCATCCACTTGGAACATCTCGCATGTTATCATTGAGAAGGAGGTGGTAGTTCCACTAGTTGCTATGTTTTCTTAGCACATCTTCATTTGGCACGATGGACTTAAATGTACAAGCGTGAAGGAACGAGAAGTTCCTTGCTCGGGGGATAACCAAGGCCAAAAGCCAGAGAGTTCATATGAGGTACCTACTCATGATGACCAGATGAGTAGAGGGATCTTAGAGAGAACTCTAGATGGTGACTACGCAAGGGCTATAAATAGGTTGGGAGGTGAGTCCCAGGCATGTCATCACCGCTTCTCACATTTGGTATCAGAGCAGAGAGAGAGATCTTGAGGAGAGCTTCATGGAGATGGAGAATTCGTGAGTCATGATCTTCTTCTCTTATGGTGTCTCCCCTTTGGGAGTAGAGCTTAGTCATCATAGCAATGGCGTGCGGCTGTTGTGCGTGTAAAAGAAGGGAGAAATCGTACGAAATCCATAATCCGCATGTCTTCGTGGGGCAAAAGAAGGTTTCAGGTGACGCGAATCGCATTCTCAGGTCACTTATTGCTTCCCTTTATAGTTCATGGAGTATCAAGCTCACCGTGGAGCAGCCGGGTCTTGAACTCGCCACCTCCAATCAAGAGGAAGGAGTTCCAACCACTAGACTACACCAATTTCGTGATAGATGATGGTAGTTTGTATACCCTATAGTTAGGCTGCGCCTCTTCACCAAGGAAAGAGATTGCGAGAGAGAGAGAGAGAGGAGAAAGAGATCCATGAAGAAATAGAAGAAAGAAAGAGAGAAAAAGATAGAGAGAGAAGAAGAGAATGAAGAGAGAGAAAGAGAAAAGTAGAGAGAAAGAAAGAGAAGAAAGAAAGAAAAAGAAGAGAGAAAGAGAAGAAGTAGAGATAGAAAGAAAGAGAGAGAAAGAGAAAGAACAAAAGAGAAGAAAAGACAAGGAAAGAGAAAGAGAAGAAGGAGAAAAAAAGGAGAGAGAAAGAGAAAGAAAGAAAGAGAAGGAAGAAGAAGGAAAGAGAAAGATAGAGAAAGAGATGAAAAAAAAAAGAGGGAGAGAGAAAGCGATAGTAAAAGAGAGGTGGAGAGAAAGAGATAAAAGGATATGAAGGAGCAAGAAAATGGATGAACAAAGAGGAAGAGAGAAGATGAAAGTGAAGATTAGAGAGAGAAGAAAAAGATTAGAAAGAGAGAAGAGTAAAGAAAGAGCACGGTTAGCATACCTACCTTTACCAAATTGGCCATAACTCTCTCATATGATATCCAAATTGGATGATTCCACTTGGTATAAGAAGTAGACTTTCAAGGACTTTCCAATGAGTAGTTGGAACCTATCATTGGATAATTAAAAACCACCTGCAGAGAGCACTTAATTCTCTGCATATCTCTTCAAAGAGGCATGCTGCCCACTCACCTAGCTTCATTGTTTTGGCCATAACTTTCTAATGGAAGTTCTAAATCAAGAAATCCAACTTGTTATAGATTCTATACTTCAAGCCCTTTCTTTTTACAGGTTATATGCCATATTTTGACCGATGGAAGCCATCTCTGCACAAGCGTTTTGATGGTTGTTGACAGACGAGAAACTCTTCTTGAGTGACTTGAGTATACAATTATAATAATTAGAAGTTCCTAATAATATTTTGAACCATTTTGGATAAGAATGAAGTAATTTTCATACATTTTCATCATATTTTTGCTCTCGAATATATTCGTTTGAATACTTTTCACATCAAAGTTGATAATTTTGCATTGTATTCTCTTCCAGTTTTATGAAATCAACATTGGAATGTGCATGAAAGCTAGTTTTTACATGAATTTATCTATGCACATGAAGTTAGCACTAACTTATGTTGATTCATAAAAGCATGCGCATATCTTTTTTGTGTGTTTTAGAATCATTTGCAAGTATTGAAGGCAGAAAAAGACATTGTAATGAGGGCGTGTAGTGCCCAACAACACATTTTGGAAAAGTTTCTTATTTGCAGGTTTCTGGAGTAAAGAGAATGGTTTGCCAACCACTAGGCTGATGCCTATCATTGTAATGGTTATTATTATTTTTTTTAGGCTTCATTTTTCTGGCGAAATGCTGTCGGAAATTTTGTAGGCACATGGCGTTATTTACCATGTGAGAACTAAAGTGATGTTGTGTTGTGTGAGAGAGGAAGTCTTATGTCTGCATAGCTAAAAGCATATAAATTGATTGAAGTAGAGAAGAAGATGCATGAGTGGATGCATGCATACATAGATGATATGATTGTTAGAAAGTTGAAATGCATGATGCATTTTTTGTTTATAGAAGATCACTTTTATGTATCACCACGATGAGTTAGGGTCAGCATGAGGTATGTGATAGAGGTATCATGCATAGGCTAGTTGTGCCTTTAGAGAGTAAAGGACAAGGTATATACATTAAAAACAACTAAAATGTGTTTTCGCTAGTAACGCATGAGCACATGAATTGTTTTTCATGTGAGTCTATGTACGTGATATAGACGTTTATCTCGAGTCCGCACAAGAGTGCTATGGTTATGATCATCAATACAAGTATTAAGTGTTGTATGTGATTGGTTGTGATGAGATTAATGAATGTGCAAGAAGCACAATGAATAGAATGACATTCATAGATGTTCACCTTCACTAAAAGGTGGATACTATGTAAAAAGTTGATTTTTCAACGAGACGATTTGGATGGTTAATTGGTTTGCATTGATCTAAATATCATTATATGCATGGATATATCTCCATGTCATAGTCCATCCAAAATAATGAATAATTTTGTTTAATCATAAAGATTAACATGTCTCGTCATTTTTAAGTTTAAAAAAATGATTGAGTAAATAGTTAGTGTGGTAGCAACCTCATAGAGATTTGGATGCTACTCTTTGAGGGAATGCCCAAATTTATTGAAATTTTGAGGGCAAGTAGCTCATAGGCTTGTCTTTAAGCTAACCAATTTTCAAGTAATTTGGATACTTTTGCAAAGGTCAAATGACCTCTGCACTACAAGTTCTGCTAGAAGAGGTAGAGGCATGAAACAAGTGACATAGGCCTGTTACAAAGAGTATTTATGGTAGATCCAAATGGAATGATTTTTGTTGGAAATGAAAGCTTAATAGATGCACTTTGTGTATACCAATTTCCATTATTTTTAGAGATCATTTGATAGGTCAAATAATCTCTGCACATCAAAATGAAGCCTCTGAAATTTATGAAATGACCAACGACCATGTCACCTAGAGGTCTTAGCTCATTTACTCAAATTGAATGATTTTTGTTTCTAAAATTAGCTACACACCTCCAGATGGTGTCTACAAAATTTCAACATGAAATATTTCTCTATTTAGGAAATATAAAGAAAAGAGTAAAAGTTAGCCTCTGCAAATTTTTAAAATATTGCAGGTATAGAGGCTTAGTATTTTGGTCATTGTGAAAGATCCAAACGTCCAAATACTATGAAACTTATATCAATAAAAGTAGATATTATTAGCTATATCTTATTAAAATTTGGAAGAAATTGAATATAAAGTGATAGGTCAAATGACCTATTCTTCTCATACCAATCTCTAGCGAGGATTTTCCAAAGAGTGGTACATGTGTATTATGCGCACATGATATTTTCATATTGGAAACTCCAATTTCAAAACTTTTTGTTGGAGAAGCTACTCCAATACAGACCCTATGATATACCCAAAATTCAAGTATTTTGGAATTTATCTTCATAGTTAGAAGATATTATAAAAGTGAAGCAGCATTGTTTCTAGGCTCACCTCAGCGAAGGTGTAGCAGAGATAGACTTATACTTTTGAATGAGTATTTGGTGGAACTTTTGTGCAATCAAACTAGATAAGTTGATCTAGATTTGGGCACAAAGAAAATGAAATTTGGAATTTGTTTGATCAGTATAAGAGCTTCAAGACAATGACCCTGTACATTTTCAGAGTTGGTAGTCAAGTGTTTGATCCTTCCAGTAAACTAGTTATACAACTCTGAGCAAATATCCAAATCAAGTGATTTTTGTGCCTAATGAAAGCTTGAGAAAAGCTACAAAAGGATGGAAAATTTCATAGATTTTGCAAGAGTAAAAGTTAGTTAAAATTAAACTTCAATTTGCTTCTGTTGGAAATTGTTTATGCAGGAAACATTGCTGAAAGGAAAAGATTTTCCATAGGTTTTTATGATACTTTTTTGAGATGGTGTGATCACCATAGGCTAGCTATGCCCTACATACTTGTTTATTGATCATTGGTTTTTGGTGACCATTCTCAGTAGGACAAAGGAGACTCTGTCGAAATTTTCAAGAATATATATACTGCCATGAGAGCATGGAATAGGAGAACTTTGCTAGTTGTTCTCATTTCATATAAATGGATTCATACAAGTTGTATAAATTCCCTACCTAGGTGTAGGACAGACGATATGGGAGAGAAGTCTCTGAGATTGTATTTTTGATATGATTTGGAGTTCATTTATATGATCTTTTGGTGTCATCTTATTATAAGACAAAAGAGGGGCAATTGAGACAGTCACTCTGTATGTGATCGCAAACACGGCAAGTTCGCAAGCAAGTAGCCTAGAAGCGGAAAGGCAAGGTTTGCACATAAGAACTATGAATAGGCAATTGCATTGAGAAGAAACTCACAGAGTACTTACTACTTTATTTGATATGCATGAGAATAGGCCATGGTTCATACATAGTGTGTATGAGGTGAGGTAGATGCTTAGCCCAGTGGGCTATGAGTGTACACACATCTACTTACAATTTTGGGCTATGAGTGTACACCCATCTACTTACAATTTTTAAGCGTATTTAGTAGACTTATATTATGGTCCTCATTATATCTCGGAGTGCCAGATTATTACAGTAGTTTACTTGAGACACCTTATTCCTAGTTAGGAATGATTTGATCATAGTGATGATCAGATGGTGGTCATGGATAAAGCAAGTTTCATCCACTTGGAACATCTCGCATGTTATCATTGAGAAGGCGGTGGTAGTTCCACTAGTTGCTATGTTTTCTTAGCACATCTTCATTTGGCACGATGGACTTAGTTCCACATAGTGGATTGGGATTTACTGTTTATAGGAGATATTTTGATCCATAGTTTGGATTATTATATATGATAGATCAAGATTTTGATCCATGGTTTGGATATGACACATTGAGATCTTGGTCCATAGTCTCGATCATTGATAGATTCACATCTTGGTTCATAGTCTGGATCATTGATAGATTATCATCTTGGATTCACAGTTGGATTCACAGTTTGGATCATGATGAGACTTTCTTGAGATTCATTTCATTACAGTGAGTAAATCAAGCAGATTTACTTGAGCTTAGAGATTAAGCACTATTTGGAAAAGATTTCCATTTATTCTTAGTATTTTTCCACAGAGACTAGGACATAGTCAGATTATTTTAGATGAGTAAGAGATTTTGCATGATTATACCATATGACAAGCTGTCAGTGGGTATTCCAAGGAGAAAAAGGCAAGCTGCCAAGGTCTCTACAAGTGACAAGCCGTCACAAGTTAGTGGTCAAGGTCTAGACATAGGGAGTCTGAGGATATTCTGAGTACTTATGCTGCGCACATATGCACTCATTGGGCCTCACAAGGATTCCTATAGTATGCCCAAGGCAAGGACTACTATTGATTGGTGGAAATGCTAGATAGGAAGCACAGAGACGAGTTGTCTACTTTTTTATTATCTAGTATTTCATACATCTAGTTCACTCTACTCTTATTATTTGGAATCACAGATTTTGATTCCAAGGTTTATAACTCCTTCTATATCATTGAGGACAATGATCTTTAGAAGGGGGAGAGAGTGTTATATTCCAGAGATTTACATGCTTGGAGGAACGAGAAGTTCCTTGCTCGGGGGATAGCCAAGGCCAAAAGCCAGAGAGTTCATATGAGGTACCTACTCATGATGGCAAGATGAGTAGAGGGACCTTAGAGAGAACTCTAGATCGTGACTAGGCAAGGGCTATAAATAGGCTAGGAGGTGAGTCCCAGGCATGTCATTCTCCACTTCTCACATAAATCCTTTCGAGAGGACAAGAAGGAATGTGAGGAAGGTGTTATCAGTGATTGATTGTCCAAGTGGATGGGCTTTTTCAACATGTATGGTCTTGCTGATGCTCAACGCATCGGCCATCTTAAGCTCATGTTGAAGGGACGAGCATATTCATGGTGGGTTGCTCTCAAACCTCAACCGACTACATGGGAAGAATTTCAAACGGTCTTTCATGCACACTTTGCGCGAGACGATGAGACGGAAGCCTACAGAAGGTTGTTTCGGTGCGAGATGGGAAAGAGGTCCTTGGACGCTTATTCACAGGAGTTTAGAGACCTGATAGAACCAGGACTCTAGAGGAGACACAAGCATGGCTCCATATGTTATATCTTTTTGGGTTGCCACTTGCGTATCAAAATGAGGTGCTGTGAAATCCCATTGGGTCATTGGAGGACATCTTTAGATCTGCTAGGAACTATGATAGTACTCTAGCAATTTCGCGAGGGGACAAGGTTCATGTACCAACCCCTAGTCACTTCGGGAATGTTTTTCTGCTCCACCTTCAGCAGCAACTCAGTCAAGGGGACCACCACGGAAAGAGGGGAGCATAGATAAGGAATATCACTTTCCGAGCTCTTAGTTTTGAGGACAGGAGCAAGGGGCACTGTTATGGGTGCCACCAGACTGTCCACGTCCATGGGGACCCAATATGTACAGCGCGGAGGAGGAAGAAGACATCCTCCTCTGATATCCGGATGACAAACATAGCAAAGAATGTTGTCAATCCAAGTACATATTCTCTTGATTCTAGGATATTTCATGTTTTTGCGTGTAGATGTCCAGGGTGCCGCGTTGAAAGAACTATGTTTGGTCCCCATGATCTACTCTGCATCAAGGGAGAGATCAATGCAAAGACCATAACGGTGTTATTTGAAAATGGGTCTACACATAATTTCCTCTTCTCGTGTGGTCCAGGAACTTAGACTCGGGGAAGTCTCCGTAGATCATCCATATGTGGTCCGTTATGTGGAGGGTTGAGCGAGCGAGAGATGGGCCAAGGTCATACCACGGGTGGACCTTTGTATCCAATGCTACCATGAAGTCATTGACTTCCGAATGATGAGCCTTGAGAATGTGAATGTTATTTTAGGCATGCCTTGGTCCTTCCACACGACAAACTAGCTATTTGTGGATTATGTTTTGCATAGACTTTCATTTGTTCTAGATGGTAGGTTTCATGTGATTGAGAGTTATATTCCCTCCGATATCGTTCTTGTATCTGATGTAAATTCCTCCTTACTTATAATGAATTCGAAGCCTTCTTGTTCAACTTTGAGATCTCACTATTTTTCTATCGCATTCAGTATGTTATGTTTGATGTATCTTTTTTTTGTCATCCTATTTCTATCATCGATTCGGGTGTGCATGGTGTGCATGACAGGAGTGATTTGTCTACGCATGACATGGAGATCAAAAGCACATTGGATTCATTGTTATGTGAGTTTGTGGACGTATTTCCACCAGATTTGCCAGATGGCCCTCCACCATCTCGTTGGTCTGCACTTGACCACGGTACCTGGAAGTAATCCCTATGTCGGGACATCCTTATAGGTTTAGTAAGGAGGAGGATGAGATTGCCAGGCAGATACAAGTCTACCTTGAGAAAGTGTTTATTGAGCCTAATAAGTCTCCATGGGGCGCCCCAGTTCTTCTTGCGACGAAGGATGGGGGGATGCATTTTTGTGTGGATTACAAAGGGCTCAATAAAGTTACCATCAAGAACAAGTATCCGTTGCCTAGGATGGATGACCTTATAGACCGACTCTCTGGTGCATGCTATTTCACCAAGATCGATCTTAGGTCCGGTTACCACCAGATACAGATACATTCTGATGATGTCCCGAAGACCACGTTTTGGACACGGTATGGACATTACCAGTTTTTGGTCTTGTCATTTGGCATGACTAATGCACCTGCCACTTTCGAGTAGATGATGAACGATCTGTTTTGTCCACATCTGGGAAAATGGGTAGTGGTGTTCCTCAATGATATCTTGGTATATAGCAAGACATTGGAGGCACATAAACAACATTTACAGCTTGTCTTACACATTTTGAGACGAGAACGATTATATGCGAAACAGAGTAAGTGTGAATTCTTTCGCACTCAGCTACTTTATCTTGGTTATATCATCACAATGATGGTATTCGCGTTGACCATGATAAAGTTAGGGCTGTAATGGACTGGCTATTCTCCGGACTATCCGTCAGGTGAAGGCTTTTTTAGGATTCACTGGTTTTTTCGTAGGTTCATCAGAGACTATGCTCACATTGTAGAACCCTTCACCCGTCTATTGAACGGTATTCGTTGCAGTAGGTTTAGCGTTAGTCCATCGATTCAGTGGACTTCAGAGCTTGATCAATGTTTTCAAACACGGAAAGAGCTAGTTACTACTGCTCCGATGTTGAAGATAGTAGATCTGCTAGACCATTCGTTCTGGAAACGGATGCTAGCGATGTGGCTATAGGAGTCGCCCTGTTCCAGGATGGCAGACCTGTGGCTTTTGAGAGTCGAAAGCTCTCTAAAGTTCACATGCACGACACCACACAAGAAAAGGAATTGCTCGCAGTTGTCCATGCTTTGAAGGTTTGGAGACATTACCTATCTTTGTGATCAGCCTCATCTTAGAGGCCGAGCTCTTGTAGGAATTTGACTTCGAGATTAGATACCGGGGAGGTGCCATAACTGTGGTGGTTGATGCCTTGAGCAAGATCCCTGAGGTCAATGCTCTTTCTTTTACAGACGTAGGGACTGATTTCTATGTTTCTCTCAGGGGGCGTTGCCGTGATGACCGCCACTTTGGTGGGGTTTGGCAGTGAGTCGAGTCCGGATCAAGTATCCCGGAAAGCTATGGTGGTCGCTCCACTTGAAAGCGGGCTACAGAGGGAAAGATAGCGGAAGAGTTTTCCATTCGTAATGGATTACTTTTCAAGCAGAGCAAGGTGTGTGTGCCCGATGATGATGACATACGCCGGCATATATTATATGAGTGTCATGATGCATCAAGTGCAGGTCACCTAGGCATACATCGTACCTTGACTTTGGTAGGCCGGAACTTTTATTTTCCACGCATAGAACCTTTGTGGAGAGGTATGTGCATTCTCGCGGAATCACTACTCATCCTGTGTTCCACGTTAGGCCCTTGAAAGAGAGACTTGGGCACGATGATACCGTGATGCCTTCGGAGGAGACTCCTACCTTGAAGGATACTGCCCGATATGTTCCACTAGAGCCAGAGATTGATCTAGACAAGAGGGAGAAAAAGTCTCATAGGATTTCCTATCTTGAGTATCTTATTTAAAGTGCAAGCATAGACCCGAGTCCATCGTCAATTAGATCGTTGAAGAATCGTTTTCCTGAGTTTATTACTGAGCAGATTGCTGAGGACAGCAATTAAAAAGATAAGGGGGGAAGTGTTACGTCTCCACCCTTCTAGGACACCTGGATGGGGGTTTGCCGCTATTGTCCAGCCAAAAGATGCCCCGCAAATGTGTACTGGACCGGCCAGTTCAATGTGAACTCGGTCAATTCACTTTAGTCTTATAAATAGGACTCAAGACCTCTCATTTGCCATTCTTTGCATTTTCCAGGACTGGAATCTTTGCCTCGCATGGCAGAGCCTCGTCACCCGTTATGGTGGGGGATTGGTGGTATGGGACACCAGTCTTCTAGAGGTGGCTGCCCGTCGCGTGCTGCAGACTCCTAGGCTCGAGGGTGAGCCCTTATTGGCTCTATGGCTAGGAGGTGAGTCTAATGTCCTCCCTTCTATTTGTTTCTGAATTTGGCTTGTGTCTTGACTTGTCCAGCACGGAGGATCCTAGAGAGGTTCTAACAGGTCCCCCTTGTATAAGGTGGTCATTATCTGCAGAGTCAAAGCCAAGCTCCCCAAACTCACCACCACATTATCCCCATTACCCCCTCATTATCAGGTACACCATCATTATGTTGTTTTCAACCTACACAGTTTTGTGTAGCGAGTATTTCTCCTTTTCATTTCTACACAGAGATGACCACAATTGTACATGGTTTTGTCTCATAGGCCAAGTTTGGCCTTTGGAAGATGTCAATATAACTTTCTTTCTTTCGTTCTTTCTCTCTCTCTCTTTTTCTCATCCTCCTGCATGAGAGAAACCAAGGGCATTATCTTTTCTATTGGAAGGACGAGCGGAGTGATTGTTAGCAATAAAAGATGGCACGGATGATCTTGTCTCTCAATCATTCTCGTTGTTCTCATTTGCCTTCTTTAATTTTTGCCGTTGTGATAGCACAACTGCCAACAACTCGAGCCTTCCCCATGCTCTCTCTATAGTTGCAATGGAGATATAGGGGGCATGCTCTATCTCTCGTCGATAGAGGAGAGGACAGCTATAGCCAAAAGAGCATAAAATGATGGCAAAAAGAGACTCCACTCAATGAGGAGAAAGCCACCACCACCAAACTCAATCAGCACTCCCACCAAAATCTCCAAAATCACCTCCAAAAGAACCAAGACCTCCACCCAACATTCTGATACCATCTAGAAAGTACATGTATGGAAGCAAAATGAAAAGAAGAGTGTCTCACAAAATGAAAGAGTGTAACAAACTCAAAGTGAGTAGACCAAGAAATGGATAAACTCCCATGGATTAAAAATGAGCTTGCCAAGAGCATGAAGTAAGCTCTCCAAGCTTCTAACCAAGTACAAAGTGAGAGAGAGGCCCTCCTTATATAGAGTTGGAGGCGGCTCTTCAAATTACATCACGTGTGGGATAATTCTCCTTGAAGGCGAATGAATACAATGGTAGAAGCAAATGCCAAGGTACCCAAATACAATGAGATACAATTAAAATAATGAGAAATGGACTCTGGAGTGCCTCATGGATCCAAAATGAAGATGCACTCATACCGATACAAATGGAGATGAAGAAGATGTACTCATATGGATGCACTTGTCAGTCACGCAGACTTTATATATGGCCACTGTACACTAGATCATATGTCCCTTTATTCCTATAAATTGAACTCAAGGCCTCTCATTTATGGTTATCAAGCATGCGCAAAAAACTCCAAACTCCCAAGAATTTTTTACCATTCTCTCTCTAGAGGTCCATCCACTTAATCTTAGCCATTGAATTTAAGCAAAAGGCTCTAAAATTTCACATTTGATCATTCAAATACAAAACCTATCAAATAGTATTTTATTTCAGAATACCATTAGTGGTTTTTTATGCCCCCTTTATCAACTAGATTAACCATTTTAATCCCTAAAAATTTAGGAATCTTTACAAGGCCATGCAAGGTTCATTTTTTTCCGCTAATGGCAAGCACATTGACGTTCAGTATCACTTCATAAAGTGAGGAGGTACTAGCAAAGAAAGTGGATGTAAAACATCTAAATACCAACTAGCAAGTAGCTGACATGATGACCAAAATTTTTTGGATGCATGCAGGTTAACCAATATGAATGCAATCAATATGAAAGACATGGGATAAAGCAAAGACAAGGAACTTGAGCTTGAGGAGAAACATTGAAATACATAAAGGCAAGCTCAAAAGCATTGGACACTTCTCCAACCATATGCACCACATCACCAAAGTTAGGTGGACCAATCTCCACAAGTTCTAGCCACCCAAATTTAGTGTGACTACCTAAATTCAGCTCAAGCAAAGTTAGGATTGGTTTTAGCCTTTAGGTGTGATCCATCAATCAATATGAATTTTTTTTCTACATGACTTAAATGGAAAAAGTGTATCAAAGTTGTCCACCGCCATTCTAGTCGAATTCAAGTGCAAAGGAGTTATTTTTTAATCCAATAAACTTTTCTCTAGCTTATATTTAGCCCTTGCTAGCTTATTCTCTACATAGGAGCAAAGAAGTTCTACTCATCACTATCCAATGACTAGCATTGATAGTCTATCTTTTTGTATTGAGTTCATACATCATTATCTATACATTTCCATCATTCTTTATGTTTTTGCAAAGCTATACAAGTCTTCTAAGTGTGTGTGAAGCCTCGAGTTCAAACTCCTCACAATTTGAGAGAACCAAATATATGATTGTCTATATGTCAACCGTAGTAACTACATGAAGTAGTCTGTCATGCAACACATATCTGAACGAGTTATTAGAAGCTTTGGAGTAAACGTAGGTCCATTTGAAAGGTATTAAAGTCTTCTAGAAGTACTAAAGTCTCAAGTCAAATACGTGCAGTATTTCCTAAAGAGAGAGCATATATCAATTGTGAAGTGATCCTAGTGATCCTAGGAAGGGTCTGGCACCTTCAAGCTGTGCGTACAAGTTCAAATACTCCATGATGGAGTATGTTGATTCTCGAGTAGACATCTAAGGTAATTCAAGAGGGCGGCAATTACTATCACCTCCATCAGCACCTGCCAATGAAAGATTGGCAGTAATCCTTTGATGATTGCACAAGGGAACTCGCAATGCCAGAGCTTAGTCTAAGCGGTACATGTGAGAATATTTGTATCCATATATTGAACTTCCATCTTTCCTTGAAACAGACAATAACTTCTTTCAAAACTGTTAGCAAAGTCAATGTCCATGAACGTGGCTAACTAAGGAATTTAGCATTGAAGATACATACACAGATGCACACATTGGCACACACACAGACATGCATGCACACACATGCACACACATATATACATACATACATATTACATATATATCATACGTATGACATAGATATATACATGCATACACAAATGCATACATGCATATATGCATGCACATATATGCACATGCATACATACATGCATGCATGCAAGTGTGTGAGCTCCTCTATATAGATTACAAAAATTGCATAAGCTAGTCTCTTCATTTCAAATAACATATATGTTGAAGGGGAACTTCTCTGCGTAGATTACAAAAATATTACCCATCCTAGTCTCTTCATATCAAATTGCAATAAAAGAGCCAATAAAGCTGAATCCACGTTCATGACACTAAACTACAACTTTGATTTAAGTTTATGCAACAGTTTCAGCATTAAATATGCCCAGTCACCCCTCAATTAGTATGTGAACAGAATTCCAACTGAGACTCACTAATCAGATGCAATGAATTTTAATTCTAGAGCTTACTGTATCGACTGGTATTGAGAACCCCACGCCAGCTGATGCACCAGAAGGGGAATAGATTGCTGTATTTATTCCTATCAAATTCCCAGAACTGTCAAGCAGTGGACCTCCACTATTTCCAGGATTGATTGCTGCATCTGTTTGAATAACATCTTGAATTGGACGCCCAGTGGAGGCAGAACTGATTTCTCTCCGCAGACCACTGGGTAACAGCAAGACAGGAGGTCAAACAACAGATTTAGAAAGATCAGAACCTTTACTTGAAATAAGTGATACCTTATAACTCCAGTTGTCAGTGTGTGATCTAATCCAAACTGTGACAGTTAAAGGGAGAAAGAGTCAGTGTTTATGCAGCAGTGTATGCACTTGCAGAAGTTAAGCTCTTGTAATGATATCAGCTACATCATGTCATCTACTGATATATCATAGTAAATTTTTCCCTTTTTTCTGCACTTCTCGAATGCCTATTTCAGTGTATATCTGAGATAACAAAAGATATCTAATTAGTTTGCGACTCCAAGGTGCAAGTTTAAGTTGCAGAAATCTATGCACAATACATACTTGCTATATGGACAAATCTAGAGAGAAGAAAAATGTGATCAGAAATCAAATTAGCCTGTAAAACATGTGCATAAATATTTTCATTCCAGATGAACACAAAGTTACATGGCTGTAGACTTCATGAGATCTAAAAATATCAATCTAATATTTTACATGTCATGGCTATCATGGGTGACAAATCATTAACGTGGAACAAAGGACTAGATTATGCAAGTTTCCATACACTCTCAAAATGAACATGTCAATTCAGAAAAGCCTCAGTTCAAAAATGCATCCGTATGAATCTGGAAAAAGGATAAATATTTGCCCTGGCTATCGAAAATGTACGGAATAATCTCCATTGACCTTACAATTCGATAAACACTAAGAAACAAAGTGAGGCAAGAATCACTACTCACTGGATTTCCAATGGCATATACTTTCTGGCCAACTAGCAGGTCTGCGGAACTTCCAACAGGAATAGGTCTAAGCAGACTCTTTGGAGCATCAATTTGGAGGACAGCAACATCCTTATCGCGATCAAATCCAATTACTTTAGCATCATACATTGATTGATCTCCCAAGGTAACCCTAAAAATATAATGTGGCAACCACATTGCATAAAATCCTTGATTTTCTGATATGATGGAAACTTAATAAGTGAACGTATGCATTGATATTCTCACAACAACATAATTGTCTCACATATCAGTGCTACCTTAGATCAGAGGCACCCCTTATAACATGATAGTTTGTGACAATATGTCCATCTCTATCCCAGATAAATCCCGATCCTGAGCCCTGAGGTACCTCCGTAATGTCCAAGGTAAACACATCACGGCTGCAAATTAGAACCAAACAGCTTGCTATAGTTAGGATACTTTCTTTGACCTCACATGATAATATCAAGAAAAAAAAGGCAGACAGCTGAATATCACAAATACCCTGAAATTAGACTGTTATCATGACTAGTGCCAAGCCATTCATACAGACAAACATTTCTGCAAGATAAAGTTCCTGAATGCCTTGTGTAATCTAAAGCAAATGAGGAAGGTTCCAAAGGAGATGAAACAAACTAAACTGGATTTGATCAAAAGTGACTTATGAATGTCCATTACTAGAGCCCTGTGCGAGCAAGCATGATACGAATAAAATACTGAAAGAATAGCAAGTCAACATATGTCCAAAATCTAAACTATAATGAATGCAGAGCTTTTGTAAAGTTCTCGTCATTCTTAAGTAAAATGCTGTCAAAAACCATGGACAGTGAATAATAAATGCAATGAATGTCGTAAGCCTGGTAACATCTATTGAGGGAAGATCCTTGAACTTAAAACTGTTTGGACGATGAATTCTAATATGTACTCCGAAAAGTCTCAAAGACCATTAATGCTGTACACAAATTGAAAACAAGCTCCTGATTGTTCACAACCAGGGAAGGCAACAGCCAATTCCAAAACGGGATCATATAATCCATTCCCCTTAGTCCCCGTCATAAGAATCTTCTGAATACAAAGAGATTTTTTTTGGTGAAGAAAAGCCAAAGCATTTGATCAGTAAGAAATAAAAGGAGATTTAAAATATTATTCGATGAACTTCCAAAACGTGGGTCAGATTTCCCAGGTTTCGGTGCTCAGTAAATTCATATTCCTTGCATGCAAGAGAAACCTTTACTAGACCAGGACATGGCTTGCAACGAACAAAAAGTGAGTTTGGCCGATAATACCGCTTGTATAATTTACCTCGACGGAACTTCAAAGTCTGATTTGTTATATTTCCAGAGCTGGAAGCATTTGCTCCTGGATGCTTATGATTTTACATTTGAATGCTCTGTACATGAAATGAACCCTTGACAATGGCATGCAAATCAAGCTGACACAGAAATGAATCATTGCGAATGAGTTTGCTTAATAGGACACACCCTCATGCAATGGAACCGGTGACCACAGGCTACCCCTTGGACATAGACATGTCCAGTGTTCTTCCATCTTGACATACTTAGAAGCTATAAATGGGAACGCAAATTACTTGAAAACAAAACAATGTGGGCATACACGGGACATGAACCAGGTCTAATTGATGCAGAAAATGTATTACGCGTAATAGTGAGTACCGCGCTGCGAGGTTTGTTATGTAAACAACAGATGGCGTGTTCTCTTGAAAGAGTTGGACCGTGGCAAGTTCGTCCCCTTGAAGTCTTTTATTGGAGGTAACAACGAAAGCATGACAATCTGCATTGACAGTCGCCATTAAGGCGAACGCAACTATAACTGAAGTTAACCTCGACAAAACAAGCTCGGGTAAGCTTTTCTCTCCAGTTGTACATAGCTCTGCGATCCTGGAGCGGAAATCCTCTGAACAAGAAGCACCTATGCCTCCTATCAATTGCGAAACCGCGATGCATAAGTTTCTAATGTTCCGCGTAGCACTTCCTGGGAAAGTATCTTTTCGCGGTAACTGGTATATCGTTGTCAAGAATGATGACTGCATAGGCTGTAATGCAACAGCCTGCTTGGAGTCTGTTGTTATATCGTTAAATACTTCAGCAGAGTGACAGATAACATTTTCACGGCAGGGAAGATGTTCTTCAATGGCTTTAATTCGACTAGAGAACGGAAAGGTTTTTAGACTGTGTGGATAATCTGCTGAGGATGTATGCAAAGACGTCAAAGATCGTTGAGGTGCACAAAATGAGGAAGATCGTCCCGTCAACGAATATCCAATGGGAGGATTAGACTGGAAAAACGTAGACAGCTTGCGTGAAGCATAAATGTCTGCCGTAGTTGCTGTGAAACGGAAGCAAACGGGGTCCTCGACTAAGGATGACGATATGCGTGTTCTACGGGTGACAATCGGAAAGGTGATGCATGCCGAACTAAGCGGAGAACGAAAATGCAGCGAGTCTGCCATTGCAGCTGCAAATTATCCTCTGTAGAAGTGACCCCAGAAACCTGGTCTGCTCCATTGCTTATCCGTGTGCGATGTGCTTCGCAGTTGAACCTTCGAGAATCCTCCAACATAAAAGTCACGGTTTCCAAATCATGAAAGCAAGATGACTTTGGAGTTTGGAAGGACAAAGATCAATCAACTGAGGAATCAATCTGTTGTTTTCCTCTTCTCTTTTTGTTCTCTCTTTCAATTCTCTCATAGGTGAAGATTTTTATTCTCTCATGAGTCATAGGTGAAAAGAAATGACACTTCCCAAAAATTATGGTTTTCCTTTTTTTTATGTCATAAAAATACAAACAAGGAACATACTGCTATAAAAATCTAACTATCGATTAGATGAAATAACAATCATCTGAAAATAAATTATTTCGTTAGTAATTGATTTTTATAGACTTATAACCCCGGCACAACTACATAAACAATTCAAAGTACTTGTATATGATTCATTTTTTTTACTTAATAAATGACATACAATAAGATAAATGATTTCTCGATTAAGTAGTGTAAATATTTAAAGATTTTATCAGAATTAAATAAAATAATTATATAAATAGAAGAAATACCAACATAATGGATTAAACATAATTAGCTATAACATGCAAAAATAACTCTATGCGGTAGGTCGAGTATATTAACATGATCTTTAATTTAATAGGCTACCTAAATACTTACTTTTTATGTGTAAAATAACACACACACACACACACACACACATATATATATATATATATATATATATATATATATATATATATATATATATATATATATATATATATATATATATAATTCCAATGTCATGATACTCCATAGCCATCATTTCTATATGACATATTTTAAAAATCATCGTGAGTGGAGAACTCGACGATAAGAGGATAGATTGCTTTAGTACAAGGGTGCGGAAGAACGACAAACCAATAATTAATAGATGCAAATGTGTGCATGGAGCGATAATCCATCCAATGCTTCAAGCGTTTTGGAAGCAATGAAGGAATCACATGCTCGATGGTTAAATACAAAACATCTAACATAGTATTAGCCATAGCAAAGCATGCAAGTTGAGAAACACTAAGCAACAAGGATACACAAAAACATACAGGGAGCACACAATAATTAGATAGAAAATGTGCAACCAAGAGAGAAGAATCGAAAAGTGAGGGGTTTAAATCAAAATAAAAAATGAGGTCGTGGGCAATCAATGGCAATGTTACACTTATGTGTCCCTTGAGTAGCTTTGATGTGAATCATTTCCCTATACATGCATTTTTTACTCTAGTGCTAGTTAGAGTTTTTTTCTCCACGTAACCACATATACATGATATATTCATATGTGGTGGTACTTTGTACTAAGGGTATTCATGTATGGCCCTCACTTCACTCATTCTCATATTACTAATCACCTATCCACATAAAGCTCTTCTAGCTATTGTGTGTCTATATGCTTCGATCTCCTTCTTTGCTCTTCTGTGTACTTCTACCCGTGCTTCCTCACTCACTCACACACCAAACAGGGGTATCAAAGTGAGTTCAACTCCTTCTCAATGTGTTGTGTTTTTCATGTCGTTGTCGTGTGCACTTTTAATAGTGCAAATCCATCATGGAGCATAGAAATATGAAGTTCAACACTCAAAGATCATTTCCAACAGGTATGTTGGGGTTTCGTCTTCCTTTCGATGCCAATCATGTGGTCATATTTTCCATCATAGTTATAGTTTGTGAACTACATTTTAACTTGCATTTTATCTTTGTTGAAATTCATGTCTTGCTTCTTTTGAGTTCTTTGGTGCAATGGCAAGCAACAATGACATGTTTGGCATGCTTAAACCTAAAGATAAGCTTGATGGGACCGACTATTCAATATGTTCTTATTTGATGAAGCATTTTCTTGTTGCAAAGCAACTATGGAACATAGTGGCAAATGTCAACAAGCGACCTGATGCTTCTTCTACTACATAGACTGTTGTCATAGATTCTAAAACTTCTTCAAGTATAGTGACTATGCCTTCTCTGGCTATGCCTTTTCCTCCTACACAAGAGCAACTTACATGGGATGGAAAGGATGCTCAAGCTCATGCATTGATTGTTCTCTCTATGAAGCGGTATATTGTTCCACACATCCGATTATGCCCTACTTCAAGACAATCTTTGGATACACTTGCTTATTTGTATATTGTGTGCAATTATGCATGTGTTGCTTATTTGAGAAAGCAACTTGAAGATGTATGTATTGCTGAAAATGAGTCAATGGATGTATATGTTACACGGATCAAAGATTTAAAGAGCAATTGGGAAACATTGATGAGATCATTCTAGATGCATCACTCAAAAGTTTGCCAAAATCTTTTCAAACCTTTGCTACTACACTTCATTTTGGTTGCAAAAGGAAATCCAAATATGTATGCTTTTGATGAGGTTGTGTCTCACCTTTTGCAAGAAGAGAAATCAAGAGTGAATACATATGGTTTGCTTGAGGGAACACAAGCACTTGTTGTTACACAAAAAAGAAAAAGCAAGTATCATGTAGCTTTGGGTTCATCAAAACCAAAGATTCACTTTTCCTCTTTTAATTCCTCCTCTCGTGATGGTGACATGCAAAAGAAGAAGAGAGGCAATTATTGTCGAAAGTTTGGACATACCATTGATCAATGTAGAAATCTTTCCAAGCGTAATAAAAAGGAGAAAGAATCCATTATGTCTATTATTGAGAATGCATCCAATGCAAAGAATGATGAGCTAATGTTTCTCAAGATGTTTGGGCATTTTCTTTTACATGTCATTATGATTCATCATCACATTCTATATGTTTGATTGTGAATAAAGCTGATTAAAATTGGTTTTTGGATAGTGCTACTTCAAAGCATATCACTTCATGCAAAGGTTTTTTGCATCTTTGAGAGACATGGATGACATATTTTATGTACAATCAATGCGTCTTACCCTATTATTGGAGTTGGACATGTTGTATGTACAAACAATGCTTTTTATTCTATTATTTGATAAGAAGTGTTGTTTGTACATACCCAAGGGAGGACATGTTGTATGTACAAACAATGCTTCTTATCCTATTATTGGAGTTGAAGACATTGTTACTCTCAAGAATGCATTGTATGTACTCGGTATTAAGAAGAATTTGATTTTGGTTCCTATTATTGCTAATGCTCGACTTCATGTACAGTTTATTGATAACAAATGTATGGTTCATGATTTTAGCAATGGCAATGTTATTGTGGTGTTGAGGATGTTATGCAAATGCCTTTCTTACACATAATTCTTCTAGGACTGAAATGGATTTACGACATGCTCTTTTTGGTCATTTGAATTTATATAATTTTCCTTACTTGCAAAATAAGAATATGGTTATTCATTTGCTAACACGAGTCGATTAAAAAACATGCTTGTGAAAGTTGTATATTTGGAAAAATGCATAGTGCTCCTTTTAGCAAAGATAGTGCTACACATGCTACACAACGATTGCAGCTTGTTCATAGTGTTGTATATGGTCCGATCAAGACTCCATCTTTTATAAAGCATGTATAATTTGTTACCTTCATTGATGATTCTACGGGTGACACTCGGAAAGGTGATGCATGCCGAACTAAGCGGAGAACAAAAATGTAGCGAGTCTGCCAGCTTTCAACCACATTTTTAAATCTTTAGGCATAGGATCTACTAGAATTGATCGTGCTTGTTCATGCATTTGATTTTCCTTTACCACACTTGCATCCTTAATCCACTTGTTCTTAAGATTCTCTCGTCTCGCTTTCCATTTTAGAGCTTTCTTCCTCTTTGAGGTTTTAGATGATTCTTCTGAATCTTCTACTACTTGAGGTAAATGTTCTAGCTCGCTCTCCTTTTCTAGACTCAGGTCTTTGATTTCCTAGGTTTTGTTTAGCTTTGGCTCTCTTGATCAATTTTAATGGTATGTTGTATTCTTTATCATTTTTTTCTTAAGGATTCTATTACCTTGATTACATTGATTTCAGATGCAGGAGATGCTTTGGATGGGTTCTTAGGAAAGTCTCTAAACAAGTGTTCTTTTCCACAATCACTACAATATCCTTCCCAAACCCTCTAAGGTGGTGGGTGGTAAGGCATTGTGAAATCTCTAATCAAATGGTCTCCTCCACATCTATAACATGGTCCTTTGTGTGCATGTGGCTTTCCATATGTCTTCTTGGAGCTTGATCTCTAGGTGTTTCATACATTAAATTGGCATATTTAGATCCATGCATTTCCATAGCCATCATTTTCATAATATTGTTGTTCATAAGAAGATCCATACTCTATGATACTCTAATCATGGGAGTAATAACCTCGATAGCTTTGTTTGTAGCCTTGATTTATGATCAAGGGGTTTACATGTACTTTCACTCTCTCTAGGTTTTCTTTTGGTTGTGTAAACTTGACAGGCACTACATTTTGAGGATGTGGGGGCTATTGCCCTAACACTGGTTGAGGTTCATTGTATCCTTGATACTCATAAGGCCTTGGGGCCATGGGTGGTCCTTGATATGGAACATATCTTGGGGCTTCCCTAATTTTTTCTCTTGCTTGGTATCCAAATGACCCATATTGTGGTGATGAGAATGGTCTTGACCGCCTATTATAGGGACAATTTTCAGTGATATGATTGGTATATCTCTATTATATGTGACAGTAGAGGTTAGGCCCTTGTGCTTGCTGCCTATTGTATTGATATGGCTATGGGGGAGCAGTTCCTCCTCTTGCACAAGCATGAGGTGGGTGGTCTCCTCCACAGTGCAAACACCTTCTTAACATGCAAAATCATTAGGTGGATATGATAATGTTTTTGGTGTTGCTGGTTTTGAACTCCTTGTCTTTTTGCCACCAAGTTTGCTAATTCCTCAACTTTGTTAGATTGGGAAGAGGCATTACTTGCAATATTATCAGACTTGGTAGGAGTCTAAGGGATTTTCATATTGTCTCCTAAATTATCTTTTAATTCTATGCACTCTCTTAGGCATTCAGCTAGTGTTTGCAAACATTTCACATATACTAAGGTTCTCAAGATTCCATTGGTTAGACCATCCAAAAATAGTGATATAATTTTTTGTTGGGTAGGTCTTTCCACCATTGGACATCTATCTACATACTGATTGAATCTCTTGGTTGTCAATCTTACTGATTCATTACATGCTTGTTTGAAACTATGGATCAAGGAAGAAGAATTGTGGTTGATTCCCCTCTTTGTAATGAATTCTTCAAATAATTTCTCTAAATGAGACAATCAATTGGGATCCAATAGTTGGAACCAAGTTAAAGCAATTCTGGTCAATATAATTCCAAAAGTTTCGTATTGGTTAAAGAGGTCATCTACTTGTTCTGCATGCAACACTTGTTTGAACTCTACCATATGGTCATAAGGATCTCCTACACCATCATAGTGATTCCTTATGCACTTGGCCACCTAAACAGGTCTTAATATTTTGCCTGCTTCAAGAGGTCGAAGAATAACTTGAACCATAGGGCGCACAACTAATCCTGTACCTTGCGGGGGTCTTAAAGAAAAGAGCTGTATGTTCATCATCTTGCTTCCCAAATGAGTATTGGCTATGGTACTCGTATTTGGCATAGTGAAGTGAACATGTGATCTAATTGGGACACTCTATTGGCTAGCTTGTCTCATGAAAGGATTTTCTTGGTTTTGTTGCTGCCTTGGAGGACTTTGGGAGGTGGTTGTCTGATTCTTGGGCGGGAATACTAACAAAGCCAATTTTTTTTTTTTCAAAAGGAAGTTCAACCTAGGCATACTCTCCTCGACTTTAATTAAATAAAAAGAAAGAACAAGCTACAAGTGAATGGGACTAGTTCCCTTGGGACCATCCGAATCCCACAAAGTAGGGGTAGAACTTGCAGGTCAAGAGAGTGTTACAAAGGAGGTTAACAACCCTCCCGTCCCCCTCATGGGGAGCCCACTTGGGTTTAAGCTTATTGTTCATGATGAGAAACACTTTATGATGTCTAAAAGGTGGATGCCTTTTATATTTGGAGATTCTTTTGCCAAAGAGGAATAGAGACTTCTCGATCGACCACTCTTTAGGAGGGTGTCCAAAATTGTTGGCACACCACTCCATCCAAATCTTCCAGAGGGTTTCCCCACTGAGAAGCCGATCACTTCACCAAGCAGTGCTTGCTTCCAAGTGATTTGTGCATGTAGTCTCAAAATATTCCCTGAGGGTCTATGAGAGCTGCAACGACTTGGGGCACGTGAAAAAGATGTGACCCAGATCCTCGATGCTACGGTGGCATCGCTTGCACCACGATGGAGCCCCACAAATTTTGTTAGCCTTTAGGTTGGTCCAGATACCTCGATGGAGAATTTGTCACATGAGAACCAATTTTTTTATCTCAATGAGGGGATGCCCGATAGACATGAACTTCAGATCCCAACATAGCCTTGTCCAAGGCACGCACCACTTCTTGTTAAGCATGGTATGATAGTCCGTGTTCACCTGGATTCTATGAATTTTGGGCAAGGGATTGCCATTGTACCACATAAGACCCTCATGGCACCGCGGATCCCACCCAATGAGGAGTTCGATTTTTGAACATTCCCAAGTGAAGCATCTATTCTGCAAGAGAGACCATTCTTCATAGTTCACTCTTATTTCAGGATTTATGTCCTCAAATCTAATCCACTAGCCAATTTCTTGTTTCCATAGGTGTTTCCATTATCTCAAACCCTTTTTTTAGAGCGTCTTAGCATTTAAGAGGTTCTAGGAAGCCACATGCCTGATGCCTGAGATCGCGAACCATATTGAGTCATTTTGCCTGATGTCGACTGCCCATTTCCAATCTTCTCTGACTCTAACAAATTGTTTAAACTTGTTCCAACTCTTCCACAAGGAGCGCACAAGATTCAAGCCTTTAGGGGAAATCAAAATTGGGGAGAATAAAAGGGTAAGGAAGTCCAAGTACTTCCAACCAAGGAGGCCCACCAACGTAAGCAAGCTCTTGTTCCTAAAAATGAGCTTGGCCCAAGAGATCTCATAGTTGCACCAAGCTCTGATGATCCATTTTGCCGCCAACTTGTTAGCCATGCCTTCAATAGCCATAATGCTCAGACCCCCAGAATGCTTTTAGCTGATGCAGGTAGACCATTTAATTTCGGGAACCCCTCTTCTGTTGTGGTCCCTCGTCCAAAGAAAGTTTCTGCAGATTCTTTCTAGTTTGCTAAGATCTTGATTTTTTTTATCTCTAGCAAGAGAGAAAGTAAATGGTCAAGGAGATGAGGAAGGTATTAATTACCATGGTGCGGCCCGCAAGGTTGATTTTCATGCCCTTCCAATATGCTAGCTTGTTGTCTAGTTTGGAAACGACCCAATTCCATTGGTGCTCCATCAAGACACCAAAGCCCATCAGAATACCAAGTAGGCAGAAGACCTGACCCCTGGGGATAATTTGGCAACCATGGTCAACTAGCAGTTGGGGTGGTGGTTCGATGATGGGCACGGAAAGCGGTTTTGGAGTGGTTGATTTTGGAACCAGATGCCTCATAGAAAGTGTCAAGGCACCCCTAAAAGGCCTAATGTTGGTCGAATCATTATGCCCAAATGCATTCATGTCATCTGCAAAACATCTCATGATCATCTGGCCATGGTTGAGAGGTAGAGAGAGACCTTTAATCTGGCCCATTTCCATGTGATGTTGCACGAGACAGTTGACTTCTACCGTGGAAATCGCGAAGAGCAAAGGGGCCAAAGGGCATCCTTGCCTAATAGATTGTTTTGGTATGATAGCCTTTGATAATTTGCCGTTGATATTTGTTTGCATCGATGCATTCCCCAGCAAAGTAGTGATCATTCTCGTGAATTTCTGACTACAATTGAGGTCCTTAAGGGATTGGAGAACAAAGTCCCATTCTAGCCTATTGTAGGCTTTGTCGAAGTTGACTTTGAGGAATACAATGTCTTGCTCGGACTCTTCAGCAAGAATGAGACCTTCCCAAATATCAATAATAGCTTCTAGTATTGATCTACCCTTGATGAATCCTTTTTGGTCCTCACTCAACCACCTCTTCAAGTGATAAGAAATTCTGTTGGCAATTATTTTTGGTCCTCACTCAGGCAAAACCAAATATTGTAGTCTAAATATCTCTATATCCATAAGTGCCCAATAACTTCTCTTTTTTTTATCTGGATAAGTGACTCTTGAAGAGTCTTCAGGATCATGCAATTCATAAATGGTAGAAAGGTTGATACTCTCTCCCCTTATAGGTGAAGTGGCTTGCAAAAATCTGTCAATTCCAGCTATCAAGTAGAATTCCAAGTCATCATCTTGAGGGAGAATCCATGGAATTCCTAAGTCTTTCTACTGACCTATTCAGTGCATCTAAGTAAATAGTGTTAATGTTAAAACTTTATTGTTTAATCTAATACCAGTCCTGGGTTCTTGGGATGGTTAGGGGTCTGTAAAACAGAGGCCCTGTTTGTATTTTCCCAAATCTACAGATTCATCATATGCTACTTCACACACTTTCACACATTAGCTGTTTTGAATATGTTTACCAAAATACTTCAATTCCGCACGATTATTGTGTACGTCTTTACTTATCGTGTTAACCCGTTAATCTTAATACTTCATTAAGACTTTATTAATTATTAAGCTTAATCAACAGAATTAAAGAAATACTCAGATTACACGAAATTTTGGCAAACTGTCCTCCACTGCAAGCTCTCGCCCAGACAAATAGTCCGGCGACAGTCTTCTGCTTCACGTGACTCCTATTTCATTAATTTGTAAAGAGTTACAACTTTTGCGCTACGCCTTTTCAGTATGCGTGCGACTTTTCATGGTATATTACAAAATTTAGAATGCAAAATTAGGAGTTCCTTTCCGGCGGCTCACACTGGCATGCACGATGGACTCAAACCCAAAATTGGTAATTACATAGTCAGGTTTCATCTACGATACCCTGTACATACATAGAGCGAGCTAATTTGAAGGTGCAAGCAATCTTCTGCTTTAATGAATCTAACATATCCTTCAAAATTGCAGGTTCAATCAACTATGCATCAGTTCTAACTGAATTGGAAGCTATGACTTGGCTTATTAGTGACTCCGTCTACGTCTGCAAAAATGCTTCTTGGAGATAAAAATCATTGGCAATAGCAGCATCTCGTCGCATCTTCATTTCTGCTACTTCTGCATCAATGCAAGAGAGTCTGTCAGCCTGAAAATCTAATTGCTTTTCTCTTCGCTCAAGTTCTTGAGATTGAAACTGAATGGTTTTGTAATAAGCTTCTTTCTCCTTTTGCACAGCTGCAAGTTCCTTCTTCAACTGGATAGTCTCGGCAATTTCAGCAGATAATTCTTGATCTTTCTAGAACAACTGCTTAGTGACCTTATGCAATTCAGCTTCAGCTTTAAGTACATTAGCAACAAGCAACTGGGAAGCTTCTTCTAAAATTTTGAGTGTATTCTGCATATTATGAAGCTCATTGCCTACTGCAGTCATGGCATCCATCTTATCTGCAACTTCTTGCTTCAATCCTTTGATTTTGGTGTCCTATTGAGCAATGATACTGTCTTTAGTTGTTAACTGTTCTTGGAGTCGCTGGATTTGATTCATCCTGCGGTTGGACTTCAACGACATCGTCCATGATTACATCTGGCTCCTGCTGCTTGCTAGGAGAAGAGGGTGCCGATGTGCCCTGTAATGTCGTGGCTGTATCATGAAAGATTTCAACCTCTTGAACTGCGGTTGAATCTTGCACTTGGCTTTGCGATGGGCTAATACGTCTGCGTTTGCGCTGGAAGAAGTGTAGCAGGTCTTCGTCATCCTCCTCCTCCAGCATTTGTGTAGATTCCTCATGTAAAAGCAAAGTGTTTCCTGGGGGTGGTTGTGCTGCTTGCATCACGGGAAGAAGAAGGGTGAGAAGGTGCAGCAATCGGGTATGAGGAATCTCATGCTTGGCTAGTTGTTTGGTAACTGCTAAGCATTCGCGGTGAATGCACCGGAAGAAAAAGGACGTGAAATTGACCCCCTCTCGTGATGTAGTATCAATCATCGAGTAGAAAGGACATGAGATGCCATACGTGCATTTTTGCAGGTTCAAGGCAGTGACTAAGAATTGAAGGACTGTTTGCTCCGGTTCTGGGCGACATAGAATGGCAAACTCGTTAGACGAGTGCCGGGGAAAAAGTTCTTTCATTGTCGCCATGGGGAGAAGTGGTCCATCGACCAAGCCCTCCTAAGGGAGATGAAACCCCTCAGCAATAGTGCTGAGCGTAACGACGACACGGGGGTTTAAGCATGTTAATGGCCAGCATTGCTCGATAGCAGGCGTGGCGGCTATCGCAAATCTAACTTGCGCACAGAAGGGATGAAACTCCACTGAATGCCAAGATAATTCAGCGAAGGCCAAGAGCCCTCGAGCATGCAAGAACTCACTCACATCGGGAGTGAGACCCGCACGGAAGGTCACGATATTCGCAAGAGCTTCCATCGCACACTCAGAAACATACGATAACACAAAGCACACAAGGGTCGCAAACACACAAAGACACAATAGCGACTAACAACAGGAAGAACAAGATTAAGTAGAAACATTGGAAAAATCAGGCGATAAGAACCCTAATCATAACGCAGTATTGGAAATAGACTGACATAATGGTGACATGCGCACATTAACATAATCAAAGACACAAAAAGCGGCCACTAATCATGATTAGGTAGGAAAACACAACTATTACAGTCAATCGGTCAACCAAAACACAGAGATAAGAAAAGAAAGTCGAGTGAGAAAAATGGTAAAAGAAAAGAAATAAAAATACCGATGACACATCATGAAGACGTAGACGATGGATAATAGGGGCGAAGCTTGGAGCCATTGATCTCTTTAGGAAGTAGGACACCGGTTAAAGTGGATAACTGAAAAGTTGCAGGTCCCACTTGTTCGGTAATACGGTAGGGACCGAACCAGCGCAGTTTAAATTTTCCGGCGGACCTATTAGACTTAGCATTATAAAAGAGTACTAATTGGTTTTCCGTAAACAGGGGGGGTTTTGAGGAAACGATCGTGGGTTTTGGCTTGTTTAAGTTGCACTTCTTGTAGCACCAGGAAACTATCAAGATGTTGTTCATCGAGAGACCGTAAAGCCTCCAATCAAAAGGGAAAAGATTCTTCTGGTAATAGCTTCTGTTCGAGGGCCACATGCAGACTAGGAACCACAAGTTCCATAGGAGCAATCGCTTCCAATCCATACGCCAACTTGAAAGGAGTTGTTCCGGTTGCCACTTTGTATGTGGTACGATAAGCCCATAATACAGCAGGTAGAAATTGGTCCCATCTCTCCGGGCATTCCAATACCAGTTTCTTTAAGATGTTCAACAAAGATTTGTTGGTGCTCTCAGCGAGTCCACTCGCTCGTGGATAATAGGGAGAACTGAACTTATGCACAATCTGGAAGGTTTTAGTAAGCACTTGCATTACTGTATTTGCAAAGTGTGTACCTTGATCAATTACTATCTCCAAGGGTAACCCATAGCGTGCAAAAATATCCTTCATCAAACATTTAGCTACCGCAATAGCTGTAGCTGACCGAAGAGCCCAAGCTTCGGCCCATCAAGTTGCATAATCTGTGCATGTCAGAATGTATCAGTTGTTGGTAACTGTCGAAGGAGGAGTAATTGTTGAAATGAAGAAGGACTACTCCTACTCTACTCACATTCACAAATCTAGCAGGTTAAGGAGGAAGGAATAAAAGATAACAAAACATTATGAATGAATTAAAATGGAAATGGAAATGACTTACATGAGAGATGCTCTATGAACATGGTGACTCCATGAGGAGTGGGAGCACACTCTTGGCAATGAGCTAGAGTGGAATGACATATGTGTGGAGTGAAGGGAGGCCTTGCTAATATGGAGTTTGGGAGAATTCCCTTGCATGTGGGATGTATGAACTTGCATGAGAATGAAACTAGCTTTGGACAAAAGGGTGGAGCATGGAACTCTCAACACCCCCCCTCCATGTGATGACCCTTTTGTTTTTAATGTGGGGGACTAGTGACATATGGGATCACTTAGTCCATTTGGTTTTTAGGATCCAAGGACATATGGGATCCTTGGACATAACTTGGACATATGGGATCCAAGTTGGGGACATATGACATCCCTTGGATCTTGGGACATATCGAATCCCAAGACATGTTCTTGGACATTTAAGATTCAAGTGGTTTTTAATGGGATCTAGGGACATATGGGATCCCTAGACATGTACAAGGGTTTACATCATGGGGTAGGTAGTGCTTATGGAACCATTTGCCACCTTTTGGGCATTTTATTTTCTTGGGTCTTTGAGTGTCATTTGTTCAAGCCATAGGGAAGTTCTTACTCTTTTAAAGAGCAGTGTCTAGTCCCTTAACATGGGGCTTGAAGTGATGTGAAAGTCGAGAAATACAATGCTTGTAAAATTTCTTTCAATATGCTGTGATTTATCATTGAGCTAGATGCAGATTCTAGACAATGCTAACTTTCCTTCACTTAAGGATCGTAGTCTAGCCAGATATCCATGTAAAAATCAGCTATATCTGACTTCATCATTGAATCAATATGACAACCGATTTCTCTCACTTTGATTGGCTTAGCATCACTTGCATTAAGACAAGAAGACGAATAAGCAGCATTAATGCCATTACCGAAAAAGTATATCATGAAGATTCGCTATTCCTTAACATGATCTCTCAATCAGATATCACTCAAACATCACCAGTCGTAATAATTCAGGTCTAGTTCTCTGTATCTCAATTCGACACGTCCTTGATGCGCATTCTAGTCTGGTCCTATTGTCACTTAATATTGGTTCACAATTAAATGCTTTGAATCTAGACAGTTATCAAAGCATAACCCATAACCATTCACTTAGCGCCAAAATTTTTAGCTGCCTGTTAGCCATTCACCACAATTTTTGTCTCCCGCACATACCATTTTTGTCTCCGCTCCACAAGCCAGGCATTAAATGCCATTTTCGTCTCCTTGTATCTGGCAAAGTCGACGTAGTAGGATTCTGGATGATATATGCGCATTTGTCCGTCTTCAGATCACTGGATATGCACGCCAAATATTTTGTCTATTCTAGCTAAATGTCACAGTGCTTGGGTTGCTAATAGGCAGTTGATTTCCTTGCGCTCTGTTTGTGCTTCAGAACAGATGATGTATCTTTTTGACACAGGCTTGCGTAGGTTTATCCATAGCTTCTCTCGTTGTCTTCCTCTTTGTTCTAAAGCCATTAACTTCAGGAGTTGCATGCTCTAGAGATAATTGCAGCAAACTACGCTACGAACAATGTTCTTCTGGGTTACCAGGCACCTCAACGGGAAGGTGGGTATAATAACTGCGTCTACTCAGGGCATTGGATTCGCAACTGCGTGGTGCCTCGTACTTGAAGGTGCTTCGGTTGTTGTTTCTTCACGAAAACAGAATAACGTTGATGAGGCTACTGAGAAGCTGAAAGCGGAAGGGATCACTGTATTGGGCATACCATGTCATGTTGGAAATGGAGAACACTGAAGAAACTTGATCAAGAGCACTATTGACAGATTTGGGCGGCTCGATATCTTAGTTTCAAATGCAGCAGTAAGCCCTTCAATCGATCCTGGCAGATGGAGGTTCTGTGATTCTCATCTCTTCTATAGCTGGGTTTTTGGAAGACGAAGCTGATATGCTTCCAAGTGCAAGTACAGATCTGAAGGATTTGTCATGCCTGGTTGGGTTAAGCGAAGATTTTGTTCTTGACAAACATAATAGGAGGCCATTAAGTCTGCTTCCTTACGAGAACAAGCCCTTGAAGGTCTCTCAGTCCCCTAAGCCAGTGCTACGCAAGATTCAGCAGTTGAAGTAACAATCTTTTAGAACTCTTCTTCTCTGTTGCTAATCTACCCAACAACAGTAGCACATGCGAATGGCTGGGACCATGCGATAGACTTCTCATTCAATCTTCAAGCGCTGCTTTTGAAGTGTTTATAAACACTTTTTATTGCAAAGTGGAATGCTCAACAGAGCACGTATTCTTGAAATGATTGCTGCTTAGAAACATCTTTATTGCAAAGAAGCAAAACTGCAAACAACAAATAGAATAGTGCTATGATGAAATAGAATAATGCTTAGAAGCACTCTTATTAGAAGGGAGGGAGGGAGGGAAACGAAATACACCCATGTTAATGGAGAAGAAGAAAATAAGAACATGAACTCAAAGGAAAAAAATAACCTATGCTCTGATACCATGTTGAAATGAAGAGGGACTACTCCTACTCTACTCACATTCACAAATCTAGCAAGCTAAGGAGGAAGGAACAAAAGATAACAAAATATTATGAATGAATTAAAATGGAAATGGAAATGACTTACATGAGATGCTCTATGAGCATGGTGACTCCATGAGGAGTGGGAGCACACTCTTGGCAATGAGCTAGAGTGGAATGACATATGTGTGGAGTGAAGGGAGGCCTTGCTTATATGGAGTTTGGGAGAATTCCCTTGCATGTAGGATATATGAACTTGCATGAGAATGAAACTAGCTTTGGACAAAAGGGTGGAGCATGGAACTCTCAACAGTAATGGGGCCATTAAAATCCAAACCCCATTTCTGAAAGGGTTCAAGAGGCACAACTGGTTGGAGTGGAAAGAGATGTCGCTGTCAAGGCTGACCGAAATGCTGACACGCATCACACTGTCGCACATACTGGAGTGATATCATGGTACATCGTAGGCCACCATAAACCACTCTGTAGGATCTTCCGGTGTGTCAAGTCAACCGCAAAAAGTCCTCCGGTCGGGGCAGAATGAGCCATTGTAATACTGAAGCAATTTCATGTGGGGGAACACTTAGCAACATGCCCGAGTGATCCATATAATATAATTGCCCTACAATTAGCCGAAATTGTCGACTATACGCGGCTAGCCTTTGTCGAGCAGCTGAAGAGGTCATACTAGGCGGACATCCACTAGTCAAGAACAGAAGCAAGGTGTCATAGTAAGAAGAGGGTACCGGCAATTCTTGTTGATCATCCCGTATTGTCTCTATTGCATAGATAGCTGGTGTTGTATCATCAACTCCATCTGGAAGTTCACCGGAATCCAACTGAGAGAGAAAGTAAGCAAGTGTGTGTGCTAACCCTGGTCGATGTACGACGGAGTAATCAAACTCTTGAAGCAACAATACCCAGCGTGCTAACCGTCCTCCCAGATGCTGTTGGCACACAAGGTATACCAATGTTGCATGATCGACATGAAAGGTGAACCGTCGTCCCAGCAAATAATGCAAAAAATTCTTCACCGAGTACACTAATCCGAGACATTCACATTCAGTAACTGAATAATTGCGCTATGCCGGGGCTAATCTGCGGCTCGCATAATATACTAGATGAAACCATTTATTCGTCTGCTGCATCAGCACACTGCCAATGGCAATGTCGGAAGCATCCACACAGACGTGAAATGGAAGTTCCCAATTCAATGCTTGGAGAATAGGTGCCTGTGTTAACAACAATTTCAAGCGGTCAAAAGACAACTGACAAGCTTCGGTCCATTCAAATTGGCAAGGAGTACTAGTGATCAGTCAATTGAGGGGTGTGGCCAGATGAGCAAGCCACCGCAAGTGTCGTCCATGCCACCGGATTTGTTCCAAAAAACGCATCACTTCTTTGGGTGTCTTAGGAGCAGGAGCCTCCAGTACGGCCTTCACTTTATCTAGATCAACTTGAATTCCTTGTTTTGAAATAATGTGTCCGAGTAACTTGCCACAGGATACCGAGAATACAGATTTATTCGGTTCAAGCACAAACGGTATTCTCGTTACTTCGAAAAGCAGCATCGTAAGCGGTACAGATGCGCTGAAGTATCATCGGATAAAGAGAAATCATCCAAATACACTCTCATAAATGTGGTGAGATAAGGGGAAAAAAATTCCTACATATAGCATTGAAACATACTTGGAACATTGCGCATACCAAACCACATCACTGTACACACATAGACACCCCAGTTTGTAATAAATGCGACCTTTGGAATGTCCTGCTCCGCCATTCGGACTTGATTATAGCCACTGTATCCATCCAGAAAGGAATACTTCTCACGACCGGCCACATCATCTAACATTGTATCCAAGAATAGCAACGAAAATGGATCAAGTATGGTGGCGGCATTTAATTTCCGGTAGTCCATGCATATCCGTGATTGCTTATTCTTCTTCGAGACTATGACAATGGGGGAAATCCACTCTGCATGCTCGATAGGCACAATAAACCCCACCTTCAACAATCGATCAAGTTCTGCTTTGACCTGTGCCGCATAGTGAGGATTCGTCCTGTAACTCGGTTGTTTGATAGGCCGCGCATCTGGTTTCAGCACTACCCTGTGTTGATAATGTTGAGACTATGAAAGTGCATCTCCCTTTTGTATCTTGGAGTCACTCTATTTCCATTACATTTCCATGTATTTTCTTTGTATTTGGGTACCTTGCCATTTGCTTCTACCAGTTGTATTCATTCTCCTTTCTGGGGAATTATCCCACATGAGATGTATTTTGGAGAGCCCCTCACAAATCTATATAAGGAGGGTCTCTCCCCCATTTGTATTTGGTTAGAAGCCTGAGGAGCCTACTCCATGCTCTTGACAAGCTCATTTCTAATCCACATGAGTTTACCCATTTCATGGTCTACTCATTTTGTGTCTCACACATTCCTTGTTTTGTGAGGGTACTTTCCTTTTCATTTTGCTTCCGCATGTGTACTCTCTACATGGATCAGAGCACTAGGTGGAGGTCTTGGTGGTGCGTTTGGTGGTGATTTTTGGTGGTGGTGGTGCTTGAGTTTGGTAGTGTTGCTCTCCACTCACTTTGGAGAAGCATTTGGCCATCACTTCACTCTTTGGGACCTCATTTTGCCCATTTGCCTACCCTCCCACCCCACTTCTTTATCATTTTACACTCTGTTGGTCTCATTTGCTCATTTTCCCACATTTTACTCCATTTTCCCCTCCCTCCCACCTTCATTCTTGCGTTTGTGGGTTGTTCATGTTACTCACCATCTCTAAGGACTTGCTAATGTGCTTATAATGTTTCATAATGTTTAGAGTGTTCATAAACACTTTACATGTCATTATTCGTGCGTCTCCTTTGTCATGGCCAATTTTTGTGTTGATAGTGCATCTTAAATTTTAAAGTGGTTCTAAATACTTTTACTACGCTTACCACCGAAGTGATCTTGGGCCTTGAATCCTTTGTTTACAACCCAATAGTTAATCACGTTCATAGTGATGTCTTGTTCATAAATTGGTTGATCGTTCTGTTCTCTTCATAAACTGAATGCTTTTTTTTCATAAACTGAATGATTGAGGTTCAGAGGTTCAGAGTTGTGCTGTACACATGATTTTCCTATTCATCCTCTGCGCACAAGGCAATAGCACCTCTATCACTCGAATTGATACACTCTTTGTGTTAAGCATGACACCAGCCCATCTCTGATGGCGACTACCCCCGAGAATGAGAAGGACCTCCAACAGCAGAGATGTTCGGATCGAGTTCCAGCATCTTCTCTGTTACAGGCACGAGGTTGCACACCGGGAGGCAAACCAGGATCATACTGCTACTGCAAGTTGCACACCAAGGAGCAGACAAGGATCATCCTGCTGCTGCAAGTAAAACAAGATGAGCAATGGTGGCATACTCTGCCAGACAGCGAACTACAAAGCTAAACCTCTGCGATCATACTAAAACTGTGGAAATACTCTCCACTGATCCCAACGGCATGCTTCAACTCTATTAAGAGATAGAGAGAATTCGATACGTATTAGCTACTGTATTTAGCAAACCATCGTGTCCATCTACATCGCGCCCATTTTTGTGCAACAAAGGGGGAGAGAGAGAGAAAGAGAGAGAGACAGAGAGAGTAAGAGAAGAGAGCACAAAGAAAATTAGAGCATTGTTTCTGAAGTCGATAGCACAGCGCCCATCTAAGCTCACGTATAGCACTGCGCCCCTCACTCCAGCTCGCAAACCTGCACCTTGCCAACAAGAGGACGGGTCGTGCCGCACTGTTCAGTTGCTAAAGTAGGCACTGGAAACTGGTGGCTGGCCATTCCAGTCATCGAGCGCCGATATCTGATTGCAATTGGACGAGTCGAGGAACAAAGATATTGGTTGCTGCGCTCCAGAAGCTTTAGAAGTATGGAGCATTCATTGCGCAATCTTTGTGCAATCTCTAGAATGTCTCTCCTGCTGCCTATGGTTCTGCATATTCTACATGTGTGCCTGATATCACCTGTGATGTCATAACATCCACGAGGAGGTTCTGCACGTGATTGGAGCAAGCTGAAATCTTCACGTGAAGTTCTGAATCCCATTTCTACACGTTCTTTCGCATTAAATTCTGAATCCCATTTCTCCACGTTCTTTCGCACTAGTTGCTCCATCAATTGCTATAAATTAGCTAACTAATTGGTCAAGCTACCATATACCAAACGCGTTAAGTCGTGGATTTCATTCGTAACTTGTATTGCAACACAAGTTTTTTTAAAGGAAGTTTGGACTTGGCCTTAACACAAGTTTGTCTTCAAGATCACTTACCCATTTAAACTAATACAGATTTTTGGGAAACCCATTTAAAAAAACTTTTATCATAGCCTACTCATTAACTCCACCTCACAACCAAGGCCTTGAGTTATTGTATACTCTCAAAGATTATATTTTCTTATTCCTAATTATTTCTAAGGTTCCCCCCTCTCAAGAGGCACAACCCTATTTGGCACTAAGTGCCCTTCTTGTAATTTCAAACTATAAGAAAAAGATCTTGTGCGCGTGTCTTGGGAGGCTACTCTAAGCCCCCAAGTGTGGTTGTTTTTATATGCAACGGGCTAATCTAAGCCCTCTCCTCTCACGTCGACTCATCTTGGTGTTTTGCAAGAGTAGGGCTAATCTAAGCCCCCCCCCCCCCTCCCACCCCTCAAGAATTTTAAGTGTGGTGTCCAGTTGTTCATTACAAGCTTTGCAATTATTTTGAAGCAGTATTATCGGCAAGTGTCTTTGATAGTGTTTCTAAACACTTTATCCTCAAAGCTTTGTAATGACCAAAAGTGAAGGTAGCTCATCATCCATGGCTAATTTCTTACCGTCGTTCACCCCTATTTTTATGCCTAAGGATGAACGCCTCAATGGACAAAATTACACTCTATGGAAAGATGTCATGCATGCATATCTCTACACGAATCTTCTTCATGAGGTAGTAGACGGGTCAGACCCCGAACCCAATAGGCATACCAACTTAGACAATTGGTATGTGTGGAATGTTAAGGACAAACGAGCTTCAGGTCAGCTGTTACTTGCCTGCGATGAACTGACGAAAGAACATATCACGGCCTGCAAGACGTCCAAGGATGCTTGGGATACGTTAACCGCTTTGTATGAAGACAAAACCCCTTCGAAGATATATGCATTAGAGGCCGAGTTTCATAATTTGATTATTAGGCCACACGACACAATTACCAAGGTCATAGCCAAATTTGAGGATTACCAACGTAAATTAGCACTATGTGGTAGGCAGATCTCTAGTGAAGACATGGCCATTAGGCTTCTTAACAAGTTACCTAAATTGTGTGAGACATTTGTCACAACTTTGTATAATCGTGGCCAAGTCTTAACTTGGGAAGAGGTTCGTCGACTATTACTCCTTCACGACTCGCGAGCCAAAACGACTTCCTCACAAGAGTCAGCCATGAAGGCCAAAGGCCCATTCACTAAAGGCAAAACCACAAGTCATCAGGCTAGCAATGGATCTACACAAGGATTGCATAATTCATCGAAGAAGTTCACCTGTAATTTTTGTGGAAAACCTTGCCACATTGAAAAATATTGCTTCAAGAAAAAGAACCAAGACAAGTCTAAGCCTAATTCCAAGAGTGAACATCATTCTCACTGCACAAGTGAAGACCTATTTTTCACAAGTGAACACAAAGCACTTGTGGCAACCACTCCCAAGAAAGAATGGATTTTTGATAGTGGTGCTTCATCCCACATGTGCCATGACAAAGATGATTTCCATGAGTTTGAAAAGCATCAAGGACAAGTTTACCTTGGAGACAACAAGTGCATTGAAATCCAAGGAAGAGGAAAAGTTCAAGTCATCAACTTTGAAGGCGAGACCAAGTCACTTAAAGATGTTCTTTATGTACCAAGCCTCTGTAAGAATCTTCTTTCAGTCAAAGCCATCACAAAGTGCAACATGACAGTTTAGTTTGATCACAACCAAGTTCAAGTCATTGATCGCGAATCTAATGAAGTGATAGCTCAAGGATATGAAGATAAGGGTCTCTACAAGCTCTCAAGTTTTATTGCCAAGGATTCAAGTTTCAACTTGTGGCATTGTAGATTTGGACATAGCTCTTGCTTAGCTAAGATTTTTTCCAATCATCTTGTCAAAGGTCTTCCCAGGATTGCACAAATGGAATTGAATTGCAAAGCATGTGACAAGCAAACAGCTTTCTCGTTGCCTAAAGAAGCATCCATTTCTGCAAATAAACCCTTATCATTAGTCCATGCCGACATTTGTGGACCTATGAGTACACCTTCTCTCAGTGGGTAAATTTACTTCTTCCTGATTGTAGATGACTTCACTAGATACACATGGGTTTATTCACTCAAGCATAAAGAAGATGCCCTTTCCAAGTTTAAGGAGTGGACAAAAACAATTGAAGAATACTTTCCAAGTTCTTTGAAGATCATCCGATTTGATGGAGATAGTAGCTTTATCAACCAAAACTTCTTCAAGTACTTGAAGAAACATGGAATCAAGTATCAAGCCAAGAAAGATACTCAACCAGGTATTGCATTACAAAAGAGTCGAAGTGTGATCCAAATGGCCAAAGTTATGCTTAAACAAAAGCAACTTCCACTAAAGTTTTGGGGTGAAGGAATGCAGACAACAGTACACATACAGAACAGAGGATTTTCAGATGTTTTAAAGACTCAAACACCATTTGAGGCTTACTTTCAACAGAAGCCAAGTGTAAGCTATTTCCGTGTCTTTGGTAGTGATGCTTATGCCCAAGGCCATGATGATGATCGGCCTAAGCAGTATATTTTCATTGGGTACAGTGAGCGACAAAAGGCATACAAACTCTACGACCCACACAGTCACTCAGTTATAGTAACCAAAGACTGCACCTTTGATGAATACTCTAAGTATTCATCCTTTTTGAATCCTCCCATTTCAGATTCAGAGGGGGATCATTCTAGTTTTGAACAGTCACACTATGTGGAGCATGCTCTCTTTGTCCATGACTTTCTCAATCATGATACAATTTTGGAGCATGAGGAATCTGAGATATCATCTCAGCTTATACCTCAGATGGCTATACCTATCGTACCATCGAAGGCTTATATTTCCCCTCAGCTTCAGTTGGGCATTACTCCAGGATCAGTGACTCGACATTTTCCATTCCTATCTTCGAGAGTCCACTTACCTCATCTACAGCAGCATTCTGAGCATGTATCTTTCCATTCATGGAGTCCAACATCTTTTTAGTTACCACAGGACACTCCTGCATCTACTTGGATTCATCACTCAGTTGGATCCTATTCTGAGCCAGCTTCTCAGTTCAGAGGGGGCTTCCATGGTCCTACTGATACACAATAGGACTTTGTACACTCCATGGAGGATTACAGCATACAGATGTACTACCATGTGACTATGATTTTATGCTTCATGCTTTATGTTTCACTCTTGCAGGACCTACTTCTTGGTGATACACATAGTATGATGGATATTGTCAAAACTTTGAAGGTTCCTATGTACCACATGGAGTCATCCTACCTATCATGCATGAAGGTGATCTCGTCCAGTGAGATCTTGTTCCATTCCTGTACCTCGTTGGTGGCGTACCTCTGGAGCATCCACTTGATCAATCTGGTGGACATATTATATAGTACCTGGAGATCCCGCATAGTCGATACCATTTGGAGGCTATGGATTCCTAGATGAAAACTTCCTATTTTGTGCTCGTGTTGTTGTTGCTGATACATTCTTGGTGGACCTTTCTCTCATACCTTAGCAGCCTCCGTACACTAAAAAATGGAGTTGCAGAGGGGGTGTTGAGACTATGAAAGTGCATCTCCCTTTTGTATCTTGGAGTCACTCTATTTCCATTACATTTGCGTGTATTTCCTTTGTATTTGGGTACCTTACCATTTGCTTCTACCAGTTGTATTCATTCTCCTTTCAAGGGAATTATCCCACATGAGATGTATTTTGGAGAGCCCCTCACAAATCTATAGAAGGAGGGTCTCTCCCCCATTTGTATTTGGGTAGAAGCCTGAGGAGCCTACTCCATGCTCTTGGCAAGCTCATTTCTAATCCACATGAGTTTACCCATTTCATGGTCTACTCATTTTGTATCTCACACATTCCTTGTTTTGTGAGGGTACTTTCCTTTTCATTTTGCTTCTGCATGTGTTCTCTCTATAGATAAATTCGCGGGTCCAATCCCTTCATATCCCAGTAATCCCATGCAAACACATGAGAGAACTCTCGTAGCAACTGCAACAAGTTATCCTGGAAGGTCTAGGATAGTCCCGCCTTAATTTTTACTGGTCGTGGATTGGTATGATCACCTAAATTGCAAGTAACCAATTGATCTTCCAGTACGTAGAACTGCCGAGGCATCTCCAAATCATCTCCTGACTGAAGTATTTGTTGGAGCATCGTATCATCCAAGGTTTGTTTTGTACTTGACTCGTGCTCACCTGTCCGTGGTACCATCGGACAGGCTGTCGGACTCCAGTTATCAGCCATCGTTTGTAAATCTACAGTGCCAAGTGTTGGAACACAGCAATCACAAATTGATGATTATAAAGAGCTTGAAGCATGACAAAGATCATATTGAAGTTCAAGAAGTCACTTGAGGAAGTGAAGAGATCTCAGAAATGAAGTTTGTATACATATGTACATTACACTTGGAAACTCTTGTAATTTGAGTATAGATGATCCTTAGTATGATAAGAAATAATGTAATAGACGTGGGATAAGTCTAGAACCATATGTATATAAGTCAATGATGTAAAGAAATACATGAGAGAGTTATTAGAAGCCAAGTGTCATTGAGGTAGATGTGTAGAGAGTCATCTTCAGAAAATAGCGATGGGTATTTCGTAGATTTCTCTCAGTTTGATCATGTGGATCAGAAATCCTTTTGTACACATCTAATCTAGAAGCTAATGAAGCTATGTTCAAAGTTTCATGGTCTAATTCCTCTTCTGCTGTGAGTATGATCAATAGGAACATGTGTATGTAAAGTCTGCAAATGATCTCTCAGAGTCTCACATTTTTTTGTGTCAATGATTTGCTTAGCTCTCAATACACAGTGTAAAGTTTTTGATGAGTGAGCATTCAAAATCTAAGTTATAAGGTAAGGAAGCTATGGCTAAAAGCATTTAGCAAAACGGGATCTGTGTTGTGAGAAATCAACCTTAGAAGTTACCTATGTCAAAGTCGCTAGTTCAGGAAGATAGTTTCTGACATACTTTTGATCTTAAGGATCAAATTAAAGTTTTAATGATTCTTTTGAAGAACTAATGGTTGATATGATTGCGCAAAGGTAGTGTGGAGATATGTATATCATTGATCTGAAAAAATCTGAAGATATGTGCAGATAATGAAGTTCATTTCTGAAGCAGATTTTCTGAAGAAGGAATTTCTTCACTCAGAGAAGTGTTCATGAAAGTTTTGTGTAAAGTTTGACCCATAACTGATATAGAAGTGTTCTTAGATCAGTATAGATCAAACCTTTGGAGATTAAGAGGTCTCCAACAATGGTATCAGAGCTGAAGGTGTAATACAAGTAAAGTAAAAGCATTGGAAGTCCCGACTGTTGCAAGTATTGAAGTTCCTTCTAATCGAAGGTGAACAAGGACAAATTCTTGAAGATAACCTGCAGAAGTACAAAGCACGAGTTCGGAGGATCAAGAAAGATTGAAGCTTCATATCAAAGGTACACTCTATTATCATAAATCATAGTAATTGCAGACACAGATGGGAGAAAGCTTGCAGATTGATAAGCTAGATAGGGAGAACTATCCAGCTTGGTCCATGAGGATGGAGGCACACCTCATGAGCAAAGATTTGATGACATTCATTACAAGAGAAGAAGAAAAGCCTGAATTTGCAGATCCTAGTATTCCAACTAGGGAAGAGCTTGCAGATTTGAAGACTTGGATGAGAAAGGATGCTCAAGCTAGAAGCATCATTTATATGGCTGTAAATGATTATGTTCTACCTCACATCAGAGGATTGGAAAGTGCAACAGATGTGTGGAATGCTTTGGAGATCATTTCCAAAACACAACCAAGTCTAGGAAGTCCTCATTATGGGTTGAGTTCACAACTTTCAAGAAGAAAAGCTCACAGTCAATTTTTGATTATGTGGCAAGGATGACGGATATTGCAGATAGCTTGGGAGCAGTAGATGAAGACATTGAAGAGGATAAGTTGGTAAGGCAAATACTTACAGGTCTGAGAGGAGATGAGAAGTGGAAGCCTTTCATATTGTCCATAGAATTGTCACTAGATCACTTTACTCCTGATCTTAATCAATTGTTAGGACACATGCTAACTTTTGAGCAGGACATTAAGGGAGACAATGATGGGAGTGCAAGTCAAGCTATGTACCCCAAGGACAAGAAAAAGAATGGCAAAGGGAAGCAGTCAGCTGATGATGAAGGAACCTCAAGTCAAGCTAACTTTACAAAAGGAAAGATGAATTTCAGAGGTAAAGGAAGAGGAGGTAAGAACAAAGATAATACTAAAGCTTGTTGGATTTGTGGCAGAACCAATCATTTGGCAAATGATTGTTGGTATAACAATCAAAATGGTGGAAGCAATAATCAAAGCTTTAATCAAAGAGGTAGAGGAGGCAGAAACTAAAGAGGCAACTTAAGAGGAAGAGGTGGTAGGACATCATATGCTAGAGGATGTGGAAGAAGTTTTCAATCTCAGTCCTACAACAACAATTATTATAATTATGCATCAGATCAAAAGGATGACATGACTCTCATCTTGAATGCAACTCATGAAGCAGTAGGAGAAGATCAAAGGGTGTTTTATATTGACTCAGGATGTAGCAATCATCTGAGTGGCAATATATCATTGATGACTGATATGGAAGCAAAGGTGAATGGACATACAGTTCAAACAGGTGACAACACCAAGCATAAGGTGGAAAGCATTGGATCAGTGAAGAAAAAGAATGGAAGTACACTCTTGAGCAAGGTACATTATGTTCCTACTATTCCTAAAAACTTGATAAGTGTAGGGCAAATTGTGGAAAAGGGATATGAAGTCAGATTCACAAATGATGGTGTTTATGTGCAAGATCCAAATTAGGGACATAGAAACATCATTGCAGGTAAAAAGGAAGGAAGGCTTTTTACTCTCAAAGTCCAAGGTAATGTGGGACATGCTTTATTTACTTATGGAAGTCAAAAGATGTCTGAGTTAGACCTATGGCATAAAAGGCTAGGTCATTTCAATGAGAGAGCCATAAAGGAAATGTCAAGGAATGATGTGGTGCTTGGATTGCCAAAAGTTGAAGGGCAACACATGGTGTACAAGTGTGAAGCTTGTCAATTAGGTAAAGCACACAAAAGTTCATACAATAAATCAGGGTACAAGTATTCAAATATGCTTGAATTGATTCATACAGATGTGTGGGGTCCTTCAAGGGACTATAGCATAAATGGATCCAGATATTAGTGTTGTTTGTTGATGATGCAACCAGATGGATTACTTTATATGTAATCAAGGATAAATCAAAAGTGTTCAAGACATTTAAGAATTATCATGCATATGCAGAAAGAATTACAAGACAAAAGCTCAAAAGGTTGAGATCAGATGGAGGGGGAGAGTATTTCTCTAAAGAGTTTGATGATTATTTGTGGAATGTAGGTATAAAAAGAGAAGTAACTTGCAGGTACTCCCCTCAACAAAATGGATTTGCAGAAAGAAGAAATAGAACTCTTGTAGAGTTTGCAAGAGCAATGATGAAAGAAAAGAATTGTCCAAATTACTTATGGGCAGAAGCTATTAACACTGCAGCATACCTTGTGAATAGGTTACCTTGTAAAGCATTGGAGGGAAGAACTCCTTATGAAGCATGGTGGGGTAATAAACCTACTCTTGATCATTCTAAGGTGTTTGGATGTTTAGCATATGCTTATGTTCCATCACAATTGAGACATAAGCTAGAACCCAAATCAGAGAAGTATGTGTTTATTGGGTATGATGATAGACAGATGGGTTACAGATTGTCGAGTCCATCTACAAAGCAATTTCTTGTTACCAAAGATGTTACATTTGATGAGGAATGTACATGGTATAGAGGGTCAACAAATGAGTATGCAGATGTTAAAGAAATACAAAGGAAAGGGAAGACAAAAGTGGGTATGTATGAAGAAGATATTGATGATGTTGATTATAAAAGTAAATTGCAGGATAATGTTGAAGATGGGCCAAGATTTGATCCAAAATCAAATGTGGCTGAGACTTCAAGAAGTGCAGAGATTAGAAGATCCTCAAGGGAAAGAAAAGAGCCTATCAGGTATAGCTATGATACATCTTTCTTAACAACAAAAGATTATGCTTATATTGTGAAAACAGAAGAGGACCCAATCACATATGAAGAAGCTAAAGGTAAACAGAATTGGGAGAAGGCAATGCAAGAAGAGTATGATGCTCTACTTGAAAATGAAACATGGGAATTGGTGCCAAGACCAAAGAATCAGAAGGTTATTGGATGTAAATGGGTGTATAAAACAAAAAGGTTTGCAGATGGCAAGGTGTCTAGATACAAGGCTAGACTTGTGGTCAAAGGTTATGCCCAAACTTATGGGATAGATTATGATGAAACCTTTAGTCCTGTTGCTAAGATGTCAACAATTAGATCACTGATTGCTATTGTTGCTTGTAAAGGATGGAAGTTATCACAATTAGATGTGAAGAATGCATTTCTGAATTGGTATATTGCAGATGAAGTGTACATGGAACAACCAGAAGGTTTCATGGATTCAATTGGATCCGATTATGTGTGTAAGCTCAAGAGAGCTTTGTATGGGTTGAAGCAGGCTCCAATAGCATGGAATTACAGGCTTGTTAAGTTCTTGAATGAATGTGGATTTCAAGCATCAAAGGCAGATAGTAGCTTGCTAGTGAAGGCAAGTGAAAATGGATATATACACATGTGTATTTATGTTGATGATATTATTATCACAGGTACAGATGCCCAAGGAATCAATGAGCTTAAGAAACAAATAGAGAGGGAGTTTAAGATAAGTGATTTGGGAAACTTATCTTATTTTTTAGGAATGCAGTTTGTATATACTCAACATGGAGTATATGTTACACAAGAGAGATATTTGAAGAATCTTCTGATCAAGTTCAACATGGAGGATTGCAAGTCTTCAAGCACACCATTGGAGGTAAATCATAAATTGAGCAGGAATGGAGGTGAATAATTTAATGACATGAAGAAATATGAGAGTTTGGTAGGTAGTTTAATCTATGCTACCTTGACAAGGCCAGATCTATCATATGCAGTAGGTGTGTTATCACAATTCATGCATTGTCCAAAGAAGACTCATTGGATTGTAGCTCAACGGGTACTCAGATATATCAAAGGAACCCTAAGTGAAGGTCTGTATTATGGATTTACTTCTGATACAAGAATCAAAGTGTTTAGTGATGTAGATTGGGCAGGTGATTCAGATGATAGAAGGTCTACTCATGGGTATCTCTATTATATTGGAGATAAACTAGTTTCTTGGTGCTCAAAGAAGCAACATACAGTTGCTTTGTCATCTACAGAAGCTGAGTATAAAGGAATGGTAGAGGTTGCAAAAGAAGTGATATGGTTAAAGACCTTATCACTTCATTAGTGATGTAGATTGGGCAGGTGATTCAGATGATAGAAGGTCTACTCATGGGCATCTCTGTTATATTGGAGATAAAACTAGTTTCTTGGTGCTCAAAGAAGCAACAACAATTGCTTCGTCATCTACAGAAGCTGAGTATAAAGGAATGGTAGAGGCTACAAAAGAAGAGTTTTGGAACTGATGAGAGTACTCCAATTATTTTTGGAGACAATATGAGTTCATTGTTTTTGGCAGCTAACCCTGTTTTTCATGACAATACTAAGCATATAGAGATTTGGTATCATTTCTTGAGAGAAAAGGTACTTGATAAAGAGATTGAAGTGATGTATACTCCAACAAAAGAACAAGTTGCAGATATGTTAACAAAAAGCTTGGATGGACCTAAGCTACAAAGATTCAAGGAGATGGCAGGAGTAAAGAAGAATGGAATAATCACAATTAGTGATTGAGGGGGAGCTGTTGGAACACAGCAATCACAAATTCATGATTATAAAGAGCTTGAAGCATGACAAAGATCATATTGAAGTTCAAGAAGTCACTTGAGGAAGTGAAGAGATCTCAGAAATGAAGTTTGTATACATATGTACATTACAGTTGGAAACTCTTGTAATTTGAGTATAGACGATCCTTAGTATGATAAGAAATAATGTAATAGACGCGGGATAAGTCTAGAACCATATGTATATAAGTCAATGATGTAAAGAAATACATGAGAGAGAATTGAACCGATTGCTTAGCTCCGAATCTAATAGCCCTTCCTCAACTTTAGTGTCGAAATTGGCTAAACTTGCATCGAAAAATGGTGAACGTAGTAAGTTTCCACCGAATAGCACCGCAGTTTCATCGAAAAGCTTTGAATCGCCACCAGGTAATACCAAACTCTCACCAAAAATCACCGAATTCTCATCGGACCAGGCTTCACTGTTACCAAAAGCGTTCTCATAGGATAACATGAACCTATCATCGAAAGCGATCAAATTCTGGCCGGATAATGTGGAACTGTCTGTGCACTGTGTTGCTGTATAACCAGAAATCACTATACTTTCTTCAGAAGGGACCGGACTCTCACCAGAACGCACCGGATTCTCGCCGTGCACTACTGAACTGCCAACGGAATTGCCACTGGCTGGCTGGACTGAACCTTCTGCAACTAGACTTAATTGTCCTGCACTTCTACCACCAAGGGGTGTTCCTCATAAGTTCGGAACTGCCCAAGGATGTTGATCTTTGTGGTATTTGTGGTACGATTCGCTGGAACGTGTTACCGGCATATATCAAAGAATTCTTCGTCAATCTTTAATCTTCTATGCAACTTGCTACTGCATTTCCCACAAACGGCGCCAGTGTTAATGTTAAAACTTTATTGTTTAATCTATTATCAATCCTGGGTTCTTGGGATGGTTAGGGGTCTGTAAAACAGAGACCCTGTTTGTATTTTCCCAAAACTAGAGATTCCTCATATGCTACTTCGAAGACTTTCACACATTAACTCTTTTGAATATGTTTACCAAAATACTTCAATTTCGCACGGTTACTGTGTACGTCTTTACTTATTGCATTAACCCGTTAATCTTAATACTTCATTAAGACTTAATTAATTATTAAGCTTAATCAATAGAATTGATGAAATACTCAGATTACATGGAATTTTGGCAAACTGCGCTCCACTGTAGGCTCTTGCCCAGACGAACAGTCCGGTGACATGATGCCTTCTGCTTCACGTGGCTCCTCTTTCATTAGTTTGTAAAGAGTTACAACTTTTGCGCTACGCCTTTTCAGTATGCCTGCGACTTTTCAGGGTATATTATAAAATTTAGGATGCAAAATTAGGAGTTCCTTTCCGGCGGCTCACAATAGGAACTCCATGCAAGTTTCTAGAGACATACTACAAGGACGTCCTATACTCTCCCTCTATGATAAACATGAGCTATGCTGAATGGATAGAGCTATGAATGTCTTCAGAGGCCATAATCGATTCTTCTTCTTATTTACTAGAAGTGTCATAGTAGATGGAGTGGATGCTCTTTTGAGTTACACTCCCTGTTGAGGATATCATGCTTCTTCGACTCCCTAGGACATGTCTATATCTGAGGTTTATTCATAGTGTAGATGTCTTATCTAGTTCTATGTGATTTTAAATTTGTTAGTTTGATCTTATAGTATTCTATCAAGTCTTGGAAATAGTTTGATTGATGTTTGAGTCTTGGAATTCCCCAATAATTTCATTTCAAGACTAATTAGGGTTTGTTCCTAATTTTTCTCGATACATGATATTTGTGATTCTGGTGATAGACGATACCAAGTTTGGATGATATGATACTTGGGCACTCTCATGATACAGGATACCTTGGGTTAATACAATACACGATATTCAATCCTCAAAATACATGATATTAGTATTGGGCGATACATGATACTTAGGATATTGAAGGTGATACACGATATAGGATACCATAGCCAGGCAATACAATATTGGGACAAGGTTTCTCACGATACACAATACACAACCCAAATTGGAAACACATGATACTTAGAGTATCAATGATACACGATACTTAGGTTGTCATGATACTCGACCAAGTGATACACGATACTTGCATATTGCGATACACACTAGGAGTAAGGTATCGGTGATACATGATACTTGGAGTGACAATACTCAACCAAGTGATAAATGATACTTGCGTATTGCGATACACGCTAGGAGTAAGGTATCAACGATACATGATACTTGCCAAGTGTCGTGATACATGAGAATTTGATATCACGATATCAAACTCAACTGATCATGATACTTGGAATTTTTTAAGTCCAAATTAGAAAAATTATATATCAATGTGTTCATTGTTCTTTCCTTATGACCCATATGTGCCTCTAACTAAAACATTCTTCCAAAATCTCCCTCCATGTGCCTCACAAAACTTGACGGGTGTCCTATTACCATGCTTGATTGATCAATAAAAAATTTGATTTGTTCATAGCAAAGTGCTCATCTCTAAGAGTAATCTCCTCAATTTTAGCTCTAGAACCTTGCCATGCTCAGAGTTCCAAGAAATACACAATCGATGTACTGGTCATTTGGGAGCTCCAAAATACTTGCAAATACAAGTGAAATAAAATGTGGTGAGTTTTGGTTTTTCGCCTCTGGCCAGACCTAATGACTCCAGCAAAAGTGAAAAAGATTTTTGGTTTTTGATTTGTGATTGATTTACCCTACTTCCTCACTCTCAAACCTACTTCCTAACCCTAATTCTTCCACTCTTACCCTAATTCTAAAAACTTTTCACACACATACTAGGTGTGTGAAGCAACAAGTGCAAGAGAATGGTGACTTTCCAAGCTACTAAAATTTTCTACCTCATGATCACTTCCTTCACAACAATGGTTTAACCATCATGTAGGCACTGTGATGTAAGCCCAACTCCCCACCAACAATGCCAAAAACTTGTGTACCTAAGTTCACAATGTCTTAGGGATTTGCAACAAATGAAACTAAATCTCAACATCAAGCAAATGCATCTAGTGGTGGCATTGATACATTCAGAGAGTCTAACCCAATCAAGTGTATGGAGACATTTGAATAAATGATACACAATGTAGGAAAGGGACAAGTAATGCATGAGAATAGGGAACATCCACCTCACATGACACCTCTTACACAACAGTGTGTATTGTGATACTTAGTGCAAAAGCAGATACAAATCAAATGATATATCTTAGCTCCAATAGTCGAATAGAGTGAATGATGCATTCATTTCAAAGCTCTCAAAGATAGACATCCAATGGTCATGTTTTCATCTTGATCACACCTTTGTGCATCAAGTTATGGCCAAAAAGCGTAGTGGTAGGAAACACCTTCTCTCACTTCTAGACTTCCTACAGTTCACACACACACACACCTTAACAATGAAAAGAGATGGAAAGGGGGTACAGAACACATCTAGACGAGCATTCCATGCCTCAAGCTCACACAAATGTCATGAAGAAGGACATAGGTAAGAAGAAGAAAATTTGAAATTTTGAAAGTTAGTTCTTCAGAATAGAAAAAAGTCTTCACAAAAGAGTCACAAGTGACTTAAATACATGTGCCCTAATTGTCCTTTTACATGAGAGACCGGCACTTTCTCTATAGATCATTAAGTTCCTACTAATGTACAAGGGTAATGTTACAATCTTCCTAGATCATGCATATAGAGGACTCCTCTAGAGCATTTATATTGCTTCTAAGAGTTCTACAATAGATTTTAAGGAAAAGAAAATGATCCATTTAATGAAAATTTTGGGTGCCTGCTTTTCTTTTCTTCTTTCCTCTGCTCTCTTTTCTCTCTAATATTCTATCCTCTACAAGAACCACTATCAGAAAACCAATCCAGATCAACCTTATTCACAATCATACATGTAGAATATGATGATGAATCATAATGACATATAACAAAACACGCCCTAACATCTTGAGCAACATTAGATTCATCATTCTTTGCATTAGATGTATTCTCAATAATAGACATGCTAAATTCTTTCTTCTTTTCATCACGCTTGGCAAGCTTTCTACATTCATCAATGGTATGTCGAGCCCTTTTTGCATATCACCATCAAAAGGAGGAGGTGGAAGATTGAGGCTTTGGTTTTGATGAACCCAAGGCTAAACCATACTTTCTTTTTCCCTTTTGTGTAATACATAGTGCTTGAATTCCCTCAAGAAAGCCACTTATATTCAATCTTGATTGGTCTTCTTGCAAAAAAAGAGACACAAACTCATAAAAAATATACATATTTGGATCTCCTTTTACCAACAAATGAAGTGTATTAGAAAATCTTCGAATAGATTTTGAAAAAGAGTAGTGTAGAAATGAGTGATGCATCTAGAATGATCTCATCAATGTTTTCCCATTTCTCTTTCAAATCCTCGATGCATGTAACATATACATCCACTCACTCATTTTCAGCCATACATACATCTTCAAGTTTCTTTTCCAAGTAAGCAACACATTCTTCATTATGCATGGCATACAAAGAAGGAAGTGTATCTTGAGCTTGTCTTGAAGTAGTACATCATTGATGTGTGGAACAATATTCCACTACACAATAAGGGAAATCAATGCATGAGATTCAACATCCTTTCCATCCCATCTAAGTTTCTCTTGTGTAGGAGAAAAAGGCATACTCATTGTACTTGAAGAAGATCATGAATCTATGACAAGAGCGTGCATAGTAGAAGAGCTTCCAAGTTGGTTGTCGACATTTGCCACTATGTTCCATAGTTGCTTTGCAACAAGAACATGCTTCATCATGTAAGGCAACATTGGATAGTTGGTCACATCAATCTTATCCTCAACTTGAAGCATGCCAAACAAGTCATTGATGCTTTCCATTGCTCCAAAGAGATCAAAAGTAGCAAGATATGAACTTCAATAAAGTTGAAATACATCTCATAAATTCTAACTTTGATGTAAAATTTGACTACATGAATGGCTTTGAAAGGGGGTAAAACCCTAGTGCACCTAATGGAAATGCTCTCTGAGTGCTCAACTTTGTATTTATGTGCTTCAAACTCATTGGCACTGTTACAAGTGTGTGTGGCAACATCACAAAAAAAAATAAGTTGAGAAGGATTTGAACTTGCTCTGACACCACTGTTGGGTGTGTTGGTGCAAATGCCAAGCCTTCACACTTGGCTAGGCATTGGAAGAAGCTATGTGCAATTAGTTGAAGAACCACATGAACCATTGCTTATGGATTTCACCATTAACTTTTGTAAAAGTCATTTGACTTAGAAGAATCTTTGTAAATGCCACTTAACTTGTGGAGTTAGGAGAAATTTATGGTACGAGTTTCCTTGAGGGAATATCTCCTTGTTTAGAGGAAGAAATTTTAGGTGAAAGTTCATTTGAATTTCAAAATTCAAATTTGAAGAGAGTCACTATAAAAGTAGCTTGAAAACTTTCTACCTCTAGTGCCCCCATTACTGAGCTTAGCGTTGATCATTTGATGTAATTGAGAGGCTCATGCTATAGCCTACTCCAATCATCATCATTGGGCATCATATTCATGCCAATGATCATGTACAATATTGTTACATATTACATTACATTGATGATTACATCTACCTTCATCTCTGTCAATGTCACTCAGAACAGTGAACTTGTCTTGCTCATATCATAGTGATGTCTCCACCATTTTCAATGTGTTATAGCTCATTGGAACAGTCTCAAAGTTTTTTACAAGCTACCAAAGTTTGAAGGAGTTTCATTCAGCCAATTGGGAGAAAATCATCTCGAAGTGGTCACTAGTCATTCTCTATAGAGTTTCTAAAATATTGAGGGTAAGCTTCTACTTGCTAAAGTGATTGCTCAAAGTATAGTCTATCATTTTAAGTGATTCAACTTGGAATCATTAGCTCTCTAAGCTAATTAGATACCCTCAGAAGGAATTTTTCTAATTCCTACTATACTTTGCGTAATGAGCATAACATCCAGCATGTATCAAGACCAAAATAACAATTTTTTGGTCATAAGCTAGTTGCAAACTTATCTGTTTTGATCAAAGTGTTTGAAGCATCATCTTCAAAGTACATAGGCACTTATTTAGTTCCCTTGGAGAGCTAAAAGGGCCTACAACTCAACTCTGAAGTAAAATAGGGTTGGTAGAAAGCAGGGATTAGCAGTACCAACTCATTTCTTCAGGTGTCCATCCATCTTTCCCAATAGTGGTATCAGAGCAACTTGAGGTAAAATGGGAGATGGTTTTTCTTCTTTTACTGATAAATTGGACAGGAACAACTACCAAGCATGGTCCTTGAGGATGAAGACATACTTGCAAGGAAGGAGTCTCTATGGATACATATCAAGAGATGAGGAGATGCCCATTTTCAGAAGCAAAGGACAACCTACAAGAGAGGAGCTTGAAAGACTCAACTCATGGTGTGCCAAAGATGCATTAGCAAGGTCAAAATCTTCTTAACTCTATCTCTGACTTCCTTCTTCCACACATTAGGAACTGTAAGACATCCCAAGAAACTTGGGAAACATTGTCTTCATATTTTTCTTGCAACACAAGGGCTAGGAAGAACTAATTGTGGATTGCGTTTACCACTCAAAGGAAGCAACCCAAGCAAAGTGTTTCAGAATATGTGACCAAAGTTAAGGATGTGGCTGACCAATTGGCAAGCATAGGAGAGGAGATTGAAGAGGAGCAAATTTTGAGACAAGTACTCAATGGTATCAAGGCAGATGACAAATGGGAAAGCTTCACAACTGCTATGGACTTATACACCATACTCATGGGGCAACTCTTTACCCATGAAGCCAAGCTCAACAAAAATGGAGATTCATCAAGAGGTAACAACTCTTCTGCCCTATACACAAATAAAGGCAAGTCTAAAGAGAAAGGTAAAAATAAAAAGAGTGAAGATGAAGGTACTACTTCTCAAGCCAATTATGCAGGTAGAAGTAAGAACTCAAGAGGTAGGGGCAGAGGAGGTAAGCAAGGTAGGAGGAGATCCTTCAAGTCTTCCCCATGTAATATTTGTGGTTTATCAAATCACACCACAGATGAGTGTTACAGGAACTTCAAGAATCAGAGAGGTAGAGGTTTCCAAAGAGGTGGCTACACACAATCAAGAGGAAGGTTCAACCGGCATTAGTTTTCCTGAATTGGTTGAGGTTATGTATGAGTTGTTCTTGATATAGAGGTGCTCTAATGTCAAGGATAACTTGTTCTTTTGGAGATTAATCATCTCCATAAAAAAAAACCTACAAGTGAGAACAATATAGATCTCCCCATTGCATACACAAGTAGATAGCTAAATGCAACAAAAAGAAATTACACCACTACGGAGTGTGAAGGATTAGGAATCATCTATGGAGTAAGAAAATTCAGGCATTACTTATTGGAAAATAAGTTCAAATTCTTCACAGATCATCAGACCTTGTTGTACTTAGTCAATAAGCCTTGTCACATAGGATGATTGATGTGCTGGTTTCTACTCTTGATGGAGTATGCTTTTGAAGTAGTAGTCAGGAAAGGAAAGACCCATGTTAGAGCGTATCATCTTTCATGGCTTACTATTGGACAAGCCCCTCAAGGGATAGCGGATGTATTATCAGATGCATACATGTTTAATCTTGAGGGAGTACCCAAATGGACTAAGTCTAATGTCCCTATTCTCACATTTGGACCAAAGAATCCTAGGGTTAAGATCAGAGAAGGATATCACCAAGTCACAAAGATATTAGATACTAGTAGGAAGCATGTATAAAAAAAAGATAATAAAAGAATTCTTGCTTGTTGCATAGAAGAGTTAGAATCTGAGAAATGTTTGCAAATAGCACACGTAGGCACATTAGAGCAACCTCATTCAAGACAGCATACATTGGAAACTCTGTATAGACTAGGAGTGTACTAACCTTCTATGGAAACAAACATCTATAGATTATGCAAGGAATGCCCAGTTTATGTGAAAGACCACCCATGGAGCATGCCACTTTATACCATGTGTCTCTCACACCTCAATGGAGTAAACCCATGGTGACTTACTTGAGGATGAAAACATTCCCTCAAGTAATGACTTTAGCAAGACAATGAAGTCTAGAGCAGGAAGCTCAAGACTACACACTCATTGGTAATAACCTGTACAAAAGAGGGAGAGATGGATATCTAAGATAACATGTTCATGAGAGTGATTATTTAAGCATATTAGAGATTGCACACCAAGGTGTTGCAAGAGGTCATTTTGGCCCCGACAGAATAATCAAAGCCATACTATTTGCAGGATTATGTTGGCCAAATCTTCATATGGATGCACATACATATGTGAAGAGGTGTGATGTATGCCAGAGAGCTTAGTTTCCTACTCGCAAAGATGAAATGGAACTGAAACCATGATGGGAGGATGTGCATTCTCTAAGTGGGGTATAGATTTTGTAGGATCCATTAACCCCCCTACTAAAGGCACTCATGTTGAATACATCATAGTAGTGACAGATTATCTCACCAAATGGGTAGAGGCTAAGGCTACCAAACAGAATGATGCACACACGATTGCAAAATTCTTATTTGAGAATGTCTTTACAAGGTATGGATTACCTATAGAACTAGTGAGCGATAGAGAATCTCACTTTCTAAACCAAGTTGTTGGGTTGTAGGGTATGCACATATCTTCAATTGTGCATGGAAATCCTCCCTAGACCATGAGAATAACCTTATTTTTGTATATACTTAGAGTGTCACATGTGAACACTCTCCTAAAAGCACTTTTTAATATTTCCTTATACCATAGTGAAGGGGTCTCTTGAATATCTCACCTTTTTGGCTCATCTAGTACAATCCCACGTAAAAATCCCATGCATGGAGTTTCTTGGGATTTGGTTGTTATAAAAATTGATTTTGGAATATCCTAGAAGATATGTTAGTTAGAGAGATATCCCCTTTTTGACTTTTCAAAGAAGCACATGGGGAAATGTGCTTAGCCTATATATAGAGGCTCATTTTTGTAAAGAAGGGAGCTTTTGGTCAATGTGCTCTCATGTAATATCTCTTATGAATGGAAGAATGCTCTCCTTTACTCCAAGAGTATTTACATTTATGTATTGTGTCTTTGTGAGTGTGTGAGAGTGAGATGTGTGTGTGTGCCTATGTATGTATATCCTTTGTGTGAGTAGAGTAGTTGCTTTGCTTGTATTTTACTCATGGACTAGGATCCTTGACTCCCTATTCTCCATGTTTTCAAGCATGTGGCATAGCATGAGGCTGATGGCCAATGGCTTGAACATGTTGGAGGTAGGGGTGGATGAGAGGAGAGTCACTCTTGAGCCTTCCTTCTTGCTTCCATACACGGTGGTGAGGGTCTTGGTGATCTACTACTACAACTTTAGCATGATTTGGTGCCGTTGCCAGGGAAATCGGTCTTTCATCACTTGGAAAGCTCAAGAACGTGTGGTAAACTATTGTGTTGCAATTTTTTTGCTCAATTGCATAGGATTTGAGTTCTTGCATGGTACTTTCACCCTTCCATTGGGCCATTAGTTCCTATTTCCTGTTTTTGTAGGGTAGTTTCAGTTCACTTTTGTTTTCTTGTGCTTTGGCTTTCGAGGAGTGCTTTGAAATGCCTGTCGACCTGTTGGTTCTCTTCCCCATCATACTAATCATATTTGTTAGACTGAATGCTCACTGCCCTACTTTGCTTGCTTGATATGATCTCCAACTAGGTCCGGGATGCGAACGGTACAATGTTCCTTGTACATGCCTTATGCCATATTCAGAAAGTGGTTGTAGAAATGACTCTCGACACCAACTATAGATGTTTGGGCCATAGGATGATGTCTGGATCCTTTTTTTATGAAGAATCATTCCTCTTTGGGTATCTGTGATGGCTGTTGGTTCAAATTTCACCACATAATGGTCTATGCAAGCATCATTCAATGCTTCTTTGTTGTGAATCTTGTTCATGGCTAGATGATATTTGCTCTAATTTATTATGTGTAACACTGATCATTGCAGTTTACTTTTCTGCATGATGTGCTTGCTTCAAGGAGCAATTACCCTAGGTTCTTTAGCTGTGAACTTCATGGAGGTGTTGTGGCCTACAAGAAGATGTGTCAGGGCCAGTGACAACAAGATAGGGAAGTTTTTTTGTTGTTCTCCAAAAAATGGTTATGGTGTGCCTGTGCAAGCTTCTTTTTTGTTTATTCACTTGATGCAATCGGGGTTGAGCTTGAGTTAAGCTATGGACAGACTCTAAAACATACAAAAGGCTATGTAACTCGATGTATTCTCTATATTAGTTTGCTTGTATGCTACAACTCAGATGGGCAAATTGTCGAGTCTATTGCGAGTCATAGGTGATGTTACTATAGGATATGCTCTTTGTTCTTTTTAAGTTGTTCCATTATAATCGGATAAGGAGTGGAGTTACACACCATGTCTTGCTTCTCTGCTTAAAGTTCTTGACATATCTCTATATAGAATGAGGATCAGCGCGGTTGGGCTGAATATTACTTATGATGGATAATTTTTTATGCTATTAGGGTACTCTAACTTCTGAACATGTTTCTCAGAGGAACATCTTTTCTAATGTGCCCAAGTGTGGAAATATAGCAGTCATAGAACATGGACATATGGTGCTAGATTGTGTGACTACCAAAATATGGATCGAGTGTGCTTTCATTTTTTTTATGTTTGACAATTTTTGGGCATAATCTACTGGTGATAGGGAGCTTGAAACATAATTGAACTCTTTGATTATGTTAAAAAAGAAATCGAAGGGGATGGCCAATGTTAATAGTGTAACACATTTTCTTTCATAAGTTGGCTACAAATGGGTTGTCTTCTTCTCGGAAAATTGCACTACATCTGTAGGAATTTATGGTATGACAGTTATAACTCTGATACTGACCTTGAAATTTTCTATGAATTGCGGTGGAGAATGATCTTTGTGTCTCTCTCTCCCTATCTTTTTGTTGCGTGGTGCATGATTCAACAGAGCTTCTTCCTTGTGATCAAATGACATGAAGACGAGGTGCATCTATGCAACAATGTAGACTTTCGGTAAGGGCTTCCATAAGTCGACAATGGGGCTAATGACATCAATTTTCTTAACTCATTCTATTTTATGTGATCACTGCCATCTTGGGAAATCCAACGATAAGGATTCAAATAAATAAGTGTTTTGCTATGCAATGTTTTTTTGTGTGCCTGTCTTACATCATGTTCAAGATAACAAGAAAGAAATAGCAACTCATGGAATCGATTATGGGTGCAGTCAATGGTCTTTGGGCCATGGGATGAAGTGTGACACTCTCTTCTCCCTAGACTGCTAGACCTCGAAGACTCTCGATACCTTTTTTGATCCATATGGCTACCACAATCTGGATGATATGAAGGTTGGAAATCTAACTCCATAGGTATCTGTGCTAATCTTGTCACACTATCCAAACTCAAGACCTAGCTTATTTGCAGTGGGGGAAGGACGTGATACCACACTACTTCTTCCCTCCTTTACTTTCTTCATGTGTGATTTTCAATTGTGAGGTACTATTATCAAATCTACATTGTCATATACTCTTTTATCTTTTACGGATTTCTGTTCTCCTTTCATATGATGAAGCTTTAGGAGGAGACCCTCATTGGACCATTGCAAAATCTTTGGGTGCATTGCTTATGCAGATATTCCCTCACAGATTAGAGGGAAGCTTGATCCAAAAGCTGAAAAGTGCATATTCATTGGCTATGACCAAAACCAGAAGGGATATAGGTTATACAATCCCACTAATGAAGGTTTTAGAGCTAGTAGGGATGTGGTGTTTGATGAAAATAATTCATGATTTGAAGACGATTGCAGGAAGGTTACCTTATGACTTGGAAGGTGATTTTCCAACTCTCACTCAAGAAGATAAAAAAGTACCAGAACATGTCAACTCAGAGGATGAAGAACAGATTGACTTCAAGGCTTGGAAGTCAAAGGGCAAGACCAAGTTCAAGCAATTGGTAGACATTCTAGAATCTTCTAATCAAGCACTCAAAAGATCTCAAAGGGAGAGTAAAAAAACCATAAGATATGGCTATGACACATCATTAGTCATCAAGCATTCTCTGTACATCACTAAAGACTCTATGAAAAAAGAACCTTCTTCATTTGAAGAAGCTAATGAGAAGAAAGAATGAAGAGAAGCCATGTAGGGAGGAGTTGACGCACTTCAGGAACACAATACTTGGGATTTGGTTCCCAAGAAGCCAAGTATGAAGGTAATAGGATCCAGGTGGATATATAAAATCAAGAAGAACTCAGATGGCTCTATCAACAGGTACAAAGCAAGGCTAGTGGCGAAAGGGTTTGCTCAAACCCATGGAGTGCATTATGAAGAAACTTTTTCACCTGTGGCTAAGATGTCAACCATTAGGATTTTGCTAAGTGTTGTTGCTTCTGAGAATTGGAACCTATATTAGTTAGATGTTAAGAATGCATTCCTAAATGGATGGATCTCAGAAGAAGTGTACATGGCTCAACCATCAGGATATGAAGATAAGGACAAACCAAGTTATGTATGCAAGCTAAGGAAGGCACTCCATGGTCTAAAGCAAGCTCCTAGAGCTTGGAACTATAGGCTTGTCACATATTTGCAGGATCAAGGATTTGTTGTTAGTAAAGCAGATTCTTCTTTGTTCACAAAGAAGAACAACTCAGAAGTTATTTACTTATGTGTCTCTGTGGATGAAATTATCATTACAGGGAATGATGCTAATGGCATCAAGCATGTTAAAGCTCAAATGATGGAAGAGTTTAAAATCAGTGATCTTGGTTTGTTAACATACTTTCTTGGATTAGAACTTGTATACATAGATTCTTGTGTGTTTATTACTCAGAGGAAGTACATTCATGATATGTTGATAAAATTCAAGATGGAAAACACTAAAATTGTAGGTACACCCATGGAACTCAATCACAAACTTAGTTCTCATGAGAGAGAACTTCTCGAAGATGTTATAGGTTACCAAAAACTTGTTGGGAGTCTCAATTATGCAACCCTAACAAGAGTAGACATATGTTATGGAGTAACTACATTAAGCCAGTGTATGCATACATCAAGAAAACCTCACTTGGAAGCTTCCAAGAGGATCCTAAAATACCTAAAGGGTACCATAAATGAAGGGCTATTCTACCCATTCACTTCTGATTTGGATATAAAGATCTATCCTAATGCAGATTGGGCTCGCTCCAAGGATGATAGGAGGAGCACCCTTGGATACTTGTCTTTTGCAAGTTCAAAGATAATATCATGGTCATCAAAGAAGTAACCAATTGTGGCATTGTCATCTATAGAGGCCGAATCTAGAGGCTTAGAAAATGCAACACAAGAGGCTATGTGGCTCAAACAACTCTACACAGACTTGGGGTTACATTCTTATACTCCAATGATTTTTGGAGACAACACTAGTTCACTTCATTTGGCTGCTAATCCTGTATATCATGCAAGGGCTAAGCACATTGAAGTGCATTGTCATTATGTAACAAAGTCCTTGGATGGAACTAAGATGAACAGGTTCAAGATGATGATTGGTTTGTAGGAAATTAAGGTGCAATGAAGACCAAGCATGTTAGTCTTGAGGGGAAGCTATTGGTGCAAGAGAATCCAAGCCTACATACTTGGATAATTAGCATGTTTTTTCATATAGTCACATATGATCATTTCCTTGTAAAAGTCAATTACTTTTACCCATGTAAAAGTGCATACGTTAGATGCACTAATTCCACGAGGAGTTAGATGGAATCAAACCTCGAGTTACTTGCTGAGAGAATAAATCCTATAGTTTAGGACTTACTTTTAGGTGAGAACTTGAATTTGAATTCAAAGCTTAGCTCCAACTTCAATTATAAATGAGGATCAAAAAACTCGCAGTTATGTGCAGATTAGAAGAGCCCAATTGTGAGATCATTTTGTGATGGACTTAAGTGATTAGTGTGCTCATCCCGTAGCCACTTTACTGCCCTCACATTGTGTAATTGAACATTGCCAATGACATTGTATTACTATGTGATTTAATACATACACATTGATCATATCTCTACCTCACTTCTCTGCTATGACTATCTCAGAATAGTGACCTTCTCGCAGCTTGTTTTTAGTATGTGGTTGATCATTTGATGTCATTTTAAGTGCTATCAAATCATCATACTATCCACTTCATAGCTACAAAGTTTCATTGTAATTGATTTTCTCAATAGTGAGATATTTTCATATCTTTGCTCTTTGGTCTGTAGCCTGAAGCATCCCAAAAATGTCGGGCAACTTGCATCCCAAAAATGTCGGGCAACTCTATTAAGTTGCTATGCATCCTTCTCAGTGTATAGTCCATCTTTTTTATTGAAATAACTCATGATTTGTGGCGATCTAATTTAATTAGATACCACCAAAAGGAATTTGGCTAATTGCTAGCAGGTTGAGAGGACTATTGATTCTACTGAACATGTGTAGAGACTAACATAACAAGTCTATGATCTTGGATCAACTTCCTATTCATCTATTTTGATCCATTGATTAGAGGATCATGTTCCAAAGCACATAGGTTATTATTTGTGATCAATAGGAAGCTAAAGGGGCCTACTACACTCTCCACCACTTGTTCTTGGTTGGGCTGAAGCAGGTTTTTGCAGCACCACTTCATCTTTGATATCTATCCACCATCTACTCCAACAAGATCATTTTGACTATTGTTGATAGTAGTTCTTTTACATTGTTGGATGCTTTATTTGTGCCAGGGATCAAGAAAAATCTGTTATTAGTTTCAGGATTAGCCAAGACTGACTTGGTTGTGAAATTATTGATGACACATGTATGGTTCATTAGCTATCAAATGGCGATGTCATTATTGCTTCTGGCATTTTATCTCGTGGGTTGTATAAGCTCATAGATTATGCAAAATTTGTAAATGATTCAACATGTCTAGTTCAAGATTCTCAAGCTATGTCAGATGCAAAGCTTTGGCATGCATGCTTTGGTCATCTAAATTTTGCTAGTTTGCTACATCTGTAGAAATCTGAAATGGTGTCCTCTCTACCCAAACTTAAGGCACTTAGTAAACATGTCTATGAAGGCCATATTTTGGGCAAAATGCAGCATTCCGCCTTCTGAAAAGATGGTTCAGTATGAGCTACTAAAAAATTGCAGCTTGTTCACACTCATTCTTGTGGTGCTTTCTATTGCTCATCTGTATGTTTTAGTTTGTTTGGCATATGCATTAGTGTTTGAACCACAACACACGAAATTGGATGATAAAGGAGTGAAATGTATTTTTGTTGGGTACAATTCTGAAAGCAAAGGCAATCATCTATATCATCCACATACTAAACAAATTTTGGTTAGTCATGATGTTGTTTTTGTGGAAGATGCAATTCAACCAATGTTGGTCCAAGTATACAAGCCTTCACATTTGGCTTGATGGGGAGCTGTCGGTGCAAGTATACAGGCCTTCACATTTGGCTTAGTATGGAAGACTATAAGTGGAAGCATTTGATAGCTCATCTCATGGAGTTAGGAAGAACAATAGATATGAATCTCAATGGAAGAATAACTCCTAAATTAGTCACCTTTTTAGATGGAGCCAAAGTTGAATTCAAAATTCAAACTTGGAAGAACCACTCATAAAAAGGGCTTGTAAAAACTCGCAGCTATGTGTGCCTAATTGAGAGCTCTTTCCTTGATCATTTGTAGGATTTGCATAGCTTACACCATATTTTACTCATTCCACCATCATTGAGCATCATTACAATGCCAATGATCTTGTATAATCATGTGTTATAATAGATATACTTCATCGAACATCTCTGTCTACTTCTCTGCTATGACTACTCATAACAGTGAACTTTCTCTGGCCATATCTCAGTGAATTATCAACCATTGTGCATGATCTATAGCTTGTTGGAACCCATTTGAAGTCTAGTTTATTCTGTCAAAGTTTCAAAGTATTTGGTTCAGCCATCTGGGAGAAATTGGCATCGAAGTGCTCATTGGTCATCTACTGGTTAGTTCCTAAAAAAATCGAGGTAAGCTTTTGATTGCTAAACTTCTTTCTCAGTGCATAGTTCATTGTTTTAGATGATTACACTTGGAATCCTTAGACATCTAAGCTAAATAAATACCCTCAAAAGGAATTTCATCAATTTTTACTATACTGTGAGTACTGAGCAAAAGAACCAGCAGGTGTGTGGACAAAAATAACAAGTTTTGTGACACTAGCTATTTATGAAGTAGTCTGTTTTGATTCAATTGTTTCAAACATCAACTCCAAAGTACATAAGTACTTTCTTGGTTTCATTTGAAATCTAAAAGGGCCTTTTATTAAACTCTAAAAAGATTTAGGGCAGGTACAAAGCAGGTTTTAACAGTACCACCTCACTTCCTTGAGGTATCCATCCATCTATCCCAATAGTGGTATCAGAGAAAGTTGAGGTAAAATGGGAGATGGTTTCCCTTCTTTCATTGATAAATTGGACAGGAATAACTATCCAGCATGGTCCTTGAGGATGAAGACCTATCTGCAAGGAAGGAGTCTCGATGGATACATATCAGGAGATGAGAAGATGCCCATATTCAGAAGTAAAGGTCAACCTACAAGAGAAGAGCTAGAAAGACTCAACTCATGGTGTGCCAAAGATGCCTTAGCCATGTCATATCTACTTAAATTTATTTCTGACTTCCTTCTTCCTCACATTAGGAATTGGAAAACTTCCCAAGAGAATTGGCATACTCTATCTGCATACTTTTCTTCCAATATAAGATGTAGAAAAAATCAATTGTGGATTGGATTTACTACTCAAAGGAAGCAACCTAAGCATAATGTTTCAGAGTATGTGACCAAGGTAAAAGATGTGGCTGATAAATTGGCAAGCATAGGAGAGGAGATTGAAGAGGAGAAAATAGTGAGACAGATAATCGATGCCATCAAGGCAGATGATAAGTGGGAAGCTTTCACAACTGCTATGGATCTTTATATGGACATTTAAATCCCTGATCTTACCACTCTCATGGGGCAACTCTTTACCCATGAAGCCAAGCTCAACAAAAATGGAGAACCATCAAGAGGTAACAATTCTTCTGCCCTCTATACAGATAAACGGAAGTCTAAGGATAAATGAAAGAGCGAGAAAGTTGAAGATGAAGGTACTACTTCTCAAGCTAACTATGCAGGAAGAGGTAGGAATTCAAGAAAAAGGGGCAAAGGAGGTAAGAAAGGTAGGGGGAGACGTTTCAACTCTTCCCCATGCAATATATGTGGATTTTCTAATCACACAATAGATGAGTGCTATAGGAACTTCAAGAACCAGAGAGGAAGAGGATTTCAAGAAGGTGGCTACTCACAATCAAGAGGAAGATTCAACCATAATCAAGGATACAACCATGGATACAACAACAATCACAACAACAATTTGATGTGTGTGAACACTCTAGGACTGTCGGGGTACTTTTTTCCCTCTTTAGGAGGTTCCCCCCCCCTGTATATATGCATATTGCCCTAATGGGCTACTTATCTTTTTACATTCTCTAGTAGTACATTCAGTATTGTGTGTTGTGCTCCAAGCTTCTTCTTCTTCCTTGTGATGTTCACGTGCTTCTGCAAACGTCTAAATCCAACAATTGGTATCAGAGCAGGTCGTTGCTTCATCTAGGGCATTGTCTACACCTCTCTGGTTGCAATCTCAGCTTCGCACGAAATTTGGTGAGCATACTCAAAGTATTTCAAAGATTAAAACAACTTCGCTATGTGGTGCCGAAATTGCGATTTGAGCTCGTTTCGGCCTCTGAGCGCACTATCGTAGTGCTTGTGTAGGCTATTTTGTCTTTTTGTGCCAAAGGTATATACGTGTTTCGATTCGCTAGTATAAGCGTCTCGAAGTCTGCTACAGGTTTAGCAGAACTTGTTTGGGCAGTTTCGTTCAACTTTTTGAGATATAGTCAATTTTCTCCATCAAGGTATTTTAGTCACCGGCCATGGCTAAAAGCAGTGATGTATTTCATATGTTGGCTATTGAGGATAAGTTGGATGGTACCAACTACCCTTTGTGGGCTTATATGATGCGACATGTATTGGTTGCAAAAGGACTGTGGAACATTGTGTAGGGTGTTGAAAAACGTCCTATCACATCTGTAATTGTTACAACTATAGGTACTGAAGCTGATGCAGAAGGTGTCGAAGATGATGATATTCTACATATTCCTGTTCGTGCTACGGTTTCTGCTGCACCTACTGCAGAGCAAATTCGTTGGGATGGCAGAGATGCCCAAGCACATGCATTGATAGCTTTGTCTATCAAACGTGCCATTATTCCTCACATTCGCTCTTGCAGAACAACTAAGGATGCTTGGGATATACTTACCACATTGTAACAAGCTAGGAATGAGGCTCGTGTTGCTTACCTCCGAAAATAGTTGGAGAGTGAGCACATGAATGAAGGTGCTTCTATGGATAGCTTTCTAACAAAGATCAAAGACTTGAAGGAACAATTGATTATTGTTGATGAGGTTATACCAGATAGCTCACTTATGTAGACCATTCTGAATAGTCTTCTTGATTCATATCAAAGTTTTGCTTCTACTCCTCGATTGATGATGAAAGGCAATCCAGATGCCTTGTCATTTGAGAAGTTAGTCTCATTTCTGTTGTAGGAAGATCAATCCAGGCAGAATAGGTCCATTATGCATGTTGCAGATCAAGCTTTCCTGGCTAGTCAAAAGGGCAACAGAAAATGGAGCTCTTCAACTAGTAAGCAAAAATCTGCTAATTTTGCACAATCGAAGAGGGAAGACAAAGATTAAAAGAAATCAGAAAAGCAGAAATTGTTTTGCAAGTACTGTAAAGGAAATGATCATATCATAAAGAACTGTCCAAAACTGGCTGCTAAAGAGGCAAAGAAGAAAGAGGCTAGAATGGTTGTTGCAAAAGCCTCTACACCAAAAACAGAGTTTGCTAATCTTGTGCACGAAGAAGAATGGGCGTTTACTATTGTCTACAGTTTTGACCCATCTTCTCATGAGTAGTGCATGTATGTAGTAGACTCAGATGTTTGGTACTTTGACAGTGGGGCGACCAAATATATTAGCTCACAGTGCAGTTTCTTCTCTTCGCTTGAGCTTGCCCCTACATGGAATATTGTTACATGCGCCAACAACTCCTCGTATCTTGTTATGGGAGTTGGTAAGATCATTTTGACTACTACTAATGGTAGTTCTTTCACTTTGTCAGATGCTTTGTTTGTGCCAGGGATCAATAAAAATCTGTTATCAGTTTCTGCCTTAGCCAAGATTGGCTTGGTTGTGAAATTTATTGATGAGAGATGTACAATTCATGATCTGTCAAATGGCGACATGATTATTGCTTCTGGCATTTTATGTCGTGGGTTGTATAAGCTCATAGACGATGAAAGACATGTAAATGATTTGGCATGTGCAGTACATGATTCTCAGGCTATGTGAGATGCAAAGCTTTGGCATGCACGCTTTGGTCATCTGAATTTTGCTAGTTTGCTACGCCTGTAGAAATCTGAAATGGTGTCCTCTTTGGCAAAACTTGAGGCACTCGGCAAACATGTTTGTGAAGGCTATATTTTGGGAGAAATGCAGTGTTCCTCCTTTCCAACAGATGGTTTAGTTCGAGCTACTCGGAAATTGCAGCTTGTACATAGTGATGTCTATGGTCCTATGCAGACACCTTCTTTTGGAAATTATGTTTACTTCGTGACTTTCGTCGATGATTTTTCCAGGCATGCATGGGTATATCCATTGAAGGCAAAGTCCGAGGTGTTCATGTGCTTCAAACAGTTTTTGGTTTTGGCTGAAAATCTGTCAGCGTATAAAATAGGCACCCTCCGTTCTGATCGAGGGGGGGAATATATGTCTTCTGATTTTAATGCATTTCTGGCTAACCATGGGATAAAACACCAGTGTATAGTTCCATATACACCTCAATAGAATGGAGTTGCTAAACAAAAGAACAGGTCACTCATGGAGATGGCGAGGTGTATGGTTAAGAGTTAGGCTTCACCACATAGTTTTTGGCGTGTGGCTATCATGTGTGCAACATATGTACTTAACAAGTGTCCCACTAAAGCATTGCATTCTATCACTCCATATGAGGCTTGGCATGATTGCAAGCCATCTATTGCTCATCTCCATGTTTTTGGTTGTTTGGCAAATGCATTAGTGCCAAAACAACATCGTAGAAAATTGGATGATAAAGTAGTAAAATATATTTTTGTTGGGTACAGTTTTGAAAGTAAAGGCTATCATCTGTATCATCCATACACTAAACACATTCTGGTTATCCGTGATGTTGTTTTTGTGGAAGATGATATTCAGCCATTGATTTCATGTACTAAGTAGACATCTGTTAGCTCCAAAGACATGTATGATAGTTTGCTGCCTCTTTTTACAGGTGGACAGTCTAGTGCTCGTCCTAATGAGGCAACTTCTTAGCCTTTGCAGGTTTCATGTGATGATGCAGATCATCCCATTTCTGATGCAGATTTACATGTGATGCACTTGTTGATGAGAGAGCGGACATTGAGGAGGCAAAAATTATGCCAAAATGGTTGGTGCAAACTTTGCGTGATAGTAAATTAGATGCACCTCTGTCATATCGTACTCGATCAGGCTCTCATAGTGCCTCTTTTGCATCAGATTTCCATGCCATGGCTGCATCTAGTCTCAAAGATGAGATTGAGCCTGTTTCATTTGACGAAGCACAAAATTCAAAAAATTGGATGGTTGTTATGCAATCTGAACATGATGCTATAATGAAGAACGGTACTTGGTCTTTATGTGACTTGCCTCCTGGCAAGAAGGCCATTGGCACGAAGTGGGTTTACAAGCTGAAGCATAAGCCTGATGGAATAGATGACAGTATAAGGCTAAGCTTGTTGCAAAGGGTTATGCACAGGAAAGAGGCATTGATTTTGATGAGACCTTTGCACCTACATGCCGTATGACTATTGTTCGGAGCATTTGTGCACTTGCAGCCCATCATGGTTGGAATGTACATCAGTTGGACATTAAAAATGCATTTTTGAATGGTGACTTGCATGAATAAGTGTATGTTTTGTAGCCTCGTGGCTTTGTGCAAAAAGGGCATGGAAAGCAGGTGTGCAGGTTAAAGAAGGCAATATATGGTTTAAAGCAAGCACCACGTGCTTAGTATGAGAAGATACATGCTTATCTGATTGCACATGGTTTTGAGAATAGTCCAATTGAAAGCACCTTATATCTTAAGTGTGCTAATGATGTGCTTCTGATCGCTGTTGTCTATGTTGACGACATGTTGCTCACTGGTCCTATTGAGAAGCATATTGCTGATTTTAAGGCTGATTTGCATGCCTCATTTGGGATGTCTGATTTGGGGCATTTGCATCACTATTTGGGCATTCAGTTTATGCAAGTTGATAGTAGAATGGCTTTGTGTCAAAAGAAATATATTGACACATTATTGTAGGATTTTGGCCTTGAAGACTATAAGCCTATTGCCACTCCTATGGAGACAGGTTTACGATTGAGTCTTCGTGATGCTGGAGATGCATTTGATGTTGTCCTCTATCAGCAGGCTATTGGATGCCTGATTTACTACTTATGCATTACTCGGCCAGATATTTAGTTTGCTATCTCACAGATTAACAAGTTTATGCATTATCTGGGTCTCAAGCATTGGCACGCAGTTAAGTGCATCTTTCGCTACTTAAGTGGTACTCGATTACTTGGGTTGTTTTATCCCAAGGGGGGATCACTGCTGCTAGATTTACATGCTTTTTCTGACTCAAACTGGGCTGGTTGTTATGACACTCGTGTGTCCACTAGTGGCTTTTGCTTCATGCTTGGTAGCTCATGTATATCTTGGTTGAGTAAGAAGCAGCCTACTGTGGCCACTTCCAATTGTGAGGCTGAGTATAGGGAAGCTTTCATAGCGACTGTTGAGTGTACGTGGCTCAGATGCCTTATGGCTGATTTGGGTGTTTGTCAGTCCTCTACCACTACCATCTTCACTGACAATCAGAGTGCATTGGTAGTTGTGAGGAATCCTGTATTCCATGCTTGCACTAAGCACATTGAGGTGCATTTTTGAACTTGAGGACACTAGAAACATTGCACTTTATAATTATAAGGATCAAACTTTGTCTGAGTTAGAGATATGACACAAAAGATTAGGGCACATTGGTGAGAGAACATTGAAGCAGATATGTAGAGATCAATGTGTACTTGGGATACCTAATGTATCCAAGCAACATATGATCTATAAATGTGGTGCACGTCAATTTGGTAAATGACACAAGTTACCCCTTACAAAGAAAGGTTATATGCATGAGGATTATTTGGAAATTGTCCACACAGATGTGTGGGGACCAAGCAAGGATCCTTCAATTTCAGGCTAATGGTACTATGTGTCATTCATTGATGATTTCAGTAGATGGACTATCTTGTATTTCATGAAACAAAAGGATGAAGTGTTCGGTTGTTTCAAAAGATATCTTGCACATGTGGAAAATCAAACAGGAAAAAGCTTAAAGAGGATAAGGTTAGATGGAGGAGGTGAGTACTTCTCCAATGAATTTGATGCATTTTTGTAGGAAAGAGGTATCAAAAGGGAAATCACTACTAAGTATGCTCCTGAGCAAAATGGACTAGCAAAGAGGAGGAACAAATTGATTGTGGAAGCAGCTAGATCAATGCTTAATGAAAAAAGATTGCCTAATTACTTGTGGGCAGAAAGTGTTTCTACTGCCACTTATCTTATTAGCAGTTAACCCTCTAAGTCCCTTGATGGGATGAACCCCTACGAGGAATTGCATGGTAGGAGACCATCACTTGAACATTGCAAAATATTTGGTTGTGTTGCTTATGTGCATCTTCCATCTCAAATCAGAAGTAAGTTAGACCTTAAGGTAGAGAAATGCATCTTCATAGGGTATGATATAAATAAAAAAGGATACAGGTTTTATAATCCATCCAACAAAGGATTTATGGTCAGTAGAGATGTTGTGTTTGATGAGAATGATTCTTGGTTTGAAAGTGAATGCAGGAGGGTCAATGACTTGGAAGAAGAATTCCCAAACCACTAAGGAGGAGCCAAGCACAATTAAAGACATCAAATCAGATGATGAGGACACCATCAACCTGGAAGAATTTAAAGCATGGAAATCAAAAGGCAATGACAAGATAAAGAGGTTGGAGGACATACCTGAGTCATCCAATCAAGCCTTCAGGAGATCACAAAGAGAGAGTAGGAAGCCAATCAGATATGGGTATGACACTTCATTAGTCACTAAGCACTCTATTTATCTTGCTAAGGATTCATCACTTGAAGAACCTTCTTCATATGAAGAGGCAAATACCAAGCAGAATGGAAGGAGGCTATGGATGAAGAAATAGAAGCACTCCAAGAGAATGACACTTGGGAGTTAGTACCCAAGAAAGCATCAATGAAGGTAATTGGTTCTAGGTGGATTTACAAAATCAAAACGAACTCAGATGGATCCATAAATAGGTATAAAGCTAGGCTTGTGGCTAAGGGTTTTGCACAAACCCAAGGAGTAGATTATGAAGAAAATTTCTCACCTATGGCTAAGATGCCAACCACCAGAGTATTGGTAAGTGTAGCTGCATCCAGAAATTGGAATATGTATCAACTAGATGTAAAAATTCCCTTTCTAAATGGCTGGATTTCAGAGGAGGTTTACATGGCTCAACCTCCTGGTTATGAAGATCCCAACAACGTAAATCATGTATGCAAATTGAACAAAGACCTTTATGGTTTGAAGCAGGCACCTAGGGCATGGAACCATAGGTTAACAACCTATCTTCAAGGCCAACGATTCATGATGAGCAAGGCAAATTCTTCTCTATTTGTCAAGAGGAGTAATTCAAAAATGATATATTTATGTGTATATGTTGATGACATCATTCTTACAGGTAGTGATGCTAATGACATCAAACAAATCAAAAACCAGATGATGTAAGAGTTCAAAATCAATGACCTAGGGTTTCTAAAATACTTTCTTGGACTTGAGTTAGTATACACTAACTCTAGAATCTACATCACTCAAAGGAAATATGTGTAGGACATGTTGAAGAAATTCCACTTGGAGAATGCAAAAGTAGCTAGCACCCCTATGGAGGTAAATCATAAATTGAGTGCTCTTGAAGGCGATTTGCTTGAAGATATTGCAGGTTATCAAAGCATAGTTGGAAGTCTAAACTATGCAACATTAACAAGGGTTGACATATGTTATGGAGTAAGTGTTCTGAGTCAATTCATGCATAAACCTAGAGCACCTCACTTGGAAGCTACTAAAAGAATTTTGAAGTATCTCAAAGGTACTCAAAATCAAGGACTTTACTTCCCATACACATCAGATTTAGATATAAAGGTGTACTCAGATGCAGATTGGGCAGGATGTAAGGATGATAGAAGAAGTACTTCTAGATATTTATCTTTTGCAGGTGATAAGCCCATCTCAGGGTCTTCAAAGAAGCAATCAACTATTGCTCTATCTTCAACAGAGGATGAGTACAGTGGATTAGCAAATGCTACACAAGAAGCTATTTGCATTAGATTTCTCTACACAGATTTGGGACTTCACACTCATTCACCTATGATCTTTGGTGATAACACTAGTTCTTTACATCTTGCAGCCAATCCAATTTATCATGTAAGAACCAAGCATATAGAAGTGCACTATCACTATGTTAGAGAGAAACTCTTGAGGAAGGAGATCCAATTAGCATATGTATCTACAAATATGCAATGTGTTGATTTGTTAAACAAAGCACTTGATGGTACTAAGCTTTGCAGGTTCAAAACCATGATTTGATTACAGGATATTCATGAAGACTAATGAAGCAATGCAAGCCAAGATTTTTGGCTTGATGGGGAGCTGTCGGTGCAAGTATACAGGCCTTCACATTTGGCTTAGTATGGAAGACTATAAGTGGAAGCATTTGATAACTCATGTGAACCATATCTTGTAAATTGTTTGATCATTTACCATTGTAAAAGTTTTACACCTTGAGAGAATCTTATAAAAGCCAAAATCTCATGGAGTTAGGAAGAACAATAGATATGAATATCAATGGAAGAATAACTCCTAAATTAGAGGATTCACCATTTTATATGGAGCCAAAGTTGAATTCAAAATTCAAACTTGGAAGAACCGCTTATAAAAAGCACTTTTAAAAATGTGCGGCTATGTGTGCCTCATTGAGAGCTCTTTCCTTGATCATTTGTAGGATTTGAGTAACTTACACCATAGCTTACTCATTCCACCATCATTGAGCATCATTACAATGCCAATGATCTTGTATAATCATGTGTTATAATACATATACTTCATTGAATATCTCTGTCAACTTCTCTACTATGACTACTCTGAGTAGTGAACTTGCTCTGGTCATATCTCAGTGTATTCTCAACGATTTTGCATGATGTATAGCTTGTTGGAACCAGCTTAAAGTATACTTTATGCTATCAAAGTTTCAAATTACTTGGTTCAGCCATCTGGGAGAAATCGGTGTCGAAGTGCTCACTGGTCATCTACTGGTTAGTCCCTAAAAAATCGGGGGTAAGCTTTGGATTACAAAACTTCTTTCTCAGTGCATGGTTCATCATTTTAGATGATTCCACTTGGAATCCTTAGCCATCTAATCTAATTAAATACCCTCAAAAGGAATTTCATCAATTGTATTATACTGTGAGCACTCAACAAAAGAACCAGCACGTATGTGGACAAAAATAGCAAGTTTTGTGACACTACTTATTTATGAAGTAGTCTATTTTGATTCAATTGTTTCAAGCATCAACTCCAAAGTACATAGGTACTTTATTGGTGTCATTAGCAAGCTAAAAGGCCTACTATCAAACTCTAAAGTGATTTAGGGTAGGTACAACGCAAGTTTTAGCAGTACCACCTCACTTCCTTGAGGTATCCATCCATCTATCCCAACAACCATTACTTTCATGTACTAAGGAGACATCCGTTAGCTCCAAAGATGTGTATGAACCTTTGCTACCTCTTTTTACAGGTGGAAAGTCTAGTCCTCATCCAAATGAGGCAATTTCTTAGCCTTTGCAAGTTCCACATGATGAAGCAAATCATTCCCTTTCTAATGCAGATTCACATGTTGCATTTATTGATGAGAGTTCTGATATAAAGGAGGCAAAAACTATGCATAAATGGCTCTGTAGACTTTGCGAGATAGAGAATTAGATGCACCTTTTTCATATCATACTCATTCATGCTCTTGTAGTGCTTCTTTTGCATCACATTGCTATGTTATGTATGCTTCTAGTCTTTGTGATAAGCATGAGCTTGTTTCATTTGATGAAGCACAAAATTCAAAAAATTGGATGGATTCTATGCAATTAGAATATGATGTTATTATGAAAAATGGTACCTAGACTTTATGCAACTTTCCTTTTAAAAAGAAGGCCATTGCCACTAAGTGGGTATACAAGCTTAAGTGTAAGCCTGATGGAACAATTGACAAGTATAAGGCTAGGCTTGTTGCAGAGGGTTATGCTCAAGAAAGAGGCATTGATTTTGATGAGACCTTTGCTCGTTCATGCTGAAAAACTATTGTTCATAGCATATATGCACTTGCAGCTCATCATGGTTGGAACGTACATCAATTGGACATTGAAACTACATTTTTGAATGGTGACTTGCATGAAGAAGTGTATGATTTTCAGTGTCATCGTTTTGTGCAAAAATGGCATGAAAACAAAGTGTGCAGGTTGAAAAAGGAATTATATGGTTTGAAGCAAGCAGCATGTGTTTGATATGAAAGATACATGCCTACTTGATTGCACATGGTTTCAAGAATAGTACAACTTGGAGCACCTTATATGTTAAGCATGCAAATGATGTGCTTCTTATCATTCTTGTCTATGTTGATGACATGTAGCTCACCATTCCTCATGAAAAGCATAGTGTTGATTTCAAGGTTGATTTGCATGCCTCGGTTGAGATGTCAGATTTGGAGCATTTGCATCATTATTTGGGCATTCAATTTATGCAAGTTGATGGTGGAATAGCTTTGTGTCAAACAAAATATATTGACACATTATTGTAGCATTTTGGCCTTGAAGATTTCAAACCTATTGCCACTCCTATGGGAACATGTTTATGGTTGAGTTTTCATGATTTTGGAGATGCATTTGATGCTATTCTCTATGAGCAAGCTATTTGATGCTTGATTTACTTATGCATTACTCAGGTAGATATCTAGTTTTTTTTCTCATAGATAAGCAGGTTTATGCATTGCCTAGGTGTCAAGCATTGGCAGGTGGTTAAGCACATCTTATGCTACTTGAGTGGTACCCGACTATTTGGATTGTTTTATCCCAAGGGGGGGTCACTATCGCAAAATTTACATGCTTTTCTAACTCAAACTAGGTTGGTTGCTATGACACTCATGTGTCCACCAGTGGTCTTTGTTTCATGCTTGGTAGCTCATGCCTATCTTGGTTGAGAAAGAAGCATCCTACTGTTGCCACTTCTAGTTGTTTAGTATAAGGTAGCTTTCACACCGACTGTTGAGTGCATGTGGCTCAGATGCCTTATGGCTGATTTGGGTATTGGTCAGCCTTCTGCCACCACCATCTTCACAAACAGTCAGAGTGCATTGGCAATTGCAAGGAACCTTGTGTCCCATGCTTGCACTAAGCACATTGAGGTGCATTATCATTATAGGGAGAGGTTCTCTACTGGAGAGATCAGTTTGGTGTATGCACCCACACAAGAGAACATTGTGGACCTTTTCACAAAGGCTTTGCCTAGGGAGAAGTTTGAAGCTTTTCACAAATCTTTGGGATTACTTCCTTTTGTGGATTGATTCCACTTTTCTTGGCACTTCCTTATACATGAGTGTCAGCTCCTTGTTCACCACATCACTTCCAGGGGGGATTTGTTGATATATTTCGGTAGTGATGTGTGTGAACACACTAGGACCATTGGGGCACTTTTTACCCTCTTTAGGAGGTTCTTTCCCCCGGCTTGTATATATGCTTCTAACCCTAGGGGGTCAGTTATCTTTGTACATTCTCTTGGTAATACATTCAGTATTGTGTGTTGTGCTCCAAGCTTCTTCTTCCTCCTTGTGTTGTTCGCGTGCTTCCACAGACCTCAAACTCCAACAAAAGGCCATGTTTGAGGATCACTTCCTAATCTTTGTGATCCAACCATCTCCTACTTGTCACTTTATGAAACGACTATTGTTGGATTTATCTACCATAGTATCTATGGTTCATTCATCATTAACTCTTATCATAATAATTTTTAGTTTTTAATTTTTATCATTTGGTCTTAAATTCTATTTTCATCATTTTCAATACTTGCATCTCTCAAATAACTCTTTTTTTCTCAAATCATAAAAATTCCATAGGAGATCTTTGTCGCTATAAATTGGATCACCTTACATACATACATACATACATACATACATACATACATACATACATACATAAATACATACATGTTTATATTTTTTGCATGATTATTTGCAAGCAAATAATATCTAAACTTTTTGACTGCATATACCATGCCCAATCCTTCTCTCTCTCTCTCTCTCTCTCTCTCTCTCTCTCTTTCTGTGTGTGTGTGTGTGGTGTAGTTTTTGAGATTTCTTATAGCATAGAAAGTACTACTCCTAGTACTAGGGAAACTTATCTAGAGGTGCTAGAAGGGCCCTATAAGACACCATGAGAGAGCTTGGATCCATAGTTCAAACCAAGATAGGAACCTCTAAGAGTTCCATTTTATGAGAGTAAGTAGTGTTGATATATTTAGCTAGTGATGTGTGTGAGCACACTAGGACCGTTAGGCACTTTTTTCCCTCTTTAGGAGGTTTTTGCCCCCCGCTTGTATATACGCCTGTAGCCCTAATGAGTCACTTATATTTGTACATTATAGTGGTAATACATTCAATATTGTGTGTTGTGCTCCAAGATTCTTCTTCTTTCTTGTGCTATTTGCATGCTTTTGCAGACCTCAAACTCCAACAATTGGTATTAGAGCACATCCTCGCTTCATCTAGGGTGTCGCCGACACCCCTCCGGTCACAGTCTCAAAATCGCATGAAATTTGGTGTGCATACTTAGGGTGATTAGGAGATCAAAATAGCTTTGCTATGTGGGGCCGAAATCGCAATCTGAGCTCATTTCTGCCTCTAGATGCACTATCACAATGCTTGTGTAGGCTATTTCATCTTTTTGTGCTAAAAATATATACAAGTTTTGGTTCGCCAGTATAAGCATCTCAAAGTCTGCTATAGATTTAGCAAAACTTGACTGGGTAGTTTTGTTCAACTTTTTGAGATACAACAAATTTTCTACATCAATGTATTTTATTCAGTGCCCATGGCTAAAAGAAGTGATGTATTCCGTATGTTGACTGTTGAGGATAAGTCGGACAGTACCAATTACCCATTATGGGCTTATATGATGCATTATGTATTGGTTGCAAAAGGACTATGGTATATTGTGTAGGTTGTTGAAAAACATCTTATTATACCTGCAAATACAAGTATTGAAGCTGATGCAGATGGCATCGAAGATGGTGATATTCTACAGATTCTTGTTCGTGTTGTGGTTTCGGCTATGCCTATTGTAGAGAAAATTCATTGGGATTGAATAGATGCTTAGACACATGCATTGATAGCCTTGTCTATCAAACGTGCCATTATTCCTCACATTCGCTCTTACTGAATAGCTAAGGATGCTTGGAATAAACTTGCCACTTTATACTAGGCAAGGAATGAGGCTCATGTTGCTTACCTCTAAAAACATTTGGAGAGTGATCACATGAATGAAGGAGATTCCATGGACAGTTTTCTGACAAAGGTTAAAGATTTGAAGGAACAATTGATTTTTGTTGATGAAGTCTTGCCTGACATTTCACTTGTGCAGACTATTTTAAATGGTCTTCCTGATTCATATTAGAGTTTTGCTTCTACTCTTTGTTTGATGATACAAGGCAATCCAAATGCCTTAACATTTGAGGAGTTAGTCTCTATTTTGTTGTAGGAAGATCAATCTAGGCAGAACAAGTCCATTATGCATGTTGCAGATCAAGATTTTTTGGCTACTCAGAAGGGCAAAGGTAAATTGAGCTCTTCTACTAGTAAGCAAAAATTTGCTAATTCTACACAATCAAAGAAGGATGACAGAGACGAAAAGAAAACAGAAAAACATAAATTGTTTTGCAAGTACTATAAAGAAAATGATCATGTCATAAAGAATTGTCCAAAACTAACTACAAAAGAAGCAAAGAAGAAAGAAGTTGGAATGGTTGTTGCAGAGGCCTCTACACCAAAAACAGATTCTGCTAATCTAGTGCAGCATGAAGAATAAGCATTTACTACTATGTGCAATTTTGACCCATCTTCTCCTAAACAATGTATGTGTGAAGTAGACTCAGATGTTTGGTACTTTGATTGTTCACGATCCGATCCCGCAAATGCATGTATGTAGAAAATAACAAAAATACTCAGAAAATAGAAGAGACAAGAGATGACACAAGATAGGGTCCAATCTCCCCCCACATGCTCTCATGGACAACTCTATGAGAGCGTGTGTATTTATAGGTATTTCTTATTATGTCCTGAATGGAAGATACATGAGGGCCACACTAAAAATAGCGTGCTTTTGCTTTATTTACAAAAATAGCTAAAAATAACTTATTCTCTAAAAATACTCTTCTAAATATCTCCAAAAGTATTTGAATTCACACTCGTTCACACTTGTTCACACTCGTTCACACCCTCATGGCTCTTCACCTGCTAAATCAAAGCACAAAACACATTAAAACCCTCAAGGCATTAAACCTTCATTCCAAATATTCCATAAAGTATAACATGCCCCCCCAGTTGTCGAGCAACTGACCTTAGTTGATAAGAATAAAATAGACATGGATGGCCAATCACATGTCCCATCACTGAACAATCATAAGCATGTTCCATGTAAAAACACATGCATGGAACTGGAAAACTGGAATTTAATGTGAATGTGAATGATAAGCAAGATTTAAGTCTAAATGCAATCCAAAAGTGATTACAAAAATGAATATCTCAATACAATAAAATAACAATCGATTTTCTAACCATGAATTTATACTTGAATGCATGTGCATATGAATTTTTCTAAAAATTTCGACAACATAACGGCGCAATTTTAGAAACCGGAAAAATTTCAACAAATAATTTCCATGATATCGATGCCAATAGGCACAATCTATCCACAAAGAAACCAAAGGGGATTACAACACCTGACAAATATATATATTTTCTCCTCGCAAACCTACAAGAAAATATGTGTCCCTGCACGAAGAATACATGCACCATACAAGACAAACCGTGTCTAAACTATGCAAAAGTTGCATGTCATATATGCAATATGATGCAAAAAGAGAGCAAACATGCATATAAATTGACAAGAAAATTATCTGGAGGTTCAAAAGATCATTTGCAGGATTTTGTAGGTGTCGAGGATGGTCCATACTCTCTTGGAATAGTTCTCCAAGTCTCATCCAATTAGTTGTGCTTCAAGACATTGCTCGAACAAGGGTTGTTGGAGATGAACGAGCAAACTTCAAGTTTTGTTAATAACTGAGATTGAAGACAAAAGGGGTCTTCCAGCCACTCTTTGGAAAGAGCTTTGAGAGAGCTTCTCATAGCAAGAAAAATCTCCAAATTTGAAGATGGCATGCTCAAGATATAGGCAACTAGGTGAAGAGAGTTGATTTAGCCAAGCTTCTAGCACAAAGAACTTCAAATTCATCTGTAATCACTTCTGTGTAATCCTTTTCTCATCCATGGGGGCGCACGAGAGGATTTCCTTATCCCATATACAAAGATAAAACAATCAAAGCATCTTTAACGATGTTGTTCTACACAACATTCGTTTAGGAGAATTGTTGATCCCACATGTCATGCTACTTGTCAGTCTATTATATATGGACCTAAGCCTTCTGACTTCTCAAACCAAGCGCATAGATGAGATCCCTCACTCTGGTCTCCTCGAGCGTAACAAGCTCATGAACTTCTGATTAATTCCGGAGTTTGCAGGCACATGGGGACCATTTGCTACAGTCATTGAATGATGTATACGTGGTCTCTTCATGAGTTCATGAACACACGAAGTTGTTCGTGAGCTCTTCGCTCAGGACTCCAAAATGAATCTCAAACAGTTGTGCATATGAGCTCTGCCTTCAAACGAGGAACACGCATGGAGGTGGTATCGCATCCCATATGTGTTTCTCGTGACACAATGAATAAAAATAAAACCTCTGCATTCAGATTTTTGCCGTGAGCAACACTTCGGTCTAGAAACTCCTGAGCGAGCATATATGCGCATGCCGACAGCTGCCTCTCAAGGCGTGGGTCCTATGGGATATATGTGATCCCTTCAAAGAAACGTTTCTTTTGCTCCCTAGAGAATGAATGCAACCACCACCGAATTCTCTGTTGTAGACGATGGTCGACCGCGAAAAACGCAAATCCATGATGATGCACAGTGACGGAGATCTCCTCATGCGAGGATGATGATGAGGACAAGAAAATCCTTGGCTGAAAACAAAAACACACGTGACACTAATCATGCCAAAACCATCTGTGCGGACGTCTAGGCTCTGATACCACTGTTGATGATCGGATCCCGCAGATGCATGTATGTAGAAAATAACAAAAATACTCAGAAAATAGAACTTTCATGGGACATTGTGGGTATTATAGAAAATTTATACACAAGTTTGCAGACATTGCAAAACCTTTGTATGCATTGATAACAAAATTTAAATGGACCAAAGAATGTGATCAAGCCTTTGAGACTTTAAAAACTTGTTTGGTAACAGTACCAATTCTAAAAACCCCACAATGGAATAAAATTTTTCATGTTCATGTGGATGCTTCAAATTATGCTTTGGGATGTGTGTTAACACAACCAATAGAAGGGAGCAAATTAGACTTCCCAATTGCTTATGCTAGTGAGCAATTGAATTCAGTAGAAAAGAATTATACAACAATTGAAAGGGAAGGGTTGGGAATGATATTTGCTGTAAAAAAATATAGACACTATCTTTTAGCAAACAAATTTAAATTCTTTGTGGATCACCAAGCTTTACTCTACTTGGTAAACAAACCATGTCACACAGGTAGGATAGTCAGATGGTTCCTCTTACTGATGGAATTTGAATTTGAGGTAGTGGTCAGACAATGAAAAACTCATTTAAGAGCAAACCATTTGTCCAGAATTCAAACCAAAGAGCCAAGTTCACCTTTAGATGATGACTTATCAGATGCATATCTATTCAAAATAGAAAGTATTCCTGAATGGGCCATGACTTTAGTACCTTTGCTAACCATGGGACCTTGCAGAACATTTGGAAACAACACACATCTGGTATTACAAAGTAGGAATTTTGTACTACTAGCTGGACATTTGTATCATCTTAATCATATGGGTATGTTGGAATATTGTACTCCAGAAGATGAGTAGCATGAGTATTTAAGAAGAGCTCATTGTTGGAATCCCTGTATTCATGCTTCCATGATAGTCACCTTAAACAATCTCAATAGGATGGGAGTACATTGGCCTAATAAGATTCAGGATGTCAAAAAATATGTTTCTAACTGCAGGGAATGTGAATCCTTGCAAAATTCAAAAATTACAACTTTGTATTGGTTTCAAAAAAATCCAAATTGGAGTGCAAATATAATTGAGGAGTTGAAAAGAAACAAGAAAGGAGAGCTAGTAAGAACTAGTGCAGACTCAAGGAATTCACAAATAATTTCTGAAGAGTATCAATTGATAGGAGATCAATTGTACAAGAAAGGGATGGATGGATATTTAAGAATCTGTGTTCCTGAAAATAAGTATATGGAAATGTTAGAAATGGCACATTCTGGAATGGCAAGGAGGACATTTTTCAAGTGAAAGGACTGCTAAACTCATATTATATTCTGGTTTTTGGTGGCCAACTCTATTTCCTGATGCAAGAACTTATGTGAAAAGATGTGACATTTGTCAAAGAGTGAGTCAACCAAATAAAAGAGATAATATGCCATTAGTGCCACTTATTTTAGCAAGAGCATTCAGTAAATGGGGGTTGGATTTCATTGGACCTATACATCCTCCAGCAAAACAATCATGCTGAATATATACTAGTAGCCACAGATTACCTGACCAAATGGGCAGAGGCCAGGGCTACAAAAAGGAATGATGCCCAGACCACTGCAAGATTTCTTTATGAAAATATTATCACCAGATTTGGATTACCAATTGAATTGGTAAGTGATAGGGGGACTCATTTTTTGAACCAAGTAATAGAAAACATAACTAAATATTTCATGATTAGTCATAGAAAGACAACTCCTTTTCATCCACAAGCCAATGGATTAGCAAAAAGTACTAATAAGGTACTCTGCACTGTTTTGTCAAAATTGGTAAATACAAATAGTAATGATTGGGATTTGCAACTTAATCATGTCTTATGGGCTTATAGAGTGGCATACAAAACTGCAATTGGAACAACACCATTTAATTTGGTATATGGACAGAATGAAGTTTTGCCTTTGGAATTTCTCATTCCAACATTAAAAGTGGGACTTCAATGCAAATGGACTGGACATGAATTATCTGAGAGAGTAGTGGAATTGGAAAAACTTGGAGTTTCCAGACTTCAAGCAATCATGAGCATATATGCAGATAAGAGAAGGCAGAACGCTTATCATGATGTTCATATTAAAGAAAAAGATTTGCAGGAAGGGGCCTTAGTTTTGGCATATATAGTGAAGGAGCATCAGAAAAAATTTCAGAAGAAGGGGCATGGACCTTATATTATCAATCAAATCAGTAACAGTGGAGCTATCCAATTAGCTAATATAGATGGAGAAATCATGTCAAACTTCATAAGTGGATGCAGGGTAAAAAGGTATGATCTTCCATTAACTATTTCTGAATGGAGAAGAATACATCAAGCTCAAAACATGAAAAAAGAAGAGGAAAAAAATTAGGAATGAGGCTCAACAAGAGGCAAAGGAAAGGATAAGAAAAATTAAGGAGATTAGAGAAGTTCTCTTGTGTGAAACACCTTTAAGAGTGAGAGAGCATTTTCCTGTTATAACAATGAATCTTCATAATGAGAAAATCAAGGTTTGGATAGATTCAGGTGCACAAGTAAATTTGATCAGTTCAGTTTTGTTGGACAAGTTTAATTTAAAAAGGACTGAGAGTAAAACAATTGTCAAAACATTGGAAGGACATATAATACAAAGCTTGTCTTCACCATCTATTAAAGTTAAATTCAATGAAGAAAAAATGAAAATAGATTGTGAAGAATGGCCTGATCATATGATGACTGAGAAATTGATTTTGGGACAACCATGGCTCAGGCAAGGTAAAATAATGTTGGATTTTGAAAATATGAAGCTTCAATTGACAATAAATGACAAAAGGTTTTTAATGTTTTTATTAAGTGATGAAGAACAGGAAAATCAACAGGATATCTATGACTCGGATCTGGAGGGATTTACTTTTTCACTAGAAGCTACAAAGAAATCACAAACAGCACTTCTTCATGACCAAATTTATTTCAATAAAAAATAGGAGAAAATTGAAGAAACCAAAGGTGTTGAAAGGACAGAAGAAAGGTCGAAAGTGTGGAATACTCAGAAACATCAAGATATCAAAGCTGAAAGGATATGGAGACCTAGAAAGTCCAAGCATTGCTTATCAACAAAATGCAGTAACACTAAGTGGATGTGGAAACCAAAGACATCCAAGTACTTTGTGTTAAAAGAAGATTTTTATACTCTAAAAAAGGAATCAACAGGAATTAAGTATTTTTGGGTAAAAAAATCAGATATGTTTCAATGGAAAGAAAATAAGGATCAAGATACAGAAATACTGCAAACGCATGATGAGTCACAAATGAAGGAAAGGGCAAAATGTTCATCAAACACACACTTTGGATTCTTATTAAAGAATTCAGAATTTCATCAGAAAGGAGCTGTGACATCCTGGAAATTATTTCCATTTATTTTACCGCATCCTTTTTCTAGGAAAAGAAATAGGAGGGGAAGAGAGAAAAGTGGAAATTATTATTAAAAGAAAAAAAAAGAGAAAAGAGAAAGAAAAAGAGAGAAAAAATAACAACTCTTTGGTTTATAAAAAAAAGAGAAAAATAATAATAATAACAACTCTTTTTGTTTACATAAGATATATAGCATGAGTAAGATATAGGTTATAATTTGGTAGGATTAAAGCAGTCACTATTCTTTTGGTCATTGTTCTTCCTATAAAAATATAAATTTTCTTAAAAATTCATTCATTTTTTCTTTTTATTATTAAACAAATAAAAAAGAGAAAAGGGAAGAGAGCACTAGAAATCTTGCTACACATGTGATGATCATTTCAATTGAGTTATATCTGAAATACAAATAAGGAAGTCATGATTCATCTGAGATTTTATTTTTTGCTTGTTCATTACACCTCAAGACAAATGTGATTTCTTTTATGTTTTTTTATGACTCATGTGGGTGGAGTTTTCTTTTTGTTTATATTATATTTTCTCTAAAATGGTGAATTTGAAGGAACTGCCAATTCATGACTTCAAAGCAGACTCAGTAACCTTGTCTAGAGGACATTGGTTCTTAGATAGTGAGTGGAAAAGGTGGAGCTGGAGTCTGATGAAGAACAAGACATTCCAGAAGAAGAAAAGATAGCCAAAGAACTAAAGGAAACCCTCAGTATCATTGGACATCACATTTTTACAGTAGGAGTTGGAGGTCATAAGTATACAATGCTGTGTCAGGAATTCTATAAATTTCAAAAAATTGCTGTCAATTATAAAAGATGGAAAGAAGTGGGATTACACAGACTACTGGACGAACCTTTATTCTTTATAGATTTTGAGAGAGTATCAAAGGTTATGAATAGTCTGTTGGAAGTTGGCAAAGGCAATGAGGCATATTTCAGATGTTTAGTCAAGGACAAAGAGAACAAAGAGGCAAATATCACTATAAAAGCAGAGCACATCAGGGCAGCTCTCCAATTCTATTCCATGGGAACTAAGTTGGATAACAGTTTTGTCAAGAAGAATAAAGCAACCTATGCTGGATATTCCAAATTTGTGGATTTCAAAGGGAAAGAGAATGAAGAATATGCCATTAGAATGTTTCTTCAATATTTGTGTTTTCCAAAGTTGCCAAGATACACCATGCCACATAAGCTAGTGACACTGATTATGTTCAATAATAAGGACAGGACCAAACCAATTGGTGTACTCGATGTAACTCCCTACATCCATGACCAGTTGAAGGAAGCAGCTAAACATTGGGAACAGAAGAAGTTTATGAATGGAGCACAGTTTCTAACCAAAATCATATATCATGTTTTAGGTATGGAGGATCAGCTGAAATTGGCTCCAAAAGCCCAATATTTCAGGAGTTTGATGTCAGGAATCAAAAGTCCTTCTATAGTAATGTCTATAAGAGAAGCAGAAGCTCAAACAAGCATGAGGGGATCAGAAAGGAAAAGGAAAGGGATATCAGAAGAAGTTATTCCAGTAAAGAAGAGAAGATTGGATCCCAGGAAAGTAGAATTGGAACAGGAGGAAGCAACAAAAGAAGAGCATGAAGCTGCTCAGAAGGAAGTACAGTCCTCAAAGGAACCTCATCCACCTCAAACAAGTAAGGAACAATTGTATGCTTATCTGACTCAAGGAAACAATAAGAGGGCAATCTATGAAGCCTAGTATCAAAAAATGTTGGAAGGGAAGAGCAGTTGAACAGGAACAGAAAGAGGAATCAATAAAATTGTCTTTAGAAGAAAAGAAGCAGGAGGAATCAATTGCATTAGAAGAACATAGAATGGACAAACAAGGGATAGCCAGTTCCTCACAATTTTCTTCAGATTCAGAAAGTGACACTGAGAACTTTCTTTTGAAAAGTTTAAATCTTTCAGTACCTAGCACACCAATAGTGACAGTACAAGCCTCTGAAAAAAACAAAACACCAAAAGATGAGCCAGAAGTCACCAGGGATACAGGTCCATGAAGAAGTAGCAAAACAAGTTAGCCCTGGGGAGGAAAAAAGGATATTAGAAGGTAAAGCAGTAATGGGGGAAGAAGAAGAGGATGAAGCAAAAGAAGCAAGGAAAGAATTTAGTAGTGGATTGGTGGACACACGGTTTATGGACAAAACCATCTCAGCAAACCTATTTCCAACTAAATGAGGAAAAGCTAGAAGTAGAAAAGGAAGCTCAGATATGCAGCCCAGTGCACAATAAAGAAGATAAAGGTTAGATTGAGGAAACAGAGGAAGTATTGGAGAAGATGGATTTCAAAGAGGTTAAAGAAGGGAATACAGAAAGAGAAGTAAATCAGAGTATAGAAGAGGTGCTTTATGATCTAAATCATAATGAAGAGTTCACACATATAGAAAATCAGGAAAAACAAAAAAAATTAGATCTTATGGACATAGATGAGCAGGAAGAGGGACAAAAGGAGCAGCAATTAAATGATCAGATAAAGATTACAGCAGAGAGTGACTCAGTAAAGATCCAGGATAACAAAGTCCAGTTAAAGGAAAGACAGGTCATTGAAGAGAAACAACAGGAAATAGGCAGAAGAAATGGAAGAAGAAAAGGGCTATGAAGAGCAAGAACATCAGGTCATAGAATATGAGGAAAAGGATGAAGAAGAAAATGAATGCAAAGAGGAAAAGCAGATAGAGATGAAGCAAGTGGAGCTAGAAGCTAGGTTGGAAAGGATACCCAAGGATATCAGGTCTGCCTACAAAATTATCATGAGTAATATAGAGCAATTCAGACCATCTAGTAGAAATATGATTATATCAGGAATGGTGGCTGAATCAGAGTTTGTGAAAGGTAGTAGAATTATTACTGAGCAAAAGAAAGAAAAGGAACAGTTAGAGGAACAGCTTAGAGTGATTCAGGGAAGAAATGAGGATTTGACTAAAAGGATAATCTCATTGGAAGAAATTGGAGGTTCAACAACAAAATAAAATTCAATTTCTTGAAGACAAATGTGCTAAGTAGATGGAGCATAGTAGCAAAGTGGAGGAAGGCCAAATAAAAGAAGAAAGTAAGATTGTACATGTAACACAGGATGAGAGGGAAGAATTGAATAAAGAAATTCTAAGGCTACAAGCAGAATTGAAAGAGGTCAAAGAAATGGAGAAGCAAGCTAGTGTCCATGTTGTTAGTGCAATGAGAGGATACAACAAACTACCTTTGGATATAGCAGAAGAAAGGGGTAAATTACATTTGGATAGGGAAAGAGAAAGAAATGAATGGAAATCAAAGAAAGAATTGTTGATATCCCAGAATCAAGGACTTATGTTGATGGTGGAGGATCTACAGAAAAACTTGAAAGATTTACAAAAACAGGTTGAAGACCAGGTGGTGACTACACAAGCAGAAGGATACGAGGGAGTTGAAGATAACAAAATTCAAAATGTTGATGAAACAGAGGACAAAGCTGTGGAAGAATATTCAGATAAGTTTGTACAAAAGCTTCTACCTGACAGAGAATCAAGAATGGAATTTACCAGAAAGATGCATAATGAATATGAAGAACAGATTGTGAATTTTGCTCTTAACAAGGGAGTAAACCCAGACCAACACCATTGGGCAGCAGATGGTCTTGGTATACCATTTTGTATGATAATGAAGAGTATTAAAAATTACCAGATTGCAAGGGTAGGATTACCATCCAATAGATATTTGGAATATGAAGAGGATATCAATGTCACTAAGGAATTATTTGAAAAGGCTAATCCTAAATGGAGGAACAGGTGGCTAGATGCCAACAAAGAGTGCAGGAAAATCTAGAAAGAGGCACCTATTCAACTAAAGATAAATACAGCCTATTGTCTAGTAGCAAGGAGAAGGGAATGGAGAGTGTTTTGGGAAAGAAGAAATGCAGGACAAATCCCAACAAAATGGTTGAACTTTCCAAAGGTAGCAGGACCTAAAGTAGGAACATGGCCAACAAAGAAGTATATGATTAACACAGCAAAGTCTGTTATATCTACATATAAAGATGTCAATGATCCAGCTTGTATTTTATTAACCAGAGTGATGGGAATCATAATGGCATGTATAGAAACATTTACAGACACAAATGTCAGAACTCTCAATTATATTGGATTCAATTCACCGACTGATGCTTTACTATTTGATCTAAGTGAAACCCCAAACAGAATTTTCTTAATGGCATATTATAGCAGAACAATATTTTTGGGTAGCTATTACCTTCAAATTTTTGAGGATGCTTTTGATTACGGGTTTTTTGAAAGAGAGTCAGAAATCTTTGGGAATTTATCAGTAGTCACAAAATCCAGACTCACTGCATATGAAGTTGCATATACAGAATATTTAAAGAAAGATGTGATAGATAAACCAGAAGCAGCTGTACAATGGAGAAAAGCTTTATTTGAGATGGTGAATAATTTGAACATTACAGAAAGAAGAAGTCATGATCTATTGTCACAGGTTTATCAAAGAAAAAAGAAGTAAAGGAAGCTCTCACTACTTATTTGCAAGAATATTTTTTGTCAGGAGCCAAAAAAGTCTAAGAGGGGAAGAATGTTAGAAGAAGCAGTTTTCTAAAACGGAATTATTTGTAAAATGTCAAAAATTTTTAGAAATATTTATACAAATGATGTAAAATTGAGGAAGAGTCTTCCTCATGTAAATTAGAATCCTATGTATTTTTTCTAGAATTTTTGGAAGCTCTTTGATAGCATATTTTTATATTAGAAGGGAAAAGGACCAAAATTAAAGTGTGAAAAGGGACACTTGAAAAAGTATAAAGGATAATTTCCTCTATTTTGAGAGGGTTGGTTGTATTATTTTTGTTATCCAAGTAATGTGAAGAGGTCTCCTGCAGAAAATCGTGTTTCTCCCTTTCATGTACTTTCTTTTGATTTGTTGAGTCTATTCTTTGTGTGATCCATGGAATTTGTAAGCTTCAGTTGTGTATTTCTGAGTATGGTGTATGGAGAGAGGTGATTCTTAGTGTATTGACTGAGAGAGTGTAGAAGAATAAAGTTGGAAATGGAAATTCTCAGTTTTCATAGAATCACGATTGTCTCGTCTGTGTGATACAGGTGCTGTTTTTGAAATTTGACTTCATAATTGTATTCTACTGTGGAAATGGCACACTTTAGGCACAAAGATCATTGAAAATGCTGTTGTAGAACTCAAGATCATCAAAACCCTAGATATTTCTCTCCTTCTTCATAATTTCTCAGAAAAAACAGTCATCTTAACCCTTATTCTTGGATTTCATTAAGTAGAAGGGGTTGTGGTCTTTGCATACTTCCCGGATTGACAATTTAAAGATGTGTAGTTGATCCTTTGTGCTATAATGATTGGAGAGGATAATTCCAAAGGGTAACAATAAACACATGGGTATATCCATTGAAAGCAAAGTTCGAAGTGTTTGTATGCTTCAAACAGTTTCTGGTTTTGGCTAAAAATATGTCACCATGTAAAATGTGCACCCTCCATTCTGATCAAGGGGGGGAATATATGTCTTTTGACTTTAATGCATTTCTGATTGAAGGCAAGATAAAACATCAGTGTATAGTGTTGTATACCCCTCAACAAAATGGAGTTGCTGAATTGAAGAACAGATCACTCATGGAGATGGCGAGCTGTATGGTCAAGAGTCAGGCTGTACCACATAGTTTTTGGCTTGAGGTTGTCACGTGTGCAGTATATGTACTTAACAGGTATCCCACTAAAGCATTGCAATCTATCACTCCATATGAGGCTTGGCATGGTTGCAAGCAATATGTTGCTCACTTATCTAGCATATGCATTAGTGTATGAACAACAATGTAGAAAATTGGATGATAAAGCAATGAAATGTATTTTTGTTCGGTAGAGTTCTGAAATCAAAGGCTATCGTCTGTATCATCCATAGACTAAACACATTCTAGTTAGTCGTGATGTTGTTTTTGTGGAAGATGATATTTAGTTATTACTTTCATGTACTAAGGAGACATCTGCTAGCTCCAAAGACATGTATGATACTTTGTTGCCTCTTTTTATAGGTGGACAGTCTAGTGCTGGTCCTAATGAGGCAACTTCTCAACCTTTATAAGTTTCATGTGATGATATAGATCATTCCAGTTCTGATGCAAATTTACATGATGCACTTGTTGATGAGAGAGCTAATATTGAGGAGGCAAAAACTATGCCAAAATGGTTGGTGTAGAGTTTGTGTGACAGTAAATTAGATGCACCCTATGTCATATCATAAACATTCAAGCTTAGTGCCTCTTTTGCATCAGATTGCTATGCTATGGCTACCTCTAGTCGTAAGCTTGATGGAACAATTGACAGTCATAAGGCTAGGCTTGTTGCAAAGGGTTATGCTTAGGAACGTGACATTGATTTTGATGAGATCTTTGCTCCTACTTGTCGAATGACTACTATTCATAGCATCTGTGCACGTGTTCCTCATGGTTGGAATGTACATCAGTTGGACATTAAAACTACATTTTTGAATGGTGATTTGCATGAAGAAGTCTATGTTTTTTAGCCCTGTGGATTTGTGCAGAAAGGGCACGAAAACTAGGTGTGCAGGTTAAAGAAGGCATCATATGGTTTAAAGCAAGCACCACGTGCTTGGTATGAAAAGATATATGCATATCTTATTACACATGGTTTTGCAAACAATCCGATTGGAAGCACCTTATATGTTAAGCATGCTAATAATGTGCTTCTGATCATTATCGTGTATGTTGATGACATGCTGCTAACTGGTCCTCATGAGAAGCATATTGTTGATTTTAAGGCTGATGTGCATGCCTCATTTGAGATGTTAGATTTTGGGCATTTGCATCATTATATGGGCATCTTGTTTATGCAAGTTGATGGCGGAATAGCTCTATGTCAAACGAGATATATTGACACATTATTACAATATTTTGGCCTTGAAGACTCCAAACCTATTGCCACTCCTATGGAGACAGGTTTACAATTGAGCCTCATGGAGATGCATTTGATGTTGTTCTCTATCAGCAGGCTATTGGATGCTTGATTTACTTATGCATTACTCGCCCAGATATTCAGCTTGTTGTCTCACAGATTAGGAGGTTTATGCATTGCCCACGTGTCAAGCATTGGCAGGTGGTTAAGCGCATCTTTCACTACTTGAGTGGTACCCAACTATTTGCATTGTTTTACCCAAGGGGGGATCATTACCACCAGATTTACATGCTTTTTCTGACTCTGACTGGGCTAGTTGCTATGATACTCGTGTGTCCACTAGTGGCTTATGCTTCATGCTTGATAGCTCATGTATATCTTGGTCGAGCAAGAATCAACCTATTTTGGCCACTTCCAGTTGTGAGGCTAGGTATAAGGAAGCCTTCACAACGATTGTTGCGTGTGTGTGGCTCAGACACCTTATGGCTGATTTGGGTGTTGGTCAGTCTTCTACCACCACCATCTTCTCTAATTGTCAGAGCGCATTGGCAGTTGTGAGGAACCCTATGTTCCATGCTCGCACTAAGCACATTGAGAAGCATTATCATGCCAAGGAGAGGTCCTTTGCTGGAGAGATTAGTTTGGCATATGTGCACACGCATGAGAACATTGCATACCTTTTCACAAAGGTTGTGCCTAGGGAGAAATTTGAAGCTTTCTGCAAAGCTTTGGGATTACTTCCTTTTGTGGATTGATTCCACATAGCTTGGCACTTCCTTATACATGAGTGCCAACTCTTTGTTCTTTTTCCCCCGGCTTGTATATATGGCTATAGCCCTAATAGGTTGTTGGGAAAGATGGATGGACACCTCAAGAAATGAGTTTGTATTGCTAATCCCTGCTTTGTACCTGCCCTCTTTTACTTCATAGTTGTGTTGTAGGCCCCTTTAGCTTGATAATGACAGTAAATAAGTGCCTATGTACTTTGGAGATGATTCTTCAAACAATTAGATGAAAACAGATAACTTTGCAATTAGATTGTGACCAAAAACTTGTTATTTTGGTCTTCATAGCTGCTGGATATTTTGCTCATTGCTCATAGTTTAGTAGCAAGTAGGAAAATTCCTTTTTGGTGACTCAAATTACCTTAGAGAGCTAATGATTCCAAGTGAAATCACTTAAAATAGTAAACTATACACTGAGCAATCAACTTAGCAACTGAAGCCTTACCCCTGACTTTTTAGGAACTATGCAGAGAATGACCAGTGAGTATTTTGAGGCAATTTTCTCCCAATTGGCTGAATCAAATCCTTTGAAAATTTGAAAGCTTGTAGAAGATTTTGAGTTAGTTCCAAGCAGCTATGGAACATGAAAACTGGATAACAAATCACTGAGATATGAGCATCACAAGTTCACTATTCTGAGTAGACATAGCAGAGAAGGAGATGAACATGATCAATGACGTAGTGTATTATATAACAATGTTGTACATGATCATTGGCATGAATATGATGCCCAATGATGGTGACGAGAGTAGGCTATAATGTAAGCCTCTCAACTTCAACAAATGAACAACAATGGGCTTAGTAATGAGGCACTAATGGCCGCGAGACTACAAGCTACTTTTATAGTGACCTTTTTTCAATTTGAATTTGAAATTCAAATAGAACTCCACCTAAAAGTGTTCCTCTAAATGAGGAGATATTCTCTCATGAGAACTCATAACATATTGTTCTCTAACTCCACGCGTTTAGTGGCATTACAAGATTCTTAATGTTTTAACCATTTACAAATGGTAAATGATCTCAAAAAAATACAAGCAATGGGTCATGTGACTCATCAAATATTTGCACATAGCTTCTTCAATGCCTAGCCAAGTGTGAAGGCTTAGCATTTGCACCAACAACTCCCCCTCAAGCCAAACATCTTGTCTTGATCTTCTTCATGAATCCTCCTGAACGTCCTGCAATCCAATCATAGCTTTAAACCTGCAAAGTTTAGTACCATCAAGTGCTTTGGTCTGCACATTGCATGTTTGTGGATACATATGCAAGTTGAATCTCCTTGCTCAATAGCTTCTCTCTCATATAATGATAGTGTACTTCTATATGCTTGGTTCTTGCATGATAGATAGGATTTGCTGCAAGATGCAAAGAACTCGTATTGTCACCAAAGATCATAGGTGAGTGAGTGTGAAGTCCCAAATCTAAATATAGCAATCTAATCCAAATTGCTTCTTGAGTAGCATTGGCTAATCCCTTGTATTCAGCCTCTATTGAAGATACAGCAATAGTAGGTTGCTTCTTGGAAGACCACGAAATGGGCTTATCACTTGCAAAAGAAAGATAACCAGATGTGCTCCTCCTGTCATCTTTACAACCTACCCAATCTACATCTAAGTAAAGTTTGATGTCCAAATCTGATGTGTATGGAAAGTATAAACCTTGATTTTGAGTACTCTTGCGGTACTTCAAAACCCTCTTGGAAACTTCCAAGTGAGATGCTCAAGGTTTATGCATGAATTGACTTAAAACACTTACTCCATAGGCTATATCAATCCTCGTCAAGGTTGGATAGTTTAGACTCCCAACTATGCTTTGGTATCCTGCAGTATCTTCAAGCAAATCACCTTCATGAGCACTCAATTTTTGGTTTACCTCCATAGGGGTGCTAGCTATCTTGGCATTCTCCAAGTGGAACTTCTTCAACATGTCTTGCCCATACTTTCTTTGAGTAATATGAATTCCAAAATTTGTATAGACCAATTCAAGTCCACGAAAATAGTTTAGAAGCCCTAGGTCATTGATTTTGAACTCCTGCATCATTAGGTTCTTGATTTGTTTAATGCCATTGGCATCACTACCTGTAAGTATGATGTCATCAACATACACAAATAGGTATATCACCTCTGAATTACTTCTCTTGACAAACAGAGAAGTATCTGCTTTGCTCATCATGAATCCTTGATCTTGAAGGTATGTAGTTAACATATGGTTCCATGCCCTAGGTGCCTGCTTCAAGCCATAAAGAGCTTTGTTCGGTTTGCACACATAATTTCCCTTGCTTGGGTCTTCATAGCCAGGATGTTGAGCCATGTAAACCTCCTCTGAAATACAACCATTAAGGAAAGCATTTTTCACATCCAATTGGTACATATTCCAATTCCTTGATGCAGCCACACTTACCAATACCTTGGTGGTTGGCATTTCAGCCACAAGTGAGAAAGTCTCTTCATAATCAACTCCTTGGGTTTGTGCAAAACCCTTAGCCACAAGTCTAGCTTTATACCTGATTATGGATCCATCTGAGTTTCTCTTGATTTTGTAAATCCATCTAGAACCAATTACCTTCATTGATTCATTCTTTGGCACTAGCTCCCAAGTATCATTCTCCTGTTCTATTTCTTCATCCATAGCCTCCTTCCATTTTGCCTTGGTCTTTGCCTCTTCATATGAAGTAGGTTCTTTGATTTCCATGCCTTGAATTCGTCTAGATTGATGATGTCCTCATCATGTGATTTGATGTCTTCAATTTGACTTGGCTCCTCCTTGGTGAGACTTGGAAATTCCTCTTCCAAGTCATATGGCAATTTGAGCTTCCTGCATTCACTTTCAAACCAAGATTCATTCTCTTCAAACACAACATCTCTACTTACCATAAAGCCCTTGTTGGATGGATTATAAAACCTGTATCGTTTCTGATTTAAATCATACCCTATGAAGATGCACTTCTCTGCCTTAGGGTCTAGCTTACCTCTGATTTGAGATGGAACATGCACATAAGCAACACATCCAAAGATCTTGCAATGATCAAGTGATGGCCTTCTACCACACCATGCCTCATATGGGGTCATCCCATCAAGTAATTTGGATGGCAACCTATTAATAAGATAAGTGGTAGTAGAAACACTCTCTACCCACAAATAATTAGGTAACCTTTTTTCATTAAGCATTGATCTAGCTATTTCCACAATCAACCTATTTCTCCTCTCTACTACCCGATTTTTCTCAGGGATATACCTTGTAGTAATCTCCCTTTTTATGCCTCTGTCCTGCAAGTATGTATCAAATTCATTTGAGAAGTACTCATCTCCTCCATCTAACCTTAATCTCTTTAGACTCTTCCCTGTTTGATTTTCCACAAATGCAAGATACTTCTTAAAGCAACTGAACACTTCATCTTTGTGCTTCATAAAATACAAGATAGTCCACCTACTGAAATCATCAATGAAAGACACATAGTACCTTGAGCTAGAAATTAATGGGTCCTTGCTTGGTCCCCACACATCTGTGTGGACAAGTTCCAAGTAATCCTCATGCATGTAGCCTTTCTATGTGAAGGGTAACATGTGTGATTTACCAAACTGACATGCACCACATTTATAAATCATTTGTTGCTTGGATACATTAGGTATCCCAAGCACACATTGATCTCTACATATTTAATTCAAGGTTCTCTCACCAATGTGCCCCAATCTCTTATGCCAACTCTAAAGCTCTGACAATGTTTGATCCTTGTAATTGTAAAGTGCAATATTTCTAGTGTCCTCAAGACTTTTAAATGTAAATAGTCTACCTGTTTTTTCTCCCTTGGCAATTCTCTTGAATCCATGTTGGGGGTCTTCCATAAAAGCTCCATATTTGTTGAACCTAACCTGCAAGACTTTTTCCACTATCTGTCCAACACTCATCAGATTCTTGGTGATTGTAGGTACATAAAGAACCCTGCTCAATAGATTTCTATTCCCATCAGAGGTTTTGACATTTCCTACCTTGACCACTGAATGCTTGGTGTCATCACCTGTTTGTACTTGGTGCTTTCCCTTGGGTTCCTCAGGGTCAAAGAGAAGAGCTACATTGCCTGCTACATGGTTTGAACAACTTGAGTCAATATAGAAGAGGTTCTCATCATTCATTCCTTGTTTTGAAGCCATATTCATAATGAGAAGAGAAACTTCTTGATCCTTTGTGTAGTTGTTGTAGTCCTTTCTTGATTTGTATCCTCCTTGATAGTTATTGTAATTGTTGTTGTAGTTGTTGTTGTACCCATGGTTGTAGTTTTGATTATGGTTGAACCTTCCTCTTGATTGTGAGTATCCACCTCTTTGATATCCTCTTCCTCTCTGATTCTTGAAGTTCCTATAGCACTCATCTATAGTGTAATTAGACAATCCACATATGTTGCATGGGGAAGAGTTGAAAGGTCTCCCCCTACCTTGCTTACCCCCTCTCCCCCTTCCTCTTGAGTTCCTACCTCTTCCTACATAGTTAGCTTGAGAAGTAGTACCTTCATCCTCTACTTTCTTGCTTTTCCCTTTCTCTTTAGTCTTGCCTTTATCTGTGTATAGAGCAGAAGATTTATTACCTCTTGATGGTTCTCGATTTTTGTTGAGCTTGGCTTCATGGGTAAAGAGTTGCCCCATGAGTGTGGTAAGATCTAGAATCTACATGTCCATGTATAAGTCCATGGCATTTGTGAAGGCTTCCCATTTGTCATCTGCCTTGATGCCATTGATTACTTGTCTCACTATTTTCTCCTCTTCAATCTCCTCTCCTATGCTTGCCAATTGGTCAGCCACATCTTTGACTTTGGTCACATACTCTGAAACACTTTGCTTGGGATGCTTCCTTTGAGTGGTAAGCTCAATCCACAATTGATTCTTTCTTGCTCTTGAATTAGAAGAAAAGTATGAAGACAATGTATCCCAAGTCTCTTGGGATATTTTACAATTCCTAATGTGTGGAAGAAGGAATTCATAGATAGAGTTAAGTAGATATGACCTTGCTAATGCATCTTTGGCACACCATGAGTTGAGTCTTTCAAGTTCCTCTCTTGTAGGTTGTCCTTTGCTTCCGAAAATGGGCATCTCCTCATCTCCTGATATGTATCCATAGAGACTCCTTCCATGTAAGTATGTCTTCATCCTCAAGGACCATGCTTGGTAGTTGTTCCTATCCAATTTATCAATAAAATAGGGAAAACCATCTCCCATTTTACCTCAAGTTGCTCTGATACCACTGTTGGGAAAGATGGATGGACACCTCAAGAAATGAGTTGGTACTGCTAATCCCTGCTTTGTACCTTCCCTCTTTTACTTCAGAGTTGTGTTCTAGGCCCCTTTAGCTTGCTAATGACACTAAATAAGTGTCTATGTACTTTGGAGATGATGCTTCAAACAATTAGATGAAAACAGATAACTTTGCAATTAGATTATGACCAAAAACTTGCTATTTTGGTCTTCACACCTCCTAGATATTTTGCTCAGTGCTCACAGTGTAGTAGCAATTAGGAAAATTCCTTTTGGGACTCAAATTAGCTTATATAGCTAATGATTCCAAGTGAAATCACTAATAGCTAATGATTCCAAGTGAAATCACTTAAAATGATAAACTATACACTCAGGAATCAACTTAGCAACTGAAGCCTTACCCCCGACTTTTAAGGAACTATGCAGAGAATGACCAGTGATTACTTTGAGGTGATTTTCTCCCAATTGGCTGCAGCAAATCCTTTGAAACGTTGGTATCTTGTAGTAGACTTTGAGATGGTTCCAATGAGCTATACAACATGAAAAATGGATAACACCTCATTGAGATATGAGCATCACAAGTTCACTGTTCTGAGTAGACATAGCAGAGAAGGAGATGAACATGATCAATGATGTAGTGTATTATATAACAATGTTTTACATGATCATTGGCATGAATATGATGTCCAATGATGGTGATGAGATTAGGCTATAGTGTAAGCCTCTCAACTTCAACAAATGAACAACAATGGGCTCAGTAATGAGGCACTAATGGCCGCGAGACTACAAGCTACTTTTATAGTGGCGTTTTTTCAATTTGAATTTGAAATTCAAATAGAGCTCCACCTAAAAGTGTTCCTCTAAATGAGGAGATATTCTCTCATGAGAACTCGTAACATATTGTTCTCCAACTCCACGAGTTTAGTGGCATTACACGATTCTTAATGTTTTAACCATTTACAAATAGTAAATGATCTCAAAAAGTTACAAGCAATGGGTCATGTGACTCATCAAATGTTTGCACATAGCTTCTTCAATTCCTAGCCAAGTGTGAAGGCTTGGCATTTGAACCAAAGGCTTGGCATTTGAACCAAAGGCTTGGCATTTGAACCAAAGGCTTGGCATTTGAACCAACACAGGTCACTTATCTTTGTACATTATAGTGGTAATACATTCTGTAGTGTGTGTTGTGCTCCAAGCTTCTTCTTCTTCCTTGTGTTGTTTGCGTGCTTCCACAGACCTCGAACTCCAACAACTAGGTCTAGTCAATTTCCTTGAGTTCATTTTATGCCATACTATCTGGGAAAAATTTCCATTATTTGTCATTTATTTTACTTGTGGACCTCATTGACTGATTGATTTTGTTTATTTTTAGATTTGTCCTATGAAATAGGGGAATGTTTAGATTTTTTAAGAGGTATTAGCATTCATTTACTCCCCTAATTGAATTTCTTTTTAATACTTGGCCACAAAAGTTAACACATCTCTCACATTTTGAGGTCTTTTATGGATTTATTCCACAAAATCCAACTATTATAACTTTACTACATCAATTTCCTAGTGCTCTAGTTCATATACTCTCCTTAGTATTTGTGTAGTTGATTACAGGACAAGTTTGTGGAAGCTTCCATGGTGGCTCATTGTTTTGCTGAGTGTAATTACTACTCCTAGTCTAGTTGAGCAAGTATTTTCTTTTCATTCATAGTTTTCTTCCATATACTTAACAAATATCAGAGGATATTATATGGAGATGAGGGCAAACTATCAAGGTATCTATAGGTGACAACTAGTCATAATTAGTGGTCAAGATCTAGTCATAAGGATTTCAAGGATATTCCGAGCACTTATTCCTAGAGTGTACCCAAGACAAGGACTACTTGAGTTGGCGTGAATGCTAGATAGGAGAGATACTTGTGGATCTTCTCTTTTCTAGAGTATCTAGTACTCTAGACACCCATTCCATTCTCCACCACTTCTTGGAGTCATATGCTTTGATTTGGAAGCTTTTGATTGTTCAGTCTATATCATTGAGCCCTCCATACCTACCATTGTTATCTTTTCATTGGTTGAGGACCCTAGTGGGATAAGAACCATATTTCTAGGGAGCCAATTGAGGCTCACACACATGAACTTTGAAGTTATTCCATCATTTCAAGGTGACCACATGAAGGACATATGGACCTTAGAGATGGTTCTAGAGGGTACACATGAGCAAGGGCTATTTAAAACTGGATGGAGAATGATGACATTCAATCGGGCTTCCACCATATCGTAATTCTCTCCACTTTTTTAGAGTCTATTCATCCATTGTTGTTATTTATGAATAACTCCCCTTGTGATTCTACGTTTTATTTTCATAAAAACGCTCTTATATTTCGTAAGATTTCCATCTTCCGTATAATTTCTTTCCTTTTCACGTATTTGATGGGCGCTACTTTTTTTCTTCTTCTCATCCTTCTTCCCCTCATGTATTGACTATAGAGGCCATCCTTTTCTCGAATGCTTCGTTACTAAATCCTCATACTATGTTGGAATAGCACAGTAAGAGATTTCTCGCATTTCCGTTCTTTTTGTGTTATCATAAGACTTGCATGATTACGGTGGAAATATGAATATTGGTTACTGCAAATGGACACTAGTTGTTGTTAAGGAACCGAGTGCTTAGAGGAATGAACAACAATTGAGACTCTTATCAGAGAATACTAGATCAATACATAGATATTCTAGATCAACCATTAGAGTTTCCTTGTACAACAGACACATTACACTACTGAAGGATGACATAGAACCACAAACACATTTGGACTTTTTTATATACGGATAAGATATTCGAATCTTTATTGCATGTGACCTATAGTAGACATTGAGTATTGAGCATCGGCAATAAGAACACTGGAGTCTGTGAAAATACTGTGAACAAGATATTGCAAAATAGTGTGTGACAAGACATTGCAATAACCTTCTCGAAGACCTCCAAATTAGATGTTCTTCAATGAGCTTTCACTTAAGCTAGTGATAGACAATGGCCGCACCATGACAAAAGAAGTTAATGCATACGTCTATGGTAATCAAGGCATAAATGTCGTTGAACTTCTTCTCGGCTAGTGGAATAAAATGCTGCAAGGGTTGATGAGGGTACTCCAATTACTAACAGTTCCAGAGAATGAGGTTACAGATGAAGGGATTTCCATGCAGAGAGAAATTTCTGTAATGTTTCTGAAATTCTGTAATCAGGCAGGTGAAGGTCTCTCTCTCTCTCTCTCTCTCTCTCTCTCTCTCTCTCTCTCTCTCTCTCTCTCACACACACACACACACACATACACACATAGAAACACAAACATAGACAACCACACACACACACACGCACACACAAACGGTTGCTGCAACACTGTGTAACATATACGAAAGATCTTCTAAGGAGCATAGCATTGCAAATAACAGTACATGTGATAATGCCTATTTTCTTTGGTAATTAGCGTTGATCAGGCAGGTGAAGTTCTTTTCCCAAGGGAAGTGATACATGAGCAATGCGTCATTTTGATGCGGCAAAGCCAAAACGGGAGGAGCTTCACTGATCATTGTTACAAGAGAAAGCTTGAAGGGCAGCGCGGGACAGGGAAACGACGACGGTGCAGTTAGAGTAGGAAGTGGTGTGATGGGAGAAGATGCCAAGTACTGAAACATGGCCGGAGATGACGACGCAGACGCCCACCGTGAGACTGCCCGCCGCTATGTCTGCAGTGATATATGAGCCGCTGAGTAAGCCAGAAGCCTGAGAGAAGAGGGTGACTGCGAGGCCAACAGCATCTTGCTCACCGACATTCCCCTCAGGTATGGGTGAGAATCCGACGATGGAGTCGCCATGGTACAGATAGGCAGCGCTGAGGCGGGAGTAATGAAACGTACCGCGATTAGGATTGTTGAGTAAGACGAGGATGCCAAGTGACAGGTTCACAGCAGGGCCGCTCCCATCGCCGCCAAGGTCGACATGGTGGGCGGGTGAGTAGAGTCCCCGCAGCTGCATGGAGGACAAGGCGACGGCCTGCACCTTCACGTCCGGCTGCCGTGGCTTGAAGAGCGCGAAGTAGAGTATGGCCAGCACAACGAAGGTGACAAGCCAGAAGAGCACGCAGAGGACGTAAGTCGCTTGGTTCTTGTGTCTGCTGCTTCCTTCCACCTTCACTCCTTCCGCCTTCATTTTCGCTCGCAGACAGAGAGAGAGAGAGAGAGAGAGAGCAAGAAGTCGCAAGAAGGTGACGCAGTTCAGGTGCTCAACGCACACTGCAACATCGTCTGTGTGTACGTGCGTATGTACGTGAAAAGCAGGGGATCTTTGGCAGGGGAGAGCTTGCTTACCAATCGATCACCTTCCCCTGTTTTATATGATACCTTCGAAATCATGGTGATTCACAAACTGATGAGAACCGATGGATATTCTGGAACGTGGACGGCTACGATCATTTCTCGGCCCGTGGCTTCTAACAGAATTCTACGACCACCTTCCTCGCACAAGCGCCCTTAGTCGCCTCCTCATTTGGCATAAGGGCTTTTGCTAGGGACTACTTTTAGAGTCTAAATGCCGAGTAGACACTATGCTAAAGGAACTCCATTGAGTGCCATAAGACTCGTTTCGTTCTACACCACCGCCATTCTTCTTGTTCAAGCATGTGATGAATAATGCATGGACACCTAAAGGAGACAACCTATTTGAGCCTTTTTCCGAGCTTTCTAAGCTCCCAATACCAAGAAAAATGCCCTATGGTACTTCATTACACCGAATGTCAATGTTAGAGAGCACCATAAAGAAGGGTTTTTCAATCTAGGCTATCAAAGGATCCATTATATATTGCGTTCAAATAAGAAGGACGAAGACCTCTTGAAATCCATGAGGTTGTAGCTTCTTGAAGCAAACTACACACTATACATTGGGCATGCAAGAAGATGCAAAGGGAATACAAGCAAACAGGTGTTGCTACACTAGAGAGATCCATAAGTACATAATCACTTCATCAACTTGCCAAAGTGATATAGATTTATTAGATTTAAGAATCCAACATGTTGAAGTTCAACTTGCACCATACTTTGAAACTCGTATGTAGATTTTGCATATCTTGAAGCAAAAAGTAGACATACAAGATGAAGTTTGAACTTCGAAAGTCAATGGATGATTAGATTGGAAAATTGGTTAATGGATTATAGTGAATGGGCTGCCAACAACTCTACCTAAATTAATTGTATGCGAGGTCTCGAAGCCTTCTATGCGCTATATACAAAAGAGGTAATAGAGATATATATATCAACAAACCAAAAACGTCCCCTCTCTTGAAGTAGTTCAAGAGTGTCACAAGTAGTCAAAATATAACCAAAAATAGATAATTTGTTAGCATTTCTACCAATCTCTTGTTGGAGTTTGCAGAAGAGGGAATGCACACAAAGAGTATGAGGAGGAAGAAGAAGTTGAGAGCACAACACATAGTGATATTGCCAAGTGTGCAATTAATGAATATAAGTAGCTCATTAGGGTTTTGAGGGAATGCACACAAATAGTATGAGGAGGAAGAAAAAGCTAAGAGCACAACACATACTAATATTACTAAGTGTGCAATGTATAAAGATAAGTGGCTTATTAGGGTTTTTTATTGTATATACAATGCTCCAAAAAACAACGTCTAAAAGACAAAAAGAAATGCCTTAGTAATTTGAAGTGTATTCACACACCATTACCAAAAAATACTTGCAAATCTTACTTTGGATTGATTGAGTGAGCTAAGAGCTAGCACACATTTTTATTGAGGTGTCAAGCTATGTGAATTGTAATCAAGCCACTCAAAAGATTGGTCACTCAAATTGGACTCTCCAACTTAGATAGCCAATGCACCTAGCATTAGAAAAACAATGCTAGACATAGCCACTTTGCCATGAACAAGAATTTCTGCCACAAAAGAGATGATGAATGACTCTCCTCCCAACTCATGGAACTAGGGGTTGCATGTGGTAACTCACTACTATTATCCTTCACAATCCTTTAACCTTCGATACGTTTTTTCATATTGAAGGACGTTTGATCTTGCACTTTACTCTTCCTTTAAAAACACGGACAGTCTCTTAAATTTAGGAAGTCTTCCTATGGATGTGCATGCTCTATCTCTAAGCCATCCGGTTTATCTTTCTCTCTAAATCCCATGATTACATAGTTCTCTTGGAGCTCTCTAGAACTAACCTCAGGCTCCTTTGTTTGCACTTAAAAACCTTGTTTTTTCCCCTTTGTCCTTTGAGTCTCGTGATCTTGGTTTCTTTTATTCTTCCTCTTTTACCAAGTTGGCAAACATTGGCTAGGAAAAAGCATTTAGACTAAGTCCAGAAAACAAAAATCATAACATAGCAGTTAATGAGAGGAAGACATTGTTCTTCTTTGTTCTTTTGAAATAGAGGATCCCTTTTGTCCTCTCGACATCATTCTAGAGTAGTTGATCATTCAACTTGGTGCTAGTGAGACAAAGATACTACAATCATGTCTTAGATATGGCTATTATCACACTTCTAGAATAGATTAGCCAATCTATTTGCCACTTGGGAGAGCTTCAAGTGTGATCCCTTTCTATACATACACTTTTAGGCCTTTCGATTAGTGACACTAAAATGGAAGACAATTCAACAATTTGACAAGTAGAAAAGAAAATTATCTTCAACTTAAGTATATGTCCAAGTTTAGTATCTACTCTCCTAATAAATGATTGTAATGATCTTCAAGGGTCTTAGTATTCTTGAAATGGATTGCTTGCTTCCATTTAGCAACTTTGAATGGAAGTGTTTTAATTTAATGAGATACCATTTGTATGGCCTTACCATTTCTAAGAACCTTATCATCATGTCATGAGATAGGTTTTGGTCGGATAAGCTCCTTTTTGTGCTTCAAATATAGGAGGATGTTGGATAATTTGTTCCTCCGGCGATTCACCCTTGTAGCTCTCCCATAGACTTACATGGAATGTATTATGCATATGTGAATGACTTGGTAATTTTTATACTTTGTTAGTTGAATCAAAAAACTGGAATGGATCATAGTAGTATCTTTCTCCTAATTTAGCATAACACTTTTGATGTCTTGTATCCTATCCTTGCCAATATTTCCCCAAGGTGTGACTAAGTCTAGCTTTTATTGTTTTAGCCTAGATGGAGTTGGGGATCATTTAGGACGATGTCATCATGGAGAAACATTATCATATGAAGTGAGAGTATCACATTTTTCTTCTTGTACAATGGTTCTTGGATTACAAAAATATTGGAATCCCTCTTCTTTGTTGGAATTTGTTAGGACAATTGTGGCCTAATTCACCACTATTAAAGGGCATCTTTCATCTAAATAAGTTACTCTTTTGGAAATCTCTTCATTAGATCTCACAAGAACCCTTTCTTCTTGAGGATTGTTCACCATGCAATACATTTGAAGAAGAGATTGCAGATTTGGTTGAAATAGAGGGTTAGTCGTGGCATCTTGTAGTGTTCTCACAAGAAGTCAATGAGCTTCACTCCCTCTTCAAAACATCCTCCATTTAAAAAATTAAACTTGTATAAATTGAGTGCATCCTCTTGAACATGAATTGACATGTTGACTAGCTTGAATACTTAATTCCTATGCTTTTATTTTCCCTATGAAATTTCTTCTTATGTATCTTGCAACAAATAAATTCATGCATGACAACTGTTTGATAGTTGTGAGGACAAAGAGAGAGTGAGAGATGAAGTTACATTCAATAGCATACATTGAGCCAAATATCCATGAAAGCACTAAGAATCAAAGCATCCACATGAACACCAATATGAATTCTTAATCACAAGCCAAGAAAAATGGCATAAACATCATTAGAAAAAGAACACAAAATGAGGATCACACTTTCATGAAGTTGATACCCATCCGAAATTTCTTGTATTAAGAGTTGAAGAAAGACGTTTACAAAAGGAATTGTTCACCCATTCCAACTTCTCCAAGATAACGTACTCAAAGAGCTAACTTTGCACACGTCTTAATATAGAAAAGTGGAACATATGACTAATACAAGGAAAGGATTCCATGTTGTACATGATTCATAAAAAACACTCCTAATGAAAAGAAAGAATTCTCTAGATTAAGAAATAAGACTAATTTGCATCACCCTCTTCATGCTTCTTTTGAGCTAGGTCCTAGCACACATATCATTGCACCTCCACCTTCAAGTGTGGATAGTTTGATGCCCTACTAGTTGACATTGAATGTATCACATAAGATCCATGCTCTCATTTCTATAGCTTCTTTGCATTTTGTTTCATGTTATAGAAAATAGAAGCTCATCTTTCCCTAACTTCCTATACTTTATATTCAAAGCAGATAATTGATGACCATTACATTTATAATATCTTGCTAGTTTAAGAGTTCGAACAAGGAAGTCAAGAGGAAAAAATAGAATATTATCTATATACCAATGGACTAACTCCTAATGTAGTTTTCTATGCAAACTAATAAGCCCCAAATACATGATGTAATTGCTCATCCCAATATGAGCATCCCATCTTAAGGAATATACTGCCAAAATTGTGCATAAAACTTTGTTGGAACTCTCAACTTGACCATTCGCTTGAAGGTGATATAGAGTTGATTTTTGATGCACAACCAAAAATTATTTGAGTGAAGCCTCTATGAATTCATTTAAGGAGTATGCCAATTGTTGATTATCTCAATGGGGTGGTCAAATCTCATTAATACTTTCTCCAATAAAATTGTTGCAATTTTTTTAGTGTCAACCTTGGTGCTTGCACAAGCCTCTACCCATTTCGTGAGATAATCCCTCTCTATTATTATGTACTCAACATGAGACCCTTCAGTAGGTGGTTTAAAGGAAGAAAAAAATTATATCCTCCATATTGCAAATGCATGCTCTACTATCATTGGCCTTAGAGGCATTTGATCTAGATTGAAACAACATTTTTCTCTTTGGCATGTGTCACACCTACTAACAAATGTTTGAGCATCCATGTTTAGAGTGGGACCACAAGCCAGTAAATAAAATCATCTGAATTTGTAGAGAAATGGTTGCCTAGAACACATGAGTGTGAAGCTTCCAATAGTGGCAAATAATAATCTTCATTTACATAGAGGCATAGGAAGGTATCCCTGCCTTGCTTGTGTAGCATATTTTTGATAAAAGCATAGTTTCAAATATCTTCTTGTAAGGCTCTTTGTTGAAGTATAATCATAACTGTATGATAAATGCTAGATTTGAATATGATCAACTATGTCCTTTGTTGGTGCAAGTCAATCACCAATTGATGTTTTGAATGAAGGATTGAAGTCAAATATTGAAGAAAACATTAGCCTATGAAGCTTGAAGATAGTGCACATTCAGGAAATGAAGACTTGTATACATATGTACATTGAACTTATAATTAGCTCACATATACCTTTGGTTTTGATCATGAACTTGTTATATATGCCTATATATACAAGAAGAATGTTGGGATATGTATGAGAGAGTATGAAAGTTGATGTATTATTCATTTAGATGATTGAGAAGTGAATTAGATATCCCTCATCAACATATGTAAATTTTTTTGGAATAGAATAAAAGTTGCGCCTGATTTTTATCTGAGTTCTCCTTCTATGCTTTATCATTTCAAAAATCCTTTTGTAAATGTCTAAGTCCATAGGTAATCCATCTATGGCTAAGATTTGAGAGCCTAATTGTAAACATGCTAAGAGAATTACGAGTAGGAACATTTGTATGTGTAAAAGCGTTGAGTCTCTTCTGAAGCAGGCGCAATTTTGATGATCAAAGAATTGATCAGTTCTTCGTTCACAATGTAAAGTTTTGAGCAGATCAAGAGTCAAAATCTAAGTTGGACAGTAAGCCATCTATGGCTAAAAGTATTTGCTTAAACGGGTTCTACTATGGGAGAATCATGTGTTAGAAGTTGTAGGTGTCAAAATCGACTCTACAAGAGGATAGTTTCAGACATAGGTGGATTGTTTGGAATTTCACACAATCTATTGAATCTTTTAAGATGATTTAACTACTTGGAGAAGGTGCATAAACTTTAGACGACATGTTGTACAAAGTTTCATCAGAAAATTTACACATTTGATTAGTCAATGACTGAGTTATGTGCAATAGACTTTTCTGTGTAGTGACTTTCTTCACAGTTAGCTAAAGTCTTGATAGTTTGGCACTTGTCTTCCAAAATTAGTTGAAGTTTAGAGTTATTCTTGATATAGAGGTGGTCTAACATCAAGGATAGCTTTTCTGTTGGAGATTAACACTCTCCATCAGTGGTATCAGAGCAAGAATCATCGAAATTGAAGAAAGAAGGACCCCGACTGCTGCAGTCATACAGAAATCAACACTTGAAGGTTCAAAAGGTAAAAGTTTTAAAGAGAAAGCTTGAGAAGGAGGTTTAAAGCTATCAAGAAGATCAAAAGGAACTTCATTCAAAGTAAAGGTACACTTACTACTCATAAAGTTTGAAGGATTCAATACATGGGTGAAGAAAGGATGGGAGTTTCTCTTCAGATAGAGAAATTGGATAGAGAAAAGTATCCAGCTTGGTCAATGAGGATGGAAGTTCATCTCATGAGCAAAGACCTGATAGGTTACATCACAGGTGAAGAAGAAAAACCACAAATCAGAGATCCTAGTGTTCCAAATAGGGATGAACTTTTAGATTTGAAGACTTGGATGAAGAAGGATGCTCAAGCAAGAAGCATCATCTACATGGGAGTCAATGACTACTTGCTACCTCATATTAGAGGTCTTGAAAGTGCAAGTGATATATGAAATGCTTTGGAAGAGCATTTCCAAAACACTAAAAAGTCAAGGAAGGCATCCTTATGGGCAGAGTTTACCACATTCAATAGAAGGCCTCTCAATCCATTTCTGATTATGTAACAAGGATGAAGAACATTGCAGATGCATTAGGAGCAGTTGATGAAGATATTGAGGAGGATAAATTGGTAAGGCAAATTCTCATAGTTTTGAGAGGAGATGAAAAATGGAAGCCATTCATTTTGTCTACTAAATTGTCACTAGATCATTTCACTCATGATTTAAATCAGTTGCTAGGACACATGCTAACTTTTGAGTACGATGTCAAAGGTGGTGGTGATAAGAGTGCAGGTCAAGCAATGTATTCAAAGGATAAGAAGAAGAATAGCAAAGGCAAGCAACAAGTAAATGAAGAAGAAGGTACAACTAGCCAAGCCAACTTCCTAAGAGGAAGAGGAGGTGTCAAAGGTAGAGGAAAAGGAAGAAGCAATAAAGATGGAGCCAAAGCTTGCTGGATTTGTGGTAAGACAAATCATTTAGCTCATGATTGTTGGCATAATGATCAGAATAATGGAGGATATAATCAGAGCTTTAATTCAAGAGGAAGAGGTGGCAGAAATCAAAAAGGTAACTTCAAAGGTAGAGGTAGTAGAGGTTACTTTGGAAGAAATGCAGGTAGAGGATTCCAAAGTCAATCCTACAACAATACCTACTACAATTATGCTTCATATCAGAAGGAGGATTCAACTTTAATCATGAATGCAACTTGTGAAAGTCAAAGTGAAGATCAAAGAGGCTTCTACATTGACTCAAGGTGTAGCAATCACTTGAGTGGTAACATAGCTTTGATGACTGACTTGGAGAATAAGGTAATTAATCATGTGGTTCAAACAGGTGATAATACAAAGCATAATGTGAAGTCAATTGGATCAGTGAAGGCCAAGGATGGAAGTACTCTTCTGAGTAAGGTCTTGTATGTTCCTACAATTCCAAAGAATCTGATAAGTGTAGGGCAAATTGTTGAAAAAGTTTATGAAGTAAGGTTTACTAATGATGGAGTTTTTGTGGAAGACCCTACTAATGGGTATAGACAAATTGTTTTAGGGAAGAAAGAAGGAAGACTCTTCACATTGAAGATTCAAGGTAATGTTGGTCATGCCTTGTTTACTTATGGAGGACATAAGATCTTTGAGTTAGATCTTTGGCATAAAAGGCTTGGACATTTCAATGAAAGAGGTATTAAGGATATGGTTAACAATGCTTTAGTGCTTGGATTGCCGAATGTTCCAGGTCAACATATGACATACAGATGTGAGGCATGTCAATTAGGTAAGGCTCATAAGTGATCATATTCTAAGCATGGTTTCATGGATTCAGAGAAGCTTGAATTGGTACACACAGATGTGTGGGGACCACCAAAGGATTTCAGTATAAATGGTTCAAGATATTATATGATTTATGTTGATGATGCTACCAGATGGATCACCATATATGTGATCAAAGATAAATCAGAGGTATTCAATACATTTAAACATTATCATGTGTATGCAGAAAGAATCACAGATCAAAAGTTGAAGAGACTAAGGTCAGATGGAGGGGGAGAGTATTTCTCTAATGAGTTTAGTGATTACTTATGGAATGCAGGTATAAAAAGGGAAGTTACTTGTAGGTACTCTCCTCAACAAAATGGTGTAGCAGAGAGAAGGAATAGAACTCTTGTTGAGTTTGCAAGATCAATGATGAAGGAGAAAAATTGTCCAAACTATTTGTGGGCTGAGGCTGTAAATATAGCTATATATTTGGTCAACAGGTTACCATGTAAAGCCTTGCAGGGTAACACACCATATGAAGCTTGGTGGGGCAAGAGAGCTACCTTGGATCATTGCAAAGTATTTGGATGTTTGGCTTATGCATATGTGCCATCTCAGTTGAGACATAAATTGGAACCTAAAGCTGAAAAGTACGTATTCATTGGTTATGATGATAAGCAGATGGGTTATAGGTTGTGGAGTCCATCTACAAAGCAATTCCTTGTGTCAAAGGATGCCACATTTGATGAGCAAGGTACTTGGTATGCGGGTACAATTAATATTCATGCAAGTGATGAAAAAGTTTTGGATAAGAAGAAAGGTAAATCAAAGGTTCAGATATTTGATGAAGAAGAGAACAATAAAATACAAGTTGAAGTTGAAGAAGTTCCAAGGTTTGATCCAGAATGTGATGAACCACAAACTTCAAGATGTGGAGAACTCAGAAGATCATCAAGACACAAATGGCAACCTGCAAGGTATAGTTATGACACTTCTTTTTTGACTACTAAAGACTATGCTTACATGGTGAAAGCAGATGAAGACCCTTCTACATATGAAGAGGCAAAAGGTAAGGAAAATTGGGAGAAAGCTATGCAGGAAGAGTATGATGCATTGATGGAGAATGAGACATGGGATTTGGTTTCTAAACCAAATAGTCAGAAGATCATTGGATGCAATTGGGTCTACAAGACAAAGAGGTATGCAAATGGAAGTGTGTCTAGGTATAAAGCTAGACTTGTTGTGAAAGGGTATGCTCAGACATATGGTATAGATTATGATGAGACCTATAGTCCTGTGGCAAAGATGACAACCATCAGGACACAGCCATTGTTGCATGTAAAGGTTGGAAATGGTTATATTTCAGATGATGTTTTCATGGAGCAACCACAAGGGTTCAAAGATAGAAGGTTTCCACATTATGTATGTAAGCTCAAGAGAGCTTTGTATGGCTTGAAGCAGGCCCCAAGGGCATGGAATTATAGACTTGTGAAGGTCTTGAAGGAACTTGGTTTTTAAGTATCTAAAGCAGATACTAGGTTGCTTGTCAAAACAAGTGGTGATGGGTTCATTTACATGTGCATATATGTTGATGACATAATTCTTACAAGTACAGATGAGAAGTGAACTCAAAGCCTCAGGAAACAAATGGAGAAAGAGTTCAAGATCAGTTGGGAGATTTGTCATATTTTTTGGGCATGGAGATTTCATATACTCAACATGGAGTATATGTAACTCAAGAAAGGTATTTGAAGAACTTATTAATCAAGTTTAAAATGGAAGATTGTAGGGTAGCACCTACTCCAATGGAGGTGAATCATAAGTTGAGCAGATATGGAGGAGGACAAAGAGTGTTGAGGTACATTAAGGATACACTCAAGGAAGGTTTGTATTATGGTTTCACATCAGATACAAACATCAAGATATATAGTGATACAGATTGGGCAGGTATCCTGATGATAGGAGATCAACATATGGGTACTTGTGTTATGTGGGAGATAAGTTAATCTCTGTGTGTTCTAAGAAGCAACACACAGTTGCTTTATCATCTACAGAGGTAGAGTATAAAGGTATGGTTGAAGCTGCAAAGTAAGTCATATGGTGGAAAACTCTCATGAAGAGTTTTTGTTGGAGATAGATGTCTGCGGAAGCACGCTACCAGCACAAGGAAGAAGAAGAAGCTTGGAGCACAAACACACAATACTGAATGTATTACCAGAGAATGTACAAAGATAAGTAGCCCATTAGGGTAATAGGCGTATATACAAGCCGGGGGAAAAAAACCTCCTAAAGAGGGAAAAAAGTGCCCCGGTGGTCCTAGTGTGTTCACACACATCTCTACCTAAATATATCAACAAATCCCCCCTGGGAGTGACGCGGTGAACAAGTAGCTGGCAATCATGTATAAGGAAGTGCCAAGCTATGTGGAAATCACTCCACAAAATGAAGTAAGCCCAAAGCTTTGCGGAAAGCTTCAAACTTCTCCCTAGGCAGAGCCTTCGTGAAAAGGTTTGCAATGTTCTCCTGCGTGGGCACATATGCCAAGCTGATCTCCCCAACAGAGAACCTCTCCCTGACATAGTGATAATGCACCTCAATGTGCTTAGTGCGAGCATGGAACACAGGGTTCCTCGCAACTGCCAATGCGCTCTGACTGTCAGTGAAGATGGTGGTGGCAGAAGATTGGCCAACACCCAAATCAGCCATAAGGCGTTTGAGCCACACACACTCAACAGTCGCTGTGAAACCTACCCTATACTCAGCCTCACAACTGGAAGTGGCCACAGTAGGCTGCTTCTTGCTCAACCAAGATATACATGAGCTACCAAACATGAAGCAAAAACCACTGGTGGACACACGAGTGTCATAGCAACCAGCCCAATCTGAGTCAGAAAAAGCATGCAAATATGGCGGTAGTGATCCCCCCTTGGGATAAAATAACCCAAGTAGCCGAGTACCACTCAAGTAGCGAAAGATGCGCTTAACCGCCTTCCAATGTGTGACTCCTGGGCAATGCATAAACTTGCTCATCTGTGAGACAACAAACTGAATATCTGGCCGAGTAATGCATAAGTAAATCAAGCATCCAACAGCCTGCTGATAGAGAACAGCATCAAATGCATCTCCAACATCATGAAGACTCAATCGTAAACCTGTCTCCATAGGAGTGGCAATAGGCTTACAGTCTTCAAGGCCGAAACGCTGCAATAATGTGTCAATATATTTCGTTTGACACAAAGCCGTTCCACCATCAACTTGCATAAACTGAATGCCCAAAAAGTGATGCAAATGCCCCAAATCAGACATCTCAAATGAGGCATGCAAATCAGCCTTGAAATCAGCAATATGCTTCTCAATAGGACCAGTGAGCAGCATGTCATCAACATAGACAACAATGATCAGAAGCACATCATTAGCACGCTTAACATATAAGGTGCTTTCAGTTGGATTGTTCACAAAACCATGTGCAACCAGATAGGCATGTATCTTCTCATACCAAGCACGTGGTGCTTGCTTTAAACCATATAATGCCTTCTTTAACCTGCACACCTGATTTTCATGCCCTTTTTGCACAAAGCCACGGGGCTGAAAAACATACACTTCTTCATGCAAGTCACCATTCAGAAATGTTGTTTTAATGTCCAGCTGATGTACATTCCAACCATGATGGGCTGCAAGTGCACAAATGCTCCGAACAGTAGTCATACGGCATGTAGGTGCAAAGGTCTCATCGAAATCAATGCCTCTTTCCTGCGCATAACCGTTTGCAACAAGCCTAGCCTTATACATGTCAACTGTACCATCAGGTTTACGCTTCAGCTTGTATACCCACTTAGTGCCAATGGCCTTCTTGCCAGGAGGCAAGTCACATAAAGACCATGTACCATTCTTCATTATAGCATCCTATTCAGATTGCATGGCAGCCATCCAATTTTCTGAATTATGTGCTTCATGAAAAGAAACAGGCTCATTCTCATCACAGAGACTAGACGCAGCCATAGCATAGCAATCTGATGCAAAGGAGGCACTATGAGAGCCTGAACGAGTACGATATGACAAAGGTGCATCTAATTTGCTATCACGCAAAGTCTGCACCAGCCATTTTGGCATAGTTTTTGCCTGCTCAATATCAGCTCTCTCATCAACAAGTGCATCATGTAAATTTGCATCAGAAATAGAATGATCTACATCATCATATGAAACCTACAAAGGCTGAGAAGTTGCCTCATTAGGACCAGCACTAGACTATCCACCTGTAAAAAGAGGCATCAACATATCATACATGTATTTGGAGCTAACAGATGTCCCCTTAGTACATGAAAGCAATGGCTGAATAGCATCTTCCACAAAGACAACATCACGGCTAACCAGAATGAGTTTAGTCTGTGGATGATACAGATGATAGCCTTTACTTTCAGAACTGTACCCAACAAAAATACATTTTACTGCCTTATCATTCAATTTTTTGCGATGTTGTTCAGGCACTAATGCATATGCCAAACAACCAAAAACACGCAGATGAGCAACAGATGGCTTGCGGTCATGCCAAGCCTCATATGGAGTGATAGATTGCAGCGCTTTAGTGGGACACCTGTTCAGTACATATGTTGCACACATGACAGCCTCAAGCCAGAAACTATGTGGTAAAGCCTGACTCTTGACCATGCACCTCGCCATCTCCATGAGTGACCTGTTCTTTCGTTCAGCAACTCCATTCTGTTGAGGTGTATACGGCATTGTACACTGGTGTTTTATCCCACGTTTAGCCAGAAATGCATTAAAATCAGAAGACATATATTCCCCCCCTCGATCAGAATGGAGGGTGTTCATTTTACATGCTGACAGATATTCAACGAGAACCAAAAACTGTTTAAAGCACATGAACACTTCGGACTTTGCTTTGAGTGGATATACCCATGCATGCCTGGAAAAATCATCAATGAAAGTCACAAAGTAAAGGTAATTCCCAAAAGAGGGTGTCTGCATAGGACCACAGACATCACTATGTACAAGCTGCAATTTCTGCGTAGCCCGAACTAAACCATCTTTTGGAAAGGAGGAACGCTGCATTTTGCCCAAAATACAACCTTCACATACATGTTTTCCAGGTGCCTCAAGTTTGGGCAAAGAAGACACCATATCGCCCCACTGTCAAAGTACCAAACATCTGAGTCCACTGCAGACGTGCACTGCTCATGAGAAGATGGGTCAAAACTGCAAACAGTAGTCAACGCCCATTCTTCTTCCTACACAAGATTAGCAGACTCTGTTTTTGGTGTAGAGGCTTTTGCAACAACCATTCCAGCCTCCTTTTTCTTTGCCTTTTTTGCAGCCACTTTTGGACAGTTCTTTATGATATGATCATTCCCTTTACAGTACTTGCAAAACAATTTCTGCTTTTATGATTTCTTCTCATCTTTATCCTGGTTCTTCGAATGTGCAGCATTTGCAGATTTCTGCTTACTAGTAGAAGAGGTCCATTTTCCTTTACCCTTCTGACTAGCCAGGAAAGCTTGATCTACAACACGCATAATGGACCTGTTCTGCATGGACTGATCTTCCTGCAACAGAACAGAGACTAACTCCTCAAATGATAAGGCATTCGGATTGCCTTTCATCATCAACCGAAGAGTAGAAGCAAAACTCTGATATGAATCAAGAAGACCATTCAGAACGGTTTGCACAAGTGAGCTATCTGGTATAACCTCATCAACAGAAATCAACTGTTCCTTCAAATCTTTGATCTTCGTTAGGAAACTGTCCATAGAATCGCCTTCATTCATGTGCTCACTCTCCAACTGTTTTCGGAGGTAAGCAACACGAGCCTCATTCCTAGCTTGGTACAATGTGGTAAGTGTATCCCAAGCATTCCTAGATGTTATGCAAGAGTGAAGATGAGGAATAATGGCACGTTTGACAGACAAAGCTATCAATGCATGTGCCTGGGCATCTCTGCCATCCCAACGAATTTGCTCTGCAGTAGGTGCAACAGAAACAGCAGCACGAACAGGAATCTGTAGAATATCATCTTCGACACCATCTTCATCAGCTCCAACACCTGTATTTGCAATACCTGTCGTTACAGGTGTAACAGGACGTCTTTCAACACCCTACACAATGTTCCATAATCCTTTTGCAACCAAAACATGTTGCATCATATAAGCCCATAATGGGTAGTTGGTACCATCCAACTTATCCTCAACAGCCAACATACGGAATACATCACTGCTTTCAGCCATGGCCGGTGACTAAAATACCTTGATGCAGAAAATTGACTATATCTCAAAAAGTTGAACAGAACTGCCAAGACGAGTTCTGCTAGACCTGTAGCAGACTTCGAGACGCTTAAACTGGCGAACAGAAACTGGTATATACCTTTGGCACAAAAAGACGAAATAGCCTGCACAAGCGCTGCGATAGTGTGTTCGGAGGCCAAAACGAGCTCAGATCGTAATTTCGGCACCACATAGCAAAGCTGTTTTGATCTCGGAAACACGCTGAGTATGCTCACCAAAATTCGTGCAATTCTGAGACTGCAAATGGAGGAGTGTCGACGGCACCCTAGATGAAGCGACGACCTGCTCTGATACCAATTGTTGGAGATAGATGTCTGCGGAAGCACGCTACCAGCACAAGGAAGAAGAAGAAGCTTGGAGCACAAACACACAATACTGAATGTATTACCAGAGAATGTACAAAGATAAGTAGCCCATTAGGGTAATAGGCGTATATACAAGCCAGGGGAAAAAAACCTCCTAAAGAGGGAAAAAAGTGCCCCGGCGGTCCTAGTGTGTTCACACACATCACTACCTAAATATATCAACAGTTTTGACATTATTCAGAGTACACCCACTATTCATGGGGATAACATGAGCTCATTGTATCTAGCTGCTAACCCTGTTTTTCATGTCGGGACTAAAAACATTGAGATTCAGTATCACTTCTTAAGAGAGAAGGTGATTGATAAAGAGATTGAAGCCATGCATACTTCAACAAAAGATCAGATTGCAAATATGCTAACCAAAAGCTTGGATGGACCAAAGCTACAGAGATTCAAAGACATGGCAGGTATAAAGAAGATAGAGAAAACCTCAATTGATGATTAAGGGGGAGCTGTTGGTGCAAGTCAATCACCAATTGATGTTTTGAATGAAGGATTGAAATCAAATAATGAAGAAAATATTAGCCTATGAAGCTTGAAGATAGTGCACATTTAGGAAATGAAGACTTGTATACATATGTACATTGAACTTACAATTAGCTCACATATACCTTTAGTTTTGATCATGAACTTGTACATATATGCCTATATATACAAGAATAATTTCAAGATATGTATGAGAGAGTATGAAAGTTGATGTATTAGTCATTTAGATGATTGAGAAGTGAATTAGATATCTCTCATCAACAGATGTAATTTTTTTTGGAATAGACAAAAACTTGCGCGTGATTTTTCTCTGAGTTCTCCTTTTGTGCTTGATCATTTCAAGAACCCTTTTGTAAATGTCTAAGTCCATAGTTAATCCATCTATGGCTAAGATTTGAGAGCCTAATTGTAAACATGCTGAGAGAATTATGAGTAGGAACATTTGTATGTGTAAAAGTGTTGAGTCTCTTCTAAAACAGGCGCAATTTTGATGATCAAAGAATTGATCATTTGTCAGTGCATAGTGTAGCATTTTGCACAAATCAGGGGTCAAAATCTAAGTTGGAAGGTAAGCCATCTATGGCTAAAAGGATTCGCTTAAATGGCTTCTACTTTGGGAGAACCATGTGTTAGAAGTTGCAGGTGTCAAAATTGACTCTACAAGAGGACAATTTCAGACATAGGTAGATTGTTTGGATCATTTCTCATAATCTATTGAAACTTCTGAGATGATTTCACTTGGAGAAGGTGCACAAACTTTAGACAATACCTTGTACAACTCTTCATCAAAAACTTTACACATTTGATCAGTCAATGAGTGATTTATGTGCAGTAGACTTTTCTGTGTAGTGACTTTATTCACAATTAGCTAAAGTCTTGATAGTTTGCCACTTGTCTTCCAAAATTAGTTGAAGTTTAGAGTTATTCTTGATATAGAGGTGGTCTAATATCAAGGATAGCTTTTCTTTTGGATATTAACACTCTCCATCATCCTTGATCCATGATAAACATGCAGATAGATAGTACAAAGTAGCATGCAAAGTTTGTTGGTGCAATTAGCAAGCCTAAGTGCTTTGCTAATTATTTAAGACTACACATCCATCAATTACCTCACAAGTGAGAGCCTCATGAGAACTCATGTTTGTTCATATAATCATAGTTACTGTGGATAAATCTAAAAGTCAAACAAAGATGGAATCTTGCCAATTTTTAGAATTTTGTGCTTCTTGAAACGAAACAAGATCATTCTCGTCACAAAGACTAGAGGTAGACATAGCATGGCAATCTCATGCAAAAGAAGCACTATGAGATCACAAATGAGTATGATATGACAGAGGGGCATCTAAGTTGCTATCACGCAAAGTCTGCACCAGCCATTTTGGCATAGTTTTTGCCTCAATATCAACTCTCTCATCAACAAGTGCATCATGTAAATCTACGTCAGAAATGGAATGATCTACATCATCACATGAAACTTTGTAAAGGTTGAGAACTTGCCTCATTAGGACCAGCACTACATTGTCCATGTGTAAAAAGAGGTAGCAAAGTATTATACATGTCTTTGGAGCTAACAAATGTCTCCTTAGTACATGGAAGTAGTGGCTTAATAACATCTTCCACAGAAACAACATCATGACTAACCAAAATGTGTTTAATCTATGGATGATACAGATGATAGCCTTTGCTTTCATAACTCTACCCAACAAAAATACATTTCACTACTTTATCATCCAATTTCATGTGTTGTTGTTCAAGCATTAATGCATATGCTAGACAACCAAAAACACTCAAGTGAGCAACAGATGGCTCACGACCATGCCAAGCCTCATATGGAGTGATAGATTACAATGCTTTAGTGGGACACGTGTTAAGTACATATGTTGCACACATAACAGCCTCAAGCTAGAAACTATGTGGTAAATCTTGACTCTTGACCATACACCTCTCTATCTCCATGAAGGACCTATTCTTTCTTTCAGCAACTCCATTCTATGAGGTGTATATGGCACTATACAATGATGTGTTATCCCTCGTAAGCAGAAATGGATTAAAGTCAAAAGACATCTATTCCATGTCTCGATCAGAATCGAGGATGCCTTTTTTACATGGTGATAGATTTTCAGCCAATATCAGAAACTGTTTGAAGCACATAATCACTTCAGACTTTGCTTTCAATGGATATACCCATGCATGCCTAGAAAAATCATCGATGAAATTGATGAAGTAAAGATGGTTCCCAAATGAAACTGTCTGCATAGGACCATAGACATCACCATGATCAAGCTGCAATTTTTTACTAGCTCAATCTGAACCATCTTTTGGGAAGGAGGAATGCTGCATTTTGGAAAAAATACAACCTTCACATACATGTTTACCAGGTGCCTCAAGTTTGGTCAAAGAGGACACCATTTCAAATTTTTGCAAGTGTAGAAAACTAGCAAAATTCAGATGACCAAAGTGTGTATGCCAAATCTTTGCATCTGACATAGCCTGAGAATCTTGAACTACACATGCAGAATCATTCACAAATTTTGCATAATCTATGAGCTTATACAACCCATGATATAAGAAACAATATTGATATCTCCATTTGATAGATCATGAACTATACATTTGTCATCAACAAATTTCACGACCAAGCCAATCTTGGCTAATGCTAAAACTGATAACAAATTTCTCTTGATCCCTTGCACAAATAAAGCATCTAGCAATGTAAAAGAACTACCAGCAATAGTCAGAATGACCTTACCAACTCCCATAACAGGATAAGAGGAGTTGTTGGTGCATGTGATAGTATTCCCTATAGGAGCAGGCTCAAGTGAAGTGAAGAAATTATGCTTCAAGGTAATATGTTTGGTTGCCCCACTATCAAAGTACCAAACATCTGAGTCTACTAAAGATATACACTATTCATGATAAGATGGGTCATAACAACAAATAGTGGTAAATGTCCATTCTTCATTCTACACAAGATTAGCAGACTCTGTTTTGGGTGTAGAGGCCTCTGCAACAATCATTCTAGCCTCTTTCTGATTTGCCTCTTTTGCAGCCAATTTTGGACAGCTTTGATAACTTGTAATGTCTTCAAGTGGCTCTCCTTCATGAGCAGTGAGTTTGTGATTCAATTCCATGGGTGTGCATGCAATTTTCGCATTTTCCATTTTGAACTTAACTAACTAGTATATCATGGATGTACTCTGAGTAATGAAAACACTAGTATCTGTATAAAAATCTCTAAACCAAGAAAATATGTAAGCAACCCAAGATCATTGATCTTGAACTCCTCCTTCATCTGAGTTTTAATCTTCTTGATGCCATTGGCATCATTTCCTATAATGATAATGTCATCCACATAAATGTTGGAGCAGATGGTGGATAGATTCCAGAAATGAAGTGGTGTTCATCCCTGCTTTACACCAGCCAAGAATAAGTTGACGAGAGTAAAGTAGACACCTTGAGCTTCCCAAGAATCACAAGTAATCACTTAAGTGCTTTGGAGTATGATCCTCTATTCAATGGATCAAAACAGATGAGTAGGAGATTCAAGTATGAGATAAAACTTGCTATTTTGGTTTCTACACTTGTTTAGTAAAATGAATAGTGCTCTTAACCTGCTAGAAATTGATCAAAATTCCTTTTGGGAGTATCTAATTGACTTAGATAACTACCAATCACAAGTTATTTCACTTGAGACGATCAAGTGTACTCTAAGAATTATGCTTAGCAAACTAAGTGATCATCTCGACATTTTTGGGCTTCAACAATATGCAGACCAGTGAGTAGAGTTTTGAATATATCTCAAGATTGAGTAAAGCAATGACAATGAAAGTTTGTAATAATAAACTGCACAATATGCTGAATCTATACCACTTTAAATGACATCAAATGATTAAGTATGCACTGAGAACCAAGTCTAAGAAGTTCACTGCTATGAGATGATAATGAGAGAGAAGAGAGAGTGAGATATGATCATTGTATATGTATTAAATCACATAGAGTTACAAAGACATTGGCAATATATAATTGCACAATGTGAGGGTAGTGATGGAGTTATAGGATGAGCTCACTAAGCACTATAGATCCCTCTCAAATGATCTCCAAATCGGGCTCACTTACCACGCGAGATTTTCATCCATCTTTTATAGCTAGAGTTGGAGCCATTTTTGAGTTCAAATTCAAGCTCTTACCATAAAGTGAATCCTAAACTTTAGGACTTGCTTTCTCATCAATCACCTACCAAGTGATTTGTGATTTGATTCCTCCTAACTCCACGTGAGAGTAAGTGCAATTAACATATGCACTTTTACAAGGATAAAAGTAAATGCTTTTTACAAGGGAATAGTCATATGTGACTTTAAGTGACTATATGAAGTGAATGCTAATTGTCCAAATATGTAGGCTTGGAGTCATGTGCACCAATAGCTCCCCCTCAAGCCTAACATCTTGGTCTTCATTTCTCCTTGATTTCCTGCAATGCAATCATCATCTTGAACATTCTCATCTTAGTTCCATCCAAAGATTTGATTAGTAAATCTGCACATACCAAATTTGTTGATACATAGGACAAGTGTATGTCCTTGCTAAGTAGCTTCTCTCTCACATAATGGTAATGCACTTCAATGTGCTTATTCCTTGCATGATATACAAGATTAGCAACCAAATGAAGTGAACCAGTGTTATCTCCAAAGATCATTGGAGTATAAGAATGTAATCCCAAATTTGTGTAAAGTAGCTTGAGCCACATAGCCTCTTGTGTTGCATTTGCTAAGCCTCTATATTCAGCTTCAATAGATGACAATGCCATAGTTGGTTGTTTCTTTAATGACCATGAAATCAACTTTGAACCTGCAAAAGATAAGAAGCCAGAAGTGCTCCTCCTATCATCTTTTGAGCCAACCCAATCTGCATCAGAATATAGCTTGATATCCAAGTCAGATGTGAATGGATAAAATAGCCCTTCATTTATGGTACCCTTTAGATACTTTAAGATCCTTTTGGTAGCTTCCATTTGAGGCTTTCTTGGTGTATGCATAAATTGACTTAGTGTGCTTACTCCATAGCATATGTCCACACTTGTTAGGGTTGCATAATTGAGACTCCCAACAATCCTTTGATAACATGTAATATCTTCAAGTAGTTCTTGAAGTATTTACATGGTGATGCACCACAGTGCGCTCTCCTATTCGGGAGCTCCATGACGATATCCTCAGTGTAGAAAATTGAGCCCTTGAGGTTGCACACGATACTCTGCACAGAGATTGCAGAATACGCAAAAAAACACAGTACACAGGGGAGCACAAAGACAAACTTCTTAGGTCTTACAAATGCAGTCAAACTTATAGTCTATGACTGACCAGACCATTATATGTTTTATTAAAGAACATATACAAAGAAGTGTCCGGTGGCCATTTGGCCTTTCACATGGACACTAACGGTAACAATCTCCCACTAAAGGCCAATATGGCCAAAGTAACTATGGGAGAAAAATAAAGAATGATAAAGAATACCTGAGTGTAAGTATACAAACTATACCTCCCACCTCATGGGCATGTTAAGTATACAAGTGACTATGGAAGATCATGAACCAAGTAATCCCCATCAAGTGACAATAGTGTCGAAAGTTATCCTATGGTAGAGCTTTAGTCAAAGCATCTACAACATTATCTCGAGTGTGAACCTTCTCAAGAATAATGCGCTTAGTGGCTAAGCAATCTCTAATGAAGTGATACCTCATCCCAATGTGCTTGGTCTTTACATGATAGACCGGATTCTTAGCCAAAACAATGGCACTCTAACTATCACTGAGCAAACGAGGTACATGCTGAGGTAAACCCATATCATAAGCAAGACGAGAAAGCCACAATGCTTCCTTACATGCCTCACTTGCTGCAACATACTATGCTTTTGTGGTGGAAATAGCTGTACATTCTTGAAGACGAGATTTCCAAGAGATAGCACCTCCAGCAAAATGAAAAATGTAGACTTACAATTGTCTACACAATCAGCATCGTCAGAATCTGTGTAACCAATAACGGATGCTTTCCCTCTACCTAAGCATAGACACTTGTCCTTAATGCCACTCAGATATCTTAAAATCGTCTTGATTGCTTCCCAATGTTTCTTGGTAGGATTAGATATATATTTGCTCACAACTCCCACTGCAAATGCAATGTTTGGTCTCATTGCTACCATACCATACATGAGACTACCAACAGCAGACTGATAGGGAATTTTGTTCATGAATTCCTTTTCCTCATATGATTTGGGGCAATTATCCTTGCTCAATTTCACATATGTGGGTAAATCTGTACTCAATGCCTTTCCACCTTGCATATTGAACCTGTGAAGTACTTTGGATATGTACTCACTTTGAGACAAGTATATGCATCTTTTGCTCCTATCATGAGTAATGCGCATGCCAAGAATATGTTTGGCATCCCCCAAATCCTTCATATCAAATGTCTAACTCAACTTCTTTTTGAGAATTGAAAAATCATAAGAGGACTTCCCAGCAATCAACATATCATCGATATAAAGTATCAAGCATATCGAGCTGCCATCTGAGCATCTCTTTGTGTAGAGACAATGATCCTCATTGCTTCAAGAATAGCCTTGAGACTTCATAAAAGCATCAAACTTTTGGTACCATTGTCTAGGGGACTATTTAAGTCCATACAAGCTCTTCTTAATCTTACAAACTAGACTTTCCTTGCCAGGAACTACATAACCCTCTGGTTGTTCCATATAGATCTCATATGTAAGATCTCCATGCAAGAAAGTAGGTTTCACATCCATTTGGACTAGATCTAAGTCCTCCATTGCAACAAATCCAAGCAACATGTGCAGGGTAGTCATCTTGACCACTGGAGAAAAGATTTCCTCGAAATCAACTCCATGTTGTTGCTTAAAACCCTTTGCAACAAGTCATGCTTTATACTTTGGAGAAGCACTATCTGATGTGAATTTCAGCTTATATACCCATTTACATGGTAAAGCTTTTGTGCCTTTTGGCAAAGGTACTAAATCCCAAGTACCATTCTTGTGAATAGAATCCAGGTCACTCTTCATGGCATGCTCCCACTTGACATGATCCTTTGTTTGCATAGCCTCTTTGTAGCAAGAAGGCTCACCGACATCTGTTAGCATAACGAAATCTAAACCTGGAACATATCTATCAGGTGGATGCGAGACACATGCAGAATGTCTCAAGGGTTGCTGAACAGGAACATGTGCAGATAGAACTGAATGGACATTCTCTTGAACATCCCTATGTGCAGCATTTTTATGCATGCTAATTGGAGGACTAGTATCCTCAAACACCACTCTTCTCACTTCAACCTCCTTAATGGGTTGTTTATGCATCTTAAACTCATTGAAAATGACATCACTACTTATGATCACTAACCATGTTTCAGGATCCCATAAGGGATATCCAAATTGTCCTTCTCGACCATGTCCAAGAAAAATGCATTTCTTTGACTTATGGTCCAACTTTTGTCTAAGATTCTTGGGTATATGAACATATGCATCACACCCAAAAACTCGAAGACGATCATAATATGGTGGCTTCCCTATCCATAACTCTTGTGCCACTTTCAGACCTTTGGCAGTACTAGGTGAAAGGTTAATTACATGAACTATAGTCAATATTGCTTCTGCCCAAAAATTGTGTGAGAGGTTTGCATGATGCAACATAGAGACTACTCTATCTTGAATAGTTATATTCATCCTCTCAGCTACACCATTTTGTACTGGGGTATAAGGAGTTGTAAACTCTCTATGAATCCCTCTAGACTGATAGAAAGGGCTGAATTCATGTGAGGTATACTCACCCCCGTTATCTGAACATAAAGCCTTAAGCTTAGTTCCTTTTTCAGTCTCAATTGAAGCAAGCCATTTTCTAAAAGTAGGGAATATCTCATCCTTCGATTTGATAGGATATACCGAGACTTTTCTAGTAGCATCATCTACGAAAGTGACAAAGTAAAGAGAACCACCTAAGGACTAGTGGGCATAGGACCACACACATCTGCATGAACGAGATCTAAAGGCTGAATTGAAGAGTCAATGGGCATTATATGCACATTTCTGGTTTGCTTTCCATATTGGCAATGCTCACAAAATGAAAATCAGAGAAAGTTAACACAAGTAAGTAGCCAGAACAAGAAAGATTTTTCCATTCCACTTCGATATATATGGCCCAAACGACCATGCCAAATACAAGCCATAGGTTGTTCAATAACAGCTAACAAGTGTTCTTTCTATGATACAAATAAATGATAAAGTGAGCCAACTTTGCTTCCTTTTGCAATAACCATATTGCCTTTTGATATAGGAAAGGACTGAGCATAGAAGGCCACCTTGTAACCAAGGTCATCAAGTTGACCAACTGACATCAAACTGCATGATAACTGAGGTACATGGCGTACATTATGCATAGTAAATTTTGAACCATTAATGAACTGCACAACTACATCTCGAATTCCCACAACAGCACGCTGGTAAAAGTCACCAAGTCTCACGGTACCAAGAGACTTTGTTGCATAATTAGAGAACCATTCTCTGTGTGGTCTCACATGGAAAGAAGCACCAAAATCTAGCAGCCATGTGTGGAAAAGAGAATCAATCATAAGCGCCTCAATTGGCACAATACTATCAAGTGTCAACACATTAGCATCATCAGAAATAGCATTAGTTTCTTCAATCTTCATAGTCAAAGTAGATGGTGCAAGTAATTGTTTAACATGCCCATCAACATTCTGTCCTTTACCTTTAGCATTCTTTAATGCATAACAATCTTTCTTCATATGTCCTTTCTTATGACAATAATGGCATTCGATATCCCTCTTCCTTGATTTACTTCTACTCTTATTCCGTTGACCATTATTTTCCTTGTTTGTGCTCCTGCCACATTGCTAATTCTTTCCTTGGTAAGAATCACGAACATTATATGCATCTCCACTCTAAGTGCCCACCATAGATTTTCTATGAATCTCCTCACTCAAGAGTGCTCCACATATGTCATCATAGATGAGTTTACCACCAAATGCACTATTGCGAATAGTTGTGCAAAACGTATCCCATGAGGATGCCAGGGTGCATAATAGCAATACTGCTTTCATTTCATTATCCATATCCATTTTTTGAGCCTGTAACTAGGAGAATATAGCATCAAGCTCATTTAGATGAGCAACAACACTATGTGTGTCCTTCATATGAAGGTCATATAATTTTCTCATCAGATACACTTTATTTGATGTTGTCTCTTTTTCATATGTATTGCATAACTTCTTCCAAAGCTCCTTTGCACTTTCACAGTCTAATACTCTAAAGTAAACATTATCTGCCAGGTGCAAGCGAATGGTAGACCTGGCCATTTCATCTAACTCATCCCAATCATCTTCATCCATGTCAGCATGATTCTTTGAAATCCCATTTACTGGCTTCCATTGACTCCTTTGAATCAGCACATCTTTAATCTTATTCTTCCATAGAGAAAAGTTTGTGCCATCAAATTTTCGGATCCCAAAATGGTCTTTGCCCTGTAAATTATAGCTCCTCCTCGGAACATTGGCACTAGACCTTGATCTACCAGATGTGCCTAAGACCTCTGATGCCATGATGGTAGAGAGCTAAATGGAATGATAATGGAGCTAGAAGAGTCCAAACACCAACAAATAAGTGTATCAAGGAGTAAATCGACCACTGTATAGTTGACTAAACTAGAAATCTGGAAAAATTTTGCCAGAGTATCTCTTGCAAAATGAGTATATGACCAGTGTCAAAATATCATAAAACTGCAAGTACTGACATGTTTACCTGCATAGTGAATCACTGACTCCACTGCATATAATCATTTACCCAATAGAAGCCAACTAGGCTTATCGAGCACTTATGAACAACTATCATACATCTCCTATAGCGCGGTTGGGTAAGTCTTCCACCTGCATCACCGAAGAGACTCCGACATCTGGGTGTCTCCCAGTTAAGAAATCATCACCATGACCCTCTTTATCAAGCGTAAAAGGCTTTATGCAAAAAACTATAACCGCTATATCAATGATCACATGGACGTACATAAGCGGTATCCACAGAAGCGTACATGGTGTGTATGTGTTCAATATATGCAGTAAAATGACACTAAAAAAGCTGAATGCATAGCCCAAAAAACTAGCCAACAACACCTGCAAGTGTTTGTTAACTCTGATGTTTTAGGCCCAAAAACCTGCATAAATTCACAGCAGCTGCTCCCACCAAAACTGAAAACCTTTCGAGAAACCTGTAGTTTTACGAGTGGGACTGAAAATATAGCCCCAAAGGTTGATATTTATTGTCGGAGAATTACAAAGAACACTCTTCTTGATGTTCTTGGACATGTGTGAAGAGAACTATGTGCAAGAGTGCTCCAAAAGACACCCTTAAAATGCTTCAAAAATAGGCTTTAACAGCAAAGAATGAAGCTTTGAGGGACCAAAACATGTTCAAGGTAATGTATACCTTAGTCTTTCCCCTTCTTCAGAAACCAGAAGAGTGTAGCTTGGTGGCAAGAGATTGCCACAGTTAAACGAGCTTCGGGTGGAACAATACTGCGATGGGTGACCTCTCGGGAAGTATCGAGAACCTCTATCTTCCTTGATCGTTGAGGTCCTCCCTCACGTGCATCCAATGGCACCAACGGTGACTTTGGTGACTCGGATGACAAGGTATGCCAATGTCTATGCCTTGGTCTCCGCCTTAGTCATAAGCCTTGGAGAAATCCAGGAGGGAGGGGGGCTCGCTTCGCTTGCACAAAAGGAACAAAACTTTTGCCTCGAAATGCTCTAATACTAGTGAATTATTTCAATGGCGATGCACCACAGTGCGCTCTTCTATTCGTGAGCTCTAGGATGATATCCTCGATGTAGAAAATCGAGCTCTTGAGGCCACACACGGTACTCTGCGTAGAGATTGCAGAATACGCAAAGAAACACAGTACACAGGGGAGCACAAAGACAAACTTCTTAGGTCTTACAAATGCAGCCAAACTTATAGTCTATGAGTGACCAGGCCACTATATGTTTTATAAAGAAGTCTTTGGTGGCCATTTGGCCTTTCACATGGACACTAATGGTAACAGTTCTTCCTCATGAGAACTAAGTTTGTGATTGAGTTCCATGGGTGTACCTGCAATTTTTGCATTATCCATCTTGAACTTAACAAGCGTATCATGAATGTACTTCCTTTGAGAAATAAAGACACCAAAATCTGAATACACAAGTTATAATCCAAGAAAGTATGTTATCAAACCAAGGTCACTAATTTTAAATTCTTCCATCATCTGAGCTTTGATTTGCTTGATGCCATTGGCATCATTCCTTGTAATGATAATGTCATCCACATAAACACATAGATAAATAACTTCTGAGTTAGTCTTCTTAATGAACAAATAAGAATCTACTTTGTTAGCAACAAAACATTGGTCCTACAAATATGTGACAAGCCTATGGTTCCAAGCTCTAGGAGATTGCTTTAGAACATACAATGCCTTTCTCAATTTACATACAAAATTTGGTTTGTCCTTGTCTTCATATCCTGGTGGTTGAGCCATGTAGACTTCTTCAGACATCCATGGACCATTAAGGAATGCATTTTTAACATCTAACTGATACAAGTTCCAATTCTTTAAAGCAGCAATACTTACTAAAACTCTTATTGTTATAATCTTAGCCACAGGTGAGAAGGTCTCCTCATAATCCACTCCATGGGTTTGAGCAAACCCCTTTTATACTAGCCTTGCTTTATACATGTTGATTCAACCATCTAAATTCTTCTTTACTTTGTAAATCCACCTGTATCCTATTACCTTCATGCTTGATTTCTTGGGGACCAAATCCCAAGTATTGTTCTCTTGAAGTGCTTCAATTTCTTTCTGCATAGCTTCTCTCCATTCTTCCTTCTTATTGGCTTCTTCAAATGAAGAAGGCTCCTCTCACATAGAATCTTTAGTCATGTAAATAGAATGCTTGGTAACAAATGATGTGTCATAGCCATACCTTATGGATTTCTTACTCTCCCTTTGAGATCTTCTAAGTGCTTGATTGGATGATTCTAGAATGTCTTCCAATTGTTTGAATTTTATCTTGCCCTTGGACTTCCAAGCTTTGAAGGCAATTTGTTCTTCATCTTTTGAGTTGACATCTTCTAATATTTGTGGTTCTTCTTGAGTTAGAGTTGGAAAATCATTTTCCAAGTGATAGATCGCTTTATTTTCCTGCAATCGTCTTCAAAACAGGACTTATTTTCATCAACTACAACATCCCTACTAACTATGAATCCTTTTTTAGTGGGATTATACAACCTATATCCTTTCTGGTTTTGACCACAGATAATGAATATACATCTTTAGCCTTTGGATCAAGCTTTCTTCTAATTTGTGAGGGTATAAATGCATAAGAAATGCGCCCAAAGATTTTACAATGGTCTAGGGAAGGTCTCCTGCCATTCCAGGCCTCATAAGGTGTCATTCCATCCAAGCACTTGGATGGAATCCTATTAATTAAGTATGTGGGTGTGGAAACAGCCTCTACCCATAAGTAATTTGGAAGTTTCTTTTCATTCAACATTGATCTTGTTGATATATTTAGGTAGTGATGTGTGTGAACGCAGTAGGAACGCCGGGGCACTTTTTTCCCTCTTTAGGAGGTTTTTTTCCCCCGACTTGTATATATGCCTATTGCCCTAATGGGCTACTTCTCTTTGTACATTCTCTAGTAATACATTCAGTATTGTGTGTTGTGCTCCAAGCTTCTTCTTCTTCTTGTGTTGTTCTCGTGCTTCCGCAGACGTCTAACTCAAGCAATTGGTATCAGAGCAGGTCGTCGCTTCATCTAGGGCACCGTCGACACTCCTCCGTTTGCAGTCTCAGAATCGCACGAATTTTGGTGAGCATACTCAGCTCGTTTCGGCCTCCGAACGCATTATTGCAGCGCTTGTGCAGGCTATTTTATCTTTTTGTGCCAAAGGTATATACCTATTTCTGTTCGCCAGTATAAGCGTCTCGAAGTCTGCTATAGGTCTAGCGGAAGTTGTCTGGGCAGTTCTGTTCAACTTTTTGAGATACAGTCAATTTTTTGCATCAAGCTATTTTAGTCACCGGCCATGGCTGAAAGCAGTGATGTATTCTGTATGTTGGTTGTTGAGGATAAGTTGGATGGTACCAACTACCCGTTATGGGCTTATATGATGCAACATGTGTTGGTTGCAAAAGGACTGTGGAACATTGTGCAGGGTGTCGAAAAATGTCCTATCACACCTGCAACTGTTACAACTGCAGGTACTGAAGCTGATGCAGAAGGTGTCGAAGATGATGATATTCTGCATATTCTTGTTCGTACTGCGGTTTCTGATGCAACTACTGCAGAGCAGATTCGTTGGGATGGCAGAGATGCCCAGGCACATGTATTGATAGCTTTGTCTGTCAAACGTGCCATTATTCCTCACATACACTCTTGCAGAACAGCTAAGGATGCTTGGGATACACTTACCACATTGTACCAAGCTAGGAATGAGGCTCGTGTTGCTTACCTCCAAAAACAGTTGGAGAGTGAGCACATGAATGAAGGTGATTCTATGGACAGTTTCCTAACAAAGATCAAAGACCTGAAGGAACAATTGATTTCTACTGATGAAGTTATACCAGATAGCTCACTTGTGCAGACCCTTCTGAAAGGTCTTCTTGATTCATATCAGAGTTTTGCTTCTACTCTTCGGTTGATGATGAAAGGCAATCCAAATGGCTTATCATTTGAGGAGTTAGTCTCTGTTCTGTTGCAGGAAGATCAGCCCAGGCAGAACAGGTCCATTATGCGAGTTGCAGATCAAGCTTTCCTGGCTAGTCAGAAGGGCAAAGGAAAATGGAGCTCTTCAACTAGTAAGCAAAAATCAGCAAATTCTGCATATTCGAAGAAGGAAGATAAAGACGAGAAGAAATCAGAAAAGCAAAAATTGTTTTGTAAGTACTGTAAAGGGAATGATCATATCATAAAGAACTGTCCAAAACTGGCTGCTAAAGAGGCAAAGAAGAAAGAGGCTGGAATGGTTGTTGCAAAGTCCTCTTCACCAAAAACAGAGTATGCTAATCTTGTGCACGAAGAAGAATGGGTGTTTACTACTATATTGCAGTTTTGACCCATCTTCTCATGAGCAGTGCATGTCTGCAATAGACTTAGATGTTTGGTATTTTGACAGTGGGGTGACCAAACATATTACCTCGTAGCACAGTTTCTTCTCTTCACTTAAGCCTGCCCCTATAGGGAATACTATTACATGCGCCAACAACTCCTCTTACCCTGTTATGGGAGTTGGTAAGATCATTTTGATGACTGCTGATGGTAGTTCTTTCACTTTGTCAGATGCTTTATTTGTGCGAGGGATCAAGAAGAACCTGTTATCAGTTTCTGCATTAGCCAAGATTGGCTTGGTTGTGAAATTTGTTGATGACAGGTGTCCAGTTCATGATCTCTCAAATGGTGATGTGATTATTGCTTCTGGCATTCACGCTTTGGTCATCTGAATTTTGTTAGTTTGCTACGCCTGCAAAAATATGAAATGGTGTCCTCTTTGCCCAAACTTGAGACACCTGGAAAACATGTTTGTGAAGGCTATATTTTGGGCAAAATGCAGAATTAATCCTTTCCAAAAGATGGTTCAGTTCGGGCTACTCAGAAATTGCAACTTGTACATAGTGATGTCTGTGGTCCTATGCAGACACCTTCTTTTGGGAATTATCTTGAGGCTGTCATGTGTGCATCATATGTACTGAACAGGTGTCCCACTAAAGCACTGCAGTCTATCACTCCATATGAGGCTTGGCATGATCGCAAGTCATCTTTTGCTCATCTACATGTTTTTGGTTGTTTGGCATATGCATTAGTGCCTGAACAACATTGCAAAAAATTGGATGATAAAGAAGTAAAACGTATTTTTGTTGGGTACAGTTCTGAAAGTAAAGGCTATCGTCTGTATCATCCACAGACTAAACACATTCTGGATAGCCATGACGTTGTTTTTGTGGAGGATGCTATTCAACCATTGCTTTCATGTACTAAGGAGACATCTGTTAGCTCCAAAGACATGTATGATACTTTGCTGCCTCTTTTTACAGGTGGACAGTTTAGTGCTGGTCCTAATGAGGCAACTTCTCAGCCTTTGCAGGTTTCATGTGATGATGCAGATCATTCCATTTCCGATGCAGATTTACATGATGGTGCCACTTATTGATGAGAGAGCTGATATTGAGCAGGCAAGAACTATGCCAAAATGGTTGGTGCAGACTTTGCGTGACAGCAAATTAGATGCACCTTTGTCATATCGTACTCGATCAGGCTCTCATAGTGCATCTTTTGCATCAGATTGTTATGTTATGGCTGCATCTAGTCTTTGTGATGAGAATGAGGCTGTTTCGTTTTGATGAAGCACAAAATTTAGAAAATTCGATGGCTGCTATGGAATCTGAATATGATGCAATAATGAAGAATGGTACTTGGTCTTTATGTGAGTTGTCTTGTGGCAAGAAAGCCATTGGCACTAAGTGGGTATACAAGTTGAAGCAGAAACCTGATGGTACAGTTGATAGGTATAACGCTAGGCTTATTGCAAAGGGATATGCACAGGAAAGAGGCATTGATTTTGATGAGACCTTTGCACCTACATGTCGTATGACTACTGTTCGGAGTATTTGTGCACTTGCAGCCCATCATGGTTGGAATGTACAATGTCAGCTGGACATTAAAACAACATTTTTGAATGGTGACTTGCATGAAGAAGTGTATGTTTTTCAGGCCCATGGCTTTGTGCAGAAAGGGCATGAAAACCAGGTGTGCAGGTTAAAGAAGGCATTATATGGTTTAAAGCAAGCACCTCGTGCTTGGTATGAGAAGATACATGCCTATCTGATTGCACATGGTTTTGAGAACAGTCCAACTGAAAGCACCTTATATGTTAAGCGTGCTAATGATGTGCTTCTGATCATTGTTGTCTATGTTGACGACATGCTGCTCACTGGTCCTATTGAGAAGCATATTGCTGATTTTAAGGCTGATTTGCATGCCTCATTTGATATGTCTGATTTGTTGCATTTGCATCACTATTTGGGCATTCAGTTTATGCAAGTTGATGGTGGAATGGCTTTGTGTCAAATGAAATATATTGACACATTATTGCAACGTTTGGCCTTGAAGACTGTAAGCCTATTGCCACTCCTATGGATACAGGTTTACGATTGAGTCTTCATGATGCTGGAGATGCATTTGATGCTGTTCTCTATCAGCAGGCTGTTGGATGCTTGATTTACTTATGCATTACTCGGCCAGATATTCAGTTTACTGTCTCACAGATGAGCAGGTTTATGCATTGCCCAGGAGTCAAGCATTGGCAGGCGGTTAAGCGCATCTTTCGCTACTTGAGTGGTACTCGGCTACTTGGGTTGTTTTATCCCAAGGGGGGATCACTACTGCCAGATTTGCATGCTTTTTCTGACTCTGATTGGGCTAGTTGCTATGACACTCGTGTGTCCACTAGTGGCTTTCGCTTCATGCTTGGTAGCTCATGTATATCTTGGTTGAGCAAGAAGCAGCCTACTGTGGCCACTTCTAGTTGTGAGGCTGAGTATAGGGCAGCTTTCACAGCTACTGTTGAGTGTGTGTGGCTTAGACGCCTTATGGCTGATTTGGGTGTTGGACAAACTTCTACCACCACCATATTCACTGACAGTCAGAGCGCATTGGTAGTTGCGAGGAACCCTGTGTTCCATGCTCGCACTAAGCACATTGAGGTGCATTATCATTATGTCAGGGAGAGGTTCTCTACTGGGGAGATCAGCTTGGCATATGTGCCCATGCAGGAGAACATTGCAGACCTTTTCACGAAGGCTCTGCCTAGGGAGAAGTTTGAAGCTTTCCGCAAAGCTTTGGGCTTACTTCCTTTTGTGGAGTGATTTCCACATAGCTTGGCACTTCCTTATACATGAGTGCCAGCTCCTTGTTCACCGCATCACTCCGAGGGGGGGTTTGTTGACATATTTAGGTAGTGATGTGTGTGAACACACTAGGACCACCGGGGCACTTTTTTCCCTCTTTAGGAGGTTTTTTTCCCTCAGCTTGTATATACGCCTATTGAACTAATGGGCTACTTATCTTTGTACATTCTCTAGTAATACATTCTGTATTGTGTGTTATGCTCCAAGCTTCTTCTTCTTCTTCTTCTTGTGCTGTTCGCGTGCTTCCGCAGACGTCTAACTTCAACAGATCTTGCAGCCTCTACTATTAGTCTACTTCTTCTCTTTACCACTCCATTCTATTCAGGAGAATACCTTGTAACTTCTCTCTTTATGCCTTTGTCTTGTAAGAATGATTCAAATTCATGTGAGAAATACTCACCACCTCCATCATATCTAAGCCTCTTCAAGCTTCTACTTGTTTGATTCTCAACCAACGCCAAATACTTATTAAAACAAGTGAAGACTTCATCTTTATGCTTCATAAAGTAAAGTATTGGCCATCTACTATAGTCATCTATGAATGAAACATAATACCTTGATCTTGAGATTGATGGCTCTCTGCTAAGACCCCACATATCTGTGTGCACAAGCTCCAAGTAGCCTTCATACATGTATCCTTTTCTGTTGAATGGTTGCATGTGTGATTTTCCAAATTGGTATGCTCCACATTTGTAAATCATGTGTTGCTTGGACACATTTGGAATGCCAAGCACACTGCGATCCCTGCCTATTTGTTTTAGTGTCCTTTCACCTATATGACCTATTCTCTTATGCCATATCTCCAATTCAGATAGGGTTTGATCTTTGTAATTGAAGAAAACAATATTTTTGGTATCTTCAACTTCAAATGTAAAGAGTCTACCATATTTCTCACCTTTTTCAATCCTCTTGAAGCCTTGTTGTGGGTCCTCCACATATGCTCCATGCCTTGTGAATCTAACCTGTAAGCCTTTCTCAACAATATGCCCAACACCGATTAGGTTTTTTGTTATGGTTGGCACATATAATACCTTACTTAAGAGGTTCATGTTACCATCAGATGCTTTAACATTTCTAATCTTCTTTATAGAGCACCTAGTGCCATCACCTGTCTGGACTTCATGCTCCCCTTTAGGTTCTTCAAGATCAGATAACAATGCTACATTTCCAGCGACATGATTGGGACAACTAGAATCAATATAGAATAGATTTCATGTTCATGATAAATAGAGAGTCCTCTTGGTCTTCTGTATATTCATTGTAGTTTCTTCTTCCTTTGAAACCTCCTTGATAGTTTTTGTAGCCTTGGTTGTAATTATGATGGTAATTGCTTCCTCAATTACTGAACCTGCCTCTTGTTTGTCCATAGCCACCCATAAACCACAAAGCTTGCAATGATATAGCAAGGATCAATAGTTGGTAAGACTTGATCAATAGCAAGGATCAATAACCTTTGTGTTTTTGTTTAATCGGCTCTCCCATTCCTCCTTATATATTTAAGATTTGGTAGATTTGTTTATTTCTTCCATCAATTGGAGGCTCTTTAAGTCCTCATATACGTGTCATATTCCTTGTCAACTTTAAAGAAATCCAAAAGTACTTATAGCACCCCACTCCTTGCATGCTTGCCTTGTTTCCAAAGATGGCGTGTTCAATCTAAGAAAACATTACATCCATACACAACCTTTTTCATTTTCATATCTTTCTCTTTTGAGTTGACATGTTTAAGTGGTCACTAGGATGTTATACCTTCTCCAACATACAATGGAAGAGATTCAAAGTATGTGGCTACATCAGGCCATGACTATGGGTGATGCAAGTGACTCACATATGCTTTTGATTTTCGAGCTATAGTCACTTACCAACATGCCCTTTTTCTCGAGTGTATGGAGCTCCTTCTTGAGTTGCAGGTTCTGTGCCTTTGTATTGGTCTCATACAATGTGTCCAAACTATTCCAAACCTCTTACGGAGACTTGACATCTTGTATGTGCCCAATCATGCTATCATGTATGCTAATAGACATCCAATACAATACCTTTCATGCTCCTTAATTCCATTCTTCATATGCTATTAATTAGTCCAAAATTTGATTCATTTCTAGTAACTGTGGAGCATTTTCATTCTCTCCTTCCATGTACTTCCAGTAACCTTTTCCTATGAAGAAATTCTTCATTCTAAATCTCCAAGCGTGAAAGTTGTTTTTGTCCAACTTTTCACTCATAAGATGAATCATTCCATTAGCGTTTTCCATTTTTGTAGCAATCCACAACACTACAAAAATACTACAAGTATTAACTATGCTTGAACACTGTCACACAATGACATAATAGTTTGATCTCTGAAAAACAAAGTTTTCTTCTATGAATGGTACATAGAATTGCTTTAAATCTAGGATCTGGAATATTTCAGTATTGCCAAACAAGACTCAAGTTATATTTTTGCAAATTGAACTAGCTTTTCCATGGGACCCACCTTGCAAACTCAAAATGGAGGTCCAGATGGCTCTGAAATAGAAATATGAATAGAATGAGTGATCTTAAAGGGATAAATATCAAGAATGTTTTGATGCCTTCTACCTTCACACCAAATTTTTTAGCAATCTGAGATAATTTGTGAGTTGTGATTTCTCCATGCCTTCTCATTGTTCATTGTCAGCCTTCTCCACAAGTTCTCTACAGCCATACTAGCTCTGATACCATGTCAAGAGAAAGGAGATAAGGAAGAGAGCTCCCTTACGCAATACTCAAGAGGAGCACACATAGATTGAGTCAAGGAAGAATGATATGAGGTATGTATTTGCCGATGCACAATGGTAGACTCTCCTTCTCGAGAACTCTGCAATGATACCCTTGCTGTAGAAACCTGAACTTTGATGTCTCACATAGTACTCCACACATGGGATGCTGAATACATAGAAAACACACATACCACGAACCTAGATTCCTTAGGTTCTACAAAATTGACCTAACATAGAGTCTGTGGCTGACCAGGGCCCTATATGTTTTATTAAAGAACATATACAGGAGTTTCCAACAGCCATTTGACCTTTCACATAGACACCAAAACTAAAAATCTCCCACTACAGGCCAATATGGCCAAAGTGACTATGAGAGAAAAATAAAGAATGATAAAGAATACCTGAGTGTAAGTATACAAACTATACCTCCCACCTAATGGGCATGTTACACAATATACAAGTAATTGTGTAAGATGATGAATCAAGTAACCCCCCCCTTCAAGTGACAACAATGTCAAAAGCTAGCATTATCTTGAGTATGAACCTTTTCAAGACTAATGCACTCAATGGCTAAGCAATCTCTAATGAAGTGATACTGCACCTCAATATGCTTAGTTTTTGCATGATAGACCAGATTCTTAGCCAATGCAATGGCACTCTGACTATCACTGAGCAAACGAGGTACATGTCGAGGTAAACCCATATCACAAGCAAGACGAGAAAGACACAATGTTTCCTTACATGCCTCACTTGTTGCAACATACTCTGCTTCTGTTGTGGAAACAATTGCACATTCTTGAAGATGAGTTCTCCAAGAGATAGCACCTCCACCAAAATGAAAAATGTACCCTGATGTAGACTTATGATTGTCTACACAACCAACATAGTCAGAATTTGTGTAACCAATAATGGATGCTTTCCCTCTACCTAAGCATAGACACTTGTCCTCAGTGCCATTGAGATATCTCAAAATCATCTTGAACACTTCCCAATGCTTTTTGCCAGGATTAGACATATATATGCTCACAACTCCCACTAGAAATACAATGTCCGGTCTCCTAGCTACCATAGCATATGTGAGACTACCAACAACACACTGATAAGGAATTTTTGTCATGGATTCCTTTTCCTCATCTGATTCGGGGCAATCATCCTTGCTCAATTTCACATATGTGGGTAAAGGTGTACTTAATGCCTTTCCACCTTGCATATTGAACTTGTGAAGTACTTTGGATATGTACTCACTTTGAGACAAGTATATGCACCTTTTACTCCTATCACGAGTGTTGCAGAGCTAAAGAAAGCACAAAGCAGAGAAAAAGACGGGCCCCAAAATTTTTCTTATTTGGACATTACATCTTTGTATCATAACCATTCTTGTAATATATTTCCCATTGTAAATGCACTAGAGGAGTCCTCTAGATGCATCCCCACAGAAGATTAGAAGCTTACCCATGTAAAATAGTAGGAAATTAGTCTTCCTAGTGAATAAAGTGCCGGTCTCTTGTGTGAAAGGACCATTTTTAGGGCACAAGTATATAAGTCAATTTGTGACTCTTTGTAAAAACTTTTGGCCATTGGGAGAATAGAGAGCACAGAAATTCGAATTTGTGTCTTCTTCACTCTGTATCTTCTTCTTTGTGAGCTTGTGTGCATGTGTATTGCTTGGAAAGAGTGTTAGGAAGTGTTACCTATCCCTGAAAGTGTTTGTTTGCTGTAGTTAAGGTGTGTGCGAAGTGTAGGAAGTGCTGAAGTGTAGGAAGGTATTTCCCGTGACTCAGTATTTTGCTCATAACTTGAAGCAAGAGTGTCAGAATTGAGTGAGACCACTGCCATTGGATGTGTCTTCTCGAGGGCTTCGAAACGCATATGCTATTTGCTATACTTGGAGTTCGAAGCTGGGAGAAAAGTCCAAAATACTGATGGCTGCTGCACCAAGTATCGTGACACCATGACCAACCATTGAAGCTTGTTTGGATTAGTCTTTACCTTGATTGCATTCTTTGAGTAGTTCACTTGCATTGATCATCACATGATTGCATGTCCTCATACACTCGGCTAGGTTTGTATACTCATCGGATTGATATTTAAAAGCGTGAATCCCCACTATATGCACTTGAGGGGAATTGAGGTATAGTCTCTTTCTCCACAAGTCCCTAAGTTGGTACTTAGGTTTTTGGCGCCGTTGCCGGGGAGTGTCGAATCAAACCGAGGCATTCGTGTGATGGTAAGTAGCTTTCTTGGCATTGAAGCAAGAGGAGGAGTGGTGATTTTCTCTTCTTTGGTAAGTCATTTTCAACCGCACTTGCTACTTCTCATTCTCGGAGTGTGTGTAGTGAGTTGTTAGTCTAGGGAAGTGAGTAGAATGAGTAGAGTAGGAGGAGCAAGGGAGTAGGCTAGGTAGTTAGAGTAGGTTTCAATTCTTGTTTTGTTGTTTTATTTCCAGTAAGTAAGAAAATCCCAAGTATAAAAGCCAAAAAGAGTCATTTTGTAAAGTACTTGTGTTCTGAGCAAGTATCGTGGAGAGCTACTGTTGAGTATCGCGTTTGAGCAACAAGGCTATCTGGGACTGCACAGAGCAAGGGGGAGTGATAAAGGAGTTGGAACAGCCTCCAAGGTGAGCACATTGTGGTTGTGTTATGATATCTTACCTATAAATCAAGTTTCCAGAAACAAACGATCTGCATCAGGTATCGTTTAGGAGTTGCAGAGGTTAAAAAGTGTGATTTGAATGATACAGAGAGAGAGGGGAGGGTAGCAAAGCATAAACAACAAGTGTATTGAATCAAAACTTAAAAAAAATCTCTAAAAAATTTGACAAAGGGTCAAGTATCGCTTTCTCCCGCGGTCGAGTATCGCGATACTTAGCAAGTATTGTGAATCTCCTGTGGTTGAGTATCGCGATATTTCCCAGGTATCGTGTATCGTGTTCCAAGGATCGTGATACTTAGCAAAGATCGTGTATCGTCTATCACCAATCGCGATACCTACTGTGTATCGTGTATCGTGATCTATCGATCGCGATATTTGAGAAGTATCGTGTGTCGCATTGTGCAAGTATCGTGTATCGTTTCAGGAAAGATCGCGATACTTCAGAAGTATCGTGTATCGTTTTCAACCAAAGATCGTGTATCGTGTCTTCATAGATCGCGATACTTATCGTCGATCATGTATCGTCTTTTTAGAAGTATCGTGTATCATGTGGTTCAAGTATCGTTTCTCTCGAGTATCGTGATAGTCAAGTATCGTGTATCGTTCATACGGCGATCGCGATACCTATCAAAGATCGTGTATCGTGTGTCAAGTATGATTTTGACCCAGGTATCGTGTATCGTGGTTCAAAGATCGCGATACTGGTGAGGTATCGTGTATCGTTTGGTAGAAGTATCGTGTATCGTGGGCATCTAGAGATCGTGTATCATCTGTGTTTAAGTATCGTATATCGTTTGGGATCAAATATCGTGTATCGTTTGGGTCTGAAGATCGAGTATTGGGCATCTTAGAAGTCAAGTATCGTGTCTTGAAAACTTCAATTTCAGTCAAATCCCAGTCAAAACTTTTCTGGAATTTTGGTCTATAGTGAATAGTGCCAGCAAGCTAGAGGTTAGCAAGGACTGACCAGAGCTGTGAAGTGATGAACCTGAGATCCGGAAGGACCCTAGGAAGCCGAAGAAGTGTCATCTCTTCTGTAGGTAGTGTAGCCGAACCAAGTAGCCGTTCACAATATTCTGAGACCTCCAGTGAGTCAGAGGAAGAAATTCCCATGGCTTCAGAGGATATGCAGAACACAGTACCCATGATTGGCATGATGTCAATCATTGAAGAAGAGTACCGGACCTCTTTGGAGTATGTGAACACCAACCAAAATGAGATCCCTATTTATTTGGATGGTCTAAACAGATCAGTGGCCAGGTTAAAGAAAGCGTCAGAGGCTTATATAGTGCCTAGGCCAGCAGTCAAGTATGTAGGAGGACTTTACATGGACAAACGAGATATCCAGTATGTTGTCACGGAGCACCCGGAAAACATTAATGAACATGGTGAAGAAAATAATGCTTCAAACTTCAATGGAGGTGGGAATGAAGAGCAAGTAACTACACCTAGAGGGAGATCTACTGTTGCTAGGATATGGAGAGGAGATCTGATTCCCCAAGATGACTCCCTAATGGATGTAAATTTGATCAATGGGATGGAGTTTCTTCTTAGAGCACATTCTTCAATTTGGGAAGCTGCCCCTAATCCTGTCACCATCTATGAGTTACAAGATCTTGATTTCCCCACCATCATCACATATTTGGATAAGAATCAGAGAAGATATTGGCCCTTAACAGAATTGGAAAGAGCTGAGTTGAAATATCAGAATATCCCAGTGTTCCCCCCTAGGGACCAAGCCACCACTTCGAGAAACCCACTTGGAACCTCTCAGAATGATTCATATCAACAGTCGGGTCAAACACAACAAACACAACAAACCCAAATCTCAGTCAGACCACATGTGCAGTTTGCAATACCTGCAAATAACCCTCATCACCGACCTCAACCATCAGTTGACCCAAGACATGGAATTCCGGCTCCAGTCAGACCTCCGATAGCAAGAGGACCAGGCATACCCATAGGAAGACCAATTTTCCCAGTAATGCCTAGACCACCCGAAGTAGGAAGAAGATTAAGGCCAATTCAAGTTGCCAAATGCATGAGAAACCACTATGATGGCTCTAGTGAACCCTACAATCATATAGCTGAATTTAAACAAGTAATCATAGCCGAACAGGTTGAAGACTTCTTGATCCAATATGAGTCCTTTGGTCTTACTTTGTCAGACACTGCGTTAGCATGGTTCCAGCCTTTGGACCCTAATAATTTTCAAAACATGGAACAAGTCTATCAAGAAATGATTGAGGAATTCACTAAGTCTGGAATAAAAAACAATTCATCATCATTGATCCATAGATTTAAGCAAGCCCCTACCGAATCAGTGAGATTGGCTGCAAGAAGATTCAAGCAGTATGTGGACAGATGCCCAGTAGAAGAGAGACCTACCCAAAATAAAATGGTGTCATTATTTTTGGAAGGATTGTTGAATGGATCTTTGAGATCTTTAGTGTATGTAAAGAGAGTTCAAACTTTGCAAGAATGCATGAAGAAATGTATAGACCTAGAGGACAACCTAGCAGAAGATTTGAAAATACCTCAAGGTAGTTTGAAAAGTGAAGATTCGGCCAGTAGCACATCAATCCCTAAAAACAATGTAGAGGAAATAGCCGATTTGGTAGCAAAGAAGCTGAACGTTCAAGGACAGAGAAACTACCCCAGTAACCCTATGAGAGTGCCCATGCTCAGAAGATGCATGCAGTGCAGAGGTGATCATCCTTCTCACTTGTGTACTAGGGGAGTAGCCCCACCACGTGCTTATGCTTATAATAGACCCACTATCCCAGGACCTCTACAATATTGTAGTATAGAACAAAAATATACAAATCACAGTACAAAAAATTGCCCTTACAATAGGCAATCGAGACCAGCACAACCATATATGAGACCTTACGGATACCCTCAGAGAGATCAAGGAGGTGAAGCCTTTAGATATCCCACTTATCAGCCGCAGGCACCAGTGCCACGACCATATGCGTATCAAGGATACACCCAACCACAACCAGTACTAGGACAACAACTGCCCCATCCCCAGAACGTTGTCCCAGTCAAGATAGCCCAACCTGAAGAAAACCTAGAGAGAGCGATAGTCCCAGCCACACCTTTGGCTAGTAATGAACCATATGACTCGTCTTATGACCCTAGTCAAGGAGCATATTCCAATTATGAAAGCTCTATGATAGAATATGGACAACCGTACGAACCATATGCCTATGGCATGGAAGTACTAGATAGTTCATACAGATATTAGCAGAACTATGTGTCATTAATGTGCACAGCTCCTAGAGCAACCATACCACCCCGACCCATGAACAGACCGCCTGTACCCAGAGGACCATGCTATAGTTGTGGAGGTGATCACTATAGCAGAGAATGCACATTGCCAAACCCACCACCACCACAACGAGTTTGGGAAGGCTACTATAGTGATTGTGGTAAGGAACACCTTTTCAAAGACTGCCCCAAGAACCCCAACAAAGTTGCATCCAACGTGCAAATCAATGTGATAGAAGTAATCGAGTCATAAGGGAGAGATAAGGAATACACTGTACCATTGAAGGCGATAACAAGAGCCAAAGCTAGAGAGACCCCAGAAAAACCTGAAAAACACAATCGAAGTGGCCCAGAGATGAATATACCCACACCTCAGAGAGTTGAAGACTCGGAAGAGCCTGAGAAAAGTGTTGTAAGTAAAAGAACACAAAGATGGAAGAACCGTAGAGAGAGGATAAAAGAAAAGAAGTTACTGCAGAAGAAGGAAAATGAGAAGAGTGAACAAGACCCAAAAGAGGAACAGAAAAATGAAGAAGAAAATAAAAATGGAAAGCATAAAAAAGAGGAGTTAGGATCAGTTCTAGCAGATCCCATGCCTGAAGAATTAGCCATGTGGATTCAGGCATACAAGGCACGAATAAGAGCCAGACCGACCATCGAACAACATGAAAGAGAATATCCTAGAGGTGACCTAGAGAAAGAGAGGTTGGAGATCTGCAAAAAATTAATAGAAGTTGCCCAACAGACCCTAGAAAAACCTACACTACCATTACCCAATAACCGAATTTCTGAAAGAGAATTTCAAGAATGCGTCATTATTAATGACCAGGAAAAAAATGAAGTAAGTAAGACACAGAATGGCAATTATTGTGAGGATAAAAGGGAAGGATCCAGTGTTCCCGAAGTAGAAGGGGAATGGCCTAAAGATTTGTGGGCTCGAGTCCAAGAAGACAGATGGAAGAAAGTAGAAGGAATTGAACCACCCTTCGAAGAACTAGAAGGAGAAAACGAAATAGAGGGTTCAATACCTGAATTAAATTCAGAAGAAATTTTACCAATGGATCCTGGTGACAAAGGAGATGATGGAGTAAAGGATTTGCCAAATTACACAGGAGAATACGAACATAATTCAGAATTATATTGTATCCCCTCAATAAGGAAAAAGGAACCGAACCCATCAGTCCAAACTTCTGATATCATACAACATCTTAGAAAAGTCAAAATTCCTTGTACCCTAACATTAGAAGAATTGTTGAAGGTGAAACCACAATTAAAGGAGAAATTAATCAGTCAATGGGAGATCAAGACAGAAGAAAAAGAGATAGCTGGTGAAGCAAACACAGTAAAGATCCCGGTGGATAAGGTAGGAGATTTTAGTGAGGGAGATGAAGGAAACACTTGCCTTCCAATTGCCTTTAGGGATTATACAACCAAAGCCATCTTAGATTCAGGAGCTGGTGTAGGCATTGCTACTAAAGAAATCTGGGAGAAATGAGGAAAACCAGCTTTAAGACCAACGCGTATGAAGATACAAATGGCTGACGGACACACAGAAAGACCCTTGGGATTATTGGAACGAGTAGTTTTCACCACATGCGGAGTTGAATTTGAACACACCTTAGCAATATGTCAATTTGAAAGGGCGAGCAACTATGAAATGATACTTGGAAGACCTTTCATGAGACAGCTAAAGGTTGTGCAAGATTGGGGAAAGGATGCGGTATATCTACAACATGAGGGAAATACCACGAGAATAAATCTCCACACTTATACATATCAAGATGTTCCTCCCTTCCAATGGAATCAAATTCATAAGGAGGAAGATGATCAGTCAATTCACAGCATAGGTTCTAATGACCAATCTTGGATGAACGAGGACACTCATCTATGGATATGCCAAACTGCCAAAAAAGAAGAGGATAGGAGAAAGGGATGGCAGCAGAGGCAAGGAATAGCCAGGTCTGTACAAGATCCAGCTTACATGCCTCAAGTCTTTTTGGATGAAGAGTTTGAACCTCATGACTGGATGGAGATTTTAGCGACCCTCGATGTATGTGTGAACGAAGAAGTGATAACTATGAATGAATGTATTGATGAAGAAGGATATGACGTTAGTCTCTATGTAGTAGTCCTTCAGGAGGCTGAAGAAGGAGAAGTGATAGAGAAAGAATGGAAGGAGGACTATGAGAGCATTGAGATGGAGCCAAAACCAATGGAAACTGAGGAGGAAAATCAAAAAATAGGTACCACAGCTAACGAAAACAACCAAGAGCCTACACAGGAAGAAGAGCTGGAGTTAGATAAAGAGCCAGAGAATGAAGAAAACAAGCCACAAGATCAGTTTGAAGTGCCACCCCACTTCAAAAAATATGAAGTAGAAGAGAGAAAAATTGCTATTCAAATGCCTAAAAGAGAGGCACAGCCGGGAATAGCTTATGACAATAAAGAACAAACCAAGGAGATAGTAGTAACGTTAGAAGAAGGAGAAGAACGATGTACTTTCATAGGACAAGATGTCTCAATAGAGGAAGAACAAGAATTAATACACCTCATAAGGGAATATCGGGATGTTTTTGCCTGGACCTACAAAGACTTGAAGGGGGTCGACCCATCTATATGTGCCCATAGAATTCCCATGACATCCGAAGCCAAACCTTCTAAACAAAGACCGTACACATACAATGACGTGTATTCAGCGAAGATAAAGGAAGAGATAGATAAATTGTTAGATGTTGGATTCATATATGAGATTGAACACACGGAATGGGTGTCACCTTTGGTGGTTGTACCGAAAAAGAATGGAAAGTTAAGAGTATGCATCAATCTGAAGAAAGTAAATGCCGCGACCATAAGGGATAGTTACCCATTACTAATTACGGATCATCTGTTGGAAAGAGTGGCAAGGAAGGAAGTTTATAGCTTTCTGGATGGCTTTTCAGGGTATAATCAGGTAGCCATTGCTCCTAAGGACCAACATAAAACAGCGTTTGCAACTGAATGGGGAGTATACGCCTTTAGAGTCATGCCCTTTGGTCTGACGAATGCCCCAGCCACTTTCCAAAGATTGATGTGCCATGTATTCAAAGAATTCCTAAGAAAAAGTATGGAGGTATATGTGGACGATCTATGTACTTATTCAGCTATACGATCGGAGCACATCCCTGAACTAGAAAAGATCTTTGCCAAATGTCGACAATATCGAGTATGCCTCAACCCAGAAAAATGTGTCTTCATGGTTAGACAAGGAAAAATATTAGGACATATTGTCTCTAAAAATGGAATTTCAACTGATGAAGACAAAATCAAAGTAATTCTGGATTTACCCAGACCAAAGACTGCTAAAGAAGTTCAAGCATTTATGGGACATTGTGGATACTATCGAAGATTTATACATATGTACGCCATAATTGCTAGACCTCTTTATGCATTATTGACACAGTTTAACTAGACCGAGGAATGTGAGAAAGCCTTCAAGGAGTTAAAGAATCGATTGAGTTCAACACCAATCCTTCGAGTACCTAACTGGAATAAGCCATTTCACATTCATGTGGATGCTTCCAAGTTTGCCATTGGTTGCATCTTAGCTCAGCCTGCAGATACAGGAAAGCTAGACCACCCTATAGCCTATGCGAGTAGACAATTGAATCAAGCAGAACGCAATTATACCACCACTGAGAGAGAAGGCCTAGGGATGGTGTACGCAGTGAAAAAAATCAGACATTACCTGTTGGCAAATAAATTCAAATTCTTCATTGATCATCAATGAAGAATTTGAATTTAGTCAATAAACCTTGCAATACAGGAAGACTAGTACGATGGTTTTTATTACTAATGGAATTTGATTTTGAGGTAGTAGTCAAGAAAGGGAACACCCACATAAGAGCAGATCACTTATCTGGAAGTATGTCCCCAATGGGCAGAAAAGTTGATCCCTATACTTACACATGGACCTAAATATGGGATCACACCAAACCGAACCCAAGACCTTTGGAAGACTAAAAACCTTCATATCATTGCGGGAAGTTTGTATCACCAAGATTCAAATGGATTACTCATGAGATGCGTAGAAGAAGAGGAACAAGAAATGTGGCTTCAGAAAGCACATGTGAATCAATGGAAAACTCATTGGAATGCAAACGGAACATGGCAAACTCTGAGGAGGTTAGGCATATATTGGCCAACCATGCAGAGAGATGCACATAACTATGTATCAGCATGCCAAACCTGTCAAGAACAGAATCCAGAAGAGAACTCCACTCTATGCTATTCCACAGTAGCACCAAGATGGAGCATGCCTCTGGTAAAGTTCTTAAAGACTCAAGAATACCCAGAAGGAGCCACTTCAGCAAGGAAACGTGCACTTGTAGAACATAGTAAGGATTATGCCATTATAGGAAAACAACTTTTTAGGCGAGGGAGAGATAACCAATTACGAATGTGCATTCATGAAGACGAATATCTTCCTGTTTTAGAGATGGCACATATAGGAGCTGCGAGAGGGCACTTCTCTGCAGATAAAACAGCAAAAATGATCCTCTTTGCTAGAATTTGGTGACCAACTCTACATCAAGATGCGGTAACATATGTGCAACGTTGTGATACTTGTCAACGAACAAAATATCCAATTAGAAGAGATGAGATGCCATTGAGACCCATGATGAGTGCCAGAGCTTTAACGAAATGGGGAATAGACTTCATAGGACCTATTAGCCCACCAGCGAAAGGATCCCATGCCGAATATATAATTGTAGCCACAGACTATTTGACTAAATGGGTTGAAGCCAAAGCAACCAAGAAAAATGACGCAAGAACTACAGCCAAGTTTCTCTTTGAGAATGTTTTTACTAGATTTGGACTACCAATAGAAATTGTGAGTGATAGAGGTACGCACTTTGTGAATGAAGTTATAGAAGCCTTATTGAATGAATTCTTGGTAATTCATAAGAAATCAGCTCCTTATCACCCACAAGCCAATGGACAAGCCGAAAGTTCGAATAAAATTTTGTGTACAGTTCTCACAAAAATTGTTAACAATGGTCAATCGGATTGGGATAAACAATTACATCATGCTTTATGGGCATTTCGTGTAGCCTACAAAACCGCCATAGGCACTACTCCTTTTAACTTAGTATATGGACAAAATGCTATTTTGCCAATTGATTTCTTAAGTCCCACTCTCAGGGTAGCAATCACTTACGAGTGGACGGGACATGAACTATCAGCTCAATTGGATTAAATAGAAAAGATTCACGAAACTAGGTTACAAGCAGTAGCAGGCATTTATGCCGCTAAACGGCGACAAAAAGCCTACTTTGATGCTCACATTAAGGACAAAAATTTGCAGGAAGGAGATTTAGTCTTGGTATATACCTTGAAACAACACGCTAAGAAGTTGCAGAAGAGAGGATATGGCCCATTAATCATCAATCGTATATCGACAAGTGGAGCCATCAGCTTAGCAACCCTAGATGGAGAAGTATTACCAAACTATATCAGTGGATGCCAAGTGAAAAAATACCTAGAACCATTGACAGAAGAAATAATGTCTTGATTAATCAAAGGAAAGAATCGACGTATTGAGGAGGAAAGGATACGAGAAGAAGCGAGACAGGAAGCCCTAGAACGAATTAAGAAATGGAAAGAGTGGATGAGAGAGAGAGAGATGAGAGATATCGACTAGGAGGAGAACTCATCCCAATGGCTAATTTTAGAGCCACTCAAAGCCTAGGTTCACAGAGAACGCAACCATATTTAAATTTGGGAGCAGGTAAAACAGAGTACCACTTGGTGGATGCTCTCATTGACACAGGAGCCGCAATAAGCTGTATCAAACTTTCTTTGACACAGAAACTCAAAGAGGAATTACGTCCATCGATGGCACAATTGATAGGAATAGGAGGAACGATTACTCAATGCATAGGTGAGATCACCTTACCTCTGCATCTTGGCAACAACACTATGGAACAGAAGTTAATAGTGTGTCGTGATCAGGATTTACTCGAGGATGTTGTGTTAGGTCAAGATTGGATTTACGAATATGAGGTCACCATTCAATTGGCTTTAGGCTACATCTCGGCCACGATAGGACATCGGGAAGTATTCAGTTTGCTAGACGAACGACCAATCAAACCTGTAAGCATAGAGCAAAAAGTTCATTCCAATGAACAAAGTCATGAGTGTATGTTCACTAGCACTATAGAAGCCTCTTCGTCAAGTACTATATGTGCAGACACATTGAATTCTGCTTGCATACCATCTTCTAGTCTAGCAAGTCACAAGAGTGTCAATCAATTCGAAGCCAGCTTCAGTGAAGCACCATGCACAAGAGAGTCCAGTCCTCTGAGTAATTCAAAATCTGTACCTATTAAAATATACCCTATCCCGTACACTCAACAAGCTTGGATAAGGAAAGATCAAGCGAAGGAATACATTCGACGACAGACGCACTATCGACATTGGAGCAACCAATCAAATAACAAAGCAAATCATTCTGAGCATCAAAGTCAACAACGAAGTGCTACAATATGGATCCCAAAGAAAGTAGTAGCCGCTCAACCGGATCGATCGCAAATATGGATTCCTAAATCATGTGCTCCAAAGAAGCTAAACCGAAACAATGAACCACAGCACAAGAAGAACCAACATGGTCTACGAGCAAAACAGCCACAGAAGAATAGCTACAGGAAAATAAAGGAGTCTGCAGTCGCTACACAAGCCAATCTGAAATTCAAAAGTCAGAGAGAGCAGACATACAACACGAGAAGAACCACATTCATCAAAAAGGTGGAGAATACAGTACATCCCAACAGAATGAAGCAGATTTGGTTGCCGAAAGACAAAACAAACTTCATGCATCATCTAACTACTTTGAGTTGCACACATGTGGAGTTATCAGCACCCAAAGTATGCATGATAGGGCCACATTACAAGGCCAAGCATTCGGCACATCTTTCTTCTATTTCAGGATAGTCGAGCACATTTCCCTATTGGGAAATAGGAGAGCACTTGTACATCTATTAAGAAAATTACTCATTAAAAAAAAAAAATAACTGCTTCTCCTACAACCTAACTTTTCTGTTTTCCTTTTCAGATGAAAATATAAAAATATCTAAAAATGTGAAAAATCCAGGTATTACCTTTCTCACACCCACGGGAAAGGGACGACACTACTCACTCGGAGCAATATCAAGCTTATGACAAGCAAATGAAGAAGGATTCCTGATAATATATGGCCACTAATTCATACTCTATATTGAATGCAGATGGCATCTACCAATTCCGAAGCTACGCAAGAAGAAGAGGTACAACTTCTTCCACTAGAATCAGTCACTAAAGCAAGAGGACATTGGTTTCGGCAGGACCAACCAGTATCAGGCCTCATTTTCATGGCCACTATCAAGATCGTGGATGTGGATCACTACTTCCCTATCATGTCGCAAGAGTTCAAAACAATAATACAGGGATTACCGCACATTGAAGAAGTATGGACACAGGCAGGCCTAGAAGCATTCCTCAAATTGCCAATTTATCTACCAGATTTTCAAAGGTGTACACAAGTGATGAATACTCTGCAGCCTGCAGCAACAAAAATATCAGTTCCAGAAGCACGAGTCTTGGATAAAGTAGGGACTTGGAAAACTATTCAATTTACACATGAACTAATCAACAAAGCCTTCGGATGGAATCAAGACGGAATTACTAATGTTAAAGAAGAATGCCATGATCCTAAAAAGAGATCATTTTTAGATATAAATAGGACTGATATTGAAGAAGCTGTCCGTCTGGTGCACCAACATTTCTGTTTCCCAAGTATGCATCGATACACTGCACCACAAAAGATCGTAGTACAACTACTATCACATGCCATGAGACAAAGTGGAAACAAAGTGAATATGACTGGTTATGTCCAAGAAAGAGTATTTGAAGCCCAAAAGAAATGGGGCCAGAAGAAATTTTTGAATGGTAGTTCTGCCTTGACATTACTCATATACGAGGCTCTCGAGATGAAAAATTGCCTACGTGAGATGCCGACATCAGAAGGGCTAGCCCGATATGCTAAATCCGCGACAGTCCCCAAGAAAAAGAAGGTAGCGATGGTTATGGAAGAGGCCGGAACTAGCTCACAAAAACCCATGAGGGGTACGAAGCATCTACGAGAGGAAGAAGCTCGAGCTATGTTGGAGCAGAGCAATCATCAATAGTGATTATATGAAGATCAAAGTGAGAAGATATGTGGAAGAATGAAGATTATTTTCAGAGGAAGAAAATAGAATCAGAAATGTTTCTTTTGTATATTACTCTTGTAAATAGTTCAATGTATTTTGAAAAAGATGACGAGTTAGACTCGTATATATATCTACAGATACGTATTCATAGGAGGAGAGAGTGATATAGATCAGATAGAGAAGAATAGGTGAAGAGGTGATGAACATTGTATGTATCATCAACCATATGTATGAAAAGTAATGAAGAAGAAAATGTTGTAGAATTCTGCGCGTCGATCTTCTTTCCCATTCTCCTTCTGTGCTTAATCTTTTGAAGAATCCTTTTGCACGTATCTAAGTCCATAGGTAATCTATCTATGGCTAGAATTTGAGAGATTAATTTCAATCAGGCTGTGAGAATTTTGTTTAGGAACATTCATATGTGAAGATGTTCTGAGAGTCGAAGAATCTGGCGCACATTTCATCTTCAAAGAAATGGTCAGTGCTCAGTCCACAGTGTAAAGTTTTACACAAGTGAGGGCTCAAAATCTAAGTTGGAAGGTAAGCCATCTATGGCTAGAAGATCTTGATCAAACGGGTTCAGAGTTGGGAGAACCAAAGCTAAGAAGTTGCAGGTGTCAAAGTCGCCATTGCAGAGAAGCACTTTCAGACATAGGTAAAGTGTTTCACACATTTCTCAGTGTGTACTTAATCGTTTTGAGAGATTTAACTTGGCAAAGTTGCGCAACCTTAAGGCGAAGTGTTGTGAAAAGTTTTATCAAAAACTTTACAGGATTGATTAGTCAATGAGTGACTAATCTGCAGCAGACTTTTCTGAAGAAACTGAATTTTTCAAAATAATCAATTTCCTGATAATTTGGTGAAAATTCTCTAAGTTTGGTGGAGTCTAAAGTTGATCTTGATATAGAGGTGATCTAAATTCAAGGTCAACTTGTTCTTTTGGAGATTAACACTCTCCATCAGTGGTATCAGAGCAGGTTGTGTCAAAATTGAGAAGAAGAAGACTCCGACTATTGCAGAAGTACAAATCTTTACATTTTGAAGGTGCAGAAGGGTAAAGGTTGAAGAAAGATTGAAGGAAGACATACAAAGAGCATCAAAAGGATCAGAAGGAGCAACATTCGAAGTAAAGGTACATTTATTATCTGTAAAGGTTAAAGATTTGAAGCTACAGGTGAAGTAAAGATGGGAGATAGTCTCCAAATTGAAAAGTTGGATAGAGAGAACTATCCTGCATGGTCTATGAGGATGGAAGCTCACCTTATGAGAAAAGATCTGATAGGATACATCACAGGAGATGAAGAAAAGCCAGAATTCAGAGATCCTAGTGTTCCAACTAGGGAGGAGCTTGCAGATTTGAAGAATTGGATGAAGAAGGATGCTCAAGCAAGAAGCATCATCTACATGGCAGTCAATGACTATTTGCTTCCTCACATTAGAGGACTTGAGAGTGCTTGTGACATTTGGAATGCTTTGGAAGAGCATTTCCAAAATACAACCAAATCAAGGAAGGCTTCACTATGGGCAGAATTTACTACCTTCAAGAAGAAGGCCTCACAATCAATCTCTGATTATGTGACAAAGATGAAGGACATTGCAGATTCTTTAGGTGCAGTTCATGAAGATATTGAAGAAGACAAATTGGTAAGACAAATACTCACAGGGCTAAGAGGAGATGAGAAGTGGAAGCCTTTCATTTTATCTACAGAACTTTCATTAGATCACTTTACTCCTGATTTGAATCAATTGTTAGGTCATATGCTAACTTTTGAGAATGATGTCAAAGGAGATGTTGATAAGAGTGCAGGTCATGCAATGTATTCTAAAGACAAGAAGAAAGCCAACAAAGGGAAGCAACAATCAGGTGAAGAAGAAGGTACATCAAACCAAGCAAACTTCATAAGAGGAAGAGGAAATGGCAGAAGTAGAGGAAGAGGCAGAAACAACAAAGATAATGCAAGAGCTTGTTGGATATGTGGTAAGACCAATCATCTATCTCATGATTGTTGGCACAATAATCAAAACAATGGTAATTATCAGAACTTTAATCAAAGAGCAAGAGGTGGTAGATTTCAGAGAGGAAATTTCAGAGGTAGAGGTGGTAGGAATTCTTTTGGAAGAGGTGGTGGAAGAAACTTCCAAAATCAATCCTATAATAACACCTACTACAACTATGCATCAGATCAAAAGGAGGATTCGACTCTCATTATGAATACATGTGAAACCTCACATGAGGACATGAGAGTGTTCTATATTGATTCAGGATGTAGTAATCATTTAAGTGGAAATATTGCTTTGATGACTGACCTAGATCATAATGCAATTAATCATACAGTTCAGACAGGTGATAATACAAAGCATAAGGTAAAGTCAATTGGTTCAGTCAAGGCTAAGGATGGGAGCACTCTTCTGAGTAAGGTACTTTATGTTCCCACAATTCCAAAGAATTTGATCAGTGTAGGTCAAATTGTGGAAAAAGGTTATGAGGTAAGGTTTACCAATGATGGAGTTTATGTGGAAGACCCTAGTCAAGGGTATAAACAAGTTATTGCAGGAAAGAAAGAAGGAAGGCTTTTCACATTGAAGGTACAAGGAAATGTTGGACATGCTATGTTCACATATGGAGAGCAGAAGGTGTCAGAATTGGATCTTTGGCACAAAAGACTTGGACACTTTAATGAAAGAGGTATCAAAGAAATGATTAACAATGATTCAGTGCTTGGAATGCTTAACATTGCAGGTCAACACATGACATACAGATGTGAGGCATGTCAATTAGGTAAGGCTCATAAGCAATCCTATTCCAAGCATGGATTTATGTATTCAGAAAGACTTGAATTGGTGCATACAGATGTGTGGGGTCCTTCAAAGGACTTTAGTATAAATGGTTCAAGATATTATGTCATATATGTTGATGATGCTACCAGGTGGATCACAATTTATGTGATTAAGGAAAAGTCAGAAGTGTTTAATACATTTAAACACTATCATGCATATGCAGAAAGGATTACAGGTCAAAAATTGAAGAGACTAAGGTCAGATGGAGGGGGAGAGTATTTTTCAAATGAGTTCAATGATTATTTGTGGAATGCAGGTATAAAGAGAGAAGTTACTTGCAGGTACTCTCCTCAACAAAATGGGGTAGCAGAAAGAAGAAATAGGACTCTTGTTGAGTTTGCAAGGTCCATGATGAAAGAGAAGAATTGCCCAAATTATTTGTGGGCTGAGGCTGTTAATACAGCTACATATTTGGTTAATAGATTGCCTTGTAAAGCTTTGCAGGGTATGACACCATATGAAGCTTGGTGGGGTAAGAAACCTACCTTGGATCATTGCAGAATATTTGGATGCTTGGCATATGCATATGTGCCATCTCAATTGAGGCATAAGTTGGAGCCTAAGGCAGAGAAGTATGTATTCATTGGTTATGATGATAAGCAAATGGGATACAGGTTGTGGAGTCCATCCACAAAGCAATTTATTGTATCCAAGGATGTTACATTTGATGAGCAAGGTACTTGGTATGCAGGTAAATATAATGTACATGCAGATGATGAAGAAGTAGTGGAACAAAGGAAAGGTAAAGCAAAGATTCAATTACTTGATGAAAGTGAGAGTAATGAAGTGCAGATTGAAGTTGAAGAGAGGCCAAGGTTTGATCCAGAATGTGATGAACCAGAGACCTCAAGAAGTGCAGAAGTTAGAAGATCATCTAGGCACAAATGGCAACCTACAAGGTATAGCTATGACACTTCATTCTTGACTACTAAAGATTATGCTTATTTGGTAAAAGCAGATGAAGACCCTTCTACATATGAAGAAGCCAAAGGGAAGAAGAATTGGGAAGATGCTATGCAAGAGGAGTATGATGCATTGATAGAGAATCAAACATGGGATTTGGTTCCTAAACCTAATAGTCAGAAGATTATTGGATGTAAGTGGGTTTACAAAACAAAGAGATTTGTAGATGGAAGTGTGTCTAGGTACAAAGCTAGACTTGTTGTGAAAGGGTATGCACAGACATATGGAGTGGACTATGATGAGACTTATAGTCCTGTGGCAAAGATGACAACCATCAGGACACTCATTGCAATTGCTGCTTGTAAAGGTTGGAAGTTGTCTCAATTAGATGTTAAAAATGCTTTCTTGAATGGTTACATTTCAGATGAAGTCTACATGGAGCAACCAGATGGGTTCAAAGATCAAGTGAGTCCAAATTATGTATGTAAGCTCAAGAGAGCTTTGTATGGGTTGAAGCAAGCCCCAAGGGCTTGGAATTATAGGCTTGTAAAATTCTTGAATGATCTTGGATTTTAAGCATCAAAGGCAGATAGTAGCTTGCTAGTCAAAGCAAGTGAAAATGGATTCATTTATGTGTGTATTTATGTTGATGACATAATACTTACAGGAACAGATGATAAGGGGATACAAATGATCAAGAAGCAGATGGAGAAAGAGTTCAAAATCAGTGATTTGGGGAACCTATCATTCTTCTTGGGAATGGAGATCTCTTATACTCAACATGGAGTATATGTGACCCAAGAAAGGTATCTTAAAAATTTGCTAACCAAATTTAAAATGGAAGATTGCAGGGTTGCACCTACACCTTTGGAAGTGAACCATAAATTGTCTAGGTTTGGAGGAGAAGAGTTCAGAGATATGAAACTCTATCAAAGTTTGGTTGGTAGCTTGATTTATGCTACATTGACAAGGCCTGACTTGTCATATGCAGTTGGTGTGCTTTCACAATTCATGCATTGTCCTAGAAAGGAACATTGGATTGCAGGACAAAGAGTACTTAGGTACATCAAGGGTACACTCAAAGAAGGGTTGTACTATGGGTTTACTTCAGATACAAGAATCAAGATATATAGTGATGCAGATTGGGCAGGTAATGTGGATGATAGAAGATCAACACATGGATACTTGTGCTATGTAGGAGACAAATTGATTTCATGGTGTTCCAAGAAGCAACATACAGTTGCTTTGTCATCCACAGAGGCAGAATATAAAGGTATGGTGGAAGCTGCAAAAGAGGTAATATGGCTAAAGACACTTTTGAAAGTTTTTGATGTGATTCAGAGTACTCCTATTATTTGTGGAGACAATATGAGTTCATTATACTTGGCAGCTAATCCTGTATTTCATGCTAGAACTAAGCATATTGAAATACAGTATCATTTTCTGAGAGAGAAGGTCATTGAGAAGGAAATTGAAGTCATACACACCCCTACAAAAGATCAACTTGCAGATATGATGACTAAAAGTTTGGATGGACCTAAGTTGCAGAGGTTTAAAGATATGGCAGGAATAAAGAAGATGCAGGTAATCACAATTGAAGATTGAGGGGGAGCTGTTGGAGCAGAGCAATCATCAATAGTGATTATATGAAGATCAAAGTGAGAAGATATGTGGAAGAATGAAGATTATTTTCAGAGGAAGAAAATAGAATCAGAAATGTTTCTTTTGTATATTACTCTTGTAAATAGTTCAATGTATTTTGAAAAAGATGACGAGTTAGACTCGTATATATATCTACAGATACGTATTCATAGGAGGAGAGAGTGATATAGATCAGATAGAGAAGAATAGGTGAAGAGGTGATGAACATTGTATGTATCATCAACCATATGTATGAAAAGTAATGAAGAAGAAAATGTTGTAGAATTCTGCGCGTCGATCTTCTTTCCCATTCTCCTTCTGTGCTTAATCTTTTGAAGAATCCTTTTGCACGTATCTAAGTCCATAGGTAATCTATCTATGGCTAGAATTTGAGAGATTAATTTCAATCAGGCTGTGAGAATTTTGTTTAGGAACATTCATATGTGAAGATGTTCTGAGAGTCGAAGAATCTGGCGCACATTTCATCTTCAAAGAAATGGTCAGTGCTCAGTCCACAGTGTAAAGTTTTACACAAGTGAGGGCTCAAAATCTAAGTTGGAAGGTAAGCCATCTATGGCTAGAAGATCTTGATCAAACGGGTTCAGAGTTGGGAGAACCAAAGCTAAGAAGTTGCAGGTGTCAAAGTCGCCATTGAAGAGAAGCACTTTCAGACATAGGTAAAGTGTTTCACACATTTCTCAGTGTGTACTTAATCTTTTTGAGAGATTTAACTTGGCAAAGTTGCGCAACCTTAAGGCGAAGTGTTGTGCAAAGTTTTATCAAAAACTTTACAGGATTGATTAGTCAATGAGTGACTAATCTGCAGCAGACTTTTCTGAAGAAACTGAATTTTTCAGAATAATCAATTTCCTGATAATTTGGTGAAAATTCTCTAAGTTTGGTGGAGTCTAAAGTTGATCTTGATATAGAGGTGATCTAAATTCAAGGTCAACTTGTTCTTTTGGAGATTAACACTCTCCATCAAGCTACACCTCAATCAAAGAGGACACATCTATTACCGAAGATCACGACAGCTCAAATGCCTATTACAAAGAGAGATCTCTCAGCTTCCCTCGAAGAGACACACCAGTACATGGAAGGGCAGGTAAATCTAAATATTCAAGGTCATCATTATAGACAGGCAAGTCAAGAGAAACAACAACGGAGTATAGAGAAGACACCAAAACAATCAGGGAGATACGAAGAATTGGGCATAGATGATTCTAGTTCCAACACAGAATCCAGTCCTGAAAAAGACACTCTGGACACTGATATAAGAACAGAAACTCAAGAAGAAGAATGGAATGAAATCAATCAAGTTGAAGTGATGCCGGACAACCATGAAGAAAAGGAAAAGAGCGTGGAAGATTCTAATAAATCTGAGCATGTCATTCAATTGAATGATACTACAAAGATAATCATCAAGGAAGCTCCAACCAGTGTTCCATATGTAAAACCACCTATCAAAGAGGAAATCCAAACTCCAGTGAACGTGGATTTGGAGGTACTACAAAATAAAGAACAAATTGTGATTGAGGTACCAGATGATACACCTCAAGGAAATAAAGAAAACATGGTGGCTGAGCCAAGGATCCAGCTTCAGATTAGGCAGCCCCATGACACTACATTACATGTGGCACAGGGCAAAGATGTCACAACCGGCGAAGAACCGAGCATCCCAAAAACATGGCTTAATGTGGATGTCACTCAGCTGAAACTTGTAGTAAAACAAATGATTCAAACGGCCATGGATACGCAACAAAAAATGATGGACATAGATGCAGATTATGATAAGGCTATGAGAGAAAAAAGTCAATTCCAGATCATGAGCGAACAACTGTCATCGCAGTTAATCCAGTCACAAAGAGAGATAGCGGCCAAAAGCACTGAGTTGCTCGAAACAAAAACACAATATGACACATTAATCACTCAGCATCACCAACTGCAAACACAGCTCGCGGTTAAAGAGATTACATGATGCAAGCGAAGCTGAAAAAGAAAGAATGAAAGCTAGAAACACATTACTTGAGACCCAACTAAAGTTATACATGGAAGAAAATGACACCTTGCGAAGCAGAAATAAAGAATTGATGAAATCATTATTGTATGATCAACCTATTGAGCAACAAGAATCATCCGAAACCAAAGAAAAAGAATTAAGAGATCAGCTAGCACAACATGCAGAATTGTTGAGACAAGAGCGCGCAATGAGAGAAGAATCGGAACGGAAGTACAATCAAGAAATCAATGAACTACAAAAGCAGTTGAATACAGCTCATGGGAGACTTGCAGCAAGCTACAGTGAAAACATGGACAATGTGGCCGAAATTGGTAATGAATTGCTTGCAGCAAAGGAAGCACTCAGCACAGCCACGCAAGAAAACAAAGAGAAAACTGAACGTATAAAGCAATTAGAATTTCAAATCAATCAGAACGTAGTGATCGGGACACCAGGAGTGCGAGCTAAGGAAAATCCTACTGACGAGGTAGAGGTAAGTCCTCTATCTCACCCGATCTATAATTCTCCAATACATGAGCAGATGGCGGATATACATGATGATCATCCAATGCCATACACTGCATAAATAAGTCAGAAGGAACGGGCACTAGTGGTGTCCCGATTGATGGAGAATTTTGAAAATGAAGTCATTAAGGTAATGAAAGAGGCCAAGATCAAAGGTAAAGACTTGGACAAGATCATGAAGCCTTTCAATATTCCGTACGGACTATTGAAAGAGAAGACGAGACGATATATAAAGAAGATTACACAGAAAAGTCCAGATGAGCAGCTAAATTTTAACCAAGACACATTCGCGTACAGTCAGGAAGAATTCGAAGCTTCGCAACCTATTTGACGAATAAAGTTTTTGGAGAAACATCCCACACTACGGGTGCATTGGCAAGCAGCACCATATTTATTACAGGTAAACCCTTCATTTTGTCCTATACCACGCAGAAGGGATACCAGAGAATTTTTGGACTTGCAAAGAAGCGGCACTATAAATAAACAATGGCTGAATTATCCTATGCTTCCGAGCCCGCCACATAACTACTTGCCAACGGAAGAGTATATGGTCAAAACCATCAAATTTTGGCTGCAAAATTATGCGACAGTACCCGACTTAACTGTCAAAATGACCAATAAAATACTTAGCATGATACTTACAGTTTTGAAGGTATTCAAGCATGCGGCCTACACTTTTTTGAATTTCATCGGCATTAATCAGGGCACGGAAATCCTCATTTTTGATCTATCGGTTATGCCTAGCCGACCAACAATAATGGCGTATTATTCCAGATTAATGTTCTTGCCAAGTATATATATGCAAACTTTTGAAGAAGCATTCTTTACAGGATTTTTTGAAATCGATTCAGAAAAATTTTTGAAGATGTCGTCCAATTTAAATGCCAGATTAGTGGCATACGAACTTAGCTTCTTCGCAGATCATAGACAGCCACCCAATGACGGTGTGAAGTTAGAACAATGGAAACAACTAATGATACGTGAAGCCAATCTGCTAAATGATACAGAGCAAAAAATATATAGAACATATGCCCGTCGTTCATCAAAGCCTGTCGGGGACGACAGAGTCGAGGAGGGGGGCAGTGTTGAGGGAGAATCAAGTAAAAGAAAGAAAAGAAGAAGACAACGAAAGAAGTAGCTTCACTAAAAAAAAATATCTGAAGATATATCTCTGCAAGAAGCCCCGCAGGGGCGCAACACCCATCTTTGCACAGAGCCCCGCAGGGGCACACACACCAAGGAAAAGCACACAGCTGGAAGGAGGAATCAGGGCCAACAAGTATCACATATGAGGGTGCTTCAACCTCTTGAGTTACAGAGGATTCAGATCAAGGCTTACGAGCTACATCCTCATATGTGCACTGATGGCGTGCGTGGCAACCCGATTTAACACAACAACCCAGAATTAATGAGGTTATAGGTGAATTAGACTACGACTATCAGGTAGTCAGTCAAACTCCAAGGGTTGCGGGCGAGCAAAAGAAAAGAACAAGCAAAACGAATGCATCAGGCCCAGAGAATGTAAAACAAGAATTAAGAAGGGGCCGTCAAAACTGAACACCTGTTTTATAAACAGGTAAAACTGAGCAAGGGTTGCGTGCAGGGAAAAGAAAGTGACCAGGCTTGAATAATACAGCAGGGTCCGAGGAGTGCAACCAGGACAAACCAAAGCGCCTCTAAAACGTAATGCAAGATCAAGAATCAGGTAGAACTGACCAAGGGTTGCGGGCGATGAAAAGAAAAGGATAGGCAATACAAATGCATCAGGCCGAGAGGATGTAAAAGAAAAAATCAACAACAGGGCCATTAAAACGGAATGCCAGTCCAACCAGGCGCAAAACTGACCAAAAGATGCATGCGGACAACAAACTAAAGATAAGAAGTAAAGCCTGTCAAGGGACGACAGAGACGAAGAGGGGGAGAGTGTTGCAGAGCTAAAGAAAGCACAAGGCAGAGAAAAAGACGGGCCCCAAAATTTTTCCGATTTGGACATTACATCTTTGTATTATAACCATTCTTGTAATATATTTCCCATTGTAAATGCACTAGAGGAGTCCTCTAGATGCATCCCCACAGAAGATTAGAAGCTTACCCATGTAAGATAGTAGGAAATTAGTCTTCCTAGTGAATAAAGTGCCGGTCTCTTTTGTGAAAGGACCATTTTTAGGGCACAAGTATATAAGTCAATTTGTGACTCTTTGTAAAAACTTTTGGCCATTGGAGCACAGAAATTCGAATTTGTGTCTTCTTCACTCTGTATCTTCTTCTTTGTGAGTTTGTGTGCATGTGTATTGCTTGGAAAGAGTGTTAGGAAGTGTTACCTATCCATGAAAGTGTTTGTTTGCTGTAGTTAAGGTGTGTGCGAAGTGTAGGAAGTGCTGAAGTGTAGGAAGGTATTTCCCATGACTCAGTATTTTGCTCATAACTTGAAGTAGGAGTGTCAGAATTGAGTGAAACCACTGCCATTGGATGCGTCTTCTTGAGAGCTTCGAAACGCATATCCTATTCGCTATATTTGGAGTTCGGAGCTGGGAGAAAAGTCCAAAATACTGACGGTTGTTGCACCAAGTATCGTACACCATGACCAACAATTGAAGCTTGTTTGGATTAGTCTTTACCTTGATTGCATTCTTTGAGTAGTTCACTTGCATTGATCATCACATGATTGCATGTCCTCATACACTCGACTAGGTTTGTATACTCATCGGATTGATATTTAAAAGCGTGAATCCCCACTATATGCACTTGAGGGGGATTGAGGTATAGTCTCTTTCTCCACAAGTCCCTAAGTTGGTACTTAGGTCAACAACGAGTAATGCGGATACCAAGAATATGTTTGGCATCCCCCAAATCCTTCATATCAAATGTTTGACTTGACTTCTTTTTTAGAGTTGATAAATCATAAGAGGACTTCCCAACAATCAACATATCATCAACATGAAGTATCAAGCATATTAAGCTGCAATCTGAGCATCTCTTTGTGTAGAGACAATGATCCTCATTGCTTCGAGGATAGCCTTTTGACTCTATAAAAGTATCAAACTTTTGGTACCATTGTCTAAGGGACAGTTTAAGTCCATATAAACTCTTCTTTAGTTACAAGCTAGACTTTCCTTGTTAGGAACCAGATAATCCTCTGATTGTTCCATATAGATCTCATTTGTAAGATCTCCATGCAAGAACGTAGGTTTCACACCCATTTGGACTAGCTCTAAGTCCTTCATTGAAATGAATCCAAGCAACATTCATAGAATAGTCCTCTTGACCACTAGAGAGAAGATTTCCTCGAAATCAACACTATGTTCTTGCTTAAAATCTTTTGCAATAAGTCATGCTTTATACTTTGGAGAAGAACTATCTAATGTGAATCTCAACTTATATACCCATTTACATGGTAAAGCTTTCGTGCTCTTTGGCAAAGGTATTAAATCCCAAGTACCATTCTTGTGAATAGAATCCAACTCACTCTTCATGGCAGTCTCCCATTTGACATGATCCTTTGTATGCATAGCCTCTTTGTAGCAAGAAGACCCACTAGTATTTGTTAGCATAACAAAATCTAAACTTGGAACATATCTATCTGGTGGATGTGAGACATGTGTAAATAATCTCAATGGTTGCTGAACACGAACATTTGCAAACTGATATGATAAGACATTCTCTTCAACATCCCTATGTGCAACATTTTTATGATTGCTAACTAGAGGACTAATATCCTCAAATGCCACTCTTCTCACTTCAACCTCCTTAATGGGCTGTCTATGCATCTTAGATTCATTGAAAATGACATTGCTGCTTTTGATCACTGATCCCATAAGAGATATCCAAATTGTCTTCTCAACCATATCCAAGAAAAATGCATTTCCTTGACTTATGGTCTAGCTTTTGTTTAAGATTCTTGGGTATATGAACACATGCTTCACACCCAAAAATTTGAAGATGATCATAATATGGTGGCTTCCCTATCCATAACTCTTGTGCCACTTTTAGACCTTTGGCAGTACTAGGTGAAAGGTTAATCACGTGAACTTTAGTCAATAAGGGTATAAGGAGCTATAAAATCTCTACTCTAGGCTAACAAAAAAGGGTGAATTCATGTGAGTAATACTCACCCCCATTATCCAAATGTAAAGCTTTGAGCTTAGTTCGTGTTTCAGTCTCAAATGAAGCAAGCCATTTTCTAAAAATAGGGAATACCTCATCCTTTGATATACTTAGACTTTTCTAGTAGCATCATCTATGAAAGTGACAAAGTAAAGAGAACCAATTAATGACCTTGTGGGCATCTAACAACACACATTTGTATGAACGAGTTCTAAAGGCTGAATTGAAGAGTCTATGTGCATTTTATGCACATTCCTAGTTTGCTTTCCATATTGACAATGCTCAAAAAATGAAAAATTTGAGAAAGATAACACAGATAAGTAGCCGAAATGGGAAAGCTTTTCCATTCCACCACGAGATATGTGGCCTAAACAGCCATGCCAAATACAAGCCATAGGCTGTTTAGTAACAACTAACAAGTGTTCTTTCTATGATATAAATAAAGGATAAAGTGAGCCAACTTTGCTTCCTTGGAGAATCTGTTTATGGGGGCATCGTGAAGTGCCATTGCTCGCCTTATGGGGAGGCTGAGAGCGACTCTTGGAGTAGACAATGTGGCGAGGGAGGGCCACTACATAAGCCTTGATCATCGTTAAGCAGCACAGTAGGTCGTGCCAACACCATAGCGAAAGAGTGAGCTTCAGAGAAACCCCATCTCCCACATGGCACTTGTTCCTTGAGAGGGAAGATGTTGTGAAGATTCATTTGATGTTTTCTGATCATATGCCATGTCAATTTGAAAAATAATACATATGCCATGTCAATTTGAAAAATAATACATATGCCATGTCAATTTGAAAAATAATACATATGCCATGTCAATTTGAAAAATAATTCACCATTCAGGTTGAGTTCGATACGTTTTGGTCCATGAGTTGGCATACATCACACCACTATATAAAGGTGTTCCCAACCGAATCAATCTTGAAAAGTGTAGTGATCTTCTCACACATATGGGTGTCATGGCCGTTCTTCGTAAAAGGGCTACGGGATGCCAAATGGCAATACTCATTAGAACTGCAACAAAAAAGAATAAATCTCCGCTTTATGCGAAACACATTTATAAGATCAAATGCCATAATATTATTGGTCGCCGGGACTCCGACCCTCAATTTCTTTCAAAGCTGAAACATAGAAGATTCCATGGATGCGTGCTCTAGCCTCTGTGGCTAGCTACACATGGACTTTATGTACATGACATTTATTCACGTATTAAGGATGATACAGAGAATATCATTGTCGCTGTCACCATTTCTATCGATAACCGAGCACTCCACTAGTACTCGTCCTTCCTGTGCAAGTGCTGCGGCGCTGCACGTACTTAGAGAGACAAGAGGGAAGCGTACACATGATACAGAGAGAAGACAGACGTGCAAGAGTGTACAGAATAAGAGAGAGGGGAGAGATGGAGCGTACAGAGAGAAGAGGGAGGTGGAGAGGGGCATTTCGGATGCACCAGGTGGTGGGCGTGGGCTTCAGCAATGGCTGAGACTGGGGAGTAAGCATACGAGTCTTATCAGCGCACAGAGAGAGAGAGAGAGAGAGAGAGAGAGAGAGAGAGAGAGAGAGAGAGATGGTTATTCCTTGGAAGCCTACTCAAAATGGAAGCTTGAGATCTGGTGCGTCTTCAGAACTCTAATATGAGAGAGAGAGAGAGAGAGAGAGAGAGAGAGAGAGAGAGAGAGAGAGAGCTGCTTCTTCTAGTAACGGGGAATGAAGTTCAAGGGCATGGAAGGAGTGGCCAGACATATTCAGCTAAATATGTTAATCATTTAATTCGTTCTATCTTATTCTTACTCTTAGGGATGCTGAGAGGCTGTACCCTCTTTCATTCTTTTTCATTTGCAGACCCTGAATGGAAGCTCTCGTCTCAGCTGCGTGACAACTTTCTTTTCTCAGCTGTTTCGAATCATAGTGTGCGCTGCTGGGATATCCCTTTTCCTACCCTTGACTCAAACTCTACGAGGAAAACCGCTTTAGATATCTATGGCATGAACGGAAAAGATGATCGGGTGATCTACTGGATAAATCGCCCTTATGTATTTGGGTGTTTTTGGAGGACTCCAACATGTCTTCTGGGGCTGCATCCCGCTGAGCTAGTCTATGCTTCCGGTCAGAAGAGTTTCATGTTGCCGATTTATTCACCTACTGAAGCAAACTCTAATTTTTATCGCAGTCATGCTTTTCAATTGAAGAGCCAGAAAACAGAAGTAAAACTTATAATGGTGGATGCTACTAGATCCAGATGAAGATTAGCAAGCTCACTCTGGAACAAAATATATTCATCTCATGCAATCATATGTTTTAGGAAGATACCATGCTTTCGAGGACTTTTTACTTCGTGAGAACTGGAGAGCCTAGCACATTCTTGCACATATGGTTGGTAAAACTCAACCTTTTTTTGGTCGATAACATACTGAACTTAGGGGGTAGAAACTAGTGCTAAGCAAGGGGAGAGAAGCTGAATCGATAATAAATTGTCTGGTTCTCTTCGCTTCATTTCTTTGAGGCTTATGAACGTTCACACATAATTTGAGTACCAATGCCTCATTTTTTCTTGTTGTACATGCCCGTTTTCCACAGTATTCTCTTTGAAAGGTTAAACTTTGCATGTTTTCGTTTCTTATTGTTTTTATGCTACAAATGAGTCCCAACCCACCCTTTGAAAGTAAAAGTAACATACTTCTTAGTGGTCCTACATAGCTTTTATACACAAATAAAATACCCTTTCCGTTTTCTATATGCTACTAGTATAAGGGGATGAAAAGATGAAGTATAGGAAGACTCCTTATTTTGGGCGGACCATTCTTACATGAACTTGAATGCATCTTGAGGAGCAATTATGGTTGGACTCCATGATGATGAGGGTGTGAGACTTTTTTTTTTTTGAAATTGGAGAGTTAAACTGCTTTGAGGTAATGACTACATGTCCACCTGTCAACTTGGGCTTCACTCTAGTATACTGGCCTGTTTTGTAGAGTGGATTTGGGTTCCTTTCTAGACCTCTTTTTGTGATGAGTTCACCTTCTTAGCTTGAATGATAGAATATGATCCCTCTATCTCGAATTGTATCCTAAGCTCAACATATGCAGGGCATCGTATAACATCTCGAATTGTATCCTAAGCTCAACATATGCAGGGCATCGTATAACATCTCGAATTGTATCCTAAGCTCAACATATGCAGGGCATCGTATAACAAAATGCTCCTCCACTCTGTCAGGGAAATAGGGCATATGCGTTCTTCCCTGGGTGTCCTGTTAGCCTAGCCCGACCTCTCAATCTCCAACAGGTGTGATGATACTCGAAGCTGCCCAATAGCAACTCCTATGTGATGTGGCATATAGATCTGCATGTACTGAGGCATCTCAATGAACCCTGATCTGAAATCTATAGAAAAAGCTCACAGTAGTGAAGCTTTTTCGTTGGTAATGTCACCCTAGGAAGGTTCCAAGCCCTCTGTATATATTTGTGCCATATCTCTTGCCATATTATCCTATTTCTTTCCAGCAAAGAGAGTGAATATGTGGGAGCATGTGTATCATATTGTAGGGGTGGTACTCTATCTATGTCAAATCCATATCTGGCCAACCAATCTTTGGTCTAGGCATACCAGCATGAAGTATCTCCAGCTAGGGCAAGACCCCATGATGCCTGAAAAGCATTATGATGCAGCCGCTATCCATATCCTGGAGTCTATGGAGCAAACATACTTCGTGGAACAAAGCCTCGACTAGCATCGGGGGTGTAGCAAGCTCTTCTCTGATGATGTCATGAGGTATTGATGGTTTGCTGCATAGAAGCCTAGAAATCACAAGTATCTTGGGTCTCTCCACCAATGGTCCATATATGGTATGTAAGTCCTGGCCCCCAAATGGAGGACCCATACATGAGTGAAGGTGTGGCTAGTGTATCAAATAGCCACCCTTGGTGCGGGGCTCCTGAATGTGTGCCTTATGACACTGCCTCTCCATCAATGCGAATGCTGCATATCCACGAGTGACCTGATCACGGGCAGCGTGGGCCATAGGGAATGTACCTGACATGGATGTAAAAGTCACGCTGAGATAAACATATGAACTAGTGATCTCAATGTGTTTGCGAGCAACTGTGAATATACTTTGTCTCCGCATATGTGCTGATGTGCCAAAGATAAGGATCTTGGTTTTACCAAACTAGCATCGGTGGTGTGCCAAGCTCAGCTCGTGTAATGTCATGTGGAACGGAGGGCTTGCTGCGCAGCAAGCGTGATATCATGGTGACCTGGGGCCTCTCAATCCATGCCCACATCGCTTCTGTGATCCCTGGTGCCCATATTGCTGCTGCGTACATCAATGCGGGTGTCACTAGAGTGTCAAAGAGCCACCCCTTAGTCCGGGGCTCTTGAAAATGTGTCTGAAAGAAGCATCTCTCCAATCCTGCAAGTGCCGCATAGCCTCGCGTCAATCTATCTCTCGCGGCCTGTGCCATGGAGAATACCCCCGTGCTGCCCGAGAAGGTGACACCTAGGTAGACGTAGGAGTCCACTACCTCTATCTGTCCTCCAGCTTCCGTGAAAGAGGCACGATGGCGTACTGTCTCGGAGGTATGGAAGATCATGACCTTGGTCTTGCCAAGGTTCACTTTGAGTCCTCTCTCCATGCAAAAGGTATCGAGCGCCTGTAAATGTGACTGCAACCTCTCCTGTGACTCTGAAAAGCAGGACAATGTCATAAGCATATAATAGGATGTGTACTGGCATATCTCCGAGGTCTCCTCCTCGCCCTCCTGCTCGCTGTAGATACTCCGTGATCTCGTCGATGTAGAGACCGAAGAGAGTGGGCGAGAGAGGGCAACCTTGTTTCACACCAATGGTGCTAACAAGGCTGTCTCATAGACCGCCGGGGCAGCGTACCCTGCCTGTGACTCGTGCATAAAAAGCGTGGATGGCCCATAGCATGTCTGATGGTAGGTGTAACTCTTGGAGCCTCCGTAGTAGTCTCTCTCGAGGGACCATGTCGAAGGCTTTGCGGAAATCCACAAAGCAATAGTATAGTCTCTGCTTCCTCGCCTTCGTGCTCTCAATCAAGCATCGAAGCACGAAGACGTGGTCGATGGTGGAGAAAGTGCGGCGGAAGCCTGCCTGGCCGGGTGCTCTGATCCCAGCTGCCTCAGCGTGTGTATTGAGCTCTGCCTCTAGTACTGCCCCATAGATCTTGGCGAGGATATGGCCTATCATAATAGTCCTGTAGTTCCTTGGGTCCATCATATCGCCGGACTTATGGATAGGCGTAATGGTATGCATAGTCCATGAGTCGGGTAATCCCTCAACCAAAGCACGGTTGAAGAGATGGGCGATCAAGTGGGAAACTACATCTGCTGCATATATAAAGTGCTCTCCCTGTAGCCCCGTGTGATCTGTTGAATGGCCATGCTGTAGCCTATGGATGGCCTGTCGTACCATGCCTGCCGTGAAGAGGGTGGCTATCACAGAACGCGGTGTGGAAGGAATCGGCAATGGTGGTTGTCCTTGGACGTCATATAACCTCTGGGCGTAGGTGTGCCAAGTTGGAGGATCTGCTATGGGTGTAGGTGGGTGTGGCTCACGTACTTCCCTCCACGCGGTGGCACAATCCCTACTCATGAGAAGGTCGATCAACTCTGCCTCCTGTCTCTCCTCGAAAGCTCGCCGCTTCCGGTGTGTGAGGGCTCGCATCTGTCGTCGTGCCTCCCTCTCTGTGATGGATCCCAAGATACTCTGCGCTCTGAGATGTCGGTATAGTCGCCTACACTCCTTATCGTACCATCTATTATGGGGTGTATGCCCCAGCCGTGTCGAATGTGTAGTGGTGTGGGTGGTGTATGGGAAGTTGAGAGTAGCATATGTATGGAGGATCGAGGAGAAGTGGGCGGTGAGGGTGTCCAAGGAGGCGGAGGGATCAAGGGAGTAGATGCGCTCTCGAACATGGGAGCTATAGATATGTGTTAGCTCATGTCTAAAGTGAATGGTGGTATGGGCTCGTGGCTGTATGGTGACGGGGTAGGATATGCATGGTAAGATATGCGTGATCAGCTCCAATCGGTAAGGGTGGGATAGTGAATGAGGTGATGAGATGTGTCGCCTCCGGGGGTCCGATAACATAGTCTACCACACTGCCCCCCTTTGGTGTCGTGGGTGGAATGCAGGTGAGACCGCTCGAGGAGGGCCAGGTCCCCATCCCATTATATATAACGAGACGGTGTGTTGCTCCCATCTGGAGTAGGTGTTGGCCGTATGAGGTGGGTGTGGCGGTGTCGGCTGAGGCTCTGAGTGTAGCATGTCCTCTATGGTACGAAGCATCTCAGGGTCCTCAAAGTCGTAGATATCACACTAGTGGCTCTGCGTGCAGGCATTGAAGTCTCCTACAAGGAAGACTTCACCCATCCCGGTATACTCCATAATCGTGTCACTCAGGCAGTCATATGGTGATGTGGTGTCTGGTCCCTCCCCCCCTGATAGCTGCTGGGGGGAATGTGTGAAGCGCGAACCAATGGGTGCAATATAGCATACGGCAAAGTACGATGCTCTCTCCTCTGATAGCTGGAGGCGTATCCACATGAAACGTGCCTCTGGGTCTCTGGCTACGACCTATACCCTGTGCTGTAGCGCACGTATAGCCCTCAATCCTCGGTAGGCTCCTCCCTTGGCTCTCGTGTGTCTCTGTCAAGAAGATAATGTCTCTGCCCTCCATCACCTCCTCGAGGCGCCCTGAATGTGTCCACAAAGATCCATTGGAGTTCCAGACTGCAATGTGCACCTCCTGCCGTGCTGTCTCATAGGCCGTGAATCCCTAGTCAATGGGCCGTCCATCAATGATGACTCGACCGTCTCTGTATAGGGCATGATGTCCCTCTCGTTTGTCCTGGAGAACACGCGGCATGCATGCCCGTCTGTGCTCTACCTGCATCCGTGTGAGGTAGTCATCCAAATAGATGGGGGTGCCCGGTGTAGTGCGTAGTACCGCCTGTCGTCTGAGGAAGTCTCTCCTCCCGGCCTCATCTGAGAACTGAAGGATAAGTGCTCTCCTCCGTGTGGTGTCCCGTCATGCTCTCCAGGCTCTGGTGAAAGGGAGAGGCTCATCCGCGCGGTATCCAAGTAATGTGCACAAGCGACGCCGGTCCTGCTCTGGTGACCAGTCTGTCTCTGTGAGGCCGGAGGGAGGGAGGGAGGGAGGGAGGGGGCGGGGGGGGGGGGAGGGAGGGAGGGAGGGAGGGAGGGAGGGAGGGAGGGAGGGAGGGAAGGAGAGGGAGAGAGAGAGAGAGAGAGAGAGAGAGAGAGAGAGAGAGAGAGAGAGAGAGAGAGAGAGAGAGAGAGAGAGAGAGAGAGAGAGAGAGAGAGAGAGAGAGAGAGAGAGAGAGAGAGAGAGAGAGAGAGAGAGAGAGAGAGAGAGAGAGAGAGAGAGAGAGAGAGAGAGAGAGAGAGAGAGAGAGAGAGAGAGAGAGAGAGAGAGAGAGAGAGAGAGAGAGAGAGAGAGAGAGAGAGAGAGAGAGAGAGAGAGAGAGAGAGAGAGAGAGAGAGAAAGAAAGAAAGAAAGAAAGAAAGTGTTTTTACGTCTATTAGGAGGCCGAACTCGGCCTATGAGACAAATCGATGTACATGGGTGTATCTTCTGTCAATCAGAAAAGATAAAAGTGCTGAAAAGAAACTGGTTAAGCTGATATAGATCTCCGTAGTATGCATGTGGGGATACCCATGAAAGTGGTGGGGGGTGTATGGAGTGCGATATCTATGATAGTCTATATGCAAAAGGGTAGTACAACAACCATGAGAATGCATCTAAAACGACTAACTAGCTCCATCCTGTGCTAGTGGGTGGGATGTAATATGTGATACATAGGTGGAGGTGGAGTCAGGGCCACCCTGATGGCTGCAACGGGATCGGCCATCATCTGGGATCGTCTCTCCTCCATGGCGCGATGGTCACAAGCCTGGATCTCCGCAATCTGGTGTCGGTGAAGTCTCGGGGCCCGATATCCTATAGCACGGGGTCGTCTCCTAGCTCGAGATATCTGAGCCTGCTGAAGAGTCACCCCGCTCGGTATGTGGGCTGAGGGGGGGAGGGCTGCAGCACGTCGTGGAATAAAGAAGTCAGTGAGCTGACTCTGTCTCCCTCCTGTATGGAGTGCTACAGTAGGCTGGAGTAGGGAATCTCTGTGACTCTGTATCTCTAGTAAGAATCGCCCGAACTGTCGCTGGTCTCTAGAGTCCATGATCTCTCGGAGGGTGGGCTGCCCTGCAAACAGAGTCTCGTATCTGCCTCTGATGCCATCATATGCGCTACATCTGCATACAAAGTGCTCCTCATCCTCCATCTCTACTCTGCATACTCTGCATATCCGCTCCTCTCTGGGAATGTCTGCGGCTCTGCCCGTCTCAATCTCGAGTCGGTGTGATGAGACTCTCAGCTGGCCAATCGCTACCCTCAAGCTATGAGGCATGTGAGTATCCATGTAGCGTGGTCGCTGGATGAAACCGTCAGCTAGTATGTCTATGAACTGGTCTCGATAGTGCGATAGTCTCGATCCCATGTGTGGTGTGTGCCATGTCTGACTAATGTAGAGCTGCCAGAGATCCTGTCTGAGCACAACATTCCTCTCACGACGAGAGAGGTGGATGTGAGGTGAGTCTGGGTCATACTGAAAAGGCGGCAATCTGTCCATATCAAGTCCATGACTATCAAACCAGACTCTAACCTGAGTGTACCAAGCTCTCTCATATCCTAACTCTGATATCTGTATAGATGCCTCAAGAGCTCTGTGTGTGAGTCTATCTGTAGGGAGGTCCCTAATCCTCTGAATAAAGCAGATAGTCTGGAATAGTGCCTCTACTGCCATGGGTGGTGCAGCTAGCTCTGCCCTGATGATGTCATGTGGCACCGACTGTTTCCCACAAAATAATCGCGAGATCATACGTACTTGTGGCCTCTCGATCGCACTCCACTGGGTGACTGTGAGACCTGGGGCCCAAACCGTCGCAGCATACATCATAGCTGGTCTGACCAGTGTGTCAAATAGCCAGCCCTTCGTGCGGGGCTCCTGGAAGTGTGCTTGGTGACATCTCCGTTCTAACATGGCTAAAGCTGCATATCCACGTGTGAGTCTATCGGTGGCTGCCTGTCTCATGCTGAAGGGGCCAGGCAAGCTCGTGAATGTGACTCCGAGATAGACATAGGAAGTGACCACCTCAATCTGTCCACCACCAGCTCTGAATCCTGCTCCATTCCTCACCATGGGGGAGGTGTGGAAGATCATGACCTTGGTCTTGCCAAGGTTTACTGTCAAGCCCCTCTGTGTACAAAACTCATCCAGGGCCTCAAGGTGGCGCTGTAATCCCTCGGGTGACTCTGAAATCAAGACAATGTCATCGGCATATAATAAAATGTGGACATGTGTACCTGCGAGGTCTGCACCCTCTCCTCCAGCTCGGAGAATGTAGTCCTCAATCTCGTCAATGTAGAGACCAAATAGAGTGGGAGAGAGTGGGCAGCCTTGCTTAACACCGATGGTGCTAGCAATGGCCTCAGACATACCTCCTGGACACCGTACCCTCCCAGTCACCTGCTCATAGAGTGCATAGATGGCCCAAATCATCCCTGATGGTACTCCCAAGCTCTGGAGGCGTTGGAAGAGCCTCTCTCGCGGCACTGTATCAAAAGCTTTGCGGAAGTCCACAAAGCAGCAATATAGCCTCTTCTTCCGCACCCTTGCCCCATCAATGAGGCAGCGCAGAATGAAGATGTGATCAATAGTAGAGAAAGCTCGTCGAAAACCTGCCTGGCCTCGTGCTCGTAGCCCCTCAGTCTCTGCATATGAACTGAGCTCTGCCTCAAGTATGGCACCGTATAGTTTGGCCATGGTGTGGCCAATCATGATGGTCCTGTAGTTCCCTGGATCCAGGGTGTCGCCACATTTGTGGATAGGCACAATGGTGTGCCTAGTCCACTCCTCTGGGAAGCCCTCTCCTATAGCCCGGTTGAAGACATGTGCAATCAACGGGGCTATAGTGGAGGCTGCATATATGAGATGCTCGCTCTTCAATCCTGCGTGGTCTGTCGAACGTCCATGTCGAAGTCGTCGTATGGCCCTCTCAACCATCTTTGCTGTGAAGAGAGAAGAACTAGTAGGGCGAGGCTCAAGTGGCTGGGGAATGGGAGGCTGCCTAGGTACCTCATATAACCTCTGAGCATAATCATGCCATGTGTGTGGGTGTCCAATATGTGTGGTCGGGCGTGGCTCTCGTAGGCTGCGCCATGCTGCAGCACTGTCCATACTCATAAAGAGATGGTATAGCTCAAGCTCCTGTGCCTCCTCAAAGGCTCGCCTCTTTCGACGTGTGAGAGTCTTCATCTGTCCCTTGGCCTCTCTCTCTGTGATCTCTCCCAATGCTCGCTGAGCTCGTAGTCGGCGGTAAAGATCTCTGCAATCCTCATCATACCAACGATGTTGTGGCATAGTCCCGGGAGGAGGTGTGTGACGAGAATGGATGGTGTGTGGGAAGGAGCTGATGGCTGATGTCTGAAGAACTGATGCTATCTGAGAGGTGAGTAGGGATAGTGGAGTGTCAGGATGAAGTAAGAGAAGACCCTGCTCGACTCGAGCCGCATATATGTGAGCTAGCTCGTGTGTGAAGTGGATGGTGGTGTGTGGGATGCGTGCTGCGGGTATGCGTGTAGGGGTGTCTCCCTTCAGGGAGAGTGCGAGGTATGTGTGATCGGCCCCAATGGGTATGGGTGGGATGGTGAATGAGGTAAGTAGGTGGATGGCCTCTCTGGACCCCATGACGTAATCTACTGTACTTCCCCCGCCATCTGTGACTGAGTGTGGTATGCATGTCAATCCTCCTGAGGTAGGCCACTGAGTCATCCCGTTATAGATAACGAGATTATGTCGAGAGCCTAGTCTGAGTAGGTGAGTGCCATAGTGAGTGTGTGTAGGGTCAGCTGAAGCTCGAGCTGTAGACTCATCCTCTATGGTATGTAGTATCTCCGGGTCTTCTGGGTCAAATATCTCACACTGATCATTGCCTGTCCTGGCATTGAAGTCTCCCATAAGGAAGACTTCCCCTAATGCAGAGTACTCTGTAATCTCTTCTGACAAGCAAGTGTATGGTGAGTCCTCCTCTCGATCTATGATAGCGAAACGCGAGCTAGAAGGAGCAAAGTAGCATAATGCTATGAAGATGATCCGCTCCTGCGAGAGCTGGAGTCGAATCCAAAGATATCTGGCCTGTGAATCACGTGCGACTATCTGTATCCTGCTCTGAAGTCCATCTCTAAAGAGTATGGCTACTCCTCCCGATCCTCGGGTGGTGTGCTGACGTGTACACTCTCTGTATGTGGACTCCCACTGAAAACCGTGGACACGAGGTAGGCCCCGGTTCGGGCTCTCATGTGTCTCTGTGAGCATAATGATGTCTTTGTCTTTGCGCACCTCTTCCAATCTCTCTGGGTGTGTCCATAGATCTCCATTGCAGTTCCAAACTGCAAGGTGTATCTCCTCGAGTGTCTCACAGGCCGCGAATCCCTATGGGATGGCCTTGCCATCAATGATGACACGACCATCTCTGTATGAAGCCTTCTTTCCTTCTTTGCGAGCTTGATGTACTCTCGGCATGCATGCACGACGGTGTGCTACCTGCATGGGTGTGAGATCATCGTCAAGGTAGATGGGGGGGCCATCAAGTGCTCTCAAAATCACCCTCCTGCGTAGGAAAGTAGATCTTATATCTTCGGAAGGGAAGTGTAGAATGAGAGCTCTCTTCTTCGTGGGGTCTCGTCCCGTTCTCCAAGACTTGATGAATGGGGGGGACTCCTCTTTGTAGCCGAGTATCTTGCATAGTGTTTTCCCATCGGACTCGGGGGTAGAGCCTTCTTTTTCTTCAATGCCCGTGATGCGTACATTGAGACGGCGGGCATGTCTCATCTTTTCTTCCTCAATAGTGGTGTGCACGATGAGGGCTTCTTCCTTTTGTGCTTTCTCTTTGGCTTCTTTTTTGATGTTCTTCTTCACTATGTCGATCCACCCTTCTTTGGTAGCTTCTAATTTGTTTTCCATGCTCTCGGTCAAGGATTTGGTGAGTTCTTCTTTGAGAGCTTCTGTCTTGTTCATATTAATCTTTCCCTCTTCGGGTGTAAGAGAGACCATTGAAGCTTTGAGGAGCTCCAATTCCTCTTTCATGTTTGCCCTCTCCTTAGTCCATTCTTCTTTCTCTTTTTGCCATGCTTCCCTCTCCTTATGATATGTTTCTACTTCCTGAGGGGCGCTGAGCAGGAGGGGCGCTGAGCAGGAGGGGCGCTGAGCAGGAGGGGCGCTGAGCAGGAGGGGCTGAGAGAGAGAGAGAGAGAGAGAGAGAGAGAGAGAGAGAGAGAGAGAGAGAGAGAGAGAGAGAGAGAGAGAGAGAGAGAGAGAGAGAGAGAGAGAGAGAGAGAGAGAGAGAGAGAGAGAGAGAGAGAGAGAGAGAGAGAGAGAGAGAGAGAGAGAGAGAGAGAGAGAGAGAGAGAGAGAGAGAGAGAGAGAGAGAGAGAGAGAGAGAGAGAGAGGGAGAGAGAGAGGGGAGAGAGAGATAGGTGGGGGGAAGGGTTAGGGTTAGGACTAGGCTCGGGTTAGGGTTAGTGTTAGGGTTGGGTTTTGGATTTGGGTTGGGTTTGGGATTTAGGGTTTTGGCTTAGGGTTAGGGTTACTTTGGGAGGCTAAATTAAGTATTTTGACAACGGAGGGCGGGGTGGGTTTTAGTGTTTAGGATTAGGGTTAGTATCAGTTTCGGTCGATTAGCCATGGTGTTGGGTGATGGGGCAGCACGGGAGACTGATCGAGGGGCCGATTAGGGTTGCCGGGTAAGTTCGGGAGGCAGCGAGCAGGGATGGGGTGGCGAGAGGCAGGGATAAGAGCAGTTAGGGTTTCCAGTTAGGGTTTTGGGTCTTGCGCCTCGAACGAACACGGTGCATGAGTCCAGCTGACGGGGCTGAGGCAGTAGACGGGCTGAGCGGGTTGATGAAGCATACGGTCTGAGCGGGTTGACGGGTGACAGTTAGGGTTTCGGGTCTGAGCGGGTTGACGGGTGACAGTTAGGGTTTCGGGTCTGAGCGGGTTGACGGGCGACAGTTAGGGTTTCAGGAGGGAGAGAGAGAGAGAGAGAGAGAGAGAGAGAGAGAGAGAGAGAGAGAGAGAGAGAGAGAGAGAGAGAGAGAGAGAGAGAGAGAGAGAGAGAGAGAGAGAGAGAGAGAGAGAGAGAGAGAGAGAGAGAGAGAGAGAGAGAGAGAGAGAGAGAGAGAGAGAGAGAGAGAGAGAGAGTCATATTAACGTCTTCTGGAGGCCAAACTTGGCCTATGAGACAAAAGCCATGTACAAATGTAGTAACCATGTGTAGAAAATGAAATGAAATGAAATAAACACAAAGCTATCTAGGGCTGGTAAAAGGTTGGGGAGACGTGGCTCTGACTCAGCAGATAGTGGCCATCTAATACAGGGGAATCCATAATATGAGTGAGCAAAACACCCTAGCTACCGGTGATGGGGGGAGGTGGGTGTAGTATGTGGTACATCGGTGGTGGTCTTAGTGCCTCCTGAAGGAAGACAACCCATGGGGTGGTGGTATGCCTATGCTCCATCATGTGGTCGTAGGCTGTCCTGATGCGTGAGATATCCTCCTGATATAGTCGCGGTCGACGATATCCTACCATGCGTGGTCGTCGTCGTGCGCTCTGTGTTGCTGCTTGGTGGAGCGTGAGCCCTATAGAAGGACCTCCCTGATGTAGTTCTTCTCGCTGAAAGAACTGGGTAATGGTCTGCTGGGTACTCACCCGTGGCTGATGTGTGGGCTGTAGTGACCGCTCTCGCCTCTCGTATGCTGCTCTGAGGAAGCGTCCCAAGCATCGCTGGTCTCCCATAGTCATGCACAACTGGAGTGACTCCTCTAGCTGGAACTGTGCGCGTAGGTCTAAGTATGCTCGGCATCTGATAACAAAATGCTCCTCACTCTCTACCTCTGTCTGGCATACTGGGCACCACCTCTCCTCACGGGGGACTCCCTTGGACCGACCCCTCTCAATCTCGAGCTGATGTGATGAGACCCGGAGCTGCCCAATGACTACTCGGAGATGGTGGGGAAGGTATGTCTGCATGTATCTCGGGATCTCGATGAAGCCCGCATCCGATATATGTAGAAAATGCTCGCGGTAATAGAGCATTTTCGGTGGCAATGTATCCCTAGGGCTCACCCACGTCCTCTGTATGTATGTATGCCATATCTCCTGACGAATGACCCTATTCCTCTCTTGATGAGAGGGCGAGTAGGTGGGTGCATGTGAGTCGTACTGTAGTGGTGGTAGCCTGTCTATGTCAAAGCCATGGTGGGCCAGCCAGTCTCGTGTCTGTGCATACCATGAGGAGGTGTCTCCTGCTAATGCCATATCACGTGATGCCTGGAAAGCACGATAAGCAATGCGCTCTGTGTCCATGCTCCGAAGTCTGTGTAATAGGCATACTGTCTGGAACAGCGCCTCAACTAGCATCGGTGGTGCAGCGAGCTCTGCTCTAATGATATCATGTGGTACCGAAGGCTTGCTTTGGATAAGTCTGGCAATCATGAGGATCTGTGGCCTCTCTAATGCTGTCCATACCGATGTCGCTAATCCCGGCCCCCATATGGCTGCCCCATACATGAGCGCTTGCGTAACCAAAGTGTCAAAGAGCCACCCCTTTGTGCGGGGCTCCTGAAATTATGCCTGATGGCACTGTCTCTCCATCAAAGCTAGTGCTGCGTACCCACGTGTGATGCGGTCCCGAGCTGCGTGAGACATAGAGAAGACCCCTGATGCTGCTGTAAATGTCACTCCCAAGTAAACATATGATCCGACCACCTCGATCGGTCCACCTGCTGCTGTGAACAAACTATGTCTCTGTACCTGTGCAGATGTATGAAAGATCATGACCTTGGTTTTACCAAGGTTCACAGATAACCCTCTGTCTGCAAAAGTCATCTAGGGCATGTAGATGATGCTCTAGACCTCCTGCAGACTCTGAAAACCAATACAATATCATCAGCGTACAAAAGAATATGGACAGTGGATCCCCGTACCTCAATGCCATCCCCCCCCTGCTGCTGTATGAAGTCCATTATCTCATCAATGTAGAGACCAAAGAGTGTGGGGGGGAGAGAGAGAGAGAGAGAGAGAGAGAGAGAGAGAGAGAGAGAGAGAGAGAGAGAGAGAGAGAGAGAGAGAGAGAGAGAGAGAGAGAGAGAGAGAGAGAGAGAGAGAGAGAGAGAGAGAGAGAGAGAGAGAGAGAGAGAGAGAGAGAGAGAGAGAGAGAGAGAGAGAGAGAGAGAGAGAGAGAGAGAGAGAGAGAGAGAGAGAGAGATTTATATTAACGTCTTCCAAAAGCCAAACTTGGCCTATGAAACAAAACCATGTACAACGGTGGTCATCTCTGTGTAGAAATGAAAAAGGGAAAATACTTGCTACACAAAATTGTGTAGGTTGAAAACAACAAAAGGATGTCGTACATGATAATGAAGGGGTAGTGGGGGTAACGTACTGGTGCATGGGGGGAGTGTGGCTCTGACTCTGCAGATAATGGCCCCCTAATAGGGTGGGACCCATGTGGGAGTGAAATGTGTATACCCTAACTGCTGATGATGGGCGGAGTATGTGGTATATCGGTGGCGGTCTAAGTACCTCTTGAAAGAAGGCTGTCCAAGCCCGTGCTGGGTGCTCACCCGTGCTGGGTACTCACCGGTGCTGGGTACTCACCGGTCCTGGGTACTCACCGGTCCTGGGTACTCACCGGTGCTGGGTACTCACCGGTGCTGGGTACTCACCGGTGCTGGGTACTCACCGGTGCTGGGTACTCACCGGTGCTGGGTACTCACCGGTGCTGGGTACTCACCCGTGCTGGGTACTCACCCGTGCTGGGTACTCACCCGTGCTGGGTACTCACCCGTGTCTTATGTATGGGTAGTAGCATCTGCTCTCGTCTCTTATATGCCGTCGCGAGGAAGTGTCCCATTCTTTGCTGGTCTCGTGTGGTCATGCGAAGCTTGAGCGACTCCTCTATCTGGAATTGTGCTTGTAGGTCTGAGTATGCTGGGTATTTGGTAACCAAGTGCTCCTTACTCTCTAAATGCTCATGTAGTGGAGGTGCTCCTTACTCTCTAAGTGCTCACGGTAGTGGAGCATTTTTTGTGGCAATGGATCCCTCGGGCTGATCCATGTCCTCTGTATGTATGTATGCCATATCTCATGACGAATGATCCTATTCCTCTCTTGGTGGGAGGGAGAATAGGTGGGGGCTTGGGAGTCCTATTGGAATGGCGGTAGTCTACCTATGTCAAATCCATGGTGGGTCAGCCAATCTCATGTCTGTGCATACCATGAGGAGGTATCTCCTTCTAGCGTCATGTCCCGTGATGCCTGGAAAGCTGTGTAAGTGATGTGCATTGTGTGCATGCTTTGGATCCTGTGTAATAGGCATATTGTTTGGAAGAGTGCCTCAACTAGCATCGGTGGTGCAGCAAGTTCTTCCTTGATGATATCATGGGGTATCAAAGATTTGCTGTGGATGAGTTTGGGGTATCGAAGATTTGCTCTGGGGAGGGAGGGAGGGAGGGAGGGAGGGAGGGAGGGAGGAGGGAGGGAGGGAGGGAGGGAGGGAGGGAGGGAGGGAGGGGGAGGGGAGGGGGAGGGGGAGGGGGAGGGGGAGCGAGAGAGAGAGAGAGAGAGAGAGAGAGAGAGAGAGAGAGAGAGAGAGAGAGAGAGAGAGAGAGAGAGAGAGAGAGAGAGAGAGAGAGAGAGAGAGAGAGAGAGAGAGAGAGAGAGAGAGAGAGAGAGAGAGAGAGAGAGAGAGAGAGAGAGAGAGAGAGAGAGAGAGAGAGAGAGAGAGAGAGAGAGAGAGAGAGAGAGAGAGAGAGAGAGAGAGAGAGAGAGAGAGAGAGAGAGAGAGAGAACGTCATATTAACGTCTTCTGGAGGCCAAACTTGGCCTATGAGACAAAAGCCATGTACAAGTGTAGTAACCATGTGTAGAAAATGAAATGAAATAAACACAAAGCTATCTAGGGCTGGTGAAAGGATGGGGAAACGTGGCTCTGACTCAGCAGATAGTGGCCACCTAATACAGGGGGATCCATAATATGAGTGAGTAAAACACCCTAGCTACTGGTGATGGGGGGAGGTGGGTGTAGTATATGGTACATCGGTGGTGGTCTGAGTGCCTCCTGAAGGAAGATAACCCAGGGGGTGGTGGTATGCCTATGCTCCATCATGTGGTCGTAGGCTGTCCTGATGTGTGAGATATCCTCCTGATATAGTCGCGGTCGACGATATCCTATCATGCGTGGTCGGCGTCGTGCTCTCTGTGCTGCTGCCTGGTAGAGCATGAGCCCAGTAGAAGGGCCTCCCTGGTGTAGCTCAGCTCGCTGAAAGAACTGGGTAATGGTCTGCTGGGTACTCACCCGTGGCTGATGTGTGGGCTGTAGTGACCGCTCTCGCCTCTCGTATGCTTCTCTACCTTTGTCTGGCATACTGGGCACCACCTCTCCCCATGGGGGACTCCCCTAGACCGACCCCTCTCAATCTCGAGCTGATGTGATGAGACCCGGAGCTGCCCAATGACGACTCGGAGGTGGTGGGGAAGGTATGTCTTCATGTATCTCGGGATCTCGATAAAGCCTTCGTCTGATATATGTAAAAAAAGCTTGCGGTAATAGAGCATTTTCGGTGGCAATGTATCCCGAGGGCTCACCCATGTCCTCTGTATGTATGTATGCCATAACTCCTGACGAATGACCCTATTCCTCTCTTGATGAGAGAGCGAGTAGGTGGGTGCATGTGAGTCGTACTGTAGTGGTGGTAGCCTGTCTATGTCAAAGCCATGGTGGGCCAGCCAGTCTCGTGTCTGTGCATACCATGAGGAGGTGTCGCCAGCCAATGCCATATCACGTGATGCTTGGAAAGCACGATAAGCAATGCGCTTTGTATGCATGCTCCGAAGTCTGTGTAACAGGCATACTGTCTAGAATAGTGCCTCAACTAGCATTGGTGGTGCAGCGAGCTCTTCTCTACTGATATCATGTGGTACTTAAGGCTTGCTGCGGATAAGTCTGGCAATCATGAGGATCTGTGGCCTCTCTAATGCTGTCCATACTGATGTAGCTAATCCCGACCCCCATATGGCTGCCCCATACATGAGCGCTGGCGTAACCAAAGTGTCAAAGAGCCACCCCTTTGTGCGGGGCTCCTGAAAATATGCCTGGTGGCATTGTCTCTCCATCAAAGCTAGTGCTGCGTACCCACGTGTGATGCGGTCACGGGCTGCCTGAGACATAGAGAAGACCCCCGATGCTGCTGTAAATGTCACTCCCAAGTAAACATATGATCCGACCACCTCGATCGGTCCACCCGCTGCTGTGAACAAACTATGTCTGCGTACCTGTGCTGATGTATGAAAGATCATGACCTTGGTTTTACCAAGGTTCACAGATAACCCTCTGTTTCTACAAAAGTCATCTAGGCCATGTAGATGATGCTGTAGACCTTTTGCAGACTCTGAAACCAATACAATATCATCAGCGTATAAAAGAATATGGACAGTGGATCCCTGTACCTCAATGCCATCTCCCCCGTGCTTCTGTATGTAGTCCACTATCTCATCAATGTAGAGACCAAAGAGGGTGGGTGAAAGAGGGCATCCTTGCTTCACGCCGATAGTGCTAGCAAGTGGATCAGATAAACCCCCTGGACATTTGACTCTACCAGATACTCTCTCGTATAATGCGTAGATTCCCCGTATCATCTCCTCTGGAGCTCCGATATCAAGTAGTTGTTTGAAGAGTCGGTCCATGGGAACAGTGTCAAATGCTTTGCGGAAGTCCACAAAGCAGCAATATAATCTCCTCTTCCTCACCCTTGCCTGGTCGATCAGGCATAGAGAGAGAGAGAGAGAGAGAGAGAGAGAGAGAGAGAGAGAGAGAGAGAGAGAGAGAGAGAGAGAGAGAGAGAGAGAGAGAGAGAGAGAGAGAGAGAGAGAGAGAGAGAGAGAGAGAGAGAGAGAGAGAGAGAGAGAGAGAGAGAGAGAGAGAGAGAGAGAGAGAGAGAGAGAGAGAGAGAGAGAGAGAGCCTCTTAGCCATCATGCCTAGAGCTAAACAAGAGAGATGGCAGTATGTCACAAGTCAAGGAAAATTTGGCAGAGGAGGTAGTGAGTATGAAGACAAACATGCTATAAATGACAAATGTGCTCAAGCATTAAATTGAAGGTCCAAAGGTCTACTAAGGTTCCCAAGAGTTACAAAAGTTGGGACCTTATCCAAATTGAGAAGTTGAAGCACCAAAAGTCAGGCTAGATGGAAGGCCTAGCAACAAGAAAGATGAAGAGTCACTTTGGAAGATGAAGAGTCACTTGAAGTGCATCCCATGGTACATTAGCATATAAGGGTCACTCTCCTCATACCTAAGTAAGGGAGAGCACCCCATGTTGTAGAATAATCATATCTATTTCGAGATTACCCCCAAGACTCGATTTCTGTTTCATGTACTTCTTGACATCTAGTTTTTGTAATCTTACACTTCTTGGAAAGTTAATGAAGTCTACTTTCTTTATGCAAAGTTTCATCTTGATTCTCTGCGTGATATAAGGAGATATAGGCAAATCTCTATCTAAATGTCAAGAGATTGTTTGGTATAACTACAAATGTCCAAATTGAGGATGATACATCTCATTGGAAAGCTAGTGAAATCTAGTTTTTGAATCCAAAGCTTCATTATCATTGGATAGGAGAATCACGAGATATAGAGTCTAGACAATTCTCTATCTATCTATCAAGTTTGTTCACAGTGTGTAATAGGTAGTATGTCTTGTAGAGACTTTTTGGTATAGCTACCAATGTCCAAATGGAGCATACAATAGCTTATTGGAAAGCTATGGAAGTCTATTCACTATAGCCAAAATTTTCAACTTCATTGGATATGTGAATAAGGAGATATAGGCAATTCTCTATGTCTATCAAGGCTGTTCACTGTGTATAACATGGAGGCTATTTTGTAGAGAGTGTTTTGTATAACTAGCAATGTCCGAATTGGAAAGCTACAAAAGTCTATTATAAGTGTACAAATTTTCAAAGTCACTTGAAACCTAGGTTAAGAGAAATTTTCATTCTAGGTAGACTATGTCAAGGAAAAACAGATCCTAGGAGGGTCCATGCACTTTTGTTGCATATAGGAAGTGTACAAATCATCCACAAGGAGTTGCTTTTGCTTCTTCCAATCAAGTGATCTATTTAGTCTTTCAATCATTGTTGACCGAATTCTTGATAATTTTTATGGATGACTTCTTCATTTTTTCTAGCATGGGATGTTCTAATCCTTTGGAAAACTTCACTGATCACTTTTGTGAATTGGAATAGGTTTTTAGTTCTTGCAAAGAAGCTATATTAAAACTCAACCCAAATAAATGTCATGTTTTGGTGATTGAAGGGGCACTTTTAGATCACATAGTCTCAGCAAAAGTTATCGTTTCTCGACCTTGATAAAATTAGAGCAATATTACAAATGCCTAAACCAATCAATGCCATAGAAATTCAAAGTTTCTTAGACACACCGGCTATCTTCGAAAATTCATAAACATGTAGACTAAGATCACTAAGCCCCTCTCTAGGCTCATTAACAAAACTCTACCCTTCCAATGGACCGATATGGAAGACAAGGCATTTTATCTACTTAAAAATAAGCTCATTAGTGTGCCTATTTTGGTAGTACCAGATTGGAACTCTACCTTTCACGTACATGTGCATGCTAGTTCTATAACAGTAGTTGCAATACTTGCACAACTTGTCAAAGAACATAAACTTGATCGATCTATTTAGTATGCTAGCAGAATTTTAAACAAGGCAAAACGTAACTATAGTGCTACTGAAAGAGAGGCATTTTCCATTCTTTCTGCTTTGAAAAATTTTTGTCATTATTCATTGGGAGTTCATTTCATTGCCATCATCAATCACCAAGCAATCAAATATTTACGAAACAAGCCAAACATTTATGGACGAGTGTGGATGTGGCTACTCATATTTCAAGAGTTTAATGTTTTACCTATATTGCAATAAGAACTTTTGTATTCTTCTATCATAAGTGTGTGCATTTCTTTACTTGAAAATGTGCGTCTCGTTTTCAAGCTTCATCTAATTCTCACAACAGGTGAAACAAAAAAATAGAATAGCTCAAACTAAATGTGCTTTTTGTAAATCGGTCTCTGAAGCTTTTAGGAAACAAAATGAAGTAATATCTTTAAGCGTTCAACACAATGTTTTTTTTGTTTTTCTTCGGCATATATCATACGAGCGTTCCATATTGTTCTTCAAATTCAGCAGAGATTTAGTCTATTCGCTATAAAGCCTTTTCACTTCCATGGAGAGAGAGAGATGATGGATAGATACAAAGTGATCCAAATTTATCCATTCAATGGTGAGGATTAGGAAGAAGGTTTGCGAGCAGAAGTGCAAACAAAAAATTCCGTAGACACAGCTTCCTGTAGACATTAAGTAGTTTGCTACTCATGCTGCTCCGATTCAGCTCTCATACATTACAGTTCCTCTCTCGACATGTTAGAAGTCCAAGATAAAGAAAACCATGTCAACATATTTGTTTCGATTGCAAATATGGTTTTTGTGCATACATTAATTCCACAAGCATATATCTAGTCGTGCGTGTATAAGTCATGCGATCATCCCACAAAACAAATGGTAAATATTTTGGTCATTGATTAATTTTTCCTTCACAAGCTTTTGCCAAATCTTTCACTATCAGTGAAAGACCTCTTTCTATTTCCTACTTGCTTCGGGATTATATGCTGAACTTAATGCTAATCGGATTCCATGCTTTTGAAAAAAATCTCTAGCTTCTTGTGCATCAAGTTCTCCACGATCAGCTACAACTTTCTCTACATAACCAAATCTACACAATACATCCTCTAGTAAGAATTTACATACATTTCCCGTTGATTTGGTACGTAAAGCTCTACCAACATGATTAGTGAGATCTTCCCTAGCAAGTACAATATAATGCATGTTGTTAACTCCTAATGGCATAGTCACTAAGTCAACAACCCATTTATAGTGTATGCTAGGTCGATAGGTAGGTTGTAATCCATCACGGTGTTTCACAAATGAGTGCACTTGACATTGTTTACATGATGCAATATAAGACAAAATATGTACATACATTCTTGGCCACCAAATCTTTCCTTTATTTTCTCATATGTATCCACAAATCCCCTATGGTCTGCCCATAAAGAGTCATGTAGGTCTTTCATTACACTTCTTGTAACTCCGTTGTTCCGACTACATGTTGAGGAAACTTTATCTTCCCTCAGGCATGTCTCCATATGAGTCCATCACGTAAGAAAAAATTAAAGACACGCCTCCATATATTTCTAATATGTCTTGAAATCCAAGAAGTTCGTGTGACCATTTTACGGAGATAATATCCAATATCAAGCCATTGTTCATCATAACTTACTTCATTAAAGAATTCATGTATAAAAGATTTGGCTTCATAAGCAAGATATTTAATTGCAATAATTTGTTCAAATTTATCTTCATCATATCGTTCTCTAGATAGCATATCAACAACAACATTTGTTTTATATGAGATATGAACAAATTCTGGATTTATAAATTTAATATATGCAATCCATCATAACATAGCTATATTTGGAGTTGAACAGTTCATAATCATGCCAAGCAGGGGTAAACAATGAGTTTCTCTAATTACATTAGCACCAATAAAATAGTTTCGGTCACGCTTGAGAGCAGAAACGACTCCCTAGAGTTCCCTTTTTATTTGTGGGTATTTACATTGATGTTCTTGTAAAATCTTTACCCCAAATCGTATAGTATACCTGTTTCCTTTTTCATCTTTGTCCAACTACCCATCCAATGCCAATTGGGTTAGTATTGAGTGTTAAGAAGATTATTTTCCCATTTGAATAATCTACCCTTTTTAGAACTGGAGCCTTCATCAAAAGTCCCTTCAATTTTTTCATAGCTAATGTATGTCTATTGAGCTAAACAAATTTCTTATGTTTTCGCAACAAGATATGCCACATGGGCAAAGTGAGGAATCCAAATTGTGTAAAAGACATATGCTCCTAAAAAACGTCTCACTTCACTTACAGATTTACAAATGTTTGCCATTGTATTGATTGCATCAATTTTAGGAGGATAAGGTTTACGACCATAAAAGCCACACTGATGTCCAACAATGAGTACCTCATTTATTGCAAAAGTTGATTTCTCAATTGACAAAGTTAAGCCTACTTCAATAAATCACTGAAAAATCTTTTCACATTCAAGAATATGGGCTTTAACAAACTTTCGACATCCATCATTATCCAAAGTAAGGTCTTTTGTTGTTTTTGGACAACCCTTAATGGGAATATCATCTATAAAAGGATAGCAATGTGTGGAATAAATTTGTGTAATATTGAATTCATTGCGTTCATCATACAAGCAATTGAATTAGTTGCACCATGAGGTAATGTGCACATTCTAACCAACCCAAGAGGTATTTTCATAGTGGCTATATTTCTACTCTCTATTGCTAATTAGAATTGGTCATAGCCGGAATAGAGATCTCCCATCGAGTAAATAGCATGTCTTGCAAATGCTTCGGAAGATTCAACAATTGGTCTAGTACCAACATTCCTGATGGTTACTTTGTTAACCGGTTGAAGATCTTGGATAAACCGAAGTTTTCCATTCTTCTTTGGCATGGTGAACCAACGGTTGGAATAAGGGCTAGATGAGGACTCAAGAATATGCATACTTATTTTTTCTTTGAGCAATCACATAAATTCAAGAAGATGAACTTTAGGTACAGGAATAGGGCGCAAATTCCAAGGTATGTGTTGAATTGTAAAAATGATCGTTGAAGTAACAACCTTAGGATCTGCACAACCTATTTCGTGAGGCTCTAAAGTAAAAGCTTTTCCATGTTTTAGAAAATATTCTTTTTCTACAAAAAGAAGAAAGCCACTAGAATCTATTTTGACTAGTTTTAGTGTTTCCTTAGTAAATTCATGGCCAATTCTTGATGGATCTCGAAGAATTGGATCATGACTTACTTTTCTAATGATCTCATCACTAAACTTGGGAAGTGGTTGAGTTACTGGCTTTACTTTCTTGTCTACAGTTTTGTATTTTGTATCTATGTTTGGTTCAAATCCATGAAAGTAATGATGCTCCTTACTCCAATCATATAAAATTGCATACATTTCTAAAGATGGTAAGGGTATAAGTTTTGTTTTAGCTTGTTTTTCCCTCATGAATGTTTCTATTCCATCTATGACATCAGCGCATGAGACATACTCAAATATTCTACACATCTTTTCATTATCTGTAATCAAACCATTAGTTTTTAGTTGATTTCCATGTTTTCTAAGTTTTTTGTTTATTTTTGTTTATTTTTGTTTGTAAGAATTGAGTATGTTGAAAAGAAATTTAAGAAAAGAACAAAAGAAAATTATTCAAGGACAAAAGATTCAAAATGTGGGAAATCAAGGACATAGGTACCACCGTACCACTATTACCCCGTGTAATAGTGGCACTTACTCGAAATCCTGTTCAAAGTGCATGAGAGGATAGTTCCTTAAAATATGGCAATTTCTAGGATGATTAACACAGATAGTCATGAATTGAACTGAGTTCAACCTATCATGTGAACGAATTCTTGCAAAGGCACTACCATCATCCAAGATTTTAGTTTCCATCCGTTGTTCATAAATGAAAGGTTGTCCTAGAATAGTTGGATAAGAACAATCTTCATGCACAAAGAAATGATGATCTTCTTTCGCATCACCAATACAAAGGGGTACATTAACACAAGCACCTAGAAGATGACTTGGAGCATTATTAGCTTCTTTCATTTGCCATCCATGATCTCTATCTATAGGCCACCTACCTTCTTCATAAAATTCTTTTGACACTACATTGATTCTTGAGCCAGAATCTATCAAGGCAAGATATGGTTTAGGATTATTTCCGAGTTTGACTATAATCTCTGTGGTTCCCCTTGCCCAATGTTTATGAGTAAAATCGCTTTTTTGGTTCCATTAGAATTATCTATATTCCCAACTGAAGGTCCTAAATATTTTCTATGCCCAAACTTATCATCCATTTCATGTTCATTTACTTATACAGTGGTTACTTTTGGCTCATCCATCTCAACGTCTTCTTCTTCGTTTGTTATCGGCTCTCTTCTTCTTCTTATTATATTAATTACTTCTTCCTTTACATAAGATCTTGACATTGCCAAAACTTTCTCTACACATAGAGGTTAGTTCGGCTTTTTGAATCTTCTCATACATGACTCTTTTGATGTCAATAATCTTCTCTAATTGAGAAAATCAATTTTTAAGATTGAGGTTTCTTTGTTGGTTTTTCTTCCTTTTCCTCAATTTTCTCTCCTTCTTTCACCTCTTTTGTTTCAGTTTCTTGTTTTTGAGTTTTACCTTTAGGTGGTCTCCCTTTTCCTTTCCTAGGGCTCTCTTTAGGCTCATGAGTTTGTACATTTGATGTTTGTTCATGAGCTTCCTTCCTCGATCTAGTCACTCTCATATCTTGTTCTTCTTTCCCCTCATCTCTCTTTCAATTCTCTTCTACATTTACTTCATGCGCATACACTGAAAGAAGGTCAACAGGTTCATTCCAATGTGTTTTTGCACGTATATTTGAGCTACATTCCTTAAGCATTTGTTGAGTCAATATACCCTTACAAGAAGCATCATACACATTTGTCCAAAAATGATCGTCATTTTCATCAAGATCCAATTTGTAAGATTAGGAATTTTGGCTTGTAGAAGCTTTGTAGAACTTCTTCAAACCTCCTTTCCCAAAGTTCCTTCCTAGAGGGTGTTTTGTGGTAAAATCATAAAGTTGTCTATCATTTTTTAACACTAAATTTCTCTCTCTTGCCTCTCGGAGAGATGTACATGCCCAATAAGGGTGGTCAAGATCATTACACCATATATATCTTCTCCGGTTGGTTAAAAGGCTTTTTAATTGGTTCTTGATTTGTGGGTTTCATTTTTAAGCATTCAACACAACATTTTTTTTCGTTTTTCTTTAGCATATATCGTACTATCGTTCCATATTATTCTTCAAATTCAGCAGAGATTTAGTCTATTCGCTATAAACCCTTTTCATTGGCATGGAGAGAGAGAGATGGTGGATATATTTAGAGTGATCCAAATTTATCCATTCAATGATGAAGATTGTGAAGAAGGTTCGCCAACAAAAGTGTAAACAAAAAAGTTCACAGACAGAGCTTCATGCAGACATTAAGTAGTTTGCTACTCATGTTGCATAACAGCTTTAGCATCAATTCCCTCAACTCCAGAATTAGCAAGAACCTCAACTTTGGAACTATGATTACTCTTTCTTATTGACAATCAGAAAGCATGGTTACGATGAAGCGGATGGGTGAACTTGTGAGGTGATTCATATCCTTCAAATTACTCCACGTGAATAAGAAAATATCACAACAATAATACTGAGACAAGAAGGCAATAAGGAAATTATTGTAAAGGAGAAGGGGAAACTTGATCCGTTAGAGAGAGAGAATAGTAATTCGGAGCAAACAATATGTTTCAAACTATGTAACAATTGTGCATTAGATATATACTTCATAACATTAGAATCTTACAACTTAGTTGTGTTTTCTCAATAGAACAATAGCTTCACATCTTCAGTGCCTGGCAGCAATACATGGTATGGTGAATCGTCGGATGGAGCACTTCATCAATGTTGAACTACTTCGAATCGTTCAGCAATTCCGCGTTTATTGTCCAAACCCCAAAAGTATACAAACTTCCAATGTTGGAATATGATTATCTTCATGATTCCTTATCCCCCTCCTTCGTACATGACATGAGACCTTTATATAGGTCTCTTGAAGCCCTAAATTTAGCGCACAAAAGTAACAAAAGCTTGGATTTAGCGGGAAAGCAATGCTAAAACCGAAGATCGCCATATATCATGTTTTGTATGTATTTTGCTGTCGTAGTTTTAATCGCGATCTTTTCTACTTTATTGATAAAAGATGACTCTATATGAAAGGAGGTAAAAGCTCCTAATTCCCTTGATCAAAGAAACAAAATCATCCCATAACTTGCGACAGCCTCAGTCACGTGTGTGAATATAGAGAACTTTGGTCTTTGCACAAAGTCAACCATAGCATCACTAGTACTCCATTCTTGAAAATAGGATCAACTAGCTTGGCATTGTAACATTCAGTGGGCAAGCGGTGATGAGCTATTCTTCACTTGAGCAAGTAGTTTTGGAAGGTTGAATTCTTAGTGCATACTACATAGCATACTTTGTATGATCGAGGATAAAGAATGTATTCTTGGACCTTGTGCCCCTTAGCTGATCACTTGTATATTTGTACTTCGTGAGTTGTGTATTCTATATAATCTAAGCATTTTTTTCCTTTTGTCATTATGTGCTTGCTATATGTAATTTTCTTCTCTTTGAGCTTTCAAACTGCAACTCATAGTACATATTGCACTTAAGAGAACACAACACATAGAGGCTAGAGCACTAGAACAAGAAATTGATTTACAAGAGTTCGATAGTATCTTTTGACACTTGAACAACCTATGGCCTATTATTTATAGTGAGTTGTGAGTGTTTTGTTGGATTGTTGCCTGGAGCCACACAAGTTATGTGCATTGGATGTTAGAGTTTGGGTGATTCCAGCCAATGCATAGGTACAAAAACTAGTTGATGGATATTCCTATGTCAGTTCCATCTCCATTAGTAGATATATCGAGGTGGACTTTTGAGATACATTTATGGAGGATGTCATGTGATGGTGACTTTCAGCTTGGGTTCTATAAGGTGTAATCTCTTTGCTTCTATAGAGGTCTTGACTATATGCATCTCTCTCTCTCTCTCTGAGGGAATTGCCATATGATTGCCATCCTTGGATCGACAAGCTAGTCTAGGAGACATCTTGTGACTCGACAACGATAGCATCCAGGTACCTATGTGACTCATCATAGTGGAGAAAGATAGTAGGAAGATGTCCTAATGCTATTAGATTACTTCTTGAATGGGGAAAGGTAGGCACAAAGTAGGATGAGAATATGCCGACAGGTTTTTCTCATCACTACTTGGTGCACCTTGAGCTTGATAGGCTGGTATTTCTTCATTAGTAGGCTTACAATCAATATAGTCTTAGAGATAATAGAGACAATAGAGACATATGGAGAATCGACAAGACATGAGAGAGAGAAAAGGAGTCATTCTTTGCATATAACATTACATTCGAATATGAAGTAGATGAAGTTACAAGATAGCATAAAGGATCTGCAACAAATACAAGTTGTCCACAATTGCACAATCTCCAAAGTTGAAGGTGATCTCCTCCAATTAGATAAGTGCCATAGATAAGTGCCAAGCTACTGCATGCTTGGTAAATGATGAAGAAAACACAACTCCACCCTTCCAAGTTGAAGGGACCTCCTCCACGAGCTCTCCAAGAGCACTTCAAAAGTGATGAAAAGAGTTCTCAAAGCTATGTCTTTATATATACTCATAGTTGGACCGAGAGATTTAAATCGCAAGATTTAAATCGAGATTTAATCGTTTAAATCGTTTAAATCGTTCAGACCCAAAATAAAAATCGAGGTTTTTATCCACTCAGAGAGATTTTTATTCTTTTCATAAAAACTATAGATATATATTATATATAGATATTTGCATGAATAAAGATAATATATGATATATCACATTATTTCACATCATAAATTGTATCAAATGTAAAACATTGATCATGAGGAGGTAGATGCACTATCACTATAAAAATCAAATTTTGTGTGTTGGCAATTGATGTTTTTAAAATCTGTCCATTAAAAAAAAAATCGTCCAAGTTGTATAAAAATCGTTGGCAACGATTTAGATCGTTGAACGATTTTTACGATTTTTATAAATAGCAAAAAATCGCGATCTGGTCCAACTATGTATATACTAGCTAAAACATGTTTTTTTCAAGTGTTAAAAAAACCCAAAAGCGAGGCTTCATAATTTCAAAAACCCTAATTCCAAAAATTACAAAAACCCTATTTTTGGCTTTTTAATATATTTTTTATTGTGTTTTGCTATTTTATATATTGAATAACAATTACTCCTTGATTTAATGCTTATTTCATAAGGATTCACATTGCCTTTTACTTTTTAATTGCATTTCACACCATAGCTTTTATTGACTAGATTTTGACTTTTGACTTCTTACGGGATTTTGACTTCTTACGAGTCCGCCAAAACATTTTTGATGTTTATGGATGTGACCTTTTTTTTACATAAATTTTAAAAGAAAGTGTATATATACTCATAAAGACATTAGAAATAAATTATTCAACCATAAACAAAACATGATTCACATATAAAATGATGGAACATCCAAAAAGAGTACTTTTCATTAGTGAATAGTTGTAAAATCCATATAGAGTCATAGACTCATACTCATGAGTCATGTGATGAAACATGATAGATAATAGATATATCATATGACAAAATCATCGATCACCCTTGGATGTGATCTCCTCATTTCCATCGTCATCCTCATGTCCATCATCATCCTCATCAACATCAGCATCATCAAGAGGATCACATAAAGGATCTACATGTTGGTTAAGCAATCTTTCTATGATGGCACTAGTAGACTATAGATGTGAAGGCGAATTCCTCACCATCATGATTTTCTTGCCACAAAAGAAGTCTATCATCATCCCTTTCCTTCTCATTCATGTTCAATGTGATTTCCATTTTCTCAAAGCCTCTTTCTTTTAGTTTACTTGTAAGGTGCAAATTTGTATGAATACTCAATACTTTTTCAGTGTTCTTTGACAATAATTTATTTCTTTTTTTTAGTGTGTATAAAAAAAAACATTCTCCAATTTCTTTCACAAGGGGAAGCAAAACTCCCTTGTGAAATAATACGAAGTGGTAGCTTCTGTAAATTAGGTGTGTGTGTGTGCGCGCGCCAAACATTTCCCACCAATTGATTGCAATACTACACTCATTTCTCATCTTTTGCAATGGGATGACCGAATGTGCTTTCCATAGATTGGTACACATTTAATTCGTCACATAAGATACTTTTATTGTTAATATCATCGTTTGTGCATTGCACTATGAGATTCGTCCATCCATCATTAACTTCCCCATCATTTTGACATTTTTCTCTCCATATGGGATGAAGCACATATGTCGGTGCATATGATGGAGAATGCATCATGTTCCATCTTTCTATGCATAGATTCTTCATATCTTCACGTTTACAAGAGTCAAATCCTTCCATATTTCCAATCTTCTCAAACATTCTATCAATCATTTCATAAATTAAGCCCATTGTGCTCCCTTCTCTATCAGTTAAGAGTAAGATCTTTAATATGGGAGCACAAATATGCTGAATTTCCCTTTAAGTTCTCCAAAAAAATGGGCTCAATATAATTGAAGAAACATGTTCTACCTTTTCGTTTCTAGGCAAGAATGGTAGGCTTCATGGTAACAAAAGATACAGCTTTTACAACTTGAGACAATATTGGATTCAGCCACGGAAGTCCATCAATATCCTCAAAGAGGAGATCAATGCAATGGAAATTGCAATGAATATAAAAAATATGTGGCCATTGCTCTTCACCCAAGCATCCAATTCTCACACAATTAGATGCGTTATCCATTATACTTGGACCATATTTTGTGGTCCAACATCTATAATGACATCTTTGAGAATCTCAAAAGTATATTCACTTGTTTAGGAACATAGTTCCATAAATGCATGAAACCATAACATCAATGATTGGCCGATTTGTGGTATCGAACCAAACATCACAACATGTAGTGAAGCCATATGCTTTCCACTTCTCACGCGAAATCATTCTCAATATAATTGACCTTCTCTTCCAAATGCCCATTACACAAATGATTATATAAAGGAACTTTGTATGAAGGGCTAGCCCTTCCAATGGAAGTCACAAATTCTTGGAATTAAGGACTCCCTACTTTCCAAAACACTATCCTTAAAAAAAAAACTACACAAGTCTTTATTTGCATACGAACGTGCTTTGGACTCCCAGGCCTTTTGCAAAGCTCCCACGAACTCTCTTGTTCTTTTGCTTGCATTCCCTCCGGAGGTTTTCACTTGAACCACATCCATGCATATAATTTTGGCTATTAGCTTCATATGCATCATTTTCACATGGGCGAGCCATGAATTCATGCACAAATAAATCATCAGTGGACTACATATGTACATAAGAAGAATCACCACTTTCAATACCCCCCTTTGCTTGCAAGTTCCTGCACACATCTTTAACCTTTTGGGGAGCATTATCACATCTACTAACACCATATCCCTTCATACCATACATGAATTCACATTTGCATCTATTAAGACCATATCCTCCATCCCATACATGAATTTGCATTTGCATCTACGTTGAGCTTTGGTCAAGGTCTTGACCTTGTCAACATAGTTCCATTCTTGTCGCGGTCTCTTTGGCATCTTCAAGTAACAAGTCACAATAAACAAATAAATCAATAAGTCATAGGTTCACAACTGTAGAAATATGCATTATGGACATCTAAAGAGTGTAGAAGTGCGTGTGACATGTGTGATGATCATTGATCCAAAGCCTATGGATGAAGCATTCCTAATAAAGATGCTATTGGATATGCCAAAAAGCAAATATGTATATAGTACAGTGTGCATGCAATATATACATAAACATGCTACGCATGCCATATTATACATGCATGCAAGCAGCAACATTGTACATAAATGATCACAAGACTTTAGTCTTTTAACATATCATGTTACATTCTCTCTCTTATACGATCATATATGCACTTTTGTGCATATATTTCTTTGCATATGAACGAGTATGCAAATGTTCATTGAGCCTACAGTAGATGGTGGTTATATAGCAGCAATGGCTACAATAGTCATTGTGTGTACAACCTCTAGGGTTTATTTCATGCACACACAATGGCTACTATTGAGTCTTGACAAATACCTTGATGGTTGAGATTATTCTTGACTCTCGAGGTTTTCACTGAGAAGATTATTCTTGACTCCCGAAGGCCAATCATCTACTTGACGACAAGCATAGTTTTTCCATACGTGAACCATACGGCAAACGCATACGGGTATGGAGGTATGAAAAAAGTATGGAATTTTTTCAAAATTATCATACATGATATCATAGGTAGCACAAAAAATATTGAAAATTTGAAGTATTATATGTACAATAATATAGTATGAAAAATCAAAATTTTGTTGGCTACTATAGCTTAGGGTGTAGTATATATGTATGGGTATAAGAAAGAGACTGTATGAGTGAATTTGCATAAAAACAATATGAAATTGCTATGGGTTTGTCCTTAAATGGAATCAATGAGAGAGGAAAAAATTTGAGGTACTTAAAATTCCATACTCCAATCATACGCATATGGGTACGGAAGTACGGTATATTTTCCATACACGTCCGAAAATAACTATGATGACAAGTAGAAGCTGTCCAGACCATAGGCGAGGTTTGAACCCCTGCCCCCCACCCTGGAGGCAGCAGGCCAGACCACCCGGCCTACACATGCTAGACAAGGCAGGTCCTGTTTTATCTACTTAGAATAACAAGAGCATTAATGGAGTCAAGTTACCTTGCGCTTGCTCTGGTATATTGTGCATTCAAGGTCTGAAAAGTGAGGGGAATATTGAACCTTGGCCAATGAACAGAAAGGATGAAAATTATAGATGTCCATTGGAAAAAGATGGTGAAGCTATATGTGAGAGATCTTTATATTGGAGAATAATGAATGAAAGGAAAATCTTTCGGTTGGCAAGACAAGGTTTATTTTTATAATAGTGAGCAAATATCAGCACTTTTAGTCAATTTTCTTTAATAATTCTGGGCACATGAGGTGATTGTGCTTGTATATAAACCATAAGTTCATGGGAGAGTATGGATTTATTCTGCATATCTAGTGTTCGAATTTTTAATATGATTGATGTCTTGTTGATATATGTGGTGCTGTAAGTTCTTTAAGCATTAATTAACCTTGTGCAATTTTCCAGGTGGATGATAACCCAAATAGAGATGGAGTAAAAAGACGTCTTTTTGGCCATGGATGCAAAGGTGACAGAAAATATTGAGATAAATGTGACTGGATTTGGACAAATGCAACCCAATGAATGTAGCTCATTGGAGCAAGACATGCCAACAAGTTCACAGGATGAATGTCTGACCTTTAATGCTATTGGTCTGAATACAAGTATGAGGGAAGATATAGAGATCAAGGAATCAACACAGATAGATATTATGTGTATAGGTGCTGGTCTGAAGGATACACCTGACCTTGCTGGTGTTTGTTGTCGAGCACCTTCTGAAGCTTCCATAAAAGATATCCCCGAATTTTATGGTTCAAGCTCAATATTCTCAAATTCTGTTGGATCAATCACGCATGATAAAAGGTCGTTTGAGCTGCACTCTTCCAAATGGAATAAGCAGGCACTAGAAGCCATCCAGACAGCTGAGAGGTACAATGTAAGGGACGTAGAAACTTCTAAGGAGAGCGTTTCTCAAGGACCATTACAAGTTCTACGTCCACTGGGAGAGGGCAGAGGCAGAAATCATATGCTGCCTCGTTACTGGCCTCGCATGACAGAAAAAGAACTCCAACAGTTAATCACACAAGAGTATCCTAATCTATCTTGCTTTTAAAAAGATTTATTTCAATGTTTTTTTATTTGGTTGTTACGCCACCATGTTATTCATAAAACTACATGTTCTAGAGAAACATCCAGGTGTGCGTCGGACTCATTACCTGAATGTGGTCATTACTCATAACAGTAGTCTGCTGGAATAATAACATCAATGGGTTTGAATTTTAATCATTTTGATGGATATTTGAAAGCAGCATAATGAAATGGCAAATTCCTATGTAATATAACTTTTCAATAATGAACATCAAAGGAAAGAGACTTTATTCTATGTGTAGTGGCCCTAGTCCTCATTTTGTATCTTTTATCTTATTATGTTATCTTGTCCTCTCCATCTAATCATTGTCCTTGCCTCTCCAACTCATTAGCCTTCACATGCCATCCTCATCCTCACCTGTACATGGAGTCCTCCACAGCCTTCACATGCTGTCCTCATCCTTACCTCTACATGTCTAAACTCCTGAATTTGCTTCTGCCTTGTCTTTTCGTAGTCAATTTGTATCCTTCAAATGGATGATAGGTTGCAGGTTCATCTTTATAGTGACCACTGTTCAACCTTGGCATGGTTGATATGCTTGATTCAGAGAAAATCTGAAACAAGCTGTAGAATTATGGAAAGCAGCTGGTATATGTGTGATAATTGTTCCAATAGATAACAAAGTTACTGGAGATGCAGTTTGCAAGCAAATTGGTGTTTTTGATGTGTTAGGGGATAAAACAGGGTGCTTGTACATGGCATCAGAATTTGCATCCCTTTGACCTCTGTAACAGACTATTCCTTTGCAAAACATAGTCCTTTTATATTGGGTAGAGCGTTCTCACAGAAACATGCTCGTGGAAGTGTTGAAGAGACAGAATGAAGCTGTAGCAATAACAGGTAATGGAGTGAATGATTCTCCTATGCTAAAGAAGACGAATATTGGTATTGCTATGGTACCAGGAACAGCTGGGAATTGTTGGAATTTTAGGTTTAGCGCTTAAGTAAAATTCTAATTTGTATTTAGGCCTTTATTCATCATTCATTGTATATATTCATGAACCCTGTATTTAGATTAGGCGATAGGCAAAAAAGTAAAAAATTGGTCAAACCATTTGCCAGAAATAGTCAAATAGTAAAAAACATGGTACTTGAGATAAACACTTATTCCAGAAGTACTCAAAGAGAGCATTCGGATCGTATATAACACTTGTCCGTCACTTAACCCTAGGGCCCCCAAATAATAAACTCTAATTTCAGACGTCAGTTTTAAAAACACATGCTTTTCAAGTGCCACATGTCATCATCTGATTCAAAGTGTGGTAAAGCATTATCCAATGGTGGTTATTGATCACACAATTTCGAAAAAGTTGGGTGCTAAAAATTAAAGCTGAAATAAAGCAGATCAAATAAAATTACAAACAAAGACATGTTCTCTTTTTAAAATCAGAAGAAAACCATGAAATGCTGCAAAATAGCCTCACTTTCTTATCCCACCATGAAAATCCTAGTTTCATGTTCAATATGTGCCTTTGAAAATGTCGTCTTCTTGTATCAGATTCTCCAAGGAGTAAGCCAAATTAGTTTTTCAGGACAGAAAGTGCTACCTAATGAGCAAGTTACTCCCATGAGAGCTTCCCATTCCACGTATGTCAAATAGTGCCACGAAAGAAAACGAAATACAACCTCTTGATATATTGCTTACTCCAAAGACTTACATAATTGATCTCACTGATATTTACCATTTCCATAACTAGGACATGGAAAAATAAAATAGATTAAGGCTCAACATAGAGAATACCACATTATTTGATCTTACAACAAATACGAGAAGCTTTTTCGCATACTTATATTGAAATTCACATAGCTCTTCCAATTGCCACTTAAAGAATATTACCTCAACCAATCATAAATATAAACGAAATCACACATCTATTCAATAGAACAATGCAGGATGTGGATATAGATAAGAACAAACAAAAAGATACTCTGAGCATTACATTCCAATGAACAAAGCATTACATAAGTAGAAGTTTAGAAAATGGATAGGTTTTCTAGAATAGAAGCTGATCGTATGTCTGCTTATCCTCATGCATTACATCATCTTCAGGCACTTGAGCAGTCTCAATAATATTTTCTTCATCTAGAATTGGCTCTTCAAGGTAAGCCATGTCTTTGGGCTCATGTGCTAATGGTGGCACTGCTTCCCTTTAGGTAGGCTGGAATCTTTTTGTGTCATCAATATGCTTTTTACCTACTTCTTGGTCCTCATCTGTGCACTCATTAAGACCATTAATTTGCATTGTAATGAAGCTGACTTGGCTTTATCTTTCTCTACAGCTATGCAATGCTTGAACAAGAAACCAAGGTCATGCAAGTAAATGTAGTGGAAGTTGTTTATCATGGAATGGAGATGAGCACGTGATGATAAAAGAAGTTAGATGAAAACCAAATATCTGAATCTAACTAAACCATTGCATGCAGAATGCTTAAAAACCCTAAGATCTACTTCTCATTTGCTTGATTTGGATGCGTATAGCTCTAGATATTAGTGCTCAAAGCTATGAAGAAAGCCAAACTTTATACTTGGCATCGACTTTATGCATAAAGTCGATGCCAAGTAAAAAAGTTTGACTTTGTCCATAACTTTGACCACTAACTACAAGTATCCAAATCAAGCAAGTGAGTAGTCGATCTTGGGGTTTTTAATAACTCATATCTGTAACTACAAGTATCCAAATCAAGCAAGTGAGTAGTCGATTTGAATTATCATGATGCATTATGTTTCCAAAAGGATTAATAACTAAAAGATTCCAAATGACATTTCTTAGCAGGGGTCAAAATCCTCATTTAGAGACTAAAAAATGCTCATAATCTTATATCTTGCAATACAAAAATAATCTGCCAAATATGAATATACCATTTGATGCATAATTCTTAAAAATCCCAAGATTGACTACTCGCTTGATTTGGATACTTGTAGTTGTAGATATGAGTGGTCAAAGTTTTGGAAAAAAGTTAAACTTTATACTTGGCATCGACTTTATGCATAAAATCGATGCCAAGTATAAAGTTTGACTTTTTTTCCAGAACTTTGACCACTCATATCTATAACTACAAGTATCCAAATCAAGCAAGTGAGTAGTCAATCTTGGGGTTTTTAAGAATTTGCATCAGATGCTATATTCATATTTGGCAAATTATTTTTGTATTGCAAGATATAAGAATATGAGCATATTTGAGTCTCTAAATAAGGATTTTGACCCCTACAAAGAAATTCCATTTGGAATGCTTTAGTTATTAATCCTTTTTGGGAATATAATGCGGCATGATAATTCCGGTTATGAATAGACAAAAGAAGGATTTTAATAAAAGAACAAGCACCTAGACCAATTTCACCAAAATATGGGGAAATGACTATTTTGGAGATGAAGTTTGGCTGCATTTTCCATCTAATATTCCTAGAACAAGGATTATCAAAGCTTTATTCATCCGCCAGAAAGGAATATTTATGTAGGCCCAAGGATGACAAACTAGGTTGAAGCATGATGGCATGGAAATTTGGAAGAAATAAATGTTGGAACACTTATTGTAGTCCTTGCTGATGGTGATGAGTCTACCAAACCATTCTAGATTGCGCCAAATGAACAGGCGTCAAAAAGAAAAAGAATATTTAGAGTACATCAACTCTTAAATTGGATGATTAGAAATTCTTGTTTATGATTTTTCCTTAACAAAAACAGAGCACTTGAGCAAAGCAACCATCAATACGATAAAGCAAAAGCCTCTGGATCCATGTGAGACACCTAATCATAGGCAAACAAGAAGATCTGTGCATGATCTTGCAGAACTTGGTATGTACTTGGATGAGGATAGAGCTCTTGTTGATATATAAGAAGAAGAATAGAGTTTGCATTAGTCTCAAACTCAGTCAAATGTATCCAATGAGGGGGTGGAGACATAGATCAAGAAAGTTGTGTCTTGATATGAAAATCTATGACATTTTTGGTGCTTATGCAAATGATCCAAAGGAGTTTCCATAATGAAATCATGTTCTCTAGCATTTTCGATTCACTATCTAGGTCCTTCATGGAATACACATTCAATCTTTATCTTGTGTGTGAAATTTTTAATCACTTTTATATTTCTTATATAGATTTTGGAGATGTCAATGGATCAAAATTTTGGGCACATTTTGAGCTCCAAAATTTTCAAAAAGTGACAAAAAATGTCAAAATCACATGTTTTAAGTTGATTTTCGAAATATATGTATACTGGTATAAAGGATCTTCTAACATAAGACGTAATTTCCTTGATTTTCGATGAGCAGTTTCTTTTTTATTGACATAGTTCTTGTTTGTTATGACTCATTGTTCTACCCTTGAGAGAGGGGTTGCTTTGAAGATATTACTTAAGCCTCTTCATGTTATATACTTTACCCTCACTTGCTCTCTTTGGTATTGATGGGTTGTGAGTGTTTCATGTTATGATGTTACCATCTACATATGATTTGGAGCCTATCATCATCTTGTACATGGATTATCCTTAATTGCAATATATAGCTCTTTGTCTACAATTTATGTATTTCTTGAGTCTATGCGTGTACGTTGTCTCATATGTGTTATTGATGAACAGATCCTCCCCTTTGAGAGTTCTTAACTTCTTTTCTCCTTCTGGAAGAATGTGTTCCACATAGTAATTTCCAACCCACATAGACAAAAGTTTCTTCTCTCCTTTCCTTTTGAAGAGACAATGATGATAGAGTAGGACTTTTAAACCCTTTTGCACTTTTGTTTCCCACAAGTAAGCACTCTGGGCTAGGAAACTTTTGCGTTGAATGGACTTAAGAGGAGAGTCCATGGTTTTCAATGCTACAAGGGTCTTAAAAATGCTCTTTGCTTCTTCGTTTGCCCCTGGGTATGTGCACATAATCTACTATGGCAACTTTGATACCTTGTTATCTTCTCTTCTTTTAACCATCTAAGCAGAATCTCTTCTGAGTTGAAGGAAGAATTTGTCACGAGGAAGGAGATGAGGAAGAGAGCTCATACACACTCTCACAATCAAATAGGAGCATACAAGCATACACATTGAGGCAAGGAAGAATGATCTTCTTCTTCTTCTTCTTCTTCTTCTTCTTTTATTACATAAAAGGAATGTACAAGAATGACTTAAAACAACAATACAACAAGTGCAATATATAAAGAACAGTACATAAGGAAAATCCTAATGTTCGTGAATGAGTGAGTGCAATATATAAAGAACAGTACATAAGGAAAATCCTAATGTTCGTGAATGAGTGAGCTGGCAAGAAACAAATGTGCCATCACTCTGGGTAGATAAATCTAGTAAAGCTCAATGAAGTATCCCTTACATATAACGGCGTGACCAATATACATGTCAGAGAAATGAAAAAGTGACACATGTCATCCTAGATCATCACATGCTTAGCTTGATATCTCAACACTCCCCCTCAAGCTCAAGGTCATGTCCTCTAATCCAAGCATCTTCCGAAACTTCTTCAGCTTCTCTGCTCCAAGTCCTCGATACGCTTTGTTTAAGCATGAAAAACAGGGTTCCGTGCTAACTGTATGCTGCTAAGATTATCACAATAGATAGTGATAGGCTTTTGCACTTCCACACCTAATTCTGCAAGTAGCATCTCTAACCAGGATGCTTCACATGCTTCCATTGCAGCACCTCTATACGCAGCCTGAATACTCGACAAAGCAATAGTGGGTTGCTTCTTGCTTCTCTATGTAATAGCTTCACTTCCAAGTGAGAATAGAAAACCACTAGTAGATCTTCTATCCGGAATACTAGCAGCCCAATATGCATCGATGTATCCGTGAACCTGCAAAGCTACACAAGCTTCATAAAACAATGCATAATCCAAAGTAGTACTCACATACTGTAGAGTGCACCTCAGAGCATCTAGATGTGGCTTCTTGGGAACCTGCATAAATTGACTTTCAAGTCCAACAGTGTAGCTTAGATTAGGCCTTGTAATTGTGAGATATATCAAACTTCCCACAATTTTCGTGTACATAGTAGCATTTTCTAATGCTTCGCTTGATGTAGTATCCAATTTCAAATTATGATCTAATGGCATAGAAATTGGCTTACAATCAGCCATACCATACTTTTGGAGCATACTCAAGGCATACTGCCTTTGTGACATTCATATACCTGTTTCTATATGTATAAACTCAATGCCCAAGAAGTAGTGAAGCACACCAAGATCTTTCATGTCAAATTTTTGCATAAGGAGTTGCTTTACCTCTTTAATGCTTACTTCATTGTCACCTCCTACAATCGAGTCGTCAACATAAATAGCCACAATCGTGATACCATCATCACCCTTCCTTGCATATAATGAATGATTTGCATCACACATAGAAAATCCAATGGTGGTCAAATAATCAGCAATCCTTGCATGCCAAGCACGAAGGGCTTGTTTAAGTCCATACAAAGCCTTTTGCAACCTGCAAACATATTCTGGGTGCTTTGAATCTTCATATCCTTGTGGCTGGTCCATATATACTTCTTCTTGTAACTCACCATGTAGGAAAGCATTCTTCACATCCATCTGATGTAAAGTCAATCCTTTTAGCTACTGCAACAAGTGTTCTTACAGTAGACGTTTTAGCTACAGGGCTAAACGTTTCCTCATAATCAATGCCATATGTCTGTGCATATCCTTTTGCTACCAATCGTGCTTTGTACCTGCTTATGCTACCATCGACATTGTGCTTTACCTTGTAAACCCACTTGTATCCTATGGTTTCTTTCCTTGCATCAATGGAGCCAGCTCCCATGTATCGTTTCCATAAAGTGCAGCCATCTCATCCATAGTTTTTTTCCAATCTGCATTTCCAATTGCATCTTCAAAACAAGAGGGTTTAGCATCTTGTATTACCTTTTTCACGTAGGCACAATGACGAGCCATGTAACTATCATATGTCAATCGTTGCACTTAATTCCTCATCCTCCCATGTCTTCTTGGTCTTGGGTCATTTCTCCTTGTATCTGCATGTGCCTTTCTTACTCTTGGAGTGTTCACAGAGGGCAATCCAAGTTCCTGATCAAGGCTCTTTTCTGAACCGCTTGAATCTCCATCAATGTCTTCCAAACTTGTAGATGTTTTGCTACTAGCAGAAAACTTTTCTTTACCTTCCTTGGATGTATTTGATGAATTTGTTGGACTGAAATTTTCACGCAATCTTCCACTCCGTGGATTTGAGTTGGAACTATTGCTTGGTGATGCATCCGGTCCACTCAAAACTTGAGATTTTGCACTTTCTTTTTCAGTATTTTCTTTGTCATTTGGTTCAAGATTAAGTCCATCTTTGGCATCTACATAGAAGCTTGACATTTCATCAAACACCACATCTCTACTTACCTTCACTTGTCGTGTGAGTCGGTTATAACATTTATATCCCTTTTGCTAAAGGGAGTATCCAATGAAAATACGTGTTTTTGCTTTTGGATCAAGCTTCATCCTCAACTCATCTGGAACATGTACATATGCAATACAACCAAAAACTTTCATATCTGATAAGTTTGGCTTTTTACCTGTGAACTTCTCGTCAGGTGGAACTTGATGTTCAACAGCAATCGGAGTTTTGTTCATGATGTATACAGCTGTGTGCATAGTTTCTGGCCAATAACAATGAGGCATATTCTTCTCAGCCATCAAGGCTCTTGCTATTTTTGCAATATGTCTAACTTTGCATTCAACAACTGTTGTGGTGTGTACCTGCATGAAAATTGACGTCGAATTTCATGACTTTTTAGAAAGTTTCTATACTCATTTGACATATATTCACCTCCTCCATCAGATCTTAATATTTGAATATACTTCTCTGTTTGCTTTTCCACCATAGCTTTAAAATCCTGGACGTGAGTGAACACCTCTCTCTGTGTATGGTCATCAATGAAAGTAACATAAAACTTGCAACCGCCCATAGATCTGGTCTTTGCAGGACCCAAAATATCTTTATGTACTATTTCTAGCACATTCTCACTAACATGCTTGTCATGCGGAAATGATGCTTTTGATTGTTTACCAAATTGATATGCTGCACATACCTTTTGCATTTCTTCAACTTTGAAATTCGGTAGTCCATTGACAATCTCCTTTGATTGCATCGATTTCAGCCTTTGCAAGTTTGAATGTCCAATTCGTTTGTGCCATATCTCTATATCAGCAATAACCCTTGCACCTTTTGCAAACATTGCACCTTTTGCAAACATGGCTTCATTCATTTTAGGAAATTTTCACGTTTAAGGTGAACATCCTACCCACTTTGTTTCCTTTGGCAATCAATCGTCCATCTTGTTTGTACTCTTCTACATATAACCCATCAACATTGAAACTGACTTGTAATCCTTGGTCAACCATTTGTCCAACAGAATCCAGATTCTTTGTTATATTTGGAACATGCAACAGATGAGCAAGATGTTTTATCTTCCTGTCCTCCATAGATAATGCTATGTTTCATGTATGCTCGATAGGGTGTGATGTGTCATCACCTATTTCAACATATCCAAGAACTAGCAATTTTTGCAAACTACTACATCGTTCCGCATGACTAGTCATGTGATTTGAAGCACCTAAATCAATGTGCAATCACTCTCGGTAGATAAATCTAGTAAAGCTCAATGAAGTATCCCTGACGTATACTGGCGTGACCAATATATATGTCAGAGAAATGAAAAAGTGATACGTGTCATCCTAGATCATCACATGTTGAGCTTGATATCTGTCACATAATCCTAGTAGGAGATGGTTGAACCACGCTCTAAGAGAGCGGATTAGCAAGTAATCCTCAACCATGGCTTTTGGGGCAAGTGTTTAGCGGTTAGCCCATCGCACTCCTAACTGGGAGGTTGTGAGTTCAATTCCCAACATTGGTATCAGAGCCTAGTTGAGAAATTGGGCGAGACGGAGGTTCGCGCTTCATCCGTGGGCACTTGGAAAAAGCACTTATCTGTGGTGAGTGTGAAACTGGCCTTGGATGAAGGCGCATGGGCATTTGGGCACCCACGGAGGGTGGGATAGGTCCAAATTTGGTCCATGTGCTGGAGTTTGAGGTTGGTGGAAGCGCTCATGCATGGAAAGTGGGTCCAAGAGAGTCAAGAAGGTCCACAAGTGAGCATTGAGGCCAATGCTCATTCTAAGGGGGGAGGAATGTCACATAATCCTAGTAGGAGATGGTTGAACCATGCTCTAAGAGAGAGGATTAGCAAGTAATCCTCAACCATGGCTTTTGGGGCAAGTGGTTAGCCCATCGTACTCCTAACTGGGAGGTTGTGACAATGGTTGAACCACGCTCTAAGAGAGAGGATTAGCAAGTAATCCTCAACCATGGCTTTTGGGGCAAGTGGTTAGCCCATCGCACTCCTAACTGGGAGGTTGTGAGTTCAATTCCCAACAATATCTCAATAGAATTTTATCGGATCAATATTTTTTTCTCTTCTTTCTTTAACTTCTGCTCGAAATTTGTGGTCACTTTTTTCCTCTCCCTCGATCTTTGACAAGTTCATTGAGTACCATAGATTCTTCTGTTGGTTCCTCTTTCATTTCTTTGTCTGCTGACTTTTGCCCAAATGTAGAGTAAAACATGGGCAGGTCTGCACTTCCACCATCCATTGCCTAAAGTTTCCAACTTTTGAGTTTGTCATCGAGTCTTCCTCTTCCATTAGCCGGAAGAAAAGCTACTCTCTATGAGCGCAACAACAAGGAAGCTTCTTGGAGATTTCTTCAAATCTAAGCACCATCTCATAACTTAGTGAATTTCTAACTCCCAAGATGATGCTGGACACGTCCACTACATGATTGGAAGGACTCCCAAAGGTTGCATGGCCAAGGGTGGAGAAGCCAGTGCTGACATCCTCCACACCACAACTAAAAGGGATGATGTCTTGGGTCCCGATGTGGCTAGTAAGAAGTATTGGGTAATGGCCCATAACCTTGGCATGGTCCACTAGGCCACTTGTAACTATCTTTGTTTTTTTTTTTTTTTTTTTTTTTTTCCACCATTTGTCATTCTCTAGCACCTAGAAACGTTATGTGTACATGGTAGACTATCATCGTAGAGTACACCATTTTGAAACATTTTGATCCAAGCTTGTTTATCACATAGCTATTTATCAACCAAATAGATAATAAGGCAACCACCCTCCTACGACCAGCCCCTTGCATCAAGGGAGAACACCCAGCAGCCAAGGGTGCCATATGGGTGACAAGCCATAGAGGTATTGTGGCGACCACTTTGCTTAAATTAGGTGAGCAACCTTTGCTAAAACTTGAGTGACGAACCTTGCTAAAACTTAGGTAATCAACCTTGGTAAAATTTGGGAGAACAATCTTGCTAAAACTTGGGAATTGATTCTTGACTTGCCAAGCGACCATCCCTTTGACTTACCATGGTTGACCTCTGCTTGGATGGGTGATCATATGTATGTACTATGGGCTCTTTGCAACCAACAATCCGTATGGTGGGGGACCTCCTATTCCATGTCAACCGGCTTTGATCACAAGTTGGTTGACCCACTCTTTGAGCACAAGTTGGACAACCACATCTCAACATTATGGGCGACCATCAGCCTCCTAGGCAACCACCTTTACTCAAATAGGGTGACCACCATGCTCTTGAATATTGGCGGACCTCCACCTCTATGAACTCGCTGTCTTCCCCTTTTGGTTTGAGTTGCCATCGATTTCGGCAACCACCCACACTTAGCAAGGGTGAGGACACATTCTTTGTATGATTTTCACTTGGGTGACCTATCATTTCTGGAATTTGGAGGAATTGGGAGACTACACCACTTGGAAAAAGTCATATCTAGACAACCACACATTGTACCTTGGAAACTTAGAGGACTTCGTTTGAGCAATCCTATGTGAGTCTCCACTTTGCATCTGCATAAGCTTCCATGGACTTTAAATCGATTATCCCTCTTCACTTCATGAAGACTTCCTTCTTGTGCAAATATAAAACCACATTTGTTGGGTCATACAATGATCTTATAGGTATAATGTAATAACTAGGACTACATAGAGTTCCTCTAGAAGCAGCCCTACTAATTAGAAGTTAACCATACTATCTCAACGCTAAATATGTAGAGGCTGATAGAGCAGAGCTAACTAAACTAGAAAAATTGAGTACAATTGTTCTAGTTGAACATTTAACTCTTTTCTATGGTGATAGTGCCTAAGAAGGATATAGGAAAGATAAAAGTTTGCCTTGATTTCCAAACCCTAAACAAAGCTAATATCGAGGAGGGATTTCCACCAATCATTTACTGCAGGGTTTGGAGGAAGTGCTGGCCATGTTTTGTTCAACTTTCTGGTTATGTTGGGTTCGCATATCATGAATATATTTCAAGGTGTATCTTCAAAACTGTAATACATGAATTAATACACAACAGAATATAAAAAAATATGTAGAAAGAGAAGAGGAAACTTTGAAACTTCAATGTATTAATGAAAAAGGGCAGTTACATAGCAGAACATATGAAAAATCAGCAGCTGTCCCTACATTAAAATAATGAAGTTTAACCTAAAAGCTGAGGAGAAAGCTGAGAGATAGCATTGAAAAGGCATGAAGAGGCTGAACACATGTTTTGGGCTGAGGTAAAATCTGAGACTTTGGGGTGATTTGGATCCATATCTCTTTCTCTAAACCAGGTTGCATATTTGGAGAGGGAGTAAAACATCTGAATCGGGGTAGGATGCAGGGATCTAATGCTAGATCATGACATTGCTCTTGATGCAACATTGATTATCTGCTCCAGGGAAATTTTTATCTGTCTGGTGTGTGACTTCCGCATTATGAATTGTTTCTGTTATCAATCCTATGTAATAGTTTTGCATGTATCATTCACTGCATACACAAAAAAATTAGTAGTAATAAATGATGGCATGCACTTCTAGTTAGCTCGTCAATCTTTCAAATTTATAACCCAACAAGTGCAATGTCAAATTGTTGTCTTTTTAGAGAAATCAATGTCCGTGATTCTTGTAACAATATAATAAGCTCAAACTGCAAGGTGATACCACTGTTTGAGAAAGTTTTGAGTGCAAGTGATGCTGGAAAAGTTGGGCGGCTTGTACTTCCAAAAGCCTGTGCAGAGGTATGTGTTTATTATTTTTTCCATAGAACATTCACGTTTAATATACTAACTCAGGTTTGCTTTGTGACATATCCTGTGACAGGCATATTTTCCGCCCATATCACAACCAGAAGGTGTCCCATTGGCTGTTCAAGATATAATTGGGAAAGAATGGGTGTTCCAATTCCGTTTCTGGCCAAATAATAATAGCCGTATGTATGTATTAGAAGGAATTACACCCTGCATACAGTCAATGCATCTTCAAGCTGGTGACACAGGTACATCTGGGAAAAAGTTCCTGTATACACGTGAGCATGACACCTACACACACACACACACACACACACACACACACACACACACACACACACACACACACACACACACACACACACACACACACACACACACACACACACATATGCAGGCATGCACACATGCACACATGCACACAGACACAAAGACACACATTTACAGACAACCTTGGAATAAGGTGATTTGTCCTATCTTTTTTCAGTAATCTTCAGTAGACTTGATCCTGAGGGAAAGCTTTTACTGGGTTACAGAAGAGCATCAAATTTAGCAACCAATGAGGTTAGTATTGTTTCTGGTTGAAGTCTTTAATATTCAACCAAAAGGTTTCAAACTATTTGATTTCTCTTTTGAACTTGGGAAGGGGAGTCTTCTCTATTTCTCCATAATCTACAAAGATCAATATCCCGGAAGATTTCATCTAGAGAAAATGTTTCAGTGTACTATAAGATCTAAGGAGAGATGTAATGGGGCCTGTTATGATTATCTCCAATCTACACAAAGAGATGGAAATAATGATACCAATCTGGTTGGGTGAGATCTTTCATGCATCAAAGATTGATGCATTTCTTTATTCTACATTCCTTTCGACCTTTGTGCACATCTTGATGAAAATGTAAGCTGGATTGTGAACGAGCTCCAGATATGGATACTAGGACCTTTTGCAACAGCGTAGCCACAGGAAATGCTCTTGAATGAATGACTCTCCTCCCAACCATATGCCTCTATATATAGCTCTCTCCAAGGGACTGCCTGCATGGGCAGGTGGATACTAACCATCCAAGTGTCAGCCATGTAACTACATGTGCGCCAAGTGTCCGAGTTAGCCAGAGTTACTGGATGCTTCTAGAAGGTTCTAGAGTTCTTTGGGCAAAATACTCTCCCCATGTACCCCATGGGGGTTGAACCCAAGACCTCCTCCTTCACACCCTTGAGTCTTAACCACTAGGCTAAGTGGATTACTTGGTTACAAGAGTAAATGACCTACCAGTAAGTCTAGACTCGAGAACTTTGGCCACACATACGGATGACCAAACGGAGTCAGATTTCAGATCTGTCTGAACCAGTCGGATCCTTAGATCACAGACTTACTTTATTACATTCTTCCCTCCTTGGAAAATATTTTCGTCCTTGAAAATTAGAGCTATACATACTGTAGGCAACCCTCGAGCCTCATGTTCTAAAACTTGAAGAACATGCATTCATTCAAACAAGTTATTTACTTAGAACTTGAAAGTAAAAAACCTTATCATATTCTAGATCTTGAAGAAGATGATCAGTTTATCCACTTAAAACTTGAAAGTAGAAAACCTTCTTTATTTGGGACGAATCTTAAAACTTGAAAGCTGGAAAACGTCGTTGGATTGTGGAAACTTTTTCCCATGTTGAATTTTCTCCAGTTCCATCCTTCCATTTTACTAAGCACTCTTCCTACAAGTGACTTCTTGTTCGTTTATCTCGGGTGCAAAGTATCCTTTCAGGTTCACGAGGAATTGTTTCACTTACTGGAAGTGGAAGTATGACCTGTTGTCCAACTAGATTATCTGAATCTGTCACACTCTTCCTAAGTCGACTAACATGGAACACTCGATGAATCCAACTATCATATGGAAGTTGTAATTCATAAGCCCACAAACCAACTTTCTTGGTGATTGGAAAAGGACCGCAATATCTAGGCGACAACTTGGCGCATTGACCAGTCTTGAACTTTTCCGATCTTTCAATAATACGAAGATAAACTTGATCGCAAACCTAAAAAATAACATCTCTTTGCTTCGGATCGGCATAAGCCTTTGCACGATCTTGAGCTTTCTTTAAGTTTTCTTTAGCTAACTTAAGTTTAAAGTTCATGTCTTGAAGGAATTCTTGAGCTACTTGAACTCGTTCATTTTGAAGTCCCACTCCATATGGAGACCTAGGTTGGAACCCATACATCAACATGAATGGACTAAATTCAGTTGATGAATTCTTTGCACTGGTATAGGAAAACTCTGCTAAAGGAAGATAGTCTTCCCAATCAGTCTGTTTGTAAGTAACATAAGCTCTAAGTATGTCTTCCAAGATTTGATTGACTTTCTCTGTCTGTCCATCCGTCTGTGGATGTTAAGCTGTACTTAAACTTAGTTTAGTTTCAAGTCTACTAAAGATTGCCCGCCAAAAATGACTTATAAATCGTGCATCTCTATCAGAAATTATGTCTACTGGAAGACCATAGAGTCTTTAAAGTTGATTTACAAATATTTTTGCAAGTTCTGGAGTCTTATAAGTAGTCTTGACTGGAATAAACTGAGCAAGTTTAGTCAATCGATCAACTACAACCCAAACTGAATCAAAGCCTTTCTGAGTGCGAGGTAATCCAGAAATGAAATCCATGGAAATACTTTCCCATTTTCCTTTGGGAATTTCCAAAGGATGCAGCAATCCTCCAACTTTAAGTCGTTCAAACTTATTGACTTGACATTTATGGCACTTTGATACATAGTTTTGCACGTCTCGATGTAAACTAGGCCAATAAAAATGTCGTTTCACTAACTCATAGGTTCGGTCAATACCAGGATGTCCTGCACTTGGAGCATCATGGCATTCGAAAAGTACTTGATTTCGTATGTCCGGCATACTTGGAACACAAACCTTACCTTTATAAAGCAAATATTCATCTTGGAGAGAATAGTGTTTAAACTTTCTCTCAGAAGTACTTGCTTCATTTTGTTGAGCTTGATCAGCTGCATCCCATGCTTGACTGTAGCTTGGATCTTCTTTGCAGCTTCCTTTCAAAGTTGAAATAAATTCACTTTGAATTTGTACAAAACTTAGGTTGTTGAGCATAGGCATCCGACTTAGGGAGTCTTCCATTGCATTGAACTTTCCTTTTCTATACCTTAGTTCATAATCGAACTCTTGTAACTGTTCGGCCCATCTTGCTTTTCTACCTCTCAGATCTGGTTGGTTTATAAACCACTTGATGCTCTCTTGATCAAAGACTATGGTTAACTTTGATCCATACAGGTAATGGCACCATTTCTTCAGAGCATTTATAATAGCGAACATCTCTTACTCATAGGTAGAGTAGTTTTGCTAAGCAGGACTTAGCTATGGATCGACCATTTTGGCTTAGTACTTCTCCTACCGCAGATGAACTTGCATCTGTTTTTAATTGGAAAGGCTTGTTCGGATCTACAATTTGTAGAACCGGGGCCGAAGCTAAAGCAAGTTTAAGTTCTTGAAAACTCTTTGCTTGTTCCTCTTTCCAATTTATCTTCTGATGCTTCCCTTTGAGTTGATCCGTCAAAGGTACTGCAATCTTGGCATATCCAGCCACAAACTTCCGATAATATCTTGCCAATCCGAGAAAACTTTGTAGTCCTTGAATCGTCTTGGGATCAGGCCATTCAAGAATCATTTGGACCTTTTTAGGGTGAACTTTGATTCCTTCCGCGGAAATAATATGGCCTAAATACTTTACTTCTAGGGTAAAGAATTCACATATTGACTCTTACCGTAAAGTTTATTATCGCGAAGAAGTTGAAAAACTTTTTTCAAGTGCTCTAAGTGACTTTCATGACCTTTACTGTAGATCAGAATATCATCGAGAAAATCTACAACAAATTTTCCCAAGTACAGCTTAAGCACTTGATTCATTAAAGTCATAAATGTTGCGGGTGCATTTGTCAACCCGAACGGCATCACTAGAAACTTGTAGTGACCATACTTTGTTCGAAAAGCTGTCTTGGGAATATCATCATCTTTGATTCTAACCTGATGATAACCTTGGCGTAAATCAATCTTAGAAAAGACTTTAGCTCCCTTTAAGCTATCGAAAAGATCTTCGACCAGCGACATGTGATACTTGTTCTTTACAGTAAGATTGTTTAACGCCCTATAATCTACGCACAGCCTCATAGTTCCATCTAGTGGGGGTCGACGTATGGAAAGAGAGTGAATGAGAGAGACTCTAGATAGAGATCCTAAAATACAATCTACGGTGCTCTGTCCACCACTACGCAGAAATCAAGTGAAAGCGCTTGATCCTAGCCACCTATGCATCCCATTATAGACCTCCTCGAGGTGCCCCGGAAGTGTCCACAAAGATCCATTGCAATTCTAGACTGCAATGTGCACCTCCTGTTGTGTTGTCTCATAGGCCGCGAATCCCTAGTCAATGGGCCGTCCATCAATGATGACACGACTGTCTCTGTATAGGGCACGATGTCCCTCCCGTCTTGCCTGGAGGACACGCGGCATGCATGCACGTATGTGCTCTACCTGCATCCGTGTGAGGTCGTCATCCAAATAGATGGGAGTGCCCGGTGTAGTGCGTAGTACCGCTCGTCGTCTGAGGAAGTCTCTCCTCCCGGCCTCATCTGAGAACTTAAGTGCTCTGCTCCGTGTGGTGTCCCGTCTTGCTCTCCAGGCTCTGGTGAAAGGTAGAGGCTCATCCGCGGGGTATCCAAGTAGTGTGCACTAGCGACGCCCGTCCTTCTCTGGTGATCTGTCTGTCTCTGTGAGGCCGGAGACGCGAACATTGAGCCTGCGAGCCTGTCGCATCCCCTCCTCCTCAATGGTGGTGTGTACTATGTGGATCTCCTCATGGTGATTGTTCTTCTTTGTCTCCTGTCGAAGGTTCTTTTTTACAACCTCGACCCATCCATCTTTCTTAGTCTCAAGCTCGCTCTGAACCACCTCCATGCACTCCTTCTTCATAGTCACTCGAATGTCCTCTAACTCTGGGGCGATCTCCCCCTCCTCACGTATGCTGTCCAGTTTCGTTCTCATATCAGTAAGCTCAGTGTGCAACTCCTCATGGTCCCGTGAGTGCTGCTTGCGGATAGCAAGAAGCTCTTCCCGAAGGGACTCGTTTTCCTTCTCCAAGGTTGCCACCTTGGCTTCGAGGGCAACGACTCTGCGGGTAACCCTCTTCAGTCAAGAGTCTCCTTCTTTCTTATGTTTTCCTATCAGTTCTCGGAGGGTATGCTCTAAGGTGGCCAATTGTTCCTCCAACTTGGGAGCCATGGAAGAAGAGGGAGAGAGAGGATTAGGGTTAGGGTTAGGGTAAGGATTAGGGTTAGGGCTCAAGGTAAGGATATATATATATATATATATATATATATAGAGAGAGAGAGAGAGAGAGAGAGAGAGAGAGAGAGAGAGAGAGAGAGAGAGAGAGAGAGAGAGAGAGAGAGAGAGAGAGAGAGAGAGAGAGAGAGAGAGAGAGAGAGAGAGAGAGAGAGAGAGAGAGAGAGAGAGAGAGAGAGAGAGAGAGAGAGAGAGAGAGAGAGAGAGAGAGAGAGAGAGAGAGAGAGAGAGAGAGAGAGAGAGAGAGAGAGAGAGAGAGAGAGAGAGAGAGAGAGAGAGAGAGAGAGAGAGAGAGAGAGAGAGAGAGAGAGAGAGAGAGAGAGAGAGAGAGAGAGAGAGAGAGAGAGAGAGAGAGAGAGAGAGAGAGAGAGGGAGGGAGGGAGGGAGGGAGGGAGGGAGGGAGGGAGGGAGGGAGAGAGAGAGAGAGAGGAGAGAGAGAGAGGGGGGGGAGAGAGAGAGAGAGGGGGGGGAGAGAGAGAGAGAGAGAGAGAGAGAGAGGAGAGAGAGAGAGAGAGAGAGAGAGAGAGAGAGAGAGAGAGAGAGAGAGAGAGAGAGAGAGAGAGAGAGAGAGAGAGAGAGAGAGAGAGAGAGAGAGAGAGAGAGAGAGAGAGAGAGAGAGAGAGAGAGAGAGAGAGAGAGAGAGAGAGAGAGAGAGAGAGAGAGAGAGAGAGAGAGAGAGAGAGAGAGAGAGAGAGAGAGAGAGAGAGAGAGAGAGAGAGAGAGAGAGAGAGAGAGAGAGGGGAGGGGGGAGAGAGAGAGAGAGAGAGAGAGAGAGAGAGAGAGAGAGAGAGAGAGAGAGAGAGAGAGAGAGAGAGAGAGAGAGAGAGAGAGAGAGAGAGAGAGAGAGAGAGAGAGAGAGAGAGAGAGAGAGAGAGAGAGAGAGAAAAGAAAGAAAGAAAGAAAGTGTTTTTACGTCTATTAGGAGGCCGAACTCGGCCTATGAGACAAATCGATGTACATGGGTGTATCTTCTGTCAATCAGAAAAGATAAAAGTGCTGAAAAGAAACTGGTTAAGCTGATATAGATCTCCGTAGTGTGCATGTGGGGATACCCATGAAAGTGGTGGGGGGTGTATGGAGTGCGATATCTATGATAGTCTATATGCAAAAGGGTAGTACAACAACCATGAGAATGCATCTAAAACGACTAACTAGCTCCATCCTGTGCTAGTGGGTGGGATGTAATATGTGATACATAGGTGGAGGTGGAGTCAGGGCCACTCTGATGGCTGCAACGGGATCGGCCATCATTTGGGATCGTCTCTCCTCCATGGCGCGATGGTCACAAGCCTGGATCTCCGCAATCTGGTGTCGGTGAAGTCTCGGGGCCCGATATCCTATATCACGGGGTCGTCTCCTAGCTCGAGATATCTGAACCTGCTGAAGAGTCACCCCGCTCGGTATGTGGGCTGAGGGGGGGAGGGCTGCAGCACGTCGTGGAATAAAGAAGTCAGTGAGCTGACTCTGTCTCCCTCCTGTATGGAGTGCTACAGTAGGCTGGAGTAGGGAATCTCTGTGACTCTGTATCTCTAGTAAGAATCGCCCGAGCTGTCGCTGGTCTCTAGAGTCCATGATCTCTCGGAGGGTGGGCTGCCCTGCAAACAGAGTCTCGTATCTGCCTCTGATGCCATCATATGCGCTACATCTGCATACAAAGTGCTCCTCATCCTCCATCTCTACTCTGCATACTCTGCATATCCGCTCCTCTCTGGGAATGTCTGCGGCTCTGCCCGTCTCAATCTCGAGTCGGTGTGATGAGACTCTCAGCTGGCCAATCGCTACCCTCAAGCTATGAGGCATGTGAGTATCCATGTAGCGTGGTCGCTGGATGAAACCGTCAGCTAGTATGTCTATGAACTGGTCTCGATAGTGCGATAGTCTCGATCCCATGTGTGGTGTGTGCCATGTCTGACTAATGTAGAGCTGCCAGAGATCCTGTCTGAGCACAACATTCCTCTCACGACGAGAGAGGTGGATGTGAGGTGAGTCTGGGTCATACTGAAAAGGCGGCAATCTGTCCATATCAAGTCCATGACTATCAAACCAGACTCTAACCTGAGTGTACCAAGCTCTCTCATATCCTAACTCTGATATCTGTATAGATGCCTCAAGAGCTCTGTGTGTGAGTCTATCTGTAGGGAGGTCCCTAATCCTCTGAATAAAGCAGATAGTCTGGAATAGTGCCTCTACTGCCATGGGTGGTGCAGCTAGCTCTGCCCTGATGATGTCATGTGGCACCGACTGTTTCCCACGAAATAATCGCGAGATCATACGTACCTGTGGCCTCTCGATCGCACTCCACTGGGTGACTGTGAGACCTGGGGCCCAAACCGTCGCAGCATACATCATAGCTGGTCTGACCAGTGTGTCAAATAGCCAGCCCTTCGTGCGGGGCTCCTGGAAGTGTGCTTGGTGACATCTCCGCTCTAACATGGCTAAAGCTGCATATCCGCGTGTGAGTCTATCGGTGGCTGCCTGTCTCATGCTGAAGGGGCCAGGCAAGCTCGTGAATGTGACTCCGAGATAGACATAGGAAGTGACCACCTCAATCTGTCCACCACCAGCTCTGAATCCTGCTCCATTCCTCACCATGGGGGAGGTGTGGAAGATCATGACCTTGGTCTTGCCAAGGTTTACTGTCAAGCCCCTCTGTGTACAAAACTCATCCAGGGCCTCAAGGTGGCGCTGTAATCCCTCGGGTGACTCTGAAATCAAGACAATGTCATCGGCATATAATAAAATGTGGACATGTGTACCTGCGAGGTCTGCACCCTCTCCTCCAGCTCGGAGAATGTAGTCCTCAATCTCGTCAATGTAGAGACCAAATAGAGTGGGAGAGAGTGGGCAGCCTTGCTTAACACCGATGGTGCTAGCAATGGCCTCAGACATACCTCCTGGACACCGTACCCTCCCAGTCACCTGCTCATAGAGTGCATAGATGGCCCAAATCATCCCTGATGGTACTCCCAAGCTCTGGAGGCGTTGGAAGAGCCTCTCTCGCGGCACTGTATCAAAAGCTTTGCGGAAGTCCACAAAGCAGCAATATAGCCTCTTCTTCCGCACCCTTGCCCCATCAATGAGGCAGCGCAGAATGAAGATGTGATCAATAGTAGAGAAAGCTCGTCGAAAGCCTGCCTGGCCTCGTGCTCGTAGCCCCTCAGTCTCTGCATATGAACTGAGCTCTGCCTCAAGTATGGCACCGTATAGTTTGGCCATGGTGTGGCCAATCATGATGGTCCTGTAGTTCCCTGGATCCAGGGTGTCGCCAGATTTGTGGATAGGCACAATGGTGTGCCTAGTCCACTCCTCTGGGAAGCCCTCTCCTATAGCCCGGTTGAAGACATGTGCAATCAACGGGGCTATAGTGGAGGCTGCATATATGAGATGCTCGCTCTGCAATCCTGCGTGGTCTGTCGAACGTCCATGTCGAAGTCGTCGTATGGCCCTCTCAACCATCTTTGCTGTGAAGAGAGAAGAACTAGTAGGGCGAGGCTCAAGTGGCTGGGGAATGGGAGGCTGCCTAGGTACCTCATATAACCTCTGAGCATAATCATGCCATGTGTGTGGGTCTCCAATAGGTGTGGTCGGGCGTGGCTCTCGTAGGCTGCGCCATGCTGCAGCACTGTCCATACTCATAAAGAGATGGTATAGCTCAAGCTCCTGTGCCTCCTCAAAGGCTCGCCTCTTTCGACGTGTGAGAGTCTTCATCTGTCCCTTGGCCTCTCTCTCTGTGATCTCTCCCAATGCTCGCTGAGCTCGTAGTCTGCGGTAAAGATCTCTGCAATCCTCATCATACCAACGATGTTGTGGCATAGTCCCGGGAGGAGGTGTGTGACGAGAATGGATGGTGTGTGGGAAGGAGCTGATGGCTGATGTCTGAAGAACTGATGCTATCTGAGAGGTGAGTAGGGATAGTGGAGTGTAAGGATGAAGTAAGAGAAGACCCTGTCGACTCGAGCCGCATATATGTGAGCTAGCTCGTGTGTGAAGTGGATGGTGGTGTGTGGGATGCGTGCTACGGGTATGCGTGTAGGGGTGTCTCCCTTCAGGGAGAGTGCGAGGTATGTGTGATCGGCCCCAATGGGTATGGGTGGGATGGTGAATGAGGTAAGTAGGTGGATGGCCTCTCTGGACCCCATGACGTAATCTACTGTACTTCCCCCGCCATCTGTGACTGAGTGTGGTATGCATGTCAATCCTCCTGAGGTAGGCCACTGAGTCATCCCGTTATAGATAACGAGATTATGTCGAGAGCCTAGTCTGAGTAGGTGAGTGCCATAGTGAGTGTCTGTAGCGTCAGCTGAAGCTCGAGCTGTAGACTCATCCTCTATGGTATGTAGTATCTCCGGGTCTTCTGGGTCAAATATCTCACACTGATCATTGCCTGTCCTGGCATTGAAGTCTCCCATAAGGAAGACTTCCCCTAATGCAGAGTACTCTGTAATCTCTTCTGACAAGCAAGTGTATGGTGAGTCCTCCTCTCGATCTATGATAGCGAAACGCGAGCTAGAAGGAGCAAAGTAGCATAATGCTATGAAGATGATCCGCTCCTGCGAGAGCTGGAGTCGAATCCAAAGATATTTGGCCTGTGAATCACGTGCGACTATCTGTATCCTGCTCTGAAGTCCATCTCTAAAGAGTATGGCTACTCCTCCTGATCCTCGGGTGGTGTGCTGACGTGTACACTCTCTGTATGTGGACTCCCACTGAAAACCGTGGACACGAGGTAGGCCCCGGTCGGGGCTCTCATGTGTCTCTGTGAGCATAATGATGTCTTTGCCTTTGCGCACCTCTTCCAATCTCTCTGGGTGTGTCCATAGATCTCCATTGCAGTTCCAAACTGCAAGGTGTATCTCCTCGAGTGTCTCACAGGCCGCGAATCCCTATGGGATGGCCTTGCCATCAATGATGACACGACCATCTCTGTATGAAGCCTTCTTTCCTTCTTTGCGAGCTTGATGTACTCTCGGCATGCATGCACGACGGTGTGCTACCTGCATGGGTGTGAGATCATCGTCAAGGTAGATGGGGGGGCCATCAAGTGCTCTCAAAATCACCCTCTTGCGTAGGAAAGTAGATCTTATATCTTCGGAAGGGAAGTGTAGAATGAGAGCTCTCTTCTTCGTGGGGTCTCGTCCCGTTCTCCAAGACTTGATGAATGGGGGGGACTCCTCTTTGTAGCCGAGTATCTTGCATAGTGTCTTCCCATCGGACTCGGGGGTAGAGCCTTCTTTTTCTTCAATGCCCGTGATGCGTACATTGAGACGGCGGGCATGTCTCATCTTTTCTTCCTCAATAGTGGTGTGCACGATGAGGGCTTCTTCCTTTTGTGCTTTCTCTTTGGCTTCTTTTTTGATGTTCTTCTTCACTATGTCGATCCACCCTTCTTTGGTAGCTTCTAATTTGTTTTCCATGCTCTCGGTCAAGGATTTGGTGAGTTCTTCTTTGAGAGCTTCTGTCTTGTTCATATTAATCTGTCCTTCTTCGGGTGTAAGAGAGACCATTGAAGCTTTGAGAAGCTCCAATTCCTCTTTCATGTTTGCCCTCTCCTTAGCCCATTCTTCTTTCTCTTTCTGCCATGCTTCCCTCTCCTTATGATATGTTTCTACTTCCTTCTCGAGCTTTGAGAGGCGGCTGATGATGGCCGTGATAGTGGAGTCCACCATCTTCTTGTTTTCTTTGATAGCTATGGTCAGTTTGTCCTCCATTTTTGTCAAATCGTCCTTCTTAGCCGTAGCGCTCATTGCATTCGAAGATGAAAAAATGCTCAGAGTACTGAGCCTAAAGACTTGCGATGAAGACGGTAGCGCGCCCGATGCGCGATGGAGCAAGGGTGGGAGTGGCTAATAACTGTAGGAGACTAGGTTTTGGCTTAGGGTTAGGGTTAGTTTGGGAAACTAGGTTAGGCATTTTGGCAACCGGGTAGCATACAGAGATGGGGCTGAGGTGTGTGGTGAACCCTAACTGCAGGTGAGGGCGAGCTGTCCGAGGAGATGGAGAAGACCGGTGCGTGGGGGGGTGGGGGGCTGCTTCTGCATCAAGAAGGCAGCTGGAGGCGCTGCTTGCTGCTGTAGGGTGCTGACGGGCTGCCTCGACGGGATGCAACAGGGAGCGCCGACCTGCTGAGCGACGGCTGATAGACGGAACGTCAAAGATCGCGTCAGCGTGTCAGCTTCGTCAGTGTACCCTAGGTGTCAGAGCATGTGCGGGGCAGGTGCGGGGCAGGTGGAGAGAGAGAGAGAGAGAGAGAGAGAGAGAGAGAGAGAGAGAGAGAGAGAGAGAGAGAGAGAGAGAGAGAGAGAGAGAGAGAGAGAGAGAGAGAGAGAGAGAGAGAGAGAGAGAGAGAGAGAGAGAGAGAGAGAGAGAGAGAGAGAGGGGAGAGAGAGGGGGAGAGGGGGGGGGGGAGAGGGAGGGAGGGAGGGAGGGAGGGAGGGAGGGAGGGGGGGAGGGAGGGGGGGGGGGAGAGAGAGAGAGAGAGAGAGAGAGAGAGAGAGAGAGAGAGAGAGAGAGAGAGAGAGAGAGAGAGAGAGAGAGAGAGAGAGAGAGAGAGAGAGAGAGAGAGAGAGAGAGAGAGAGAGAGAGAGAGAGAGAGAGAGAGAGAGAGAGAGAGAGAGAGAGAGAGAGAGAGAGAGAGAGAGAGAGAGAGTAACGTCTTCCGAAGGCCAAACTTGGCCTATGAGACAAAACCATGTACAACTCTAGTAACCCGTGTGTAGAAATAAAACGGAATAGTACGCGTTACACAAAATTGTGTAGGCTGAAAAAGGCTGGAAACAACCACAGGATAGTGTACCGGGTGATGGAGAGGTAGTGGGGATAATGCAGTGGTGTGTGGCGAGATGTGGATCTGACTCTGCAGATAATGGCCACCTAATACATTGGGGCCCCATGACAAGAGTAAATATGTATATCCTAACTAGAGATAATGGGTGGAGGTGGGTGGAGTATGTGGTACATCGGCGGCTGTCTGAGTGCCTCTTGAAGGAGGGCTACCCAGGTGGTGGTGATGGTGCACTTGTGCTCCATCATGTGGTCATCGGCTATCACGATGCATAAGATATCCTCTTGGTATAGTCGTGGTCGTCCGTATCCAGCCCTATGTGGTCGACGTCACACTCTTTGTGCTCTTGCCTGCTGGTGGTGCTGGTGCACTTGTGCTCCATCATGTGGTCATTGGCTATCACGATGCGTAAGATATCCTCTTGGTATAGTCGTGGTCGTCCGTATCCAGCCCTATGTGGTCTACGTCGCACTCTTTGTGCTCTTGCCTGCTGGAGCTTCATCCCTATTCCTTTGGAAGGCGGGCCCATATGATGTAGCCCATCTCGTTGAAAGAATTGAGTAATGGTTTGGTGGGTACTCACCCACATCTGATGCGTGGGCTGTAGCGGTTGCTCTCGTCTCTGATATGCTACAGTGAGGAAACATCCCAACCTCCGTTGGTCTCCAGTGGTCATGCACAACTATAGTGACTCCTCTATGTGGAACTGTGCTTGTAGACCTGAGTATGCTCGCATCTCGTAACAAAGTGCTCCTCACTCTCTATCTCTGTATGGCATAGTCGACATCACCTCTCCTCTCCAGGGACTCCCTTGGCCTGACCACTCTCGATCTCCAGCTGATGTGATGAAACTCGAAGCTTCCAGTGACGACTCGGAGGTGGTATGGTAGGTATGTCTGCATGTATCACGGAATCTCAATGAAGCCTTGGCTTGAGATATGTAGAAAATGCTCGTGGTAGTGGAGCATTTTCGGTGGCAATGTATCCCTGGGGCTATTCCATGTGCTCTGTATGTATGTATGCCATATCTCCTATCGAATGCCCTATTCCTCTCTTGGTGGGAGAGCGAATAGGTGGGGGCGTGTAAGTCGTACTGAAGTGGTGGTAGTTTGTCTATATCAAACCCATGATGGGCCAACCAATCTCATGTCTTTGTGTACCATGAGGAGGTGTCTTCTGCTAATGCTATGTTGTGTGACGCCTGGAAAGCTAAATAAGTGATGCGCTCTGTGTCAATGCTCCGGATCCTGTGTAATAGGCATACGGTCTTGAATAGTGCCTCTACTAGCATCGGTGGTGCAATGAGCTTTGCTCTGATGATATCTTGTGGTACCAAAGGGTTGTTGCTGGCCATGGTGATGTAGCTAATCTCGGCCCCCATATGGCTGCTCCATACATGAGCGCTGGTGTAATCAAAGTGTCGAAGAGCCACCGCTTTGTGCGGGGCTCCTGAAAGTGTGCCTGGTGGCACTCCCTCTCCATTTAGGCTAGTGCTGCGTATCCACGTGTGATGTGATTCCGGGCTGCCTGAGACATAGAGAAAACCCCAAAGGCCGTCGTGAATGTTACTCCGAGATAGATATATGATCCGACTACCTTAATCGGTCCGCCTATTGCTGTGAAAGAACTATGTCTCCTCACATGTGCTGATGTATGAAGAATCATAACCTTGGTTTTGCCAAGGTTCATAGATAGTGCTCTATTTATGCAGAAGTCATCTAGGTCGCGTAGGTGGTGTTGTAGACCTTATGTGGACTCTGAAACCAGCACAATATCATCAACGAGAGAGAGAGAGAGAGAGAGAGAGAGAGAGAGAGAGAGAGAGAGAGAGAGAGAGAGAGAGAGAGAGAGAGAGAGAGAGAGAGAGAGAGAGAGAGAGAGAGAGAGAGAGAGAGAGAGAGAGAGAGAGAGGAGGGAGGGAGGGAGGGAGGGAGGGAGGGAGGGAGGGAGGGAGGGAGGGAGGGAGGGAGGGAGGGAGAGAGAAAGAAAGAAAGAAAGTCATATTAACGTCTATCAAAAGGCCAAACTTGGCCTATGAGACAAAACCATGTACAATTGTGGTCATCTTTGTGTATCGATGAAAAAGAAAGTACTCACTACATAACAGAACTATGAAGACTGAAAACAGCAAGATGATGTACTTAGCAATGATGGAGTAGTGGAGATAAAGTAGTGGTGTGTGGGGGGAGCGTGGCTCTGACTCTGCAGATAATGACCACCTACTACATGGGGACATATGTGGGAGTGAATATGTATAGTGGTATAGATGGGTGGATGAGGGTGGAGTATATGGTACATCGGCGGTGGACTCAACATCTCCTGCAAGAGGGCTACCCAAGTGGTGGTGGTGCGCCGATGCTCCATCATGTAGCCGTGGGCTATCCTGATGCGAGAGATATCCTCATGATGGAGTCGTGGTCGTCGATACCCTGTCCTACGTGATCTGCGTTGCACTCTCTGTGCCGCTGCCTGCTCGAGCGTGAGCCCTATGCGTCTCGAAGGCTAGTCTGTCTTATGTGGCTTAAGTCGCCGAAAGAATTGAGTAATAGTGTGTTGGGTACCCGCCTGTGTTTGACGTGTGCACTGTAACATCTGCTCTTGTCTCTCATATGCTTCCGTGATGTAGCGACCCACCCTCCACAGGTTTCCTATGGTCATGCACAATTGGAGTGACTCCTAAATCTTGAACTGTGCTCGTAGGTCTAAGTATGCCGGGCATCTTGTAATCAAGTGCTCTTCACTTTCTATCTCTCTATGGCAAAGTGGGAACCACCTCTCCTCTTGGGGGATTCCTCTGGCCCGACCTCTCTCGATCTCGAGCTGATGTGATGAAACTCGAAGCTTCCCAATGACGACACGAAGGTGGTGTGGTAGGTATGTCTCCATGTAACCTGCGATCTCAATGAAGCCCCGATCTGAGATCTCTAGGAAATGCTCATGATAATAGAGCATTTTCGGTGGCACTGGATCTCTCTGGCTGACCCATGTCGTTTGTATTTATGTATGCCATATCTCTTGACGGATGATCCTATTCCTCTCTTGGTGGGAGAGCTAGTAGGTAGGGGCGTGGGAGCCAGAATGCACTGGTGGTAGTCTGTCCATGTCAAGTCCATGGTGGCCAGTCTCGTGTCTGTGCATACCATGAGGAGTGTTGGAGTTAGACGTCTGCAGAAGCACGCGAACAGCACAAGGAAGAAGAAGAAGCTTGGAGCACAACACACAATACTGACTGTATTACTAGAGAATGTACAAAGATAAGTAGCCCATTAGGGCAATAGGCGTATATACAAGTCTGGGGAAAAAAACCTCCTAAAGAGGGAAAAAAGTGCCCTGGCGGTCCTAGTGTGTTCTCACATCACTACCTAAATATATAAACAAATCCCCCCTGGGAGTGATGCGGTGAACAAGGAGCTGGCACTCATGTATAAGGAAGTGCCAAGCTATGTGGAAAATCACTCCACAAAAGGAAGTAAGCCCAAAGCTTTGCGGAAAGCTTCAAACTTCTCCCTAGGCAGAGCCTTTGTGAAAAGGTCTGCTATGTTCTCCTGCGTGGGCACATATGCCAACCTTATCTCCCCAGCAGAGAACCTCTCCCTGACATAGTGATAATGCACCTCAATGTGCTTAGTGCGAGCATGGAACACAGGGTTCCTCGCAACTGCCAATGCGCTCTGACTGTCAGTGAAGATGGTGGTGGCAGAAGACTGGCCAACACCCAAATCAGCCATAAGGCGTCTGAGCCACACACACTAAACAGTCGTTGTGAAAGCTTCCCTATACTCAGCCTCACAACTGGAAGTGGCCACAGTAGGCTGCATCTTGCTCAACCAAGATATACATGAGCTACCAAGCATGAAGCAAAAACCACTAGTGGACACACGAGTGTCATAGCAACCAGCCCAATCTGAGTCAGAAAAAGCATGCAAATCCGGCGGTAGTGATCCCCCCTTGGGATAAAACAACCCAAGTAGCCGAGTACCACTCAAGTAGCGAAAGATGCGCTTAACCGCCTTCGAATGCGTGACTCCTGGGCAATGCATAAACCTGCTCATCTGTGAGACAATAAACTGAATATCTGGCCGAGTAATGCATAAATAAATCAAGCATCCAACAGCCTGCTGATAGAGAACAGCATCAAATGCATCTCCAGCATCATAAAGACTCAATCGTAAACCTGTCTCCATAGGAGTGGCAATAGGCTTACAGTCTTCAAGGCCAAAACGCTGCAATAATGTGTCAATATATTTCGTTTGACACAAAGCCATTCCACCATCAACTTGCATAAACTGAATGCCCAATAGTGATGCAAATGCCCCAAATCAGACATCTCAAATGAGGCATGCAAATCAGCTTTGAAATCAGCAATATGCTTCTCAATATGACCAATGAGCAGCATGTCGTCAACATAGACAACAATGATCAGAAGCACATCATTAGCACGCTTAACATATAAGGTGCTTTCAGTTGGACTATTCTCAAAACCATGTGCAACCAGATAGGCATGTATCTTCTCATACCAAGCACGCGGTGCTTGCTTTAAACCATATAATGCCTTCTTTAACCTGCACACCTGGTTTTCATGCCCTTCCTGCACAAAGCCAGGGGGCTGAAAAGCATACACTTCTTCATGCAAGTCACCATTCAGAAATGCTGTTTTAATGTCCAACTGATATACATTCCAACCATGATGGGTTGAAAGTGCACAAATGCTCCGAACAGTAGTCATATGGCATGTAGGTGCAAAGGTCTCATCAAAATCAATGCCTCTTTCCTGCGCATAACCCTTTGCAACAAGCCTAGCCTTATACCTGTCCACTGTACCATCAGGTTTACGCATGAGCTTGTATACCCACTTAGTGCCAATGGCCTTCTTGCCAGGAGGCAAGTCACATAAAGACCAAGTACCATTCTTCATTATAGCATCATATTCAGATTGCATAGCAGCCATCCAATTTTCTGAATTTTGTGCTTTATCAAACGAAACAGGCTCATTCTCATCACAAAGACTAGATGCAGCCATAGCATAACAATCTGATGCAAAAGAGGCACTATGAGAGCCTGAACGAGTACGATATGACAGAGGTGCATCTAATTTGCTGTCACGCAAAGTCTGCACCAGCCATTTTGGCATAGTTCTTGCCTGCTCAATATCAGCTCTCTCATCAATAAGTGCATCATGTACATCTGCATCAGAAATAGAATTATCTGCATCATCACATGAAACCTGCAAAGGCTGAGAAGTTGCCTCATTAGGACCAGCACTAGAGTGACCACCTATAAAAAGAGGCATCAAAGTATCATACATGTCTTTGGAGCTAACAGATGTCTCCTTGGCACATGAAAGCAATGGCTGAATAGCATCTTCCACAAAAACAACATCACGGCTAACCAGAATGCGTTTAGTCTGTGGATGATACAAACGATAGCCTTTACTTTCAAAACTGTACCCAACAAAAATACATTTTACTGCGTTATCATCCAATTTTCTGCGATGTTGTTGAGGCACTAATGCATTTGCCAAACAACCAAAAACACGCAGATGAGCAACAGATGGCTTGCGGTCATGCCAAGCCTCATATGGAGTGATGGACTGCAGCGCTTTAGTGGGACACCTGTTCAGTACATATGCTGCACACATGACAGCCTCAAGCCAGAAACTATGTGGTAAAGCCTGACTCTTGACCATGCACCTCGCCATCTCCATGAGAGGACCTGTTCTTTCGTTCAGCAACTCCATTCTGTTGAGGTGTATACGGCACTGTACACTGGTGTTTTATCCCACGTTCAGCCAGAAATGCATTAAAATCAGAAGACATATATTCCCTCCCTCGATCAGAACGGAGGTTTCCCATTTTACATGCTGACAGATTTTCAGCCAAAACCAAAAAACTGTTTAAAGCACATGAACACTTCGAACTTTGCCTTCAATGGATATACCCATGCATGCCTGGAAAAATCATCAATGAAAGTCACGAAGTAAAGATAGTTTCCAAAAGAAGGTGTCTGCATAGGACCACAGACATCACTATGTACAAACTGCAATTTCTGCATAGCCCGAATTGAACCATCTTTTGGAAAGGAGGAACGCTGCATTTTGCCCAAAATACAGCCTTCACATACATGTTTTCCAGGTGCATCAAGCTTGGGCAAAGAAGACACCATATCAGATTTCTGCAGGCGTAACCAACTAGCAAAATTCAGATGACCAAAGCGTGCATGCCAAAGCTTTGCATCTGACATAGCCTGAGAATCATGAATTGCACATGCCGAATCATTCACAGATCTTTCATAGTCTATGAGCTTATACAACCCACGACATAAAATGCCAGAAGCAATAATAACATCGCCATTTGACAGATCATGAACTGTATATCTGTCATCAACAAATTTCACATCCAAGCCAATCTTGGCTAATGCAGAAACTCATAACAGATTCTTCCTGATCCCTGGCACAAATAAAGCATCAGACAAGGTGAAAGAACTACCATCAGCAGTAGTCAGAATGATCTTACCAACTCCCATAACAAGATAAGAGGAGTTGTTGGCGCATGTGACACTATTCCCTGTAGGGGCAGGCTCGAGTGAAGAGAAGAAACTGTGCTGCGAGGTAATATGTTTGGTCGCCCCACTATCAAAGTACCAAACATCTGAGTCCACGGCAGACATGCACTGCTCATGAGAAGATGGGTCAAAACTGCAAACAGTAGTAAACGCCCATTCTTCTTCCTGCACAAGATTAGAAGACTCTGTTTTTGGTGTAGAGGCTTCTGCAACAACCATTCCAGCCTCCTTTTTCTTTGCCTCTTTTGCAGCCAGTTTTGGACAGTTCTTTATAATATGATCATTCCCTTTACAGTACTTGCAAAACAATTTCTGCTTTTCTGATTTCTTCTCATCTTTATCCTGGTTCTTCGAATGTGTAGCATTTGCAGATTTCTGCTTACTAGTAGAAGAGCTCCATTTTCTTTTGCCCTTCTGACCAGCCAGGAAAGCTTGATCTGCAACCCGCATAATGGACCTGTTCAGCCTTGACTGATCTTCCTGCAACAGAACAGAGACTAACTCCTCAAATGATAAGGCATTCGGATTGCCTTTCATCATCAACCGAAGAGTATAAGCAAAACTCTGATATGAATCAGGAAGACCATTCAGAACGGTCTGCACAAGTGAGCTATCTGGTATAACCTCATCAGCAGAAATCAAATGTTCCTTCAAATCTTTGATCTTCGTTAGGAAACTGTCCATAGAATCACCTTCATTCATGTGCTCACTCTCCAACTGTTTTTGGAGGTAAGCAACACGAGCCTCATTCCTAGCTTGGTACAATGTGGTAAGTGTATCCCAAGCATCCCTAGCTGTTCTGTAAGAGCGAATATGAGGAATGATGGCATGTTTGACAAACAAAGCTATCAATGCATGTGCTTGGGCATCTCTGCCATCCCAACGAATCTGCTCTGCAGTAGGTGCAGCAGAAACAACAACACGAACAAGAATCTGCACAATATCATCTTCGACACGATCTTCATCAGCTCCAGCACATGTATTCGCAGTACCTGTTGTTACAGGTGTAACAGGACGTCTTTCAACACCCTGCACAATGTTCCACAATCCTTTTGCAACCAAAACATGTCGCATCATATAAGCCCATAATGGGTAGTTGGTACCATCCAACTTATCCTCAACAACCAACATACGGAATACATCACTGCTTTCAGCCATGGCCGGTGACTAAAATACCTTGATGCAGTATATTGACTGTATCTCAAAAAGTTGAACGGAACTGCCGATATGAGTTCTGTTAAACTTGTAGCGGACTTCGAGACTCTTATACTGGCGAACAGAAACAGGTATATACCTTTGGCACAAAAAGACGAAATAGCTTGCACAAGCGCTGCGATAGTGCATTCGGAGGTCGAAACGAGCTCAGATCGCGATTTCGGCACCAAAAAGCGAAGCAGTTTTGATCTCTGAAACACCCTGAGTATGCTCACCAAATTTCGTGCGAATCTGAGACTGCAAACGGAGGAGTGTCGACGGCGCCCTAGATAAAGCGACGACATGCTCTGATACCAATTGTTGGAGTTAGACGTCTGCGGAAGCACGTGAACAACACAAGGAAGAAGAAGAAGCTTGGAGCACAACACACAATACTGACTGTATTACTAGAGAATGTACAAAGATAAGTAGCCCATTAGGGCAATAGACGTATATACAAGCCGGGGAAAAAAAACCTCCTAAAGAGGGAAAAAGTGCCCCGGCGGTCCTAGTGTGTTCACACACATCACTACCTAAATATATCAACAAGGGGGAGGTGTCCCTTGCTAACGCCATGTCTCATGATGCCTGGAAAGCTCTGTAGTGATGCGCTCTGTATCATGCCCTTGTTTCTTTGTAATAAGCATACTGTCCGGAAGAGTGCCTCTACTAGCATCGGTGGTGCAGCAAGCTTTGCCCGTACGATATCATGCGGTACTGAGGGTTTGCTACGGATGAGTGTGGCAATCATGAGAACCTCTGGTCGCTCCACTTCTGTGCATGCTCATGCTGATAACCTTGGCCCCCATATGGCTGCTCCATACATAAGTTCTTGGGTGACCAAAGTGTCGAAGAGCCACCCCTTTGTGTGGGGCTCTTGAAAGTAGGCCTGGTGGCATTGTCTCTCCATCAAAGCTAATGCTTCATATCCTCGTGTGATGTGATCTTGAGCTCCATGAGACATGGAGAAAGCCTCGGAGGTTGTTGTGAACGTCACGCCCATATATACATATGAGCTGACTACCTCGATGGATCCGACTTCCGTTGCAAAAGAACTTTGCCTCCTCACCTGCACTGATGTATGCACTGATGTATGAAAGATCAGAACCATGGTTTTACCAAGATTCACTGATAGCCCTCTATGTGTGCAGAAGTCATCTAGACTATGTAAATGATGCTGTAGACCCTATGTAGACTCTGAAACCAAGACAATATCATCAACATATAAAAGAATATGGACCATGGTCCCTCGTACCTCAATGCCATCCCCTCCTTGCGCTGTATGAAGTCCACTATCTCATCAATGTATAGCCCAAAAAGTGCTTGCGAGAGAGGGTAACCTTGCTTCACCCCGATGGTGCTAGCAAGTGAATCTGATGGGCCGCCCGGACATCTCACTTTACCTGATACTCTCTCATATAGGGCGTAGATCCCCCATATCATCTCCTCTGGAGCCCGGATGTCTCTCCCTGGGGACTGTGTCGAAGGCTTTGCGAAAGTCCACAAAGCAGCATTTAATCTCTGTTTCCTCACTCGAGCGTGGTCGATCACGCATCTCAAAGTGAAGATGTGGTCTATGGTAGAGTAATCTCGTCTGAATCCTGCCTATCCTCGAGCTCTGATACCCTTCCCCTTGGCGAGGGTGCTCAATTCTGTCTCTAGTACTGCCCCATATAGCTTGGCCAGTATGGGGCCGATCATGATCGTCCGATATGTAGCTAGATCCATAACATCGGCTGACTTATGTATGGGCACTATGGTGTGCTTGGTCCATGAGTCAAGGAACCCCTCAACCAGTGCTTTGTTGAAGAGGTGGGCTATGAGTGGTGCTAGAGAGAGAGAGATAGAGAGAAAGAAAGAAAGAAAGAAAGATATATTAACGTCCACGGGAGGCCGAAGTCGACCTATGGGACCGATCAGGTACATCAAAACATTACATTCCACTTGGGGGGAGGCCCTCAAGGGGCTATAATAAAAGGCAAAAATCAAAATAAAAATAAAAGGGGGGGGAGATGTGGCTTCCAAAGCACTCTTATGACTCATAAGAGTTTCAAAATTACATCAATGTATATTACAAATGAGGGAGATAGCTGTTTCTTCCTATGTGGTATGGGTATGGAAATCTCTGATAATAGCTTGACCTCCTCTGTATACTGCCCACTTTCCATTCTTCCTAGCTTCTCTGACTTTAGTTAACTCTGCTGGTCGATTTTTAAGTTGGAGTGGGGTGAGTTCATCTGCTATCCATACTTTAGTACCTTGTAGTGACTTTGCTTGCTTCATGACAGCTATCTTATCTGACATGTCAAAATAGCTTACCCTTGCCTGAGTTCCTTTGGGTGTGATGAAGACCGGAGACCCTAGATTGATGAAGGGGACCACCTTGGTTAGTTGTGCTTCTAGTACTTCTGTTTCAAGGATGCAGTCATCTTTTAACTCGGGTGCGATGTCCTCCCTGTCCCATCCTAGGGGGAGGCCTCCAATCCTGATAACTTTCTTGTTGCTGTCCACCAATTCCTGTTCCTTTACCACAGACATTACTTCTTTTGAAAAATGTGTAGAGCTGGATAGTTTTACCTCCGATAATTGTGTTGCAAAGTCGACTTTATTGGTTGATTCATCTCTTGTTTGCTGGCTGTTTCCTTGTGTTTCATCAAGCTTTTGTTGCAATCTGGCTATTTGTTCATCTTTCTTACTAATTTCCTGTTTCATTGCTGCCATTTCTCCTTGGAGTTTCTTCACTTCTTGGAGTAAGTAAGACTCCCATGCTGTTGGTTTGTTGACTGGGGCTGGTATAGAAAGCGGCTGGTGCAAGAGGGCAGAGGCAAAGCTTTTCCTGCCTTCCATGTTGTTTCTGTAGACAGTGAGCGAGGAGAAGGGTGCTGGAAAGCTCAAGGAGAGGGTCCCCTCCCTCACCCTCCCCTCGAGATGGAGAGAGAGAGAGAGAGAGAGAGAGAGAGAGAGAGAGAGAGAGAGAGAGAGAGAGAGAGAGAGAGAGAGAGAGAGAGAGAGAGAGAGAGAGAGAGAGAGAACACACTAAATGGCAAATGGTATATGTTGAGACCACTGTCGTGCCCTTTGACAAATCCCATGAACTGATCTGAACTGAATAACCATATTCATGACCTTTTCAAAGGACTTTCTGAGAGAAACCCTAAAGAGAGCAAGTGGCGAACTTACGAGAACCCTAAAAGACTGAAAATAATTCAAATGACATGTGCAATCAGAGGATGACCTGAGCATGCCCTAGTTGCAATGTCGAAACCTAAAACACACCTTCGAAACCCTAAATTAGAGCTATGAAACCCTGAAATAGGAGGAAATGATGGCACAACAGCAGACAGAACCCTAAAACATCGCAGCGAAACCCTAAAAACAGAGGTGAAACCCTAAAACACAGGCGAAACCCTAAAATGGCGAAACCCTAAAACACGCAAAACCTTAAAAACAGAACAGCGAAACCCTAAAAACAGTAGCGAAACCCTAAAAATAGCAGCAAAACCCTAAAAACAGTAGCGGAGACAAGAGAGAGAGAGAGAGAGAGAGAGAGAGAGAGAGAGAGAGAGAGAGAGAGAGAGAGAGAGAGAGAGAGAGAGAGAGAGAGAGAGAGAGAGAGAGAGAGAGAGAGAGAGAGAGAGAGAGAGAGAGAGAGAGAGAGAGAGAGAGAGAGAGAAAGAAAGAAAGAAAGTCATATTAACGTCTTCTGCAGGCCAAACTTGGCCTATGAGACAAAAACCATGTACAAGTGTAGTAACCCTGTGTCGAGGATGAAATGAAATAAAAAGTATATCGCTACATAAAGCTATATAAGGCTGGAAAAGGCTGGGGAGAAGTGGCTTTGACTCTGCAGATAGTGACCACCTAATACATGGGGGACCCATAATGTGCGTAAAAGTGTGAGTAAAACACCCTAGCTACTGGTGAATGGGTGGAGGTGGGTGTAGTATGTGGTACATCGGGGGTGGTCTGAGTGCCTCCTGAAGGAAGACAACCCAGGGGGTGGTGGTATGCCTATGCTCTATCATGTGGTCGTAGGCTGTCCTGAAGCGTGAGATATCCTCCTGATATAGTCGTGGTCGATGATATCCACCCTTGCGTGGTCAGCGACGTGCTCTCTGTGCTGCTGCCTGGTGGAGCGTGAGCCCTATAGATAGACCTCTCTGATGTAGCTCAGCTCGTTGAAAAAACTGGGTAATGGTCTGCTGGGTACTCACCCATGGCTGATGTGTGGGCTGGAGTGACCGCTCTCGCCTCTTGTATGCTTCTGCGAGGAAGCGTCCCAAGTGTCGCTAGTCTCCCATAGTCATGCACAACGGGAGTGACTCCTCTATCTGGAACTGTGCTCGTAGGTCTAAGTATGCTGGGCATTTGGTAACAAAATGCTCCTCACTCTCTACCTCTGTCTCGCATACTGGGCACCACCTCTCCTCACGAGGGACTCCCCTGGACCAACCCCTCTCAATCTCGAGCTGTCTATGTCTATGTCAAGGCCGTGGTGGGCCAACCCGTCTCGTGTCTGTGCATACCATGAGGAGGTGTCGCCTTCTATTGCCATGTCTCGTGATGCCTGGAAAGCCCGATAAGCAATGCGCTCTGTATCCGTGCTCTGGAGTTTGTGTAATAGGCATACTGTGTGGAATAGTGCCTCAACTAGCATCTGTGGTGCTTCGAGCTCTGCTCTAATGATATCATGTGGTACTGAAGGCTTACTGCGGATAAGTCTGGAAATCATGAGGATCTGTGGCCTCTCTAATGCTGTCCATACTGATGTGGCTAATCCTGGTCCCCATATGGCTGCCCCGTACATGAGCGCTGGTGTAACCAAAGTGTCGAAGAGCCACCCCTTTGTGCGGGGCTCTTGAAAATATGCCTGGTGACATTGTCTCTCCATCAAGGCTAGTGTTGCATACCCACGAGTGATGCGGTCACGTGCTTCCTGAGACATAGAGAAGACCCCTGATGCTGCTGTAAATGTCACTCCAAGTAAACATATGATCTGACCACCTCAATCGATCCACCTGCTTCGGTGAACAAACTATGCCTGCGTACCTGTGCTGATGTATGAAAGATCATGACCTTGGTTTTACCAAGGTTCACAGATAACCCTCTGTGTCTGCAAAAGTCACTAGGCCATGTAGATGATGCTGTAGACCTTCTGCAGACTCTGAAACCAGTACAATATCATCAGCGTATAAAAGAATATGGACAGTGGACCCGCGTACCTCAATGCCATCACCCCCCTGTTGCTGTATGTAGTCCACTATCTCATCAATGTAGAGACCAAAGAGGGTGGGTGAAAGAGGGCATCCTTGCTTGACCCCGATAGTGCTAGCAAGTGGATGAGATAAGCCCCCCGGACATCTGACTTTGCCAGATACTCTCTCGTATAAGGCATAGATCCCCCATATCATCTCCTCTGGAGCTCCGATATCAAGTAGTCGTCTGAAGAGTCGTCCCCTCGGAACGGTGTCAAATGCTTTGCGGAAGTCCACAAAGCAACAATATAATCTCCTCTTCCTCACCCTTGCCTGGTCGATCAGGCATCTCAGAGTGAAGATAGAGTGAAGATGTGGTCAATGGTAGAGTAATCGCGTCTGAAACTTGCCTGACCTTGAGCCCTGATACCCTTCCTCTCAGCAAGAGTACTCGACTCTGTCTCTAGTATTGCCCCATATAACTTGGCCAATATAGGGCCAATCATGATCGTCCGGTATGTAGCTGGATCCATAGTATCTCCTTACTTATGAATGGGCACTATGGTGTGCTCAGTCCATGAGTCAGGGAACCCTTCAACCAGTGCACGGTTGAAGAGGTGGGCAATGAGCGGTGCAAGGGTCGTGCCTCCGTAGATGAGGTGCTCAGCCTGTAAACCGAAATGGTCATGGGCCCTGCCATGCTGTAGACGGGCAATAGCGCATCCCACCATAGTGGGTGTGAAGAAGTAAGATGTAGTAGGACGTGAGCTCTGTGGTTTGGGAATGGGGGGCTGGTCTGGAATCTCGTATAGGCTCTGTGCATAGCTATGCAAAGTGCTCGGGTCTCGGATGGGTGTTTGCTGTCTCCTCTCTCTCAAATGTCGCCATGCCGCTGCACTGTCTAGACTCATGAGTAAATGATAAATATCCCAGTAGTGTCTCTCCTCCCAATCTCGTCGTTTGCGGCGAGTAAGGCTCTGCATGTGACGTTGTGCCTGTGTGTGTGTAATATCCCCTCTATGCTCTAAAATGCGTAGGTGCTTCCGTAGCTCACGGCAATCTGTATCATACGAGCGGTTCTAGGGCATGGAGCCTGTTTGTGGAGGGTGTATATGTGTGCGGTGTGGAAAGCTGCAGAGAGCTGAGTCGTGTAGGATCGTGGTGAACTGTGATGTAAGTGTGTCCAAGGGTGAGAGTGGATCGAGAGAGAGTAGGCGGGTGTGTAAATGGTGTGCATAAACGTGTGAGAGCTCGTGTGTGAAGTGTATCGTGATGTGTGTCTCTGTGGGTGAGGGAGGGTCTAATGGAATAGGAGATGAGAGTGTGAATGTGGTAAATGTATGGTCAGCACCAAGTGGGCGTCGTCCAATAGTAAGTGAGGTGATGAGTGAAGCTCCACAGGTGGTACCCAAAATGTAGTCGACTGTGCTCTCACCTCCCCCATGAGGGAAGCAAGTAAGTCCGCCCGAACCTAGCCAACGATGCATCCCGTTATATATAACGAGCTGATGTTGGCTGCCTAGCTCAAGCAGATGTCTTCCATACCTTGTGGTGTCCTGACCCATATCTGCCGATACTCTACTGGTACTCATCTCCTCTGGGTCATTGGCCCTCATGAGATGTGGGTGATCCATGTCGTATGCATCGCACTGATGTGACTGAGTGCGGCCATTGAAGTCCCCCATAAGGAAGACTTCACCTAGTGTGTTGTAGTGTAGTATCTCGTCTGAAAGTGCTCTGTATGGTGAGTCTCTGTCTCGGATCGGTCCCCCAAGATCCTGTCCTGCGTATCGAGATCCGCCTGGAGGGAAGTAGCATATAGCAATGTAAATCCAGCTCCCCTGTGCTATCTCCATGCTAACCCACATATATCGTGCCTCCTCATCATTTCCTATAATATGGATCCAGCTCTGTATCTCCTGTCTAAATACGATGGCCACCCCTCCCGACCCTCGTGCTGTACTCTGTCTCGTCGTGGTCCAAAATGCAGACTCCCAATGAAAACCTGCAATGTGTGGTAAACCTCTCTCTTGGCTCTCGTGCGTCTCTGTGATCCCAAAAGGAAAATAAAGTGTGGGTACAAAACAAAATATAAAAGGAGTGGATAATAGCTGGCATCAAGGGTATGGGGTGCTATGGGTATGCACTCTATATGCTCAATAGGTGATATACAAATATGATATGCATAGGGAGGGGAGGCTCGGTGGTGTCATAACGCTCAAAGTGCCTGGAGTGGGTGTAGGATATAGTGCTTCGGTGGGTAAAGCATTGTGGTGATCCTCAAAATGCTCTGCACATTGAGATCCACAGGGGTGCGCTGCTGACGTCTCCGTATCTCCATGTCATGGCGTGCGTGAATCGCTTGAATCTCTCTCTCCTGGGGACGGGCTCTCTGGAGTGGGGCTCTCGGTCGTTGACGTTGTCGTCTAAGCTCCTCTGCTCTCTGTAATGTGACACCCTTCGTCGAGCTTGGTCCTCGGGTGGCTATGGGTTTGAAAAAATCTGTAATAGAAGTCTGGGGGGGCCAAGTGTATGTCCATCCGCTGCTGAAGAAGTGATGCACGGCGACGCTTCAGCTCTACTAGGAAGCGACCTAGAGGGCGTTGGTCCTCCGTCTCCAATAAAGCCCTGATCTCTCTGGGCCCCCTAAAGAGCTGTGGGTAGCGGTCTCTGATGTCCTCGTATGCCTGACATCTACATGTGTAGTGCTCCTCGTCCTTCACATCCTCTCGACATATCTTGCATAATCTCTCGTCCCTGGGGGTATGTGTCTCTCGCCCAACCTCAATCTCGAGCTGGTGTGGTGATACTCTGAGCTGCCCAATGGCCACTCTCTCTGCTAGAGCCATGTATGTATCCATGTATCGTGGTCTCTGGATGAAACCATCCGTTGTCAAAGTCAGGAAGTGCTCTCTGTAGTGTTGCCTCTTTGTGGGAAGAGGCACCCGTGGTGCTATCCATGTCTCCCTGACGTGTATCTGTAGTAGGTCCTGACGGATGATCGTGTTCCTCTCCGAACGAGAGAGGGTAATGTAGGGGGAAGAGAGGTCATACTGAAAAGGGGGGAGATCGGTAATGCTCATGCCATGATCTGCTAACGATCCGTAGGTCTGTGCATACCATACTCTCTCTTGCCCTGTCTCTTGCCCATTGGAGGGAGGGAGGGAGGGAGGGAGGGAGGGAGGGAGGGAGGGAGGGAGGGAGGGAGGGAGGGAGGGAGGGAGGGAGGGAGGGAGGGAGGGAGGGAGGGAGGGAGGGAGGGAGGGAGGGAGGGAGGGAGGGAGGGAGGGAGGGAGGGAGGGAGGGAGGGAGGGAGGGAGGGAGAGAGAGAGAGAGAGAGAGAGAGAGAGAGAGAGAGAGAGAGAGAGAGAGAGAAAGAAAGACATTTTAACGTCTATTAGAGACCAAAATCGGCCTATGAGACAAAACATATACATCAGTATGATCCAATCCACTCTGATCCCAAAAGGAAAATAAAGTGTGGGTACAAAACAGAATAGAATATAAAAGGAGTGGATAATAATAGTTGGCATCAAGGGTATGGGGTGCTATGGGTATGCACTCTATATGCTCAATAGGTGATGTACAAATATGATATGCGTAGGGAGGGGAGGCTCGGTGGTGTCATAACGCTCTAAATGCCTGGAGTGGGTGTAGGATATAGTGCATCGGTGGGTTAGGCATCGTGGCGATCCTCAAAATGCTCTCCACATCGAGATCGACAGGGGTGCGCTGCTGACGTCTCCGTATCTCCATGTCATGGCGTGCGTGAATCGCCTGAATCTCTCTCTAGTGGGGACGGGCTCTCTGGAGTGGGGGTCTCGATCATCGGCGCTGTCGTCTAAGCTCCTCTGCTCTCTGTAATGTGACACCCTGCGTCGAGCTAGGTGTTCGGGTGGCTGTGGGTTTGAAAAAATCTGTAATAGAAGTCTGGGGGGCCAAGTGTATATCCATCCGCTGCCGGAGAAGTGATGTATGGTGGTGCTTACAGTGATGCTGGAGCTCTACTAGGAAGTGACCTAGAGGGCGTTGGTCCTCCGTCTCCAATAAAGCCCTGATCTCTCTGGGCCCCTTGAAGAGATGTGGGTAGCGGTCTCTGATGTCCTCGTATGCCTGGCATCTACATGTGTAGTGCTCCTCGTCCTCCACCTCCTCTCGGCATATCTTGCATAATCTCTCGTCCCTTGGGATATGTGTCGCTCGCCCAATCTCAATCTCAAGCTGGTGTGATGATACTCTGAGCTGCCCAATGGCTACTCTCTCTGCTGGAGCCATGTATGTATCCATGTATCGTGGTCTCTGGATGAAACCATCCGTTGTCACAGTCAGGAAGTGCTCTCTGTAGTGTCCCCTCTTTGTGGGAAGAGGCTCCTGTGGTGCTATCCATGTCTCCCTGATGTGTATCTGTAGTAGATCCTGACGGATGATCCTGTTCCTCTCCGAACGAGAGAGGGTAATGTAGGGGGAAGAGAGGTCATACTAAAAAGGGGGGAGATCGGTAATGCTCATGCCATGGTCTGCTAACCATCGGCAGGTCTGTGCATGCCATACTCTCTCATGCCCTGTCTTTGCCAAATGTCTAGAGCTCTCAAATGCAAGCCTTGTGAGTCGGCTGGTGGGGAGCTACCTGACTCTCAAAATAAAGGTCACCAACTGAAAGAGTGCCTCCACTAGCATCGGTTGCATGCCAAGCTCAGCTCGTATAATGTCTTGTGGAACGGAGGGCTTGCTGCGGAGCAAGTGTGAGATCATGGTGACCTGGGTCCTCTCAATCTGCGTCCACACCGCCCCCGTGATCCCTGGTGCCCATACTGCCGCTGCGTATATCAATGCGGGTGTCGTCGATGTAGAGACCAAAGAGAGTGGGTGGGAGAGAGGGAGAGAGAGAGAGAGAGAGAGAGAGAGAGAGAGAGAGAGAGAGAGAGAGAGAGAGAGAGAGAGAGAGAGAGAGAGAGAGAGAGAGAGAGAGAGAGAGAGAGAGAGAGAGAGAGAGAGAGAGAGAGAGAGAGAGAGAGAGAGAGAGAGAGAGAGAGAGAGATTAATGTCTTCAAAAGGCCAAAATTGGCCTATGAGACAAAACCATGTACAATTGTAGTCGTTTTTGTGCATAAATGAAAAGAAAAGTGACCATTACGATCGACTATGTGAATACAAAATATAAAAAAAAGATGAAATGGGGGGTACTTGGTAAGTGGGGGAGATAGTAAGGATAGTGTAGTATGGGATGTGTAGGGAGTGTGGCTCTAGCTTTGTAGATAATGGCCATTGACATCAAAGGGGTTGAGTGAAAGTGTATAACCTAGCTATTGATGATGGCGGGAGGGGGTGGGTGGAGTATGTGGTACATCAGTGGTGGTTGGAGTACCCGCGGTAAAGTGGCTATCCATGAGATGGTGGTACGCTTTTGCTCCATCATGTAGAGGTGGACTATCCTGATGCATAAGATATCCTCGTGATGTAGTCGTGGTTGGCGGTGCCCTCTCTGTGTCTTTGTGTGTTGAAGTGTAAGCCTTGCGCCCACTCTCTGTCTTTGTGTGTTGAAGTGTAAGCCTTGCGCCTCAGTGGGAGGGGTCAATTTGATGTGATATAACCTGTTGGAAGAATTGTGTAATAGTACGCTCAACACTCACTTGTGCTAGATGTATGGGCCATAGTATCTGTACCCTTCTCTCATGTGCTTCTTTGAAGAAACACCCTAATCTCTGTTGGTCTCCTGAGGTCATGTAGTGCTGGAGTGATCCCTCTATCTGAAACTCTACTTGTAGATCTGCATATGCTAGACATTTGGTGACTAGGTGCTCCTTACACTCTATCTCTATGTGACAAACTGGGCACCACCACTTCTCATGTGGGACCCCTCTTGCCCGATCTCTCTCTATCTTGAGCTGATGTGAGAAAAGTCGAAGCTGCCCAATGGAGACACGTAGATGGTGTGGTAGGTATGTTGATGGTGTGGTAGGTATGTCTCCATGTATCGTGTTGGAAACAATGTCAAAATAGCACAAAACCCTAATTTTCGACAACCCTAAGTTTTGCTACTTAACCAAATTTTGGTCACTAAGGTAAAAATTTTTTATCAGCTCATAAGATAGTACTTGCGTAGAGCTTTCATTTGGTATATAACAATATGTCATTGGAGATCAGGAGATCGTTGAAGATTTGTACCTCAAAAACTGATTGCAAGATTAATTCTATCGCCATGCTTTTTTGAGTTTTTCACTAGGTTTTTCGCAAAAGCTGGCCAATCCTATATAATAAGGTGCTTGGGGTCACTTCTAGGTATCAATGAAGGATCATCCAAGGTCTTTTCACAGAGCTCTACCACTTGGAGAAGGTGTTCTTAAGTTTTGGTGCAGATTTGGAGGAGATTTTGGCAGCCAACCAGCAGCATTTGCTGAGTTTTGTTAGTAGGAAGCCCTAATTTCAGTTCTTCTATTGTTGCTGTTGTTCCAAGGCTTTTGCCTTGTACTTCAACACAAGGAGAAGGTTATCTTGCTATTTATGTCAATTTTTGATTTAAGGTTTCTGAAACCCTAATTTCAGAATAAGGGTTTGCTGTACAAACAGTTTTAAACTATTTCTATTCACTCCAATTGCACATACACACACTCTTCATACCTCTTAGGCACTTTATGCACAATTTCTTGTATCTAGAACCCTAAATTCAGGCTAGATTTAGTTTTGTATTGACATACATTTAATTTTGTATCATTACACACATTGTAATTTGACTTTCATATTAGAGAGTGCAGATAATTGTTTAGCTTACTGCTAGACTTTGACAAATTGTGTACTCTCTCTCTATTTTTCATTCATCTAACTTTGCGTTTTAAGGTATGTATGCTAAGGTTCATGTGTTGGAAGATCTCACTTCCAACATTTGGTATGAGAGCATAGTTGACATACACCCTTAACAAGATGAGTGATTATAGACTTGAGCATGAAGATATGCTTGAAGGAATGTCTAACTATCAAATGTGGAGTTTTATGATGATGAATTTATTAGTATCTAAAGACTTGTGGAATATTATCAATGGCAAGTACCCAAGGCCAAAACAAACAGGAGAGGATGTTGCTTCATCTCCCAAAAGACATGCTGCTCCAATATTTGCTCAACAAGAGGTTATTGAAGAAGAACAAACTCTTTTATCATCCAGAGTCCGTGATATTACTAGATTATTTCCTACAGAAGAGCAATCAAGATGGGATTCAAGGGATGCACAAGCACTTTCATTCATTGCTATGAGAGTCAAGAAGCATACTATAATCCCAAATCAAGTCATGTAAAACCTCTCATCAAGCTTGGTTGGAGTTAGAGAATCTCTATCAAAGTAGAAATCCTGCTAGGAAAGCTGATCTAAGGAGACAATTAGCCAACACAAGGATGAAAGTTGGTGTGTTAGTTTAGTCATATATTTTGAAGCTCAAAGACTTACGTGATCAGTTACTTAATGTTAATGTTGGAGTGAGTATTTCATATGAGGAGATGGTAAACACACTTTTAAATTCACTTCCATCTATATTTCATTCTTTTGTTACTTCTTTATCTCTCTCTACAAGAGAGAAAAATTTCATTTGAATAGTTGGAGTTCCTGTTAGTTCAAGATGAAGGTCAACAAAAGAGTATGAAAGAGAATGATGAAACCATGTTATCATCATCAAAGGATGAGAAGAAGACGGAGACAACAAAGAAGAAGAAGATGAGTCAAGAAAGTAAGTCTTCCACTTCATCTTCTATCACATCTACCTCTACTACTTCTTCGACACCAAAAGAGAAGTCTATTTCCACTGCATGTACTTCAAAGAAAGGAATTTGCCACTATTGCAAGAAACCAAGTCATTTCATAGTAGAATGCAAAAAAAAGGACTTATAATGAGAAGAAAAGAGCATCAGGTAATAATGTTGAAGATGATTCAAAATCTAAGTCTTCAAAGGAAGAATCTTATGCATATGTCAGTATTAAAGAATTAGCTTTTGATCAAGAAGCATTAAATGCAATCTCTGATAATCCTTGGATTTTTAATTCTAGAGCTACTAAGCATATGACAGGTTGCAAGAAGGTATTTGCTTCACTTTCTAACTCTTTATGAAGAAGAGTGACCGTTGCAGATGGTCATGATTTGGATGTGGTAGGTGTTGGAGAAGTAAACCTAAAGTCAAGAGTAGGTGGAAATTTCACAATTTCTTATGTTCTTTATGTTCCAAAAATGAGGAAGAATTTACTCTCGATATCTACCTTCTTGATAGATAGATATAAAGTTGTTTTTAAGAAAAATGCATGTAAGAGACTCTCACCTAATGAGGAGCACTGTCTACTTCAAGGTCAAAACAAAGTGGCATGTTAAAATTGTCCAAAATTTGTCATGCTAATGTTGCTAGGTCTTCTATGCCTAAGGAGAACATGAACTTATGACATGCTAGATTTCGTCATATTAGTTACAAAACTCTCAAACACATCAAAGATCAAGGTATGGTGGAGAGTTTGCCTACTTTTGCTTTACCAGATGATGCAGAATCATGTGAAAGATTTCTTGAAGGAAAGCTTCACAAACTTCCTTTCAAGAAACATGGATACATCACGAGCACAAGAAAGTTGCAGATCATACATCCAGATGTGAATGGTCCTATAAGAATAGATTCCATTCAAGCTTAGAGATATTTCGTCACATTTATTGATGCTTTTTCGAGATATTCATGGATTTATGGTCTTAAAGCAAAGTTAGAAGTCTTTCCTACTTTCAAGAAGTTCTTAGCTATGGTTGAAATTGAAATTCAGACAAAAATTCAGATTTTGAGAAGTGATAGAGGAGAGTACATGTCAAATGACCTCTTCTTGAAGACAAAGGTATCTCTTCTCAGCTCACTATTGCTTAGACTCTATGACAGAATGGTGTTGCAGAGACAAAGAATAGGATACTTGTTGAGATGATGCATAGCATGATGTCATCCAAAAAGCTTTCTCCTAAATTTTGGTTGGATGCAGTATATATACCTAATCACATTCGGACCAGATCTTCCACAAAAGCTTTAAAGGTCATCACCCCTTATGAAGCTTATTATGGTAAGAAACCCAATGTGAGTTACTTCAAAGTTTTTGGTTCTCCAGTTTATGTTCACATTAAGAAGAAATATTGGTGTAAACTTGATGTAAACCATAAAAGCTGTTTTTATTTGTTATGCAATTCAAAGCAAAGGATATAGATTCTATGTTAGAGAAAGAGGTGATATCCAACTCTCACGCAATGCATATATTTCAGAAAGTCAGATTTATGATAAGAAGGCATAAATTTCAGATTTCATAAGAGAAGATGACTATGCATTTTTTAGAAAGAATTTGGATTCTTACATCAGCCATACAAGGCGGTCATCAACTCTGTTGCAGCGGTTCGCGAACCGGATCCAGTTAGCCATTCGGTTCAAGAGGTTCCATTGGGTTCGTATCTGTCCATCCGGTTGGTTCTAGTCAGGTTAAGTTAGGTTTCAGATATTTCGCAAACACCATACTTACACTATTAGTTAACTGTCCACTGCCTAGGTATTGTTATGGCGAAAACACCAATAAGTCTGATGCCATTTCATCCAATAGATTGACAAGGAAAAATATGTTGAAGTGAATGTCTTGATGACTAAAATATTGGATCAAGACAGATGTGAACTCTATTTTAATGATCCTGTATTTCAATGCTTGTTCATCACACATTCTCCATGATATGTGAAAGGCATGTGACAAGGGAAGCAAATGTGAATCAACCAAGCAGTATCAATACTTCTTGACCAACATTCTCCATGAAATGGGAAAGGTGTGACAATGCTGATGCTTAAGAATGTTCTTGACTGTCTTGGGCCACGTCCTATTCAATATAGGATGTTCTATCTTACCGTGAAAGCAAATTTGAATAACTGAAAAAGTATCAATATCTTGTCACAGCACATTATTTAGGCAAGCCTTTCAGCAAGATTTTAGTTTGCCACACTATCTAATGAAATCGTACAAAGCAAGCCCCTGCCCTCGCATTCTTTAGCTCTTTTCCCCCTCTCCCCCTCCCTCTTTATAATTGTTTAGAATATCAGGTGAACGTTTGTTGCTTTCATCGATCAATGATTGCACTTGGCAACAGGATGAACATGTTTGTTGGGGTGTTTGGTTTCTGAATTGCCTCATATACCATTGAAACTAATGTGAAATTTATATGAGATTTTTCATAAATGTGTTTACTTGTGGTTTGGACATGTTCTAGCTTGGCATCCTTCACTTCATGGAAAAGTTTCATTCGTAAATCATGATTTGTCAAAAGTAAAGTGCATATATATATCTCTGCATGAGCTTATGCTATTGCATTGGAAACAGATGTGGATCATTAAATAGAGTTCACACCTGTCCTGATCCTATATTCTAGTCATCAAGACATTCATTTCAACGTAATTTTCCGTCAATCTATTGGATGAAATGGCATCAGACTTATTGGTGTTTTTGCCATAACAATACCTGGGCAGTTAACTAATAGTGTTAAGTATGGTGTTACATGTCTTATGTAATATGAATTATGAAGTTAAGTCTAGACTCTAATTTGCATTTTACTTTTTATATTTTCTGCACATTGCCATTGAATATCAGTGCTGTAAACTGATTATTTAAAATTGATACATAGCAGCCAATGTACATACCTATACAATGTGCATACATAATACATATACATATATAGTTATTAGTATGCTTGGATAATTATATATATATATATATATATATATATATATATATATATATATATATATATATATATATATATATATATATATATATATATATATATATATATATATATATACTTTTTACATGTAAAAAAAAAACCCTATCGTACCATACGAACCTTAGCTCGGGGGTAAGATTTGGTTCATGTACCTCACCCGTACCAAACCTTACGAACCTAACCACCTTGGTCGTCAATACCTCTTGGAGTTCCAACTTATGAAGTTGGAGAAAGTTCCAGAATTCGAGAAGAAAGAGATATTGAAGAACAAGAAGATATTGCATCAGTTTTCAAGAATACTCTAAGGTGATTATATGAAACTTGGAAGGACAATGGTATAAAGAACTTCACAGGTAGGGCAAGAAGTCAGACAAGGGAAGAACAAATAGATGAGGTAAATTATGCAGAACATTTTGAGATTCGTAACATTTTAGCACTAATTTCAGTTGAGAATGAACGAGATATGTCAAAGATGCACTACAAAGTCCTGTTTGGAAGAAAGTTACACAAGAAGAGATTGATTCTATTCATAAGAATCAAACATGGAAGCTCTTTGAGTTACCAAAATATTAAAAAAAGCAATTGGTGTTAAGTGGATCTTCAAAATCAAAAGAAAAGAAGATGCTACTATTGACAGGTATAAAGCAAGGTTAGTTGTTAGAGGTTATGCACAGAAGAAAGGAATTGCTTATGAGAGATTTTTGCATCTACTTCTAGAATGACAATAGTCAAAACACTACTTTCTGTTGGAAACAATGTCAAAATAGCACAAAGCCCTAATTTCGAGCAATCGTAATTTTTGGTATTTAGCCAAATTTTAATCACAAACGGTCTATTAGCTCATAAGATAGTAGTTAACGAGAGCCTTCATTTGGTATATAACAATATGTCATCAAAGATGAGGAGATCTTTGAAGATTCATACCTCAAAAGCTGATCGCAAGATTAATTCTATCACCATGCTTTTTTGGGTTTTTCGTAGATTTTCACCAAATTTAGAAAAAGCTGGCCAATCTTATATATTAAGGTTCTTGGGTCTTTTCTAGGCATCAATCAAGGATCATCCAAGGTCTACTCAAGGAGCAGTGAGTGCTCTAGCACTCGGAGAAGGTGTTCCTAAGTTTTGGTGCAGATTTGGAGGAGATTTTGGCAGCCAACCATAAGCTTTTGTTGAGTTTTGTAAGTAAGAAGTTTGAATTTCAATTCTTCTTCTATTGTTGCTGCTGTCCCAAGGCTTTTGCCTTCTATTTCAACACAAGGAGAAGATTATCTTGCTATTTAGGTCAATTTCTGATTTAAGGTTTTTGAAACCTTGATTTTAGAATTAGTGTTTGCTGTACAAACAGTTCTAAATTGTTTCTATACACTTCAATTGCACATACACACACTCTTCATACCTCTTAGGCACTTCATGCACAATATCTTGTATCTAGAACCTTGAATTCAGTCTAGATTCAGTTTTGTATTAACATACATTTAATTTTGTAGCATTACACACATTGTAATTTGACATTCATATTAGATAGTGTAGGTTAGCATTCAGTTTACTGTTAGACTTTGACAAATTGTGTATTCTTTCTCTATTTCTCATTCATCTAGTTTTGAGGCTTAGGGTGTGTATGCTAAGGTTCATTTGTTGGAAGATTTTGTAAACTTGAAATATTATTATTAGGGCTGACCTCACTTCCAACACATCATGGAGTCTATAAAACCTTGGTTCGAGATCTATAGAAAATGCTCCCGATCGTAGAGCATTTTTGGTTTCAATGTATCACTAGGTCTGACCCATGTTTTGTGTATGTATGTGTGCCAAATCTCCTTGCAGATGATCCTATTCCTCTCCTGGTGGAAGAATGAGTAGGTGGGGACTCGGTGTCATAATGTACTAGTGGTATCCTCTCCATTTGAGAGAGAGAGAGAGAGAGAGAGAGAGAGAGAGAGAGAGAGAGAGAGAGAGAGAGAGAGAGAGAGAGAGAGAGAGAGAGAGAGAGAGAGAGAGAGAGAGAGAGAGAGAGAGAGAGATGATCCTATTCCTCTCCTGGTGGAAGAATGAGTAGGTGGGGACTCGGTGTCAGCTGAAGCTTTGCCTTCTCTTTGTGTGTGTAGAGCTCTTAGCTTACCACTAGTGCTTCACTTGGTAGAATTGGAATCAGCTAGCTTGGCACTGTGAGTGAGAAGTGGGCAAGCAGTGATTGGCCATTCTCCTCTTGAGGAGCTAGTGGGAAGACTAGAGTTTTGAGAATGTATGTTTAGAGAATCGAAGTCCAGCACTTAGAGTGAAGGTGTATGCTTATGTCTCCTACGGATTGCCCAAAGTTTGTATAATCCTCTTTTGAGCTGTTTATACTCATAATTTCAGCTTCTTTCTCTCATTTCACTATGAATAATTGTATTTGCTATTTTTTTCCTATCGAGTCTTCGAATTGCAACCCACAGTGCATATTGCACTTAAGAGGACACACCACATTGAGCATATAGATCAAGAAATTGATCTACAATCTTGAATTTCCTTATCTTAGATGCAATTTTGGAAATAAGTTCATGAAACATTCTTTCTGGAACTAAAGACATATCAGGCATGGTGGCATGCACTCTTTATTGATCGTGTTATATGATTGAAGCATGATGCCCCTTTGTTACCTATCAACATGGGGAGATGAGTACCGTTTGGGTTTTGAATCAGCTCCAATGATGAATGTTTCGATACATTTCTGGGTTGAGAAATGCCACATTTGAAAGAGTAAAATGATAATAGAATTTCTATTCCGAGAATTACTAAAAGAGAACTCAAATGCTTCTCAAATCACTAAGACTAGAGCTTGTATACCACATTTCACTAGTTTGGTTCTTTGGAGGCCATGCTAAAGCCTCTTGTACAGTAGTTCATAGAGACAATGTGTTCTTGTGCATGAAGTAAATGAAAGAGAGACCTTTCCTTGAAATAAGTTGAATGTCTCTCTTACATTTTCCATTGATTTATTCATAAGGGGCATGTGGTTGGGCTGTCCTATTAGTACCTTGCTTTGTGCCATTGTTACCAAAATATTGTTAGTTAGTGACAATGGCCAGATATAATACTTCATATGGATTAAGGATTGGGTGATGTAACGTTTGGCACCAGCTTTTTTGATGATTGTGTTCCTCTTGGATAGCAGAGAATTTTAGGACATAGTCGAATTGTCAGCTTTATGCTACTTTGAATCTCAATATTGTGGTTTGCCGATTTTCTTGGCCTGTCAGATTGAATGGTTTTGAGAGCCTTGACACTTAGTAGATGAGCTTTATGTCTGTTGTTGGGATGTTTAGTTAGGGAAATCCCCACTTGAAAGCTGGACTTCATTGCACATGAAGCAAAGGCAGGTTTGGGCCGTCTCTGTAAGCAGGATGAACCCCCAAGAGTAACAATGTTAAATAGTTAAATATCTTTCTTTAAACTTTATGAATAGTCTCATAACTTTTGCGCGGCATTATTATGATATTACATGTTTTCATCCTGTAATTTCAAACATTTTCCAGTAAATACATAATAATCATGGTTTCATCAGTTTCTTCAAGGGCGATAACTCATATTTAAATGTCTAGTAGCATGGTGCTCCTTTGCATAGGTGCCCATTTTCAGGTACTCTCGTGGTCTACTTGAGACCTGTGAATTTGAACTATGTTTTTTATCAGATAGATATTTAATGTGTTTCTCCCTTTTTAAATACACTTTTGAATTGAGACAAATGTTTGATTTCATTTGCAGGGAAATCAGAAGCCAGTTGTACCAGGATTGACATGGCCTGCACGTATAAAGAGCATGTCATCTGTCTTCTCCAAGGTTTCAAAGCAGGCTGATGAAATGTTTACTCAATTTGAATGGAATGATAAGTTTCAGCAGTACAATACATCCATTGCAGACAATTTCTACAAGCTGCAGAGTCTAGAGAAGTCTGGTTTCAAGTCCCAATCGGGGACATGCACTGAGTCATTGATTAGTGAAAAACGAAAGGGCAAGGATGTAGTACCGAAAATTAAAAGACAAGAAATTGATGCAGAGAAAGTAGAATTCAGAAAGTCCTGGGAAGCTGTGCAGAATCTTTTGATATCCCCTCCAAATGTAACTCCGACCATTGTCACAGTTGATGGATATGACTTCGAGGAATATGAGGTACAAGAAAACGTGAACTTCATTTCACCAAATAATTTTGCTTTAAGGATTGTTTTTTTTAGAGAACAGTGGCCTTCAGTATGAATCCATGTCAAAGCTGTAATTGCTTAAAATCATTAAGGTCACCTAAGGATGGAATTACAGAAAAATATGAAAACAAAATGAAGAGAATGTGCATAAATAGGAAGCAATACAAACATACAGTTGATCCAAGAAAAAAGGAATCAAAGCTAGTAGTAGAGAATGTGCATAAATAGGAAGCAATACAAACATACAGTTGATCCAAGAAAAGAGGAATCAAAGCTAGTAGTACCCCCCCCCCCCCCCCCCCCCCCCCCCCCCCCCCCCCCCCCCCACACACACACACACACACACACACACACACACACACACACACACACACACACACACACACACACACACACACACTCTCTCTCTCTCTCTCTCTCTCTCTCTCTCTCTCGCTCTCTCTCGCACACGTGCACGCGTGCGCACACACACACACACTCGTGCACACGTGCGCGCGTGCACACACACACACACATACACACACACACACACTCGTGCACACGTGCGCGCGTGCACACACACACACACATACACACACACACATACACCTGTGCACATGCGTGCATGCGGACACACACATACAGACACATGCACACACACACACGCATGCGTGCGCACACGCGCGCGCGTACACACACACACACACACACACACACACACACATGTGCGTGCACACACGCACACATGCGTGCGCCCGTGCATGCGTGCATGCGCTCGTGCACACATAGATGTACCTAGTGCCCATAGCCTAAGGCTCATCGAGGAGGATTCTCTAGTGTGTATTTTAATGTGCTTGAGCTTAGTGTTGGTGGGAAAGCTTAGCGGTGAGAATGGTGGTGTGCAGGCATCTATGGATGATCTCTGCTTTAGATCCCTCTTCTACGTTAGTCAAGGCCCTTGCAAATTGCATGTCATTGTTTGCTTTTGAATGTGCCATTGTTCTTGTATATGAGGCGGGATTTGTTCTGTTAAGTGTGATCTTCATGGTTCTAGCCTCTAGGTTTCTTTTTCACCTTCATGGAACATCCAGTGTACTAGGATGAACATGCCCAGGATTGATCGCATTTGTGTCAGTGATGTATTGGCTGATTGTGATGGTATGACTTGTATTATGGCGGGCTCTTGCTTTTTTGATCATGCCCCTTTGGTTGTCTCCTTTGTGGAGCAGGACACCAGGTCTCTTGGGCCAAGGGATGCCGAGCTCAATCCCTTGCAAGTGGATTGCAGCAGGTTAGTTTGTTTCTGCATGAGGAGAGTGGACAACGGCTGGCTTGTATTCAGGAGAGCGAGCTGGCTCGTATATGGGAGAGTGAGCGATGCTTGCACAGGAGTATTGCCTCCCTTGAGCGGCTCTTGGAGTGTCATTCGGACTGCGAGTGGATTGGCTTTCAGCTTACCCAGGTGCAACAAGGCTTCGGGAGACCGAGGACAGGGACTGCTTTCTTCCATCATAGATAGCCTCTCATTGGACCCAGGTTGGTGATCGTATGACTGGAGAGTTCTTCTTTGCGGTTAGGCTGAGGCATGTGCGCAGCAGGCTGAGATAGCTTCGGCGGCTGGATGGCTCCGCACTACTAAGCATGGGGAACTAGGGGAGATTGCTACCCAGTTCTACAGTACCTTGTTCTCGATCGAGACCCCCTCTGAGACCTAGCAGCAAAGCCGTTGTGTCTTACAGCATGTGAGATGGTGTGAGATGGTATGTGACTGAGGAGATGCATGTCGGGCTTTTGGCGCCGTCCACGGATAATGAGCTTCTTGATGCATTGCATGGCATGGCTCGGGATAGCTGTCCTGGTGACGATGGTCTCTCGCTTGGTTTTTTTCTCAGATATTTTGGGGCTTATTGGGGATGGCATCCAGCTTGCCTTGGAGGAGATCATGGAAGAGGACCAGCATTGGCCATATCTAGAAAATTAGTCCATAGAACAATTTGCGAAATCGGTCTCTTCTTGTTGCTTTGTGAAATTAGTCCTCAGACTAATTTGTGAAATTGGTCTCTTCGGGAAAATTAGTTTGTAGTCACAAATTGGTCTCTTCTGCTGCTTTAGACCAATTCTGAAAATTAGTCTTATCTTGCAATCAAACTCCACTTACACTATGCAATTAGACTCTTACTCGAGAATTTAAGAATACATACGTATATACAAGAAAAATTGTAGGGCCCTAATTTAGGCTATACACATGTGAACAAAAACTAGTATTCTAAAGTAAAGGTGCATCTAGCTTATTCTCTCTCAAAATTCGCATCAACCATTTTGGGTACGTTTTGCGTACATGCATCATGTAAACCTACAGTGAAATGGAATGATCTCTATCCTCATTCAAATTCTGCAAAGGCTGAGAAGCTACATGATGTGGAGCTGCATTTGTCTACTACTAGTCAAAAGGGGCAACAAAGTGTGATACAAATCCTCTGAACTGGTTGAAATCTCCGTAAGACATGAAAGAAGAGGTTAAACTGTATCCTCCACAAAAGATTATTATCAACTAATTGAAATACATTTAATTTGTGGTTGATAGAAATGATAGCCTTAGCTTTTTGAATTGTACCCAACAAGAATACATTCCAAAAGTTTATTGTTCAATTTTTTCCTTTGTGCTTAGGCATAATGCATATGCTAAAGAATTAAAAACATAGAGATGAGCAATCAATGGCTTGCAATCATGTCAAGCTTGATAACTTATGATAGACTATAATGCTTTAATAGGACGTTTGTACAACAAAGTCTCTACAAATTCCAGTTGGTGAATGAATGCCTGCTCTCCTCCCAACTAAGCCTTGTATATATAGTTATTGGGAGCTCAATCTCTTGAATCTAAACCACTGTTTAGAAAAGTGACTTTTGTTGAGAAGCAGTCTTTTCACAATCAATCCATACCATCCTTTTGTGATTGGCCTTTATCTCCAAAGGTGCGAGTTAGAAAGAATGGTCCACAACGCTCATGCTCATAGAGCTCTCGGGAAAAGTATTGCTCTTTGTAGGACTTGAACCAAAGATCTCCTCGTTGCTCCCCTTAAGACTTAACCACTAGGCTAGATGGATTCCTTGTCCTAGACAACATATGAACGCATGCTTAAGTTAAGTCTCAAGATCTTTGGCCAAACGTACTAGAGACCAAATGGTGTTCGATTTTAGATTTGTCTGAAACTGCCTGACACTCACATGATAGAATTTACTTTATGAAATTCTTCCCCCCTTAGGAAAGATTTTGTCCTCGAAAATATATCTCTATATATTCTTATAGAAGAACATGCTTTGTTTTGTTCATTCATTCATTCCGTTACCAACTTAAAACTAGAAAGTAGGAGACCTATGCTCGATTGTGGAAACTTTTTTCGAAGTGGAATTTTTCCGAGTTTCATCCTTCTATTTTATTAAGCACATTTCCTACAAATGACTTCATGTACGTTTCTCACGAAGTATCCCTTCAGGTTCATCAGGAACTGTTTCACTTACTAGAAGTGGAGTTATTATCTCTTGTCCAACAAGATTATTTGAATCTGTGAAAATTTTTCTAAGTTGGTTGCCGTGGAACACTAGATAAATCCAACTTTCTTATGGAAATTGTAATTCATAGGCGCACATTTAAACTTTTTCTCTTATTATTGGAAAAGAACCCCAATATCTTGGCGGCAATCTGGTGCGTTTGCCTGTCTTTAAATTTTTCGACCTATCAAGAACTTAAAGATCAACTTGATCTCCAAGTTGAAAAGAAACTTCACGTCTTTTTGGATCAACATAAGCTTTTGTTCTATCTTGAGCTCTTTTCAAGTTTTCCTTAGCTAACTCGAGCTTAAAATTCATTTCTTTAAGGAATACTTGAGCTGCATGAACTCTTTCATTTTGAAGTCCCTCTACATACGAAGACCTAGGTTAGAACTCATACATCAACATGAATAGTTTGAATTCAATTGATGAGTTCTTGACACTGTTGTAGGCAAGTTAAGCTAAATGAAGATAATTTTTCCAATCATTTTGCTTGGAACTAACATAAGCTCTTAATATAGCTTTCAAAATCTGATTGAATTTTTGGGTATGTCCATCTATCTTGGGATGTTCAATGGTACTTAAGCTTAGATTAGTTTCAAGTCGACCAAAGACTGCTTGCCAAAAATGACTTGTAAATCTAACATTCACATTAGAGACTATATCTATTGGAAGAGCATAGAGTCCGTAAAGTTGATTTACAAATATTTTTGCAAATTTAGGAGTATTAAAAGTAGCCTTGATTGGTATAAACCTAGATGAATTAATCAATCGATCCACTACCATCCAACATGAATCATAGCCTATGAGTGGGGGGTAACTTCATAATGAAATCCATGGAGATGCTTTTCCATTTTCCTTTTGGAATGTTCAAAGGATGCAATCCTTCACTTTTCAATCTTTTAAACTTATTCATTTGATATTTATGGCATTTAGATACATATGTTTGTACATTCAGATGTATAGTAGGTCAATTCAAATGTCATTGAGCTAGTTCATAGATTCGATTAACATCTCGATGTCTTGTACTTTGGGCATCATGGTATTCGAAAGTATTTGATTTCATATCTCCGATTTACTTGAGACACAAACCTTACCTTTATAAAGCCAATATTAATCTTTGAGGAAATAATGTTTGAACTTTCCTTCATAAATACTTGCTTTATTTTGTTGTGCTTCCTAAGCTACTCGCCATGCATGAATATAGCTTCGATCATCTTGGCAACCATAGTTTTTCCATTCGTGAACCATATGGCAAATGCATATGGGTATGAAAGTATGGAATTTCATTTAGAATATCATACGCGATATCATACTTCCGGCAAAAGAAGTACTAAAATTTTGAAACTTATAAAAATAAGATATATATAATATGTATGTATGTATCTAGTGTATATATGTATGTATGTATATGTGTGTGTCTATATATTCATACTTACACTAGTCCACATGTGTTCCGGCCCAAAATGAAGACCAAAGGTTTTCAATGACAATGTCCTAGAAGTATGGAGTTCAGAATGAACCATACGACAAACATATGCATACTTTTTCATACGTATAGAAAATATTCCATACGCGTACGAAAATAACTATGTTGGCAACTGTCTCTCAAAGTAGAAATAAATTCACTTTGAACTCGTACAAAACTCAGAGTGTTCAACATAACCATGTGACTTAGGGTGTTTGCCACTGCATTAAACTTTCTTTTTCTAGATCTAAGTTCGTAGTCAACTCTTGAAGTTGTTTTGCCCATCTAGCTTTGTTACCTCTTAAGTTTGGAAGGTTTGCAAACCACTTGATGTTGTCTTGCTCAAAGAGAATTGTCAACTTTGACCCATACAAGTATTGGTGCCACTTCTTAAGAGCATTAACTATAGAGAACATTTCTCTCTCAAAAATAGAATAGTTTTGCTCGGGAAAGACTTAGCTTTCTACTTTCAAATCTATTGGTTGACCATCTTGGTTTAGTAGTGCTCCTATCGGAGATGAACTTGCATCTATTTCTAATTGGGAAGGTTTATTCGGATCCCCTATTTATAGAATGAAGGCTCAAGTTAAAACAAGTTTTAATTTTTGAAAACTATTTGCTTGTGCTTCTTTCCAATTCAATTTTGTATTTTCCCTTGAGTTGATATGTCAAACAATTGTTGCATACTAAGCAATGAACTTCTTGGAGTATCTTGCCAATGGTAAAGAAATCACATTTAGATTCATTGCCATAAAGCTTACTATTCTTGAGAGGTTCAAAGACTTTTTTGAAGTGTAAATGATTCTCGTAATCTTTACTCAAGATTAGAATGATCTCGAGGAAATCTACCATGGCTTCAACACTTGATTCATTAAAGTCATAAACATTGCGGGTGCATTTGTTAACTCGAACGATATCACTAAAAATTTATAGTGACCATACTTTGTTTTGAAGGCTGTCTTGGGAATATCGTCTTCTTCAATCCTTATCTCATGATATCCTTGACACAAATCAGTCTTTGAAAAGATTTTAGCTCCTTTCAAATTGTTGAAGAGGTCTTTCACAATCGGTATAAGGAACTTATTCTTTATCGTCATATTGTTTAGGGCCCTATAGTCTATACACAACCTCATTGTTCCATCTTTCTTTGTACAAGAAGGATGGATGTGGCCCAAGGTTACACGCTTGGCATATAAAACCTTTGTCCAGATAGCTCTTGAACTGTTTTTCGACTTTCACAATCTGGACATATAGAAGTCCGTATGGGTTTTGAGATTTTGGCTTGGTTCTTGGAAATAGATCTATATTATAATCAATGTTACTTGGAGAGGGTGGCAAGCCGTGGGGTAGTTCCTCATAGAACACATCTTGAAACTCTTTCAGAAGTTGCTTAACTTAAAAAATAATGAGGAATATATGATGAGATATAATAAACTTGTTTTGTATTATCAAAAGTATTTATACCGATGCTAAGGATGAAAGATGCTTGGGTGGTTGCTTCATTGTTTACAAGTTTCTATATTTCCAAACTAGAAATCAAGGGAGTACTTGGAACATTATGCTCACCCTTGATTTCGTACATGACCCTGTTATGCTTGAACTCCAAAGTATTCGTATAATAGACAATGAAGGTCCTAGACTCCAAAGCTGCTCTTGCCCTATAACCAAATCTATCCTATCCATGTTCATGATTTGAAAATCTTGCTTATCCTTGAAGTCTTTGATTTCAAGCTCTAAATTAGAAATTATGATTTCCTAGATGCAAGTGTCTTGCCCTACATTATGGACACTACATACCTAGGTAGTGAAGGGCTCTCAGGAAGATCTAACTTTTTCAAGGGATCATAATTGATGATATTATGCGTCATCGAATCATCGACCATAATCCTTACAGTGTGATCTTTGGCCGAGCCATGCAGCTTAACCAAATTATGTGGTCGAAATCCTTGTGGTTTCCACATGTTTTTGGAAACCTAACATTGATGTGTAGTGTCACTGTACATTATGCTTACTTGGCTAGCATTGGAATTTTCATCCAAGATGAAAGTTTGTATGATATGAAACTTTTTTTCCCTTTCTTTTGTTAGTCAAAGAGGCCTTTATGTCTCTTCCAATTAGATAGAACGTATCTGATATCCAAGCGTTAAGCACTTAAAACATAAATTGTCTTTTTGTGCCTTGTCAAAATCTTTTGGAGAAAACACATTTCTATAAACACGAGGCTTTTTAGATGTGCATTCTAAGGATTTTGATCCTTTGCCTTTATGTTTTGTGGAAATTTGCTAGGGACTACCACCAGATAGTTGCATATTTAGGTGTGAATTATCCTCATAGATTTGTGTTGTCTTTATCGCTTCATCAAGTGACTTCGGTGCATGACATTTCACTTCCTTTCTAATTTGCATATTTAGTCCTCTAATAAACTTTGAAGCTTGTAAAGATCATCTACATTTTATAATTTTAGACTAATTTCTTGATACTTTGAAAAGTTGACAATGATCTTTCCTTTGTTTTGGTCACTATCGGAGGTTTCCTAGTTTCATTCCTTCTCATTCTCATGGAGAGACTATTTCTTAAAGAGACTAGCAAATTGTGTCCAAGTTTAGGGTTTCTATTGGATCTCCGAGAGACGCATCTACCACGTATAGGCTTTTGGGCCTAAAGATAGACTCACTTCTACTATCCTGATATGTACGGGAGTATTCTTGAGTTAGTGGATGTCTTGACACTTTTCAAAGAATGTAATGGCAGCATCATTATTCCTATCCCTATCTGCACCTGAGAAGGAAGAGGGTCAAAGATCTTTTCTTGAGGAAAGATATAAGGGACAACTTACACCCATATCTTGTCTCGATTGGTTGGGCAAATAAAGAAATAGGAGTCATCAAACGGAGACGAATGGTTAAGGGGAATAAATCTGCCTAGGAAACAGGAAAACCCTTTTCCATCGAGATAGACATCGGCGTGGTTGCTATCATATGGTTATAACTACCAATCGTAGTCCCACTTACATATTAGGGACCCTGAAGTAAACCCAAAATGGCCCTAAGTTGATATTTGTCTCCATCAAAAGATTGACGAAATTTCGCGACCTTTGATTGGACATTGGACAAGTGTCCAAGGCCCTACTCTAACATCAACAATGTAACTTTTAATCCTTATCTCTGAGTAGTAGTGTTGATGTATCCCCTTGCAACATGGTTCTGTCAATGTGACTAGTCAAGTCCTTAGTTCCTACATCTAATGCATCGTGCACATGACTTCAAAGCAAAACATTTCTTTGTGATGCATGTGCAACTACCAATGGACTAGGTATGAATGATGCCATGGATGATATTGGCATTGAAACAAACATGAACACACTAGTACTCTCATAGACATAACATAGCTTGTAGTTCCCTCCATCGCACACAGACTCGTACTTAATCTTTGGAATTCATAGCTGTATAACCCCAATTGGGGCCCTACAATTTTTTTTTTGGTATGGCTAAATCTTAAGTGTAATTGCAGGTAGGTAACAAAGACTAATTTCAGAGAAAGCTAATTTCAAAAAATTAGTCTAGAGGACCAATTCCACAAATTGGTCCTCTTAAGCAAAATTGGTCCTTCTAAGAATTCGTCCGAAGCAAAATTGGTCCTAAGAATTCGTTCGCAGCAAAATTGGTCCAAAGAGTAATTTTTCCAGAAAAGACTAATTTCTCAGACTCATCTCCTAAAGGCAAACTTAAGAGAAGGGACCCACTAGAAGCAGCGGAACATGCAGAAAAGTGAGTGGAGACAAAGAGAACAAAGAAAAAGAGTGGAGGCCAGAGTACCGGATGTGGTAGAACCCGCAGCGTACCAGACTTGTAGAGTACCGCACTTGGCAGAAAAAAGTGAGTGTGAAGGAGTGGTGGAGTAACCGCTCGACAGAGAGCAGCTTACATAAAGGAAAGAGATTCGAAGACATCGGGCATCACAGAGGAGAAAGGAGATACAAGACTCTGGGAGAGATCATATCAGTGAGAGAGAGAGGATACTAGAAGAAGTGTGCGGTTATTCTCAATCTCAACAGCTCAGCCATGGAGTTAGACAAGAGGCTTTGGTCTTGTCATTGTGGACAAGTAGAGTAAGTCTACAAGGCTGAGTGCTCAGTAGAGACTAACGAACTTCACTAGCATCTCGAATGAGTTTAGTTGAGTTTTATAGAGAGGTTGTGAGTTTGTCAGAGTAGGAGCGGTCCCCTCCTCCATCTATTGTGAGTTTTGAGCCTATCTTGTATACTTCCATGCTTATGATAACGAAGTGATGCTTTTGTGATTCTGCGTTTGATCTTCTTCTGTCTAGTTTGTGGTTTTGTGGAGTTTGTGGTTTCGTAGTCTTTTTGGCAATTGTGCAAAGAAGCACATAGTGCATACTGCACTCAGAAAAAGAACCCACCTCGAGGATAGAAGAACAAGAATTTCCGCTACAATAGCCTTAAGTGGTATGTGCAAAAATCAAAAGGAAACGCAGAAAATTCGCAAGAAATACTCCTCCGGTATAATTTGCTTTGACATAGACTTGATTCTAGCTCTGAGTAGTAGAATAATATAGTGGCGATTGCCAAAGAACTCCCTTTCACATGCTTTGAAGGGCTTCGAGAATAGTTGTAGTTGATGAATCCATCCGCTTTTTCTTTGCTCCCCATGGCAAGGTTGAAAATCCTTCTCCTGCACTCCTTCAAAGCTATAATGTCTCTCTTTATATAGCTAGAGAGTTTGGGGATTAGATTTCTTCCTTGTAGAGGCTTGGAAGGGGATTTGTGATGGCTCAGAACTTCAATGAGCAAGAAGAAGAAATAAACATGGACTTTCCTTGGTTGGCACACAAGAAATCTAGTGGAAGAGATCGGTTAACCCTTGGAGTTGGTCTCATATGTGCACAAAAATGTGAATTCGGGTTGCAAGAGAGGCAAGGGAAGAGGAAAATGTGCTCGATGGTATGGGCTTTATCGCACATGTGAAGGTAATATGTCTCGAAGGTGTCTATATAAGGAGCAAGCATTGAGGATTGCTTTGACACCCAAAAAACAGTTCTTTTTTGCTCCTTGGCCCCAACCTATGGGCAACAATGAGAAGATGCAAGGGTACATTTCTGTTGGCTATACGTGACTACATATGAAAATGAGAAGAAATTTGAATAGTTTCCTCTGTTGGAATGGGCTTGAAGTGTCTTTAAGAAGATGATGGTTATCCCAAGATCTCCATGAAAGATCTGATATCAATGCAACATATTCTCCATAGATGCGAGCCCGTGAATGAATGCCTTCCCTCCTCCCAACCAAGCCTTGTATATATAGCTATTAAGAACTCAATCCCTTTGAATCTAAACCACTCTCTAGAAAAGTGACTTGTTGAGAACCACTCTTTTCACAATCAATCCACACCATTCTTTTGTGGATTAATTCCTCATGACCCTTTATCTCAAAAGGTGCCCGTTAGAAAGAATGGCCCACAACACTCAGGCTCATAGAGCTCTTGGACAAAACCTTGCTCTTTGCAAGGCTTGAACCCAAGATCTCATCCTTGCCCCCCCATGAAACTTAATCACTAGGCAAAGTGGATTCGTTCTCCTAGAGAGCCAATGAACCTATGCTTAAGTCTAGTCTCGAGATTTTTGGCTGAGTGTACTAGAGACCAAACCGTGTCCGATTTCGGAATTATCTAAAATGCACGGACACTCAAATCATAGACTTTATTTATAACAACTTGTTAAGTACCTATGCAACAAAGATCATGGCTTCAAGCTAGAAACCATGAGATTATGGCTAACTATTGATCATACATTTTTTCTCTCACCAACACCATTTGTTGTGGTGTACATGGATTGTACATTGGTGTTTTATACCATATTGGTTCAACTAGAAATACGTTAATCTCAAAAGACATGAAGGTTTCCATTTCACATGTTGACATACATTAACCATATATAGGAAGTATCTAAGGCACATAAAAAATTTGGACTTTGAGTTGGGTTGATAGACCCATGCATACTTGGAAAATTCATGTTTGAGAGTTTGGGAATATATGTAACTACCAAAACATGGTGATGTCTGCATAAGATATTAAGTGTAATTGCAGGCAGGTAACAAAGACTAATTTCAGAGAAAGCTAATTTGAAAAAATTAGTCTAGAGGACCAATTGCACAAATTGGTCCTCTTAAGAATTCGCCTGAAGCAAAATTGATCCTTCTAAGAATTCGTCCGAAGCAAAATTGGTCCTAAGAGTTCGTTTGCAGCAAAATTGGTCCAAAGAGTAATTTTTCCAGAAAAGACTAATTTCTTAGACTCATCTCCTAAAGGCAAACTTAAGAGAAGGGACTCACTAGAAGCGGCGGAGCATGCAGAAAAGTGAGTGGAGACAAAGAGAACAAAGAAAAAGAGTGGAGGCCAGAGTATCGGATGTGGTAGAACCCGCAGCGTACCAGACTTGTAGAGTACTGCACTTGGCATAAAAAAGTGAGAGTGAAGGAGTGGTGGAGTAACCGCTCGACAGAGAGAAGCTTACATAAAGGAAAGAGATTCGAAGACATCGGGCATCACAGAGGAGAAAGGAGATACAAGACTCTAGGAGAGATCATATCAGTGAGAGAGAGAGGATACTAGAAGAAGTGTGCGGTTATTCTCAATCTCAACAGCTGAGCCACGGAGTTAGACAAGAGGTGTTGGTCTTGTCATTGTGGACAAGTAGAGTAAGTCTACAAGGCTGAGTGCTCAGTAGAGACTAACGAACTTCACCAGCATCTCGAATGAGTTTAGTTGAGTTTTATAGAGAGGTTGTGAGTTTGTCAGAGTAGGAGCGGTCCCCTGCTCCATCTATTGTGAGTTTTGAGCCTATCTTGTATACTTCCATGCTTATGATAACGAAGTGATGCTTTTGTGATTCTGTGTTTGATCTCCTTCTGTCTAGTTTGTGGTTTTGCGGAGTTTGTGGTTTCGTAGTCTTTTTGGCAATTGTGCAAAGCAGCAAATAATGCATACTGCACTCAGAAAAAGAACCCACCTCGAGCACAGAAGAACAAGAATTTCCGCTACAATAGCCTTAAGTGATATGTGCAAAAATCAAAAGGAAACGCAGAAAATTCGCAAGAAATACTCCTCCGATATAATTTGCTTTGACATAGACTTGATTCTAGCTCTGAGTAGTAGAATAATATAGTGGCGATTGCCAAAGAACTCCCTTTCACATGCTTTGAAGGACTTCAAGAATAGTTGTAGTTGATGAATCCATCCGCTTTTTCTTTGCTCCCCATGGCAAGGTTGAAAATCCTTCCCCTGCACTCCTTCAAAGCTATAATGTCTCCCTTTATATAGCTAGAGAGTTTGGGGATTAGATTTCTTCCTTGTAGAGGCTTGGAAGGGGATTTATGATGGCTCAGAACTTCAATGAGCAAGAAGAGGAAATAAACATGGACTTTCCTTGGTTGGCACACAAGAAAATCTAGTGGAAGAGATCTGTTAACCCTTGGAGTTGCTCCCAGATGTGCACAAAAATGTGAATTCCGGTTGCAAGAGAGGCAAGGGAAGAGGAAAATGCGCTCGATGGTATGGGCTTTATCCCACATGTGAAGGTAATATGCCTCGAAGGTGTCTATATAAGGAGCAAGCATTGAGGATTGCTTTGACACCCAAAAAACACTTCTTTTTTGCTCCTTGGCTGCAACCTATGGTCAACAATGAGAAGATGCAAGGGTACATTTCTGTTGGGTATACGCGACTACATATGAAAATGAGAAGAAATTTGAATGGTTTCCTCTGTTGGAATGGGCTTGAAGTGTCTTTAAGAAGATGATGGTTACCCCAAGATCTCCATGAAAGATCTGATATCAATGCAACATATTCTCCATAGATGCGAGCTCTTGAATGAATGCCTTCCCTCCTCCCAACCAAGCCTTGCATATATAGCTATTAAGAACTCAATCCCTTTGAATCTAAACCACTCTCTAGAAAAGTGACTTGTTGAGAACCACTCTTTTCACAATCAATCCACACCATTCTTTTGTGGATTAATTCCTCATGACCCTTTATCTCAAAAGGTGCTCGTTAGAAAGAATGGCCCACAACACTCAGGTTTCATAGAGCTCTTGGACAAAACCTTGCTCTTTGCAGGGCTTGAACCCAAGATCTCATCCTTGCCCCCCCTTAAAACTTAATCACTAGGCAAAGTGGATTCCTTCTCCTAGAGAGCCAATGAACCTATGCTTAAGTCTAGTCTCGAGATTTTTGGCCGAGCGTACTAGAGACCAAACCGTGTTCGATTTCGGAATTATCTAAAATGCACGGACACTCAAATCATAGACTTTATTTATAACAACTTGTTAAGTACCTATGCAACAAAGATCATGGCTTCAAGCTAGAAACCATGAGATTATGGCTAACTATTGATCATACATTTTTTCTCTCACCAACACCATTTGTTGTGGTGTACATGGATTGTACATTGGTGTTTTATACCATATTGGTTCAACTAGAAATACGTTAATCTTAAAAGACATGAAGGTTTCCATTTCACATGTTGACATACTTTAACCATATATAGGAAGTATCTAAGGCACATAAAAAATTTGGACTTTGAGTTGGGTGGATAGACCCATGCATACTTGGAAAATTCATGTTTGAAAGTTTGGGAATATATGTAACTACCAAAACATGGTGATGTTTGCATAAGATCTGAGATATTACCATGAATAAGCTGCATAAGATCTGAGATATTACTGAGAATAAGCTGCCATTTATTCTCAATTCTTATTGTACCATTTTGAGGAAAGGAAGAACATTGCATTGCACCTTAAAAGCAATCCTCACATTCATGCTTGGAAAGTGCTTCAAGTTAGGCAAAGAGCATTGCTATTGAGGATAGGGGGGGACTACTTGGGACTGAGTCTTATTGTGCGTTGAGTGGATTCACACAAGAGCAAGGAGCATAAATAGGACAATATAGACGTGCACACACGTGTTGCAAGGAAGAGACAAACTTCTTTGTTGCTTATTCATCGGTAGTATAGAGTAGCAAACCAACTATGGAGAAGAGTAAAAGTACGATCAGTTGTACAATGTAGAAAGCTTGACATGATAATGAGAAAAACGATTAGGTTCACCAATAATAGTGGGGTACGGGGAAGATGGAAGCCTCCAATTGACTAGTAAGATGACTACAAGGACTAGGAAGAGGGATTCACAAAAGAGCAAGGGCATAAATAGGACAATATAGACGTGCACATATGTGTTGCAAGGAAGAGACAAACTTCTTGGTTGCTTATTCATCGGTAGTATAGAGTAGCAAACCAACAATGGAGAAGAGTAAAAGTACAATCAGTTGTACAATGTAGAAAGATTGACATGATAATAAGAAGAACGATTAGGTTTACCAATAATATTGGGGTAAGAGGAAGATGGAAGCCTCCAATTGACTAGTAAGATCACTACAAGGACTAGGAAGAGGGCTACAAGGGTGATGGCAACGATGGGTGATCAGAATGCAATGGAGATGATGGCAACGATGGCAATGACGATGGCATGAAGATGATGATGATGAACCACGAAGTCCGTGAGGAGTGTGAGGGCTTCCTCGAGTTTGTTATCCATCACGCTCCTTTGCTGATCCTTGGGTACCTACTACCAACCCTCGTATCTCAAGGCACTATGACGAGATTAGTTGGAGATGCCTCCTTACTCCTTGACTTGATGCAACAAAAGAGCATCAAAACCTTTTGAGGACTTGAGAGTATCCAAATGTTCGTGATGTTGTATGCGACTTCTATGATCTATGTAGTTCCTTTTTCGTTCTCCTTTCTTCCATAAACAATTTTCCTCTTCTTTTGCATGATAATCTTCTCCGCCTTTGAGCCTACCTTGCCATATGATGAGCTTGCGCGTCGAAGAAGTCTCCCTCCTCATTCATGATGCTCACTAATTAGAAACGTTGGGATTTACTTCACTTGTATGTTCAAGATGAGAAGTGATCCAACATGTAAAGTGATCTATGCAAATGATTCAACATACAAAGTACACTTGTATCCATAGCTATGATTGATCATATGACCATGTGAAGCAGTGCTCTATGTGTTGCTGAGTGCAGAGACAAATTCCTAAGAGATCATTCAAGAGAAAAACGATTCAATGAAATTAAAAAGAAAAAAAATCTGTGGCATTCTACAGGTGCTGTCATTAGAGGCCTCTTCTTCATGGATAGGTGAAATATGTTCCTTTCCTATAAGGTAACGAAATACATTACACCAAGATATACAAAAATGGGATATATATAATAATTATGAGAGCGAAATATTTGTGGCGAGATGAACAACCCGAATCAGCTGAATAATACATTAATGGCTGCAAGCCAATAAAAACAAGAGTCCTCAGCTCATGAAGGCATTGAGCTCAGCTAAATACTAACACCAAGATAACAAGCGCTAATCAATGAGAAACATGCAGTGTGGTGGATGGAAAAATGGGTTCTTAAAAGAAATCCTAAGCGAATGAATTGGAAAACAAAGCCTCCAAAGTAAGAACACCAAAAGTGGGATAGAGGCAATTGATCACATCACTATTGAGATGGTGATAGGGGAGGCTTAAAAGATGGCGATGGAGGGTCCTCTGAAATGAGGGTTACTCTCAAGGCATTTGCTAGTGGCCTCTATAAGAAAACAACTCCCTGTAATAGAAATCAAATGAGAGCTGAGGGTGTGTACATCCACAAGAGAGCTGGGATGTGAAAAAGCAAGCCATGTTTGCAAGGCCTTGTTCTCTTGAGTCAAAGTGGTAGCGAGGTCATGCATGACAACAAGGATAATAGTATCCTTTGTTGCGAGTTTAGCCTAGAGTGAAGGGTAAATTTGCATGACATTGGAGAAGTGGTGCATGAGCATGGTGGATCTAGCATTCTTCAACCAGTCAATAGAAGCCACATTCTTGCAACACATGTAATGGGAGGCCTCATCAAAGAGGGCAAATAGAGTAGGGATTGGAGCGGGTGACATAGTATCGGAATGGGCAGCCTCATAGAGATTGGGGAAGGGACTGGGGGGGGGGGGGGGGGGGGGGGATGGTGTCCAATGGATAACATGATGTGGGTGGGCGTGAGGATGATCCCTCCAATGAGCTAGAGCAAGGCATGTGGAGCAGGCTCTTTGGGTAGTACTGATGACAATTGCAGCTGATAAGGGGTGCATGATTCCTCCGGCCGAGATTGTTCGGGGCTTTTGGCTGGAGCTGGTCCACACCTTGTGTGGGCAATTGGTCCGTCTTCAGGGGGATTATGGCACTGCCCGTCGGCGTCAGGCCTTCCTCCAGCTCTGGAAGAAAGGCCCCTTCTTTACCGTTCAGGTCGATACTACGAATTGGAGCTACTGGCCACCTGCCTGGCTTTTCTCCCCTCCCCACATTGCCTTCTCTAGGAGATAGATTCTAAAGGTTTTGGATTATTGTCTGGGGTGATTTCTTCCCCCTTGTATTCATTTCCTATTCCCTGATTGAGGTTGTAACCAATTGGACGTTTTTGCTTACTAATGGAAGGATCTTTTTGTGGAAAAGAAAATTTGCAGCGGATGAGGGGGTGGGGTCGAGGATGAAATAGGTGAAAAAAATCGATGGAGAGGACATTGGGGTGGGGTGGCAAGGGATAGGCAGATGAGTGCACGGGATGTCTGATGGAGGCTAATGATGTGCTAGAGAAAAGCCCACTAGGATACATAGTCGCAAAGGGCGAAGCCGGATGTTGAGGGTTCCAATGGGAAGGCTGGAAGACTCATTTGTGTCAACAGAACGGGTTTGGAAAATGGGTGATGGTGCTTTGGTGAGGTGGAGAGAATGTCAAGGGTGTGAAGCTTGCATTCTTGCAATGCATGTGAGCTAGAGCCCTCTTAAATGGCAACACTTGAGGAGAGAGATGGCGAGGGCAAGACATGTGGAGCTGATAACAATTCCAGCGGATGAGGGGGCAGGGTCGAGAAACAAATAGGTGATGAGTGGGCAGGGTCAGGAAACAAACATAGGACGTTGGGCTGGGGTGGCAAGGGATAGGCAGATGGGTGCAGAGGATGGAGGCAGATGGGCTGTTTGAGAGAGGCCCACTAGGAGACATGGTTGCAAAGGGGTGCAGAAAGGATGTTGGGGGATCTGATGAGAAGGCTGGAAGGCTCATTTATGTCAACGGAGGGGATTTGGAAAATCGGTGATAGTGCTTTGGTGAGGTGGAAGGTCAAGGTTGGAAAGCTGGAAGCGGATGGAGATGGAAGACTGGTGGTGGAGGGATGAGGTGGCTGAGATGAGGGCACCCTCAAGGAGGATGTTCACCTCCTCAAAGAACTTTGATATGTGAGGATTTTTCACAAAAAAGAAAATGAAGTAGCCTCAAATGATATGATGCACATTGAGTTGGATTACTTTATGACATAGAATGCCTTATCACAGGTAGATACATGCACCTCATCAGTTCTCTTCGCTGTCCACATTGTTTTATTACTGATAGAAATCAGTTGTACTACCCTCGGGTATTATTTCCATCGTTTTAACCTGTTTTATTCCAGTTTGTGTAGCGTAATTTTGGCATTATGTATTAGATAGTTTGTTATAGCCAAAAAAATTAAGCATCCTTATTTTCTGAAGAAATGAGAAAGAAAAATGGGCATTCGGTAAAGTAGCAAATGGAGAGACAAGGAGATAGTTGAGGGAGGTTGACATTGTTATCAGTACTGAACTTGCCTTGCCTGCACCTTGTATTTTTGGCCAAATCAAGCGTGACTTCAACTATTGTAATCTCTTTCTTTTTTTTGTTGGATCATTTTAATGTTTTTCCAGATTTTATTGCATATAGCTACCTATTTTGCTCTCGATTGCACAATAATGGTTAACGCTACCAAAATAGACCTTTTACATATGTAGAAATCTGCTTGTGGTACTTTTCGCTGTTCACGTTTTCCTCTCTTGCTTCATAATCTGTCTCAGTGAATATTCAAGCCTGGTCCATTCTCATATCTTGTAAGGTTATTTGCTACAAACTTACAGTCAAATTCTTTTCATGTAGGCTTGGCTTGTATTTCTGTTCCTTCCTACTTATCTGTCATTGACTAACAGGAGCCTCCTGTGCTGGGAACAGAGAAAGCATACATCGATTGTTCAGCATGGTACAATCTTCTAATTCTGTTCTTTCATATATTGTTGGTATACGTACACAGTGCTTGCTTTTAGCCTGTTTAGTAGACTATGAGGGGAAGTATAGCTTGAACTGATATTCTATTCACTTTCTCTTGGAAGCAGCCTTTGCTCTGAGCAAGACTTACAGAGAGGGAGCAATAATCCAGTGCTTAAGGATGATAAAGGTGCATATGAATGACTTTATGCATATAATTATTATCCAGCTGAAATCTTGTTCTCAGATGTTTCATGAGGGTGCATTGGTTTCTAGACTGTATCATGTCTGTCTGCTTTCTGAACATGGACTGACAATCATATTGAGCATTGAATTTCTTGTCCTTGGTTATGCTTTCAGCACTAAAATACAGGGCTAACTTGGAGGGTCTTTTTAAGGTTAGGGAGAACAGAAGAAATAGCTCCCACTCGTTAGAGAGTCTAGATGTTTTAATGTAAACAGCGATAAATGGTCAAAGATTGGAGATGTATTGTCTCACATGTTTCTGTCCTCAAGCTTGAATGATTCTGTTTGAGGTTGTGGTGCTGTGCATACTCTCCCAGGGTTTCTAATCTTTACAAACTCATGCAGTTTCCTATTATTGTGATTTTTTCCTCTATACGAGGGGAGGAAAGTCAAAAAAAGAAGGGGCTGGGAGTCCTTATGTATGTACACGAGCAGTTCCAGAGGACTAATGCCTTTTCTAGAAAATTGTGGGAAAGTTGTTATAGTTTTTCTATGTCTTCTACATCCTTGCCGCTGTTTACATAATTTTTAATAATCAAAATAGAAGATGATACTTGTAGAGAAAAAGTTGCCTTTTCTCCTTGGTTTTGGGGGGGGGGTGTTTTTTGAGAAACTAATCCCTTTACTATTGAATACCATCCGACATGAGATTAATCGCCTAGACAGCTCATATCGAGCTGAATGAGAAAGAACTAGAGGAGAAAGTTGGTAAAGTAAAGAATATCATCTCTAATATTAGTGTCTTGAGTTTAGCAGCATTGATAACACACTCCTTCAGAAAGTTCGGAGAAGGCTGAAGACTTCATCAAGCAAATCAAACATTTACAAGGTCAATTGGATGCTATTGGTGTTTTCATAACACTTGAAGAACTGGCTCATAGGTGTGCAATTCTTCTAAAAGAAGAAATGTGTTTAAAGAATCGACAAGGTTCAAACAATGAATTATTTTCAGCAAATGCAAAGGGCAAAGGCTCTTTTGATAGCTCAAAAAAGGAGCCAAAGGCTGAGTATTAGCCTTATGTACATTCTTTGAGGTTAAAAACAACAAAATTAGTTGTTTTTGAGCATAAATTGAGTTTCTGAAATTCTCTGCGCAGAAAATTCAGAGATCAGTTTTGTGCCCAGAATCACCCCATTTTTGTCCCAAATTGCTCCTGTGACCGTTTGGAGCTGTAGTGCATCATTTTTGGAGGCTGCACTTTGATTTTGGTGCATTTGCCCAAAATTCCAGCAGGTTTTTTCATTGTTCAACTATGGCGTCATCGTCCTCAGATGTGAAGAATCTATTTGAGATTCGACGGTTTGAGGGAACAGGTTTTGACTTATGGAAGGAGAGAATTCAGGGAATCCTCTTCTTGAAGGATTGTGACAGGGCATTGGAGGCAGAGAAACCAGAGGACATGTCGGAAGATGCATGGTTTACTTTGAACAAGAAGGCCATTATATACATTAAGATGGCTGTATCCGATGAGATTCTAGTAGATCTCAAAGGTTTGACCACTGCTTTTGAGTTATGGGCAAAACTCAAGGCGACGTATGAAAATACTACGCCTGTTAACCAAGTACACATGATGCGGAAGCTTGTTGGCATGCAGCTTGATGAGTCCAAGAGTGCAGCTGAACACTTGTCATCGTTTACAGGTACTTTGTCACATTTGCAGGACTCAGGAATGCCTCCTTTCGATGATAATCTTAAAGCCATTTTTTTGCTTATGACATTGCCCGACTCTTGAGAGACATTGGTAGTCTCATTGTCCAATAACCCCAACTTGACTTTTGATGGTGTTAGGGGTTCTATTCTTAATGAAGAGATCAGGAGAAAAGCAGGTGGAGAAGGAGGCAGCTCAGCCAACATGGTTAGAGGCAGGACAGATAAGAAGAGTAATTATGCACAGAGGAATAAGAGTAAAAGCCGGGAAAGGAGGAATAGCAGCAAAGGCAAAAGCAATGATGTGACATGCTATCAGTGTGGCAGGAAAGGTCACAAGAAACCCGATTGCTGCTATTACAAAGCAGAGCTTGATAGGAAGAAGAATTCTGGAGATAAGAAGAAGTACAGGAAAGAAGACAAGACTGATACACAGGACAGCCAAAAGGACAAGGAGAAGGCCAATGTGGCTTCTAGTGTAGTCATAGAGGAGCTGTCAGATGCAGAGGACATTTTATGTGCTACTTTCTCAGCTCATGACACTCATGCATTTGATCCTTCTCTAAATGTTCATGCACAGGACATGTCAATCACTAAGAGTGATGTCATAGATGCTTTGCTGACCGTCAATGATGCATTGGCCCAGACTTGGATAGTAGATTCTGGTGCTTCATTCCATGTGACTCCTATCAAGGAGTGTTTTTCTACTTTTATTGCAGGCAGCCATGGCCATGTATACCTTGGAAACAATCATGCATGTTCCATTGAGGGTATTGGCACAGTGCATTTCGCTACAAATGGCACTAATGAGCTGGTCTTGCATAATGTGCGTTATGTACCAGGGATCAAGAAGAGCTTGCTTTCTGTGGGTCAAATGGATTTGCATGGTTATAGCATTCTCTTTGAGAAAGGATCATGGAAAATGACTAAAGGTTCAAGGCTGATTGTGAAAGGCACAAAGAAGGGAACTCTCTATTGCTTGCATGGAAAGGCCTTATCAGGCAAGTTCATTGCTTTGGCTGAAGTTCACTCCCATATGAAGTTGTGGGATAAGAGACTTGGCCATATGAGCCAAAAGGGTCTCACTAGGCTTTGTAACTTAAAGAAGCTTGATGCTAAAGGCACAAAGCTTGACTTTTGTAATGAATGTCAATATGGAAAGCAAGTAAAACGTTCCTTTTATTCTGGTGTGTCTCGTAAGTCTTGTGTACTTGATCTTGTTCATTCTGATGTATGTAGCATGCCCACCAAATCTATGGGGGGTGCTTTATATTTCATCTCCTTTGTTGATGATTTTTCTAGAAAAATTTGGGTTCAATTCCTTAAATCAAAGGATGAAGCATTTGCTGCGTTTAAGCGTTTTCATGCATTTGTGACCACCCAAACAGGTAGAAAGCTGAAATGCTTGCGTACGGACAATGGTGGTGAGTATACAAGTGCTGAATTTCAGAAATTTTGTGAAAATTTGGGCATTAAGAGGGAGCTTACTGTTCCATACAGCCCCTCTTCTAATGGTGTGGCTGAACGTTACAATAGGACACTTTGTGAGAGGGTGAGATGCATGCTGTCCACAGCTAATCTCCCTCATGGATTTTGGGGAGAGGCACTCAAAACTGCAGTACATGTGTGCAATAGATCCCCTCACATGTCTTTAAAAGGTGACATCCCTGAAGAGGTTGTTGAGCTGAGGAGATGTGCTCAGGTGATGCAGCAGTTGTGGTAATACCCCCCTTGGCTGAGTAGAAGGGCTGGAGGTGCAAGGAGCAGCCCACGCAGCAGATAGACAGAGATGGAGAGAGAGAAATTCGAATTTGGAGAGAGGCAGCTTGTTTGGGGGCTTCACTAAAGAAAGAAGTGAGCCCTAAGTTTATTTGAGTTCACTTTTATAGGACCTGGCCAAGTTCACATTGAACTTGGCCAAAAGAATAAATAATGAGTACATTAAGCCTTATAAAAGGCCTATACAAATGTGTACAAATAAGGGGGTCATTTAGGACCTTTACCCCAACAATATGATGAGTTTGAAAGTCACCAAAATGTTGTCACCCAAGTGGAAAAACCATTGCCACATTGGGTGAGTCAGCTCCATGATTCAGAAAATCCCATTCCATAGTCACTAGATCATATTGGAGATGGGCCAAAGGGATCATGTAGAATAGATTAGCAAAGATCGGAAAGTGCCCATAGTGCAAACACAACCTTGGTGGTTGAGCGCATTCAAGAACAAGCAAATGAACCAACAAATGTGGAAGAGGCACTCCATGATCCCAATTGGAGGGCTTCCATGCAAATAGAATATGAAAATATCATGAAGAATGGAATTTGGGAGCTAGTGGATTGAACCCCTAAGCAAAATGTCATTGGCACCAAGTGGGTTTGGAAGCCAAAGTACAAGGCTGATGGTACTTTGGAGATGTATAAAGCAAGTCTTGTTGCAGAGGGGTGCTCAGATGTCGAAGTGATTGACTTTTGTGAATTATTTTCCTCCATTGCAAGGATGACTACTAGCTGAGGAGTACTAGTTGTGGTTGCGTATAAATAATGTCCAATCTATCACGTGGATATCAAATCAACATTCTTGAATGGAGACCTCAAGGAGTAGGTATATGTGTCTTAGCCATCAACGTTTGAGGTTGCCTATTCAAAGAATAATGTATGTAAGTTGAAGAAGACTTTTGTATGGGTTAAAACAAGCCCTACAACATGGTATTAATGGACGGATAAGTATCTCTTGGATCTAGGTTTCAAAAGATGTGATTTTGATGTTAGTTTGCATGTTCTAAAGAGAGGAGGGAAGACAATTGTGATTCTATTCTTTGTAGTTGACCTTGTGATTACAAGAAAGGAAATGATGATGCTCTTCTTCAACAAACAAAAGATGCTTCTGGCTCAAAATTTGAAATTATAGACTTAGGCTTAATGCATTATTGCTTAGGCCTTGATGCATGAGAGGAGCCAAGGGAGATTTGCATCTCTCAACAGAAGTATGCAAGATAGATTTTGAAGGCATTCGACATGGAGGATTGCAAGGAGATTTCTACTTCTATGGAGGACAACACAAGATTATCTATGGAAGATACTTCACCTCCCGTGTATATTGAAAGATACAAGAAATTAATTTGGAAGTCCCATCTTCTTGTGCAATAGCAAATCAAATATTTCCTATGCTATTGGAGTGGTAAGGTGGTTCTCTAACAAACGTTACCAAAGTCATTGGAAGGTAAATATGCGGATACTCAAGTATGTGAAAGAAACCATTGATTAAGGTATTCTCTATGAGGAATGATTATCTCTAGTTGGATAGTCTGATTTAATTTAGGCAAGAGATATTGATACCATAAAATCAGTTTTTGGATAAAGCCTTTTTTAGGATCTCGGATTTTCTCTTGGATAAGTAGGAAGCAACCAACTGTAGTATTATCTTCTTCTGAAATTGAGTAGAAATCAACATTTGAGGCAGTATGGTTGAGAAGGATGCTATGACAGATAGGAATACAAGGACAAGAGGCTACACAATTGAAATATGACGACCAATGTTGTATGGCCATCTCCGAAAAAAGGTGGACATTGAGGGGTGTTAGATATACTCAATACTCCATTGTGAAGTGAGCACAAATGATCCATGGTACTCTAAGTTGTAAGGTTCTCATGATGAGGAGGAGCCATTGTGAGAGCTTGGACATTTGTGGAACCCTAACCTTAGAGTTAGATGAGGTCTATGCATGACTATTGATGGTAATAGATGGTCTTTGTGAGCCTAGCCATGAGGCTAGGTAGGATATAAACTTGGAGGCCATTCGGTTGCCATTCAAGGTGAAAATAAAGGCCGTGTGGTGCCACATGGTTCCTCCATAGAACCTTAATGGGACTAAGATGGTAAGACTTTTGATCTTGGAGATTTTATTGGAAATTATATTTTGCCAACCATTTTCTCTCTTTTGACTATGTTTGTCTATACTGACTCCCATTTTTACGGCTATGTAAGCATGGTCTATGAGAAGCTTTACAACACATTGTGCACTTAAGCCCTTCATCTAGACTCTGTCTAGATTGCCATATAAGCTCCATATTGGGAGTACACGAGTGGAAAACACCATCTTTGTAGTTGCATTCCTCTTTGCAACTTGAGAATTTGAGTTCTCTCTCTCTCTCTCTGTCTTGATCTCTCTTTGTTTGCATTTCTATCAACGTTGTGTATTAGTCTATTTGTTGCGCTATTTCTTACACCATCTAGCTAGTAACATAGAGGTCCACCATTATTTCATGAGAGGAAAAGTTTTATCTAAAGATGTGAATGTCAAATATATGAATACAAAAGAGTAGCTTGTAGATATGGTCACCAAATTCTTGAGTGCCTTGAGGAATTCAAGGAAGGTATATCTATGAAGGATCTAGGTTGAAGGTCAAAGAGCTTGACCTTGAGGGGGAGTGTCCATAATTTCCAATTCATGGACAATGATAAGGGAAACCCAAGCATTAAATTAAATGTCCAAAGGTTTATAAAGATTCCCAAGAATCATAAAAGTGAGGACCTTATCCAAATTGGGAAATTGAAGCACCAAAGAGTAGGGTAGATGGAAGGCCAAGCGACAAGGAACATGAAGAATCACCTTGGAAGGGGAAGAGTCACGTGAGGTATATCCTCTGGTAAATCAGCATAAATAGATCGCTCTACTCGTCTAAGAATTCTAGAGGACAAGAGAGTGGATCCCTTTGCTATAGGAGAGTCATATGTATTCAAAGGTGACTCTCAAGGCTCCATTTCTTTCTTTATACTCTCTCTAGATTAAATTCTATTTTAGATAGTCTGTATTGTTGTAGTTGTTTCATGTACTTTTCAACACCTTCTACAATCTTGTACTTTTTCGTAAGCTATCCATTTTCTATAATCTTGTACTTTTTCGAAAGCTAATTAACTCTACTCTCTTCAAGCAAAATTCCATTCTCATATTTTGTGTGAATCGAGAGATATAATCAATTCTATGTCTAATGCGTCAAAATCTGTTCATTATGTGTGATACATAGTCTGTATTGCAGAGCTTGTTTGCAATAGCTAGTGATGTCCAAATTGTGCATGCTATAGCTTATTAGAAAGATAAAGAGAGAGAGAGGGGGGGGAGAGAGAGAGAGAGAGAGAGAGAGAGAGAGAGAGAGAGAGAGAGAGAGAGAGAGAGAGAGAGAGAGAGAGAGAGAGAGAGAGAGAGAGAGAGAGAGAAGAAAGAAAGAAAGAAAGACTTTTTAACGTCTATTAGAGGCCAAAATCGGCCTATGAGACAAAACATATACATCAGTATGAGAGAGAGAGAGTGTTTTTACGTCTATTAGGAGGCCGAACTCGGCCTATGAGACAAAACGATGTACATGGGTGTGTCTTTTGTCAATCAGAAAAGATAAAGGTAAAAGTGTTGAAAAAAAAAAAAACTGGTCAAGCTGATATAGATCTCCGTAGTATGCATGTGGAGATACCCATGAAAGTGGGGGGGTGTATGGAGTGCGATATCTATAATAGTCTATATGCAAAAGGGGTAGTACAATAAGCATGAGAATGCATCTGCTAGCTCCATCCTGTGCTAGTGGGCGGGTGTAAGATGTGATACATAGGTGGAGGTGGAGTCAGGGCCACCCTAATGGCTGTAGTAGGATCAGCTATCATCTGGGATCGTCTCTCCTCCATGGCGCGATGGTCACGAGCCTGGATCTCCGCAATCTGGTGTCTGTGAAGTCTCGGGGCTCGATATCCTATAGCACGGGGTCATCTCCTAGCTCGAGAAGTCTGAGCCTGCTGAAGAGTCACCCCTCTCGGTCTGTGGGCTGAGGGGGGGAGGGCTGCAGCACGTCGTGGAATAAAGAAGTCAGTGAGCTGACTTTGTCTCCCTCCTGTATGGGCTCCTACAGTAGGCTGGAGTAGGGAATCTCTGTGACTCTGTATCTCTAGTAAGAATCGCCCGAGCTGTCGCTGGTCTCTAGAGTCCATGATCTCTCGGAGGGTGGGCTGCCCGGTAAACAGAGTCTCGTATCTGCCTCTGATGCCATCATATGCACTACATCTGCATACAAAGTGCTCCTCATCCTCCATCTCTACTCTGCATACCCTGCATATCCGCTCCTCTCTGGGAATGTTTGCGGCTCTGCCCATCTCAATCTCTAGTCGGTGTGATGAGACTCTCAACTGCCCAATCGCGACCCTCGAGCTATGAGGCATGTAAGTATCCATGTAGCGTGGTCGCTGGATGAAACTGTCCGCTAGTATGTCTAAGAAATGGTCTCGGTAGTGCAATAGTCTCGATCCCATGTGTGGTGTGTGCCATGTCTGACTAATGTAGAGTTGCCAGATATCCTGTCTGAGCACAACATTCCTCTCATGACGAGAGAGGTGGATGTGAGGTGAGTCAGAGGCATACTGAAAAGGTGACAATCTGTCCATATCAAGTCCATGACTATCAAACCAGACTCTAACCCGAGTGTACCAAGCTCTCTCATATCCCGACTCTGATATCTGTATAGATGCCTCAAGAGCTCTGTGTGTGAGTCTGTATGTAGGGAGCTCCCTCGTCCTCTGAATAAAGCAGATAGTCTGAAATAGTGCATCTACTACCACGGGTGGTGCAGCTAGCTCTGCCCTGATGATGGCCTCAGACATACCTCCTTGACACTGTACCCTCCCAGTCACCTGCTCATAGAGTGCATAGATAGCCCAAATCATCCCTGATGGTACTCCCAAGCTCTGGAGGCGTTGGAAGAGCCTCTCTCGTGGTACTGTATCAAAAGCTTTGTGGAAGTCCACAAAGCAGCAATATAGTCTCTTCTTCCGCACCCTTGCCCCATCAATGAGGCAACGCATAATGAAGATGTGATCAATAGTAGAGAAAGCTCATCGAAAAGCTGCATGGCCTCGTGCTCGTAGCCCCTCAGTCTCTGCATATGACTGAGCTCTGCCTCAAGTATGGCAACGTATAGTTTGGCCATGGTGTGGCCAATCATGATGGTCCTGTAGTTCCCTGGGTCCAAGGTGTCACCAGACTTGTGGATAGGCACAATGGTGTGCCTAGTCCACTCCTCTGAGAAGCCCTCCCCTATAGCCCGGTTGAAGACATGTGCAATCAACGGTGGAGGCTACATATATAAGATGCTCGCTTTGCAATCCCGTGTGGTCTCTCGAACGTCCATGTCGGAGTCGTCCTATGGCCCTCTCAACCATCTTTGCTGTGAAGAGAGAAAAACTAGTAGGGCGAGGCTCAAGTGGCTAGGGAATGGGAGGCTGCCCAGGTACCTCATATAATCTCTCAGCGTAATCATGCCATGTGTGTAGGTCCCTAATAGGTGTGGTCGGGTGTGGCTCTCGTAGGGTACGCCATGCTGCAGCTCCTGCGCCTCCTCAAAGGCTCGCCTCTTTCGACGTGTGAGAGTCTTCATTTGTCCCTTGGCCTCTCTCTCTGTGATCTCTCCCAATGCTCGCTGAGCTCGTAGTCGGCGGTAAAGATCTCTGCATTCCTCATCATACCAGCGATGTTGTGGCACAGTCCCGGGAGGAGGTGTGTGACCAGAATGGATGGTGTGTGGGAAGGAGCTGATGGCTGATGTCTGAAGAACTGATGCTATCTGTGAGGTGAGTAGGGACAGTGGAGTGTCAGGATGAAGCAAGAGAAGACCCTTCTCGACTTGAGCCGCATATATGTTAGCTAGCTCGTGTGTGAAGTGGATGGTGGTGTGTGGGATGCGTGCTACGGATGTGCGTATAGGGGTGTCTCCCTTGAGGGAGAGAGTGAGGTATGTGTGATCGGCCCCAATGGGTATGGGTGGGATAGTGAATGAGGTAAGTAGGTGGATGGCCTCTCTGGATCCCATGATGTAATCTACTGTACTTCCCCCGCCATCTGTGATTGAGTATGGTAGGCATGTCAATCCTCATGAGGTAGGCCACTGAGCCATCCCATTATAGATAACGAGATTATGTCGAGAGCCTAGTCTTAGTAAGTGGGTGCCATAATGAGTGTGTGTAGAGTCGGCTGAAGCTCGAGCCGTAGACTCATCCTCTATGGTATGTAGTATCTGTGGGTCTTCCGGATCAAATATCTCACACTGATCATTGCCTGTCCTGGCATTGAAGTCTCCCATAAGGAAGACTTCCCCCAATGTAGAGTACTCTGTAATCTCTTCCGACAAGCAAGTGTATGGTGAGTCCTCCTCTCGATCTATGATAGCGAACCGTGAGCTAGATGGAGCAAAGTAGCATAACGCTATGAAGATGATCCGCTCCTGTGAGAGCTGGAGTCAAATCCAAAGATATCTGGCCTGTGAATCACGGCGACTATCTGTATCCTACTCTGAAGTCCATCTCTGAAGAGTATGGCTACTCCTCCTGATCCTCTGGTGGTGCGCTGACGTGTACACTCTCTGTATGTGGACTCCCACTGGAAACCGTGGACTCGAGGTAGGGTCCGGTCGGGGCTCTCATGTGTCTCCGTGAGCATAATGATGTCTTTGCCTTTGCGCACCTCTTCCAACCTCTCTGTATGTGTCCATAGATCTCCATTGCAGTTCCAAACTGCAAGATGTATCTCCTCGAGTGTCTCACATGCCGCGAATCCCTATGGGATGGCCTTGCCATCAATGATGACACGACCATCTCTGTATGAAGCCTTCTTTCCTTCTTTGCGAGCTTGGTGTACTCTCGGCATGCATGCACGACGGTGTGCTACTTGCATGGGTGTGAGATCATCATCAAGGTAGATGGGGGGGGGGGCATCAAGTGCTCTCAAAATCACCCTCTTACGTAGGAAAGTAGATCTTACATCCTCGGAAGGGAAGTGTAGAATGAGAGCTCTCTTTTTTGTGGGGTCTCGTCCCGTTCTCCAGGATTTGATGAATGGGAGGGACTCCTCTTTGTAGCCGAGTAGCTTGCATAGTGTCTTCCCATCGGACTCGGGGTTAGAGCCTTCTTTTTCTGCAATGCCCGTGATGCGTACATTGAGACGACGGGTATGTCTCATCTTTTCTTCCTCAATGGTGGTGTGCACGATGAAGGCTTCTTCCTTTTGTGCTTCCTCTTTGGCTTGTTTTTTGATGTTCTTCTTCACTATGTCGATCCACCCTTCTTTGGTAGCTTCTAACTTGTTTTCCATGCTTGCCGTCAAAGCTTTGGTAAGTTTTTCTTTTAGAGCTTCTGTCTTGTTCATATTAATCTCTCCCTCTTCGGGTGTGAGGGAGACCATTGAAGCTTTGAGGAGCTCCAATTCCTCTTTCATGTTTGCCCTCTCCTTCGCCTATTCTTCTTTCTCTTTCTTTCTCTCACTCTCCCACTCTTCCTTCTCTTTCTTCCATGTTTCCCTCTCCTTATGATATGTTTCTACTTCTTTCTCTAGCTTTGAGAGGCGGTTGATGATGGTCGTGATTGGAGTCCACCGTCTTTTTGTTTTCTTTGATAGCTATGGTTAGTTTGTCCTCCATTTTTGTCAAATCGTCCTTCTTAGCCGTAGCGGTCATGGTGTTCGAAGATAGAAAAATGCTCAGTGTGCTGAGCCCAAAGACTTGCGATGGAGACGGGAGCGCGCCCGATGCGCGATGGAGCAAGGGTGGGAGTGGTTAATAACTGCAGGCGACAGTTATTAGTCCGGGGCAGTGACTTCAGTGACTTAACTCAAGACTTCAACTCAGATTTACGTCTATTCCATGAGTTTTCGATTTTCGAACCCTAAAAAAGAAGAAGAAGAAGAAGGGAACCCTAACAGCAGATCTGCTCAGGGACGCTCTATTTCCATGGCAGTGACTTCAGTGACTTAACTCAAGACTTCAACTCAGATTTACGTCTATTCCATGAGTTTTCGATTTTCGAACCCTAAAAAAGAAGAAGAAGAAGAAGGGAACCCTAACAGCAGATCTGCTCAGGGACGCTCTATTTCCATGGCAGTGACTTCAGTGACTTAACTCAAGACTTCAACTCAGATGTATGTCTATTCCATGAGTTTTCGATTTTCGAACCCTAAAAAAGAAGAAGAAGAAGAAGGGAACCCTAGCAGCAGATCTGAGGGCGACCGGGCAGATCTGCACGCGTGAAGCTGGGCGATGGCAGATCTGGGGGTGACGGGGAAGACCTGCACTCGTGAAGCTGGCGACGGCAGGTGGCGCAGTGGCGGGCAGAGACAGATGGCGGCTGAGTCTAGGGTTTCGACGGCAGGTGGCGTCGTGGCGGGCAGAGACAGATGGCGGCAGAGTCTAGGGTTTCGATGGCAGATGAGAATCGAGGGAGGTGGCGCCGACGGGAAGCTGGCGACGGCAGGTGGCGCAGTGGCGGGCCTATTAGAGAGAGAGAGAGAGAGAGAGAGAGAGAGAGAGAGAGAGAGAGAGAGAGAGAGAGAGAGAGAGAGAGAGAATTAATTTTGTCCAAGTCATTGTTGAAAATCACATCTAGTCAAATGGCGTTTTTTTGGTGATACAAAAGCAACCTAAGCAAGCAAGCAAAAGTCTTATAGCATAGGAAAGCCAATACAGTGAAGCATTTTCTATTGCATTAATGTTGTGGTGCAATTTATGTTTCTGAATGCAAAGAATGTGAATCTCTTCTCTTGTTATCCATGACAAAGACTTTCATTTCTCATGCTTCCTTGATCCTGTAGCACCAAGGTGAGAATCTTCATGATGCTATATTTGAGTATCGAGGATAAATTCTATGTAAGTATGATCATTTCTATTAGGTCTTCTTTATTCATATCGTCTATGTGTAATCCCTTCTAAGTTCTCTGCCATATTGGTCTCCTATTAGTACATTTATGTTTGATGATTGTTACACCTTGTTTATAATTGATTTTGAATGTGAACTATTAGAGAGTCGTTCCTAGGTTTGAGCTACTCATTATTGGGTGCTTGTTGGCAAGGACATTCTGATGGGTCCCTATAATGCTGGGTTGGTCAGTTATGGTTTTGGTGTTTTTAGCAATGTGTTCGCCTTTTCTCGTGTTGTCTTTCGATTCGGTTCACTGATTGACTCGACTGTTCGGACAGATGTAATTTTCTTTTTTCCAAAGACTTACTCCTTAATTATTGTTATATTATTCCTTTGGGAATGAATGTAATATTTATATTCTTAAATGTGTTGTCGTGCAATTATTAAGGTAGTATCCAAGCTTTCTGCAATGGGAGCATTGATCCTATGAGATTCTCATGCTTGAACTGTTTGAATATTTCCCCTATATCTTCATGTTCAATTCTCAAGTTTATGGGAAGGGGTTGTCCACCTCAAATAAAACACAATTCTATGGTTGTTGGGAGTATCAAAAGGTGGGACATATAGTACATCCTCTAATTCTTTGTCAATCTCAGCAATATCATCTCAAGATAATATGGAAGATGCATGATCTCCACCCACATAGTGCACTTCATTATGCAGATAATTTGTTTCAATATTTACATGCTGAAATGTGCAACGATTTCACCCTTCAAGATCCATCTATAGAATATTCCTTAAATTTCCTAGGGAGGAGAATTAGGAACCACAAAAGCACCCCTTTAGACACAAGATGATCTTTGTAATACAAGACAACACGCTTCAAAGTAAACCGATTCCCCATGAAGGATGGGACAGACGGCTAGGCCTGTTTTGTGATTTTCCTTAACTTTCTTGTCTCCCTCCCTTTGAGAGGGGACAATTTCTTCCCTCTTTTGTTTCCTTGGGGAGAACTCCAAACTTTGTCTGAGATAGAGGACCTTTTGTGTTGCATCTCTTTCAAATGCCCCATCCAGTTCTTGAGCTACTGCAAGATTGATGGCACTTTTGTGAGAACAGAAATCACAATCCTCTTGTTGTGAAGGGCAACACTTCTATTGGCATAACTTGTGTGATGTAGCTTCCCTTTATTGTGAGGTTGTGTTGATAGATCTTTGATGAACAATGTGCTAAGGGTGTGTTGCCAAGAGTTTGTGCTTAGGGTATATCAGCCTAACAAATGTTCCCAATCTCCACAGCTAAGATCTCTGGAGACATGGAAAGAATGTTCGAGATAGTGCCTTTGGTCATCAGTAATGCCTGTCTGCGATAGTGCGATCAGTTGGGGTGCCAGTGTCCAATACAGACAACCTGAAGGGTAATCGGTGTGTGGATCTGTGCCAGCCTACAGTGCACTTAGCTTAATCGAAGTCTGAACCGAGCAAATTATGAATCTTCATAAACCCTTCACAGACAAGCGAGGCAACTGTACAACCATGGCACAGACAAACTAGACAATCTGAGGTTGAGAAGAACTCAGGAGCCATGGTAGAGAGGCAGCAGGCCATCAGGCTGAGGAGTGCACACTCGTGTTAAGTGGAGCTGCTCTATAAGCTATTCTATTTTATAATGAAGCGTCATACATGTAATGTCTTGTGCTTATATTGTCCTCTAGATTGTCATGCTTAAGTCTTGCCTTGACTGCAGTGGACGCTGTTGAGTCAGCAATGTCTGTCCATATTATTTTTGTTATATTGTAGGATTTCTTTCTCTTTCACGGTTGGTTTAAGCATTTGATGCGTTCTTGTTATACTTAGCTCGATTATTATGTGATATACAGACAATTTGGTCTCAAATATCAAATTAAATGCTTTGATTTGACGCTTTTGAAGTAAAGACCATGTAGGCTACAGCGAAGACCATGTAGGGAATGCGCTAAAGAAGACCATGAAGTAAAGGCTACAGCTACACCTACATGGTTAAGCTACAGCTACACCATGTAGGGAATGCTTAAGCTACGCCATGTTGGTTAAGCTACAGCTACACCATGTAGGCGCTAAAGAGACCATGTAGTAAAGAAGGGTTGCTACAGCTACACCAACAAGGTCTTGAGCGCTGCTAGCCAACATGGTCTTGGAATGTCCCTTCGGGCCTGGTATTAGCTTAAGCCTACATGTAAGCATAATAGCTTAATCGATGAGGAGCTAAGCGCAGGGATAATGATCTCCTCAGACTACTTCTGTTACAGCCATGAAACCAGTCGCAGAAAAATCTTGAAATTTGGTGAACTTCTGGAATAACAAAGTCAATTGACATAATGGGGTTAACCTGATTTAGTTTGCGACATTCAAGTAGGTTTGGTGCATACTAAGCAAATGAATGTTATATTCTCGTTTGAGCGTTATAGACAATTCAGGCCATAGTCAGTTCCTCCAGATTACGCTGGGGATGATTTATTGTTCTGTGAAATTCAGACTTTCAAACTATCAATCAAGTTTTTACTAGATGAAAATTTTCAAAATATACTGTTTTCATTTGAATGAATACTTCCTTAACGTAAATCTAATTGAACTCTCACTCTTTCAAACTTCTGTACGCTCTGATCTGCCTGTCAAAAGTTAAATTTAGCTGTTCCTGGAAGCATGTACATCTGTATGTTGGCAGAGAGCACCAGAAAGAAATTTATGTGATTTAATTGATTGATGTTGGGATCTTTTGCAGAGGGAAAGGGCAGCAAGAACGATCTGAGCTTGGAAGCGACTGGTAAAAAAGATAATATTCCAGTGTCCACCAACTCATCTCAGACTCGTTCCGGATTGGAGACCTTAGCTAGTATTGCAACTGCAGAAGGCAACAACAATGATTCCATGACATCATCTGCAACTATAACAACGAAACACCCTCGCCATAGACCAGGGTGCAGCTGCATCGTATGTATCCAGCCTCCTAGTGGACAGGGACCAAAACACAAGCCAAATTGCGACTGTAATGTTTGCACGATGGTTAAACGTCGATTTCAGACACTAATGCTCCGGAGGAAGAAGCTTCAGTCTGAAAGAACAGCAGAATCTGCACCACAAAAGAATCATCCGCTTTTAACGGACTCAAGTGTTGGAGAGAGAAAACCTAATGAACAAGGATCTTGTATGGAGAGATCTTTGCAAGGATTTGTACCTCATCTTTACCCAAATACGTTTGCGCAGTCTGCAGCAGGATTTTGCAAAGGAAGTGGACCACATTCCCTATTACAGTCAATGAAGTCCCATCTGATTAGAAGTGCAAGCCCGAATTTCGAGCAGAATCCTACAAAACGACCGCCCGCCAGAGATGCAGATTCAAATTATCAGCAATTTCATTGTAAAGGTGCACCATTCGATCTCAATAGCCAACCAGATAGAGAAGAGGATATGAGTAGAGGTGGCCATCCTGTAAGCATGAAGAGCTTGCTTCTCAATGCAACTTATCCTCTGGATGCATACTTGAAGGAGCAAGGATTGACGAGTCTTGCTTCTTATGACCCAGGAAAGTGTGGTCTAGATAGCCATGATGGAGAGACTAGAATAGTGAAGGAAAGCGGTCAGGAAATCGAGTTTCCCGCAGTTATGCGTGAATTCTAACACGGCCTACCCGAGGTTATGTCTGCAGAGTATAGGTCAATTAGAATCGTACACATTCAGAAGGCGATGATTTATGTACTCTTCTACTGGTTCTTTCCCCTTAGAAATGCAAGAGTCGTGCAGCTTGCGGCGTAAGGATGCATTGGCATTCTGCACATGATGCTACTGGCTAGTAGGGATTAAAGTGGGTGCTGTTAAAGAGGATATATTCTGAGTGGACAAACTATGAATCAGTAAACCACATATAGAAGTCACATGTGCAATCAAACAAAGCATGAATTAAATTGTAACACAGAAAAGTTGGAATGCAAGCTTATGATGCCGTTGGAAACATCTACGATAAGGTTACATTTCTAACGTATTAAGTCACATTGCATTTCAATGAAAGCTTCACATTGCACTTCTCTTATGCCCATTAAGTCACTCATTTTGTAGGTATTGAGAGTAAAGAGGGCAAGGAACTACGCTAAGAAGCGGATATGCCATCAGTCTTGGTAATAATTTTGCATTCATATCGCATGCCCATCATTTGAATGATTAATTGATTACGAATTGAAAGAAGCCTATGTGTTATTAAGTAGCTTGGTGGAGATTGCACATGTAAAACTAGCTCAAGTTATTCCATAGGTCACCATTAGCCCAATGATCTATATGATGGAAGGTTGGTGGAGTTATAGGTCATTCTTGCACATTTGTGGAGGCTAGCATTTAGTTTATCAGTATTGAAGCTTTGTAGCTTCCATGGAGACATTGGTATAATCATCATCTTCTTCAAGCTCATCTTGATGGCCCCATGGAAATCTTGTGTTTTTTCTCATCCATCTCCTTCATGAAATTACATTCTTGGCACTTCATTTCAATTTTTCAATATTCACATGGATGTATGTTTCTCTCAATCGGCTTTGTTTGATACAATTCTTTCATGCATAGTTGCCTCCATTCTTTCCTCCTAGAGGAAGCATTTGCAAAAACGTAAGAGGTTGTAGGATGAGCCATAGGATTTGATCCGAGGTTCTCATGTATACAAGAAGATGAGCTATCCAATGTGCTAGCCACAAATCTCTTATATGCTGGTCCACACATCTATTCCTATTCACGTGCTTGCACTCCTTTGAATCTCAATCAATGCACCCGTGAATTCGTCTCTATTAGAGACAAACGTGGCCGGAGAGCCGTTTTATTCTTGCAACCTTCAATTGGGAGTTCGAATCCTCAAGAAGAGATGGAGAGACCAAGCTTTTCATTTTTTGCTTTTCAATTTTCTCAATGGATCTCCTCTTTTCATCCATGCATATTACATAAGTTCAAGGGACTCCTTTTCATGGAACAACATAAACGAGAGAGATGAAGGATGTGTATGATACGCTCTTGAAGCCCACATATGAAGTGCATAAAAAGAGTATTGATTCATCCATGAAGCATGAACAAAGGCACACGACCAATCAAGCATTGTGTTGGAGACCAAAGTATGTTGTGAGATTCTTTTTAGGGGAAGAGAGTCAAAATACTTCTACTCTCTTGGAGTTTAAACATGAAGCATAAGAAAGGGGTTCAAAAATGAGAGGAATGAAAATTTCAACCTTACAGGAGGACGGAATCAAGCACACTTCCGTCAAACATTAGAAAAGCTTTCATTTGCTTCTTTTGTTTTTAATAGCTTTGTATGTTGTATATTATTTAGTGAGAATTGGAGTTCCTAAATTTATAAAGGGCATAAGCTCAAAAACCCCTATATTCAGTGAATGGCTAAAGATTCAGCAATTTCTATTCAGAAGCCTTAGCTTATTAGTGTCATGGACAAAGGAAACCATCTAGAATCTTAGATTCCATGTGAATCCTATATCTCATGATTGGTTCAGAATTTGGGGAAACTAATGCTTTCATTGCGTCCGGAACGTGCAAAACCCTAAGATCCACTGTCTTCTTGCTTGATTCTGATATCCAGAGACCATGCTTCGAATTGATGATATCATCGATGACATCATCAATTCATAACCGCCCTTGGAAAACCTATATAAGAAGGGGTTGGACACATTCATAGTCAGTCTTGCCAATACCAGTCTTGGGAGCTCAAGGAGTCATGACCACTAGGTAAGTATTCTCCAAGTTCCAGTTCCAGTTCTTGTCTTGTTTCTTGTTCTAGTCTTGTCTAGTCTAGTTCTTGGACATCCTGTCTTGTCCTCTTGTAATCTCGTAGTACGAATCTTGTCAAGTTCCTTCTTGTATTCAGTTTATCTCCCAGAAGGGAGTTCTTGTAATCCAGACATCTTGTCTCATACTTACGATCCCGGGTTGTGGGATCGCCTGTATCATTTCTAGTCGAGTTTTCCATACCTATTGGTCCCGGGTTGTGGGACGTCTTGTATCAGCTACATCTTCTTGTATTATTTTTCCTTTGTGGGTGTTCTTGTAATCATAAGTGTATTTCCGAAATCTTGTCTAGTGAAGTCAGAGAGCACAATCTAGTGCTCCCCTGACATTTTGGCAAGACTAGCTTCCATTCAAGACCAGTCATCATGGAGAATGCTTATGAACAGATTATAGCATCACTTCAGAGTCTCCAACAACAAGTCGAAGACTACGTCGGTTCCTTCCTTATTGCATGTATGAAGGCTTTGGCTCCAACATATTTTGGGTTCTTCTGGATATCTCGACGGGTGATTTTATTATTCTCCCAGTTAATTTTTGGATTATGTTTCTTTAACCATGGCATTCCGATGATAACCATGTTTATTGGACTCGATATTACATTGAAACATATGTGTGAATCATGGTCACCAAGGTCTACTCTTAGTGGTATGGTTTCCATGGTTATATTGCCCGATGCTAGAGGCCGTCCATCTACTACTTCAGCTACTACTAGCTTGTTCTTCCGAAGTACTGGAATTCCATGTTTCTTAACGAGTCCTTCATCAATGAAACATGAGGAGGCTCTTGAATCTACTAGAGCTATAAGGGAAAGGGTCTTCTCAGATATGATTAACTTTATAGGGGCAAGACATGTTTCTATGGGTGTGGCTGGAATTATGAGACCCTTATATCATGGTCCGGCTGTACGATCTCTTTTACAACTGGACTTCCTCATTTCCCTGCTCTACAAGGGTGGCTCCGACTTTGGAGTTCGTTCTCTTGTTGGGACAATTAACTGCAATGTGGCCAGGGTTTCCAGAATACAAGCATAACTTGTTATCCCTCCTTTGTTTCTCTTGTGGTGTTAGAGGTTGGAATGTAGTTACATCTATCTGCATAGGTTCGAGCATGGACTCATCTATACGAGTGGGCTAGAAAGGTTTCCATTGGCACGGTCTTCCTTCTACTTGTTTTTCTTGTTTCCTTTCAAAAAGGTGGTTATCACATTGAATAGCTTGGTTGATGTATTCATTCAATGTCTTCACCTCTGGCATTGTGAGTAGAAGGTCTTTCACATCATCTCTTAAGCCCCATCTAAATTGGCTTATGAAATAATCTTCGTGCCAAGTGAGGTCACATATCAACTGCCTAAATTTTGATGCACAGGTAGAGGCAGGGCGATTACCTTGACGTAGCTTCTGAAGTTTTCTTTCTGCCACTCGACTCGTGTCTGCATCTCCAAATGTGACGATGAGCTCTCCAAGAAACCCCTCATAGTCAAGAAGTACGGTCATATCCTCATAGACATGATTAACTTGATAGGGGCAAGACATGTTTCTATGGGTGTGGCTGGAATTATGAGACCCTATCTTATAATCATGGTCTAGCTGTATGATCTCTTTTACAATTGAACTTCCTCGTTTCCCTGCTCTACAAGGGTGGCTACGACTTTGGAGTTCGTTCTCTTGTTGGGACAATTTTGCAATGTGGCCAGGGTTTCCACAATACAGGCATAACTTGTTATCCCTCCTTTGTTTCTCTTGTGGTGTTAGAGGCTGGAACCTAGTTACATCTATCTGCATAGGTTCGGGCATGGACTCATCTCTAGGACTGGGCTGGAAAGGTTTCCATTGGTGCGGTCTTTCTTCTACTTGTTTTTCTTGTTTCCTTTCAAAAAGGCGGTTATCACATTGAATAGCTTGGTTGATGTATTGATTCAATGTCTTCACCTCTGACATCGTGAGTAGAAGGCAGGGCGATTACCTTGACATAGCTTCCAAAGTTTTGTTTCTGCCACTCGACTCGTGTCTGCATCTCCAAATGTGGCGATGAGCTCTCCAAGAAATCCCTCATAGTCATGAAGTACGGCCATATCCTTCTCCAAGATTGGGACAAACCATGATAATGCTTGACCATAGAGCAAGGTTCCAATAAAACCGACCTTGGATGCATCATCAGGGTATCTATCAAGCTGCATACAGATGTACAATTTGACTTGTTGCAAGAATCCCCAGAAATGTAAATCTTAGGCTCCCTCATGAAGGATGTATTAGGTCGTTGATTTACTTGCATACTCCCTTGATTTGTCTAAAGACTCCCGATTCGTTCTTGTAATTCTTGGAGGAGTGCACTTACATGCACTGGATGTCCCATCTCAATTTGTATCTGTCGATGAGTTATGCCATACCAACTCAAGAGCCCAAGAAAGATGATTCAATGAAGCTACCTGACCAATACCAAGGGTTTGAAGATGTCTTTGAAAAAAAGAATGCAGATATGCTCCCGGAACATAGACCTTATGATTGTGCCATAGAACTTCAAGAGGGAGCACAACCACCCTTCACGCCAATCTGTAGACTATCCCCAGAGGAACTTACAGAATTACGCAAGAATATTGATGAGAATCTAGCCAAGGGGTTTATCAAACACTCAAAGTCCCTTGGAGGAGCCCCTATCCTATTTGTAAAAAAGGATGGAACTCTTCGAATGTGTGTGGACTATCGTGGTTTGAATAAAGTCACAATAAAGAATAGATATCCTCTACCACTTATATCAGAGCTCTTGGAACTCCTCGGAAAAGCAAAGTTCTTCACTAAGATTGGCCTTTGAGGAGCATACAATCTTGTTTGGATCAGAGAAGGAGACGAACGGAAGACAACATTCCGAACAAGGTATGGACACTTTGAATATGTAGTTATGCCATTCGGTCTCACCAATGCTCCAGTAGTCTTTCAACATATGATGAATGATATCTTTCGAGAGTATTTAGATGATTTTGTGGTAATATATCTTGATGATATCTTGATATTCTCCAAAAATCTAGAAGATCATGAATATCATGCGAAGATAGTCCTAGAGAAACTAAGAGAAAAAGGGTTATATGTAAAATTGGAGAAGTGCTATTTCCATCAGACAAAAGTGGAGTTTTTAGGGTACATTGTATCAGAGAAAGGAATCTTTATGTACCCTAAGAAGATCAAGACCATCCTTGATTGGCAACCACCTTCGTGTGTTCGAGATATACAATGTTTCCTAGGGTTTGCCAACTTTTATAGGATATTCATTAGAGATTACTCCAAGATTGTGACACCTCTTACCAAGCTTACAGGAAACTAAAAATTTTCATGGATCGAAGAAGCAGAAAAAGCCTTTCAGAATTTGAAATCAGCGTTCACCACTGCCCCAATTCTAGCTCATCCTGATTCGAGCAAACCTTTCTTCCTAGAAACAGATGCATCAGACTTTGCCCTAGGAGCCTTTCTATCCCAATATGGAGATGATGAACACCTACATCTAGTTGCATATCATTCAAGGAAATTTTCTCCTCCAAAAATTAATTATGAAATCCATGATAAAGAATTTCTTGCCATAGAGACGCGTTTGATACATGGCGTCACAATCTAGGAGCAGCTCACAAAGTTACTGTGTATACAAATCACAAGAATTTAGAGTATTTTATGACCACTCGCATCCTCAATAGAAGGCAATCTCGATGGAGTAACTTTCTATCCAGATTCGACTTTGTCATCACCTACCGTCCAAGACGTCAACAATGTCAGTCAGATGCCTTGTCTAGAAGATCTTACCTTGCACCAAAGAAGGGTGAAGAGGCCTTCGATCAACAAGAGAGTGTATTACTCAAGCCTGAGCATCTCCAGTTAGCAGCTATCTCTTCAACCCATCCTGAAGATTCAGCCTTGGATCATTTGATTCGTGAGAATCTACCACAAGATGAACTATTTTGTAATGTTAAGTAGAAAACTCAAGAAGGAAAAGTCCAAGAAGTAAATGAATTCCAGGAAAAGGACGGGTTACTATTCTATAAGAACCTATTGTATATCCCTCCAGGAAAGCCGAGGATCCAAGTACTTCAACAACGTCATGACAACCTTGCAGCAGGACATTTTGGAGTAAATAAAACAATAGAACTCATATCCAGGGATTTTTGATGGCCTCAAATGTGGAAGGAGGTCAAAGAATATATCCGAACCTGTGACACTTGCAATAGATCTAAGGTACCGCGACATAAGCCTCATGGCCTCTTGCAACCTTTACCTATTCCAGAAAGGCCATGGGCTTCATTGTCTATGGATTTCATCACAGATCTACCAAAGTCAGATAAGTATGATGCCATTCTTGTTATTGTGGATAGATTCACAAAGATGACACACTTCATTCCAACTACAAAGGCAATCAGAGGTGCAGCCACTGCTAGATTTTTTCTCAGATACATCTTTAGGCTTCATGGATTGCCTCATGATATTGTCAGTGATCGAGGTCCACAGTTCATATCCAGCTTTTGGAACAGTCTTTGCAAGCTCCTTGGTATTCAAGTTAAACTATCTACAACAAATCATCCATAGACTGATGGACAAACAGAACGGGTGAATCAAGTCCTAGAGCAATATCTCCGTTGCACTAACAACTATCACCAAAATGATTGGTTTGAGTTGTTACCCTTTGCAGAGTTTGCCTATAACAATAGTGTTCATGCATCTACTAAGCAAACCCCCTTCTTTGCAAACTATGGATAACATCCAAGGATGGATATACAACTCTCAAATCATGTCAAGAATCCAGCTGTGAGAGACAAGGCCTAGTACCTGATAGACATTCACAAAGAACTCAAGGAAGAGATCCATAAAGCTCAAGAACAATATAAGTACTATGCAGATCAACATCGTGTCCAGAATCCATCGTATCAAATTGGGGATAAAGTATGGTTACTGAGAAACAATTTGCAAACTTCAAGGCCTTGTGCAAAGTTAGATCATCAAAGATTTGGTCCATTCACCATCTTGGCCAAGATCAATCTAGTCACCTTCAAGCTCCAGCTACCAAGCATCATGAGAATACATCTAGTTTTCCATGTATCCATGTTGGAACCATATCAGATTTTACCATTGAAGGGGGAGAGACCTAGTCCTTCACTACCTATCGAGATTGATGATCATCAAGAATTTGAAGTCGAGCATGTCCTAGATTCCAGAATATCCCGAGGAAGATTGGAATATCTTATTCATTGGAAAGGGTATGACATCAGTGATCATACTTGGGAACCTACGAAAAACCTTCAAAGAGCATCAATCAAGGTTCGAGAATTCCATAAGAGAAATCCAATGAAGCCGAGACCAGAGAACATGATTGCTCCTCGTGGAACTCGTCGCTTGAGGGGGAGATAATTTCATGGACAAAGGAAACCATCCTGAATCTCAGATTCCATGTGAATCCTATATCTCATGATTGGTTCAAAATTTGGGGAAACTAATGCTTCTATTACGTCCAGAACGTGCCAAAACCCTAAGATCGTTTGTCTTCTTGCTTGATTCTGACATCTAGAGACCATGCTTCGAATTGATGATATCATCGATGACATCATCAATTCGTAATCGCCCTAGAACCGCCCTTGGAAAACCTATATAAGGAGGGGTTGGCCACATTCATAATCAGTCTTGCCAATACCACTCTTGGGAGCTCAAGGAGTCGTGACTGCCAAGTAAGTACTCTCCAAGTTCCAGTTCCAGTTCTTGTCTTGTTTCTTGTTCTGGTCTTGTCTAGTCTAGTTCTTGGACATCCTGTCTTGTCCTCTTGTAATCTCGTAGTACGAGATCTTGTCAAGTTCCTTCTTCTATTCAGTTCATCTCCCAAAAGGGAGTTCTTGTAATCCAGAAATCTCCCAGAAGGGAGTTCTTGTAATCCCGGGTTGTGGGATCGCCTGTATAATTTCTAGTCTAGTTTTCCATACCTATTGATCCCGGGTTGTGGGACGTCTTGTATCAGCTACATCTTCTTGTATTATTTTCCCTATGTGGGTGTTCTTGTAATCATAAGTGTATTTCTGAAATCTTGTCTAGTGACGTCAGAGAGCACAATCTAGTGCTCCCCTGACAATGAGTGTGCACGATCACCCTCTGACTAGAGCTCGTGGTTTGAAGCTACATTCACTTAGAACCTTTATGTTACACACATCCATTCAAAATGTTGAAGCTCATAGTTTGCTACGTAGTGCAATATCCAAGTGTGTCCCACTACTTTAGCTCCAAATGTTTTTGCGATGATTTGGCTTCAAGGTACCATTTTTACCAGTACCATCCATGTGGATTGCATTAGTATTTGAATATACTCTTTGCAATAGTTAATGAGGGAAACCTTCACTCCCTTCTCAATTGGATGCTCTAAAGCAAAAAAGTTTGCAACTATGTCCCCTTCTTTCTATCTTCCCATGCGTTTCTACTACATTTTCTATGGCCTCACAAGCCTTCAAAGTACAAATAAATGTCGCTTCTAATGCTTGCTCACCATGGCCATGTTCAACAAAAGCTGAGATGAGTGATGCTTATGCAACAACATCTTGAATGGTAAGTGAATTGAAACATGGTTTGCCATGGCAAACAAGCCACATTTTGAGTTCTAGATTTATTGCATGCCCGCATGCTACTCAAAAGTGTTATGTCAATAGAAGCGAATCGAGAATTTTCTTTCTATCTAAGCATTTCAATGCCACTTTAGATGATCCTTGTTCAACAATCCCATAGTATAGCAAGCTTTCAAGAAGCCTATAAACATCACACGGTCTGGATTGTGACCATTAATCCTTATCTACTCAAAATAATGCATAGCTTCAGTGGTACTCCTCTCGTTCTATGCACCCACATTTGATTGTAGTTTATCACTACCAACTAAGAGTTCTCCTTGCAAAGCACCTACAATCAGACATTTGCAAAAGAGAAACATGTTAGTGCAAAAAGATCATCATTCTGTTTGACTAACAATAGACATCTTCAAAGTGCAAATATAAGAAAAGATTGGAAACTTGAAATATTCTTCCATAAAGATGAAAATCATGCAAGATGGCATATTTATTTAACAATTTTAGATAGCCATTATTATCCAATTTTTTTTCATCTTATATGTTTTCTTTGGACTTTGGACATCATGTACATAGCTCAAGCTTGAAGAAAGCATCTCCCAAAGTCACTTGTGAAGGTTTGAAATTGGCCTATTCAGTGACTATTTACAATTTATTGCCACTTAGTAGCTAGCCAACTTTGGATGTGTGATGTTCTTTGCTCGGGTGTTCGATTTCAATGATTTTTAACTTACAAGAAAGCTTGTCGCGCAAGCTTTAATGATATTAGAATTATAGTTTATTTGAGTTTTGTGCATAGTAAATCAAGGTTCGGCTATCAAGTTTTGATAGTTTTGATGATGGAGTTGGCAGCTACATTGATCATCTTTTGGTGCAATAATACTTTCAAATATGGAATAGAAGTGTGTTTGCATGTTTTTGCTTCTATAATATATTGGAATTCATTGGTGAGGCTTAGGAAGTGCCCCAACTTGTGTCATGAGGAAGGAGATAAGGAAGAGAGCTCACACACACACTCTCACTCTCAAAGAGAAGCGCACACACACACACACAGATTGAGAGCAATGAAGAATGATCTTCTTCTTCTTCTATTACATAAAAGGAATGTACAAGAATGACCTAAAACAAAAATACAACAAGTGCAATATATAAAGAACAGTACATAAGGAAAAACCTAATGTTCGCGAATGAGTGAGTTGGCAAGAAACAAATGTGCCATCACTCTCAATAGATAAATCTAGTAAAGTTCAAAGACGTATCCTTGACATATACCGGCATGACCACTATACATGTCAGAGAAATGAAAAATTGATACATGTCATCGTGGATCATCACATGTTGAGCTTGATATCTCAACACTCCCCCTCAAGCTCAACATCATATCCTCTAATCCAAGCATCTTCCGAAACTTCTTCAACTTTTATGTTCCAAGTGCTTTAGTAAAAATATCAGCAACCTGCTCATCTGCCCTCACATAAGCAAGAACAATATCCCCTGCTAGTACCTTCTCTTTGATGAAGTGATAATGCACCTCGATATGCTTTGTTCTAGCATGAAAAATAGGATTCCGTGTTAATTCTATGCTACTAAGATTATCACAATAGATGATGATAGGCTTTTGCACTTCCACACCTAAATCTGCAAGTAGTATCTCTAGCCATGTTGCTTCACATGCTGCCATTGCAACACCTCTATACTCGACAAAGCAACAGTAGGTTGCTTCTTACTGCTCCATGTAATAGTTGCACTCCCAAGTGAGAATAGAAAACCACTAGTATATCTTCTATCTGGAAGGCTACCAGCCCAATCTACATAAGTGTATCTATGAACCTGCAAATCTACACCAACTTCATAAAACAATGCATAATCCAAAGTAGCACTCACATAACATAGAGTGTGCCTCAAAGCATCTAGATGTGGTTTCCTGGGAGCCTGCATAAATTGACTTTCAAGTCCAACAGTGTAGCTTAGATCAAGCCTTGTAATTATGAGATATATCAAGATTCCCACATATTTCTTGTACATAGTAGTATTTTCCAATGCTTCACCTGATGTAGTATCCAACTTCAAATTCTGATCTAATGGCATAGAAATTGGCTTACAATCAGCCATACCATACTTTTGTAGCATACTCAAAGCATATTGCCTTTGTGACATCCATATACCTATTTCTATATGTATAAACTCAATGCCCACGAAGTAGCACAATACACCAAGATCTTTCATGTCAAATGCCTCCATAAGAATTGTTTTACCTCTTTAATAATTTCTTCATTATCACCACCTACAATCAAGTCATCAACATAAATAGCCACAATCGTGATGCCATCATCACCCTTCCTTGCATATAGTGAATGATGTGCATCACACATAGAAAACCCAATGGTGGTTAAGTAGTTAGCAATCCTTGCATGCTAAGCACGAGGAGCTTGCTTAAGCCCATACAAAGCCTTTTGCAAGTTGCAAACATATTTTGGGTGCTTTGAATCTTCATATCCTTGTGGCTAGTCCATATACACTTCTTCCTGTAACTCACCATGTAGGAAAGCATTCTTCACATCCATCTGATGTAAAGTCTATCCTCTTGTTGTAGGTAATGCAACAAGTGTTCTGACAATGGACATTTTAGATACAAGGCTGAATGTTTTCTCATAATCAATGCCATATGTTTGTGCATATCCTTTTTCTACCAATCGTGCTTTCTACCTACGTATGTTACCATCAACATTGTGCTTTACCCTGTAAACCCACTTGCAGCCTATGGGTTTCTTTCCTTGTGGCAATGGAACGAGCTTCCATGTTTCGTTTCCATAAAATGCAGCCATCTCCTCATCCATAGTTTTTTCCCAATCTGCATTTCCAATTGCATCTTCAAAACAAGAAGGTTTAACATCTTCTATTACCTTGGTCATATAGGCACAATGATGAGCCATATAATTTTCATATGTCAATCGTTGCATTGAATTCCACATCCTTCCAAATCTTCTTCGTCTTCGGTCAGTTCTCCTTGTATGCTTTGCATGTGCCTTTCTTACTCGTGGAGTCTTCATAAAGGGAAATACAAGTTCCTCATCAAGACTCTTTTCTGAACCGCTTGAATCTCCATCAATGTCTTCAAAACATGCACATGTTTTTTTACCAACAGAAAGCTTTTCTTTACCTTCCTTGGATGTATTTGATGAATTTGCTGGACTAAAATTTCCTCACAATCTTCCACTCCATGGATTTGATTTGGAACTATTGCTTGGTGATTCATCTGGTCCACTTAAAACTTGACATTTTGCACTTGATTTTTTGGCATTTTCTTTGTCATTTGATTCAAGATTAAGTCCATCTTTGGCATCTGCATAGAAGCTTGACATTTCATCAAATACCACATCTTTACTCACCTTCACCTATTGTGCGAGTGGGTTATAACATTTATATCCCTTTTGCTCAAAGGGGTATCCAATGAAGACACATTTTTCTACTTTTGGATCAAGCTTCGTCCCACTCATCTGGAACATGTACATATGCAATGCAGCCAAAAACTTTCATATGTGATAAGTTTGGCTTTTTACCTATAAACTTCTCTTCAGGTGTAACTTGATGTATAGCAACAGTCGGATTTCTATTCATGATGTATACAGCAGTATGCACGGCTTACAATGAGGCATATTCTTCTCAGCCATCAAGGCTCTTGTTATTTCTGCAATATATCTATTTTTGTATTCAGCAATGCCATTCTGTTGTGGTGTGTATCTGCATGAAAATTGTCGTCGAATTCCATGAATTTTAAGAAAGTTGCTGAACTCATTTGACATGTATTCACCTCCTCCATGAGACCTTAATGTTTGAATATACTTTCCTGTTTGCTTTTCCACCATAGCTTTAAAATTTTGGAAGTGAGTGGACACATCACTCTTCTCTTTCATGAAATATTCCCATACTTTTCGTGTATGATCATCAATGAAAGTAACATAAAACCTGCAACCGCCCATAGATATGTTCTTTTTAGGACCCAAACATCTGTATGTACTATTTCTAGCACATTCTAATGTGCTTGTCATGCGGAAATGATGCTCTTGATTGTTTACCAAATTGACATGCTGCACATACCTTTTGCATTTTTGCCACTTTGAAATTTGGTAGTCCATTGATAATCTCTTTAGACTGCATCAATTTCAGCCTCTGCAAGTTTGCATATCCAATTCGTTTATGCCAAATCTCTATATCAGCAATAATTCCTACACCTTTTGCAAACATGGCTGCATTTATTTCTGGAATTTTCAGATTTAAGGTGAACATCCTACCCACTTTGTTTCCTTTGGAGATCAATCATCCATCCTGTTTGTACTCTTCTACATATAACCCATCAACATTGAACCTGACTTGTAAACCCTGGTCAATCATTTTTCCAACAGAAACCAAATTCTTTGTTATATGTGGAACATGCAGCACATCAACAAGGTGTTTTGCCTTCCTATCCTCCATAGACAGTGCTATGTTTCTTGTATGCTCGATAGGGTGTGATGCATCATCACCTGTTTTGACATATCCAAGAACTAGCAATTTGTGAAAACTACTGAATGATTCTGCATGATTGGTCATGTGATTTGAAGCAATTGAATCAACATACCAGACATTGCCATTCGATTTTGAACCATCAGTAGACATTGTATTCATCATATGATGTTGAACCATGAACAACTTCTCAGAATCATCTGCATTTGTGGATGCATAGTTGTTTTGTTGCCTTCTGTTATTTTGATTCTTCAACCTGCAATCACGTTCAAAGTGTCCAGGTTTACCACAATTCCAGCATCCTTTACTATCATTACCTGAATCATTCCTTTGGGAACTTTTGCGACCTCTTTGGGTGCCCTTGCCTTGAATTTGTCCTCCTCTTGCATGATTTTGTTGTTGACCTTGGTCTTGCTTATTGTGTTCTCTTCCACTTCCCAAGCCTGTACCTCTTCCTCTGCCAGAGTAGAATACCTGCTCAGAACTGGGTTTTCCTTGGGAGTTTGAATCCGTACCAAGGTTCTTTTTTTCAATAATTAGCATGGATACCAAATCAGCAAAATTCAGAATATTTTACCTAGTCTGTATAGAAATTTTGAACTGCTTATATGCAGCTCCTAAACCATAAAGGCACACTTCTACCTTATCATCATCATCATCTACATTCACACTAATAGATGTAAGTGATTCACATAGGCTTTTGATTTTTAGGGTGTAGTCACTTATCGACATGCCCTTTTTCTCCAATGTATGTAGCTCGTTCTTGAGTTGCAATTTTCGTGCCTTTGTATTGGTCTCATACAAAGTGACCGAACTGTTCCAAGCCTCTTTTGGAGTCTTGGCATCATGTATGTGTCCAATCATGCTATGCTATATGCTAACAGATATCCAATACATTACCTTTCATGCTCCTTGATTCCATTCCTCATATGCTCTTCAGTAGTCTACACTCTGATTCTTCTCTAGTAACTGCGGAGCATTTTCATTCTCTCCTTTGATGTACTTCCAGTAGCCTTTTCCCATCAAGAAATTCATCATTCTGGATCTCCAAGCATGGAAGTTATTCTTGTCTAGCTTATTCCTCATAAGCTAATTCATTCCATCTGCGTTTTCCATCTCTGCAACAATTCACAACACTGCAAAACACTATAAGCAACACTTCTGCTTGAACACTGTCGAACTATGAGGTGACAGTTCAATCTCAGAAAAACACAGTTTTTGTGTATCAACAATACATGGAATCACTTGAAATTATGGATCTGGATTATATGAGTGTTGTCAAACATGATGCAAGTTACAGTTTTGCAAACTAAGCTAGTTTTTTTGTGGGCCCCACATTGCAGGCTCAAAATGGAGGTCGAGATGGCTCCAAAAATCTGATCTGACAAAAACAATAACTCGTGATTTTGAGGCCTTCTACCTTCACACCAATTTTCATAGCAATATGAGGTCGTTTGTGAATCGCACTTTCTCCATGCCTTCTCACATACTCTTCACCGTTGCCCCACCAAGTTTGTTTTGATGGTATTTCATCTTTATGAAAAAAACACTAGTGCTTCAACTATTACTAAGTAAATCTTGCCTTTATGGAATCTTTTGAACATTTCAAGAAAAAATGATGATAAAACCCGTGCAAGGATACATAGAAGCAATGAAATGTAATCACTTTCATCTCATAGACAAGATGATTATCCTCCAAGCTCTCCATGGAAGCTCAACATGGATCTGATACTACTATGAGGAGATGAGAGATTATGATCACCACATGAAAACAGAGATGCATCTCATCCCAATCTAATGGCTCTATTCATAGCTCTCTCCAAGGGTTATTGGACCTAAGAAGGTGAATACTATGATTCCAAGTGTTTCCCATATAAATACATGTGCTCCGAAATTCCTAGCTAATTGGAGTTAGAACTCACTCCACATTACTTGGTTTTAGTAGCACATAAACTTATGCTTAGATCCGAATTTTAGGATTTGGATCCACACAAGACTGACCAATTAATGTCTGATTTCAGATCTATCTGAACCAATCAAACACTTTACTTTATAAAAAGCTCCAAATATACTAGCACACCAAATATGTAAGTAAGTTTACCCTTTTATCTCAATATTTTTTCGGATCATTATCTTTCGATACAAGCAATGTAAGGTCTACTATAGATCTAGCAGAGCTCCATTGGGAAATAGTCATTTTTTATGCATCATCATACAATTTTTGTTCGACTTGTTTAGAAAATATTCAATTTTTTTCATCACCATCTAATCATCATCCATGGTTGTAGATAATGAGCTATTTTGCATGTTTTTTGTTGAGGATAAGTTGGAGGATTATAACTACCCATTACATGTTTACATGATGTAGCATGCATTGATTACATGAAGATTGAAGAATATCATGTAGGGTGTTGAAATACAACTTTTCATAGTTATAAATGTTCAAACTTCTGCCAATTCAAGTGGTGTTGAGGATGTTGCAAGTTCAAGTTCTAGTTTAGTTCCTAATTTATTCATCTTGTAAATACATTTTTGACTACGTCGATTGTATGACTAGCACCCCTAGCTAATACATAGTAAACTTTGATGGGATGGAAAAGATGCACACACAGATGCCTTGATTGCATTATTTTTTAAGCATGCCATTATCCTTCATTTTTGCTGATGTGGAACAAGAAAGGATGCTTCGAATAATCTTGCCACACTTTACTAAACAAGAAATGATGCTTGTATTGCTTACCTCCAAAACATATGAATGAAGATGATTCCATGTAGATTTCTCTCATAAACATTAAAGATTTGAAGAAATAGTCAATTGTTGCACATAAGAATTTGCCAAATAGTTCAATTTTATATACTATTTTGAATGGGTTGCATGATTCTTATCAAAGTGGTACTTCCATTCTTTGATTGATGATGAAAGATAAATGATGAAAGATAATCCAAATTTTGATGCCTCCAGTTTAACCTGTTCCAAAGAAACACTATGCAAAATGAACGAAGGAATAGTAGTGGGGAAAGATGTATTTGGTGAAATGCCTACAAAGCTCTAAATGAAGCAGAGGAGCAAAAAATAGTTATTGAGATGGAAAAAAGCTTTTTCATTTTAGAACGCATCTTCCTTTAGTTGTGAATTAGGGAAATGTGGGATGATAAAATTTTATGTAAATTTGCCGGCATAGAATGCCAGCTCTTCAGTTGAAAAATGTGAGCCAGTAGATCCCACATATGGGAATCTGAGCAATCATAGACCCAACAAAACTATTGAATTCAAGATCTAGTACATGCATGGGATGCAATCATGCAGAAGACAACATGGAAGTCTCTTCTTGACTAGTTTTCAATGTGTTGATACATGGTTAATGTTGAAGAGAAGAGAAGGAGAGATGAAATGCAAGATAAGGTTGATATTGAACAGACAGTGATGCAAAATAAGAGAGAGATGAGGGAAATAAGAGTGTAGTTTAATGAAGCTATGTCTTTGAAAGAAGAAGAGAGATGTAAGAAAATTAAAGAGGAAAAGAAGCTAGTTAGTGCTGATCAAGTAATGGAGCAATCAAATGAGAATAAGACTACTGATCCAAATGCAAAAAAGCGAAAGGAAGTCAACCAGAAGAACAAGTCCAAAAGAGGGCTGCAAAAGTTATTGTGTTATTTGATTTGGAAAATAAAGTGGATTCCAACGAGATCTCATATGACATTTATAGAAAAGACAAGTTACCATGTCTTTAGAGTAAGTTTTCTCCATTTCCAAACTCAAATTTAAATTAAAGCTTTTAAGAAGGAAGATATTTCCTCTTGCCCAAGATGTTATACCTAGGTGGTATGCATCTTAACAAGGGATTTTTGCATGCAAAGCCACATTTATGGCAAAAAATGGCCAAACATGTGGATCCAAACTCCACTCAAACCAAGCATGTAGAGAGCATACCGATTTCACAATGTTTAAGTGTTATATAAGTGCTAGTTGATAAGATAGGAGAATATAGTGAAGGAGATGAGTGAAATCCTTTCCTTTTTTTTATTTATATAAAAAAGAAAAGGTCAATGTTGTTACAATTCTCTATGTGCTCAAACTTCCTTATCACTAAAAAGCTTCAAGTTCAACTACAAATAAGAAAAGTAATGCACACAAAAGCAAGGCCAAGTGTAATCACAAGGATGAAGTTCCAAATATCAAGTTGACAAAGGGGATTGGCATGGAAAGGATTTGCACCACGGTGAACACCACACACTTCAAGTCCACTTCAATAATGATAAATGCATCATCAAGCTAAGGTGAAAGTTTCATATCTTTAGAATAGAAAAACTCTTCATATGTATGCCCTTAACCAACATAGCTCAAGACCCACCTTTGCACCATAATTCTTCCAATTCATTCTAAAGTACGCATGTATATGGCTACATTACAAAACCATGCACAAGGCACATATTTTATCAAACCCATGCAATGTACACTTTGTCCACTAATCACTATGGACTACAAGAATTTGGTATATTATTTTTGAATTTCAACTATGAATCAGCTAGGGAACACCTATTTTGCAACATCAGCCCCTATGGAGAAGATTACACACGTCAAGTTTTCAAGATCAACAATGATAGAGTTTCTAGAGGAACTTTCACTTGTTGAAATCTCAGGAATACACCATGCCATTAGACGCCACAAAATCAGCACATACAAAGTTTGATATCAGAAAATACACAATTGCACTCAAATAGGATCAATGGACTCACAAGCTTGTTTGACACTATGACAGACAAGACATACCCACCCTATCACAGCTGTAAGACAAATCAACTTTTTGACATATGCTAGGAATGGGGAACCACATGAGTCAACAAAGTCAAAACATTTGTAAGTACCACAATTTTCTCCTTTGAATCTTCTAGTTCATATCCATTATCCTCGTTTATGGCTACACCATCTAGAACCATTCTAGAACCTCATATAGACATAGCCCAAACCCCATCTAAAGAGGCCCCTTTACACATCCCACCACCCATAGTAGAACCATAACCTGATGCTTCCTCCACAACCCCTACATTTAACATTTTCAATACACTATCCCCATCAACACCCATACCTATCCCCTCACCACCTCACAGTACACTAACACCAATATTTCACATCACCACACCTCCACCCTCTTCAATAGATGCAATATATTTTCAAGTTATTGCATGGTTATGTATAAGAATATACGAGGAATAGGGAAAGAGCAAAGAAAAAAGAAGCAAGGAAACAAGACACTAAAGAGATAGTAGTGTTGGAGAAAGATCTACAAGAGGAATGGGTATGTCATAACAAGAACATAACATAGTTAGCTCAAACCCAAGAGGATCTTGTGAAATCCACTAATATGAGAAGTACTCTTATGGCTAGGGAAGCTTTACTTAAAAATTCAACTTGAAAGGAGGATAGATGAAGTTGCAAAGAGTAGAAGAGACTAAGCATACATGCTAGAACATTTCTTGAGCATGCATGCACTATCGTTTGTAGATACAAAAACAAAGATGAACCATGACAGAACATCATAAGTTTCCATAGTGTGCTCACACTTTGAGGAGAAGTTGCACTTACAAAAAAAAGAGTTTAAGGTAAAGAACAAGAACTTAGGATATTATTACAAGAAACGATGAGTGCTCATGGCCCACTTTTATACTAGGAAACCCAAGGAGGTGCAAAAAAGATCTCATAGATTCAAGTGATGAAAGAAGAGAAAGGAAATATGGTGGCATTATATAGGGAAAAGATTATGGACCTATGGAACCATATTGATGATTTACATAATGCACAAGAAGCAGAACCCTCACCTATCCCTATAAAGGAAGCTACTATATCACCTCCATTGCAATATCTATAGTTTCAGAAAGTAGAAATAGAAAAGGAGTGGTCTTGAAGGAGCCACTATAAAAAGGCTAAGACCCTCATTTGTAAGAACTTTCTTTCAAGTAAAGTATTGAGCTCTCTCTTCTTGCAAAATCACGTTTTGTCTTTCCCGTGCATTTCGAGTGTGTAATTCACTTGATTTTGGATGTGATACTAGTTTGAAGTGACTTGAAGTATTATCTATCATAATTGCATGAGTTTGAAGCACTTTTGCATGGTTATACACTTTTTTAAGTGACTAGAGCAAGTAAAGGAGGTTTTTTATAGGTTTGATCTTTGTATAGTTTTCGGAAGTCACTTCTATTGCATTTTTCCCATTTATTTATGACTCATCAAGAGCTTTGAAATGAGCCGTAGCATGCACAAAAGAGATCAATAATGAGGGAGATACAAGTAATTTGGTAATTCAACCCTGTTATACTATCCAACAAGGAGATATCAACCCTATCAAGAAAGATTGCTCTTTAATCCATAGGGGAATGTGCTTGACCGTATTGGGGAAGTCTTTTCTTGACTCAATCATGGAGGACATGCTACCCATAGCTTGAAGGAGTTGTCTTAAGTGATTGTGTTCACTTTCTACTTGGCCTTTGACAACCATCTTGGTGAGTTACTTGGCTACCTCATCATTTGTTGGAAATGTCTAGATTCCTAACTAGCTTTTGAGGAGAATTTACTAGTCTTAAACATACATGCTTGCCTATAGTGTTAAATGAAAGTATGGCATCAACTAGATTGAATCCAACTCTAGTTGCACCAATATTGATACCTCCTCATTGGAGGGTAATTTTCCATTTATTTGTAGATGCTTCTCACATAGGAGTAGGGTTTTTTCTAATGCAATAAGTACAAGCCAATTTACTATGCCAATAGGATATCAAGTCCTATGAAACACATCAATATAGTGAGTGAATGTAAATGCGTAGCGATTTTTTTGGTAAAAAATGAGACATTATTTTTTCTTTAATAAAGCGTTCATATATGGATCACCAAGCATTGATCTATTCTGTGAAAAAACTCCACTTGTCTGATAGATTGTGAGGTGGGTGTTACTAATGTAGGAGTTTGATTACTTAGTGATTCATAGGCTAGAACAAGGTGATGTGGTAGCAGATTATCATAGAAGGTTATAGATCAAAGAAGTACCTATTGAATAGATGGATGATGATCCCAATACAACATTCTATGGTACAAAGGAGTACGTTAGAGTAGTAAAATCAATGGTACACTCATATGTTGTACTTCTTAGAACATCTACTACCACTACAACAAATGATGGCTGACAAAAGGAATCCCTTGGCTTGGAAAATTGTGAGCGATAGAGTGATTGTAGGTGCTCTATATAAATGGGGAATCGTTCATATTCTAAGGTGTTGTGATCCTACTTATGAGCAGAGAATGGTATTGTTGGAAGCACATACATGTATTTTTGGAGGCCATTTTTTAGGAGAGGTAACAACATGGAAAACTTTGGAGGAAAAATTATGGTGGCCTATAGTGTTCCATGTTGTGGTACATGTTAGAGGGATGGTAGGCCAATGGATAAAAATCAGATGCCATTGTATTCAATCTTACCTTTGGAATATTTTATGAAATGGGGATTGGAATTTGTGGGGCCCATAGTTGCCCCTTCTAAACGTGTAGGAAAACAATACATTTTGGTAGTTAGAGAGTATTGCACAAAGTGGGTGAAAGCTCAAGCACTCATGCATAACGAAACTACAAGTGTGCAAAATTCTTATACAAGAACATTATGAATCGTTTTGGATGTCATGTTTCAGATCAACGAATGCATTTCATCAATCATGTTATGGAGAATTTGATGGAAAAACATATGATCTTGAGTAAGAAATTGACTACACACTATCCACATTTAATGTTGTGTAATCCATTAACAAGACCTTGATTCACATATTGAAGAAGCTTGTGGCTGACCATAAGAGGGATTGACATACCAAGTTTGAGTCAACATTATGGAACTTTAGCAGTGCATACAAAGTTGCTACATGTTTTACAACTTTTTTCTAGGTGTATGGGTCAGAGGGTATTGTGCTCATGGAGTTTTTTGTTTCTTGTATAAGAATATTAGTTGATTATGCATTATCTGTAGAGTTAGTTTTGCAAGAGAAACAAATAAATATTTTTCAAATGTAGGAAGACAGATTGGTAGTTGCTTATATTGCAAAAGTCGTGCAAAGGAGAAGATAAGTGTCAACGGATAAACATATCAAACATATGTATTTTACAGTAGGAGATTGGGGTCTTGGTGTATAACAACAAGCTTAAAAATTCACGAGGAAATCTCAAGCTTAGGTATGTTGGGCCATTGCAAATAGCAAGACAACTGGGACTTGCTACATAGCAATTGTGGGATGGGCAAGGAAGGATATTCCCTAAAGGCATTAATTGGTATAGATTGAAGCCATATTTCTCCAATGAGGAGAAAGCTTCAGAAATAGTAGCAATCACCTTATTTAAAGTTGATCATGGAAAGGTGGTTAGATAGGTCTTTGGTGGATATTTTATCTCTTACAATAACAATGAACAAACTCAAAAACACTATACAATCATTCTTTATAATGATAAGAATTAAATCACTTACCCACATAAAACTCATGAAATTTGTCCTTGGATAACACACTACATCCACCTCATTATTACATGTAAGATCATATCAACACACATAAATCTTTTTTGTATTATGCTTGCACAGCCATAATTTATGTTTTTGTTTGCATCATTTCCTTTAAACGACATTTAATAAGAATTTCAATAACACATTGTGATCCAGAACAAGAAATGGGACATGCAAACATATGCATAGATGGCTTTTACACTTCAAAAGATACCATCTAAAAGATTTAGTCCCATGATTGCTACAGTATTGCAAAATCTGCATAATAGTGAAACTACCTCCTAGTAAATCATCCGACTTTCCTCCATTCTTTTGGTAACAAGAGGTCTAAAAAAACCAAGATCTATCCTCCATACAAATTTTCAATAATGCAATGTACTGAAAGTGCATCAAAACTTTCTTTCCAAGTATTTTTTGAATGAACTTATTATCAATGTCTTTAAATACTCACCAAACGTACATCCAACCACCTTACCACCATCAACTCCAGATAAAGTAATTGCTTTTATTTTGTACATAGAATTAATAGTGCTATAGTTGCTAAAACTTTATCCTCATTGAAACAATATGGCTTCAATCTATATCCATTGGTAGTCTTAGGAAGTAACCTTCCTCTCCTATCTTGTAGCTAATATGTAGTAGGTCTCAATTGTCTTGCTATTTGGAATGGCCCAACTTGCCTAACCTTAATCTTTCCACATGAACTATTAAGCTTTTGTTGTAGGCCAAAACCTAATCTCATACTATAAAATATCCATACTTAATGTGTTTATCCACTATGCTAGTCTCCTCTTTTGCATCACTTCTACAATATAAACAACTCCCAATCTACATTCCTACAATTGAAAAATCTTTATTTGTTGCTCCTACAAGGCTAAGTCTATAAATTGCATAGTCAACCAATATCTCATGCTAGAAACAATAAAATCCAGGGAACAATTGCTTCCACTCCTTATACAAAAAAAAACACTATAAATCATGTGGTAATTTTATATGTAGTCCTCAAAGCCCATAATGTTCATTCCAACTTGGTATCCTAATCTCTTTTATGGTCATCCACAATCTTCCTCAATATGAAAACCAATGTCTTGTTAGTGGATTCCACCTGGAGATTTTCTTGTGGGTAGTATCTACTAGACTTCTTATGCAAGATCATTGTTTTTTTGTCAAATTCGTGATAACATGATTGATGAAGTACAAACCTTGATGTGAAAACCAATTCCAGTTGGCATCAAAATCTAGTTATAATGCTCTTATACAAAATATTTTCCACACTTTCCACATTATTATCCCTGAGTGCCTGAGCTTCTACCCACTTAGTGCAATAATTTGTAGCAACCAAAATATATTGTTTTCCTAAAGGTTTACAAGGGAGAACTATAGGCCCTATTGTTATAACATCAATCTTTAAACATGCTTCAAAGAAGAATTTTTCATAAACCAAGTTCATTGGGGTGAACCATAGTCCTATGGTGTTTCAATAGATTTTCTATCCTTGTACAACATCCATGCTTATTTATGGATTCTAGTTCTTTACCCTTATAAAAGGATGAATTTAAAAAACGTAAAATCTATGAGCCAAAAGGTGTTCAAACAACAATTCAATAAAATTTGAATTTGAAATTTTCACTTCCTAGATTATGGGAAAAGAGAATGAGTCTCACCATAATCAAGAAGCTTGATAGGAACAACTATGCTGCTTGGCACATTAGGATGGAAGCTTATTTTCAAGGAAGAAACCTTTATCCAGTAGTAAACGGTGATGAAGTCATGCCTACACCAAAATCCAAAGGAGGACCTACATAAGAAGAGACTGAGAATCTCACATTATGGTATGCAAGAGATGCTCTAGACATGTCTTTAATCTTAAACTCTATCTCTTATTTCTTGCTTCCATACATTAGAAGTTGCAAAACATCACAAGAAACTAGGGATGCACTTGAAACATTCTTCTCTTCTAGCACCAAGGCTAGGAAGAATCACTTGTGGAATGAGTTCAACCAAATCAAGAAGAGACGCAAGCAAACAATCATAGATTTTGTTACCAGAGTCACCGAGGTTGCAAATTAGCTAGCTTCAATTGGAGAACTGATTAAAGATGAAGCCATTATGAGGAAAATTATGAATGGAATAAGGAATGATAGGCAATGGCAATCACTTAAAACTATCTATGACCTCCTCATGGATGTGCAAACACGTGACTTCACCATATTTCTTGGAAAACACTTCAATCATGAGGCCAACAACAACATAAAGGAAGTTAACCCTCACCAAGGTAAGTCTACTATTGCTCTTTATATAGATTAGAAGGACAAGAAGATCATTTGAAAGAAGAAGGAGGAGGACGAGGATGATGATGAACTAAGCGTGTTGAGGTTGTAGCAAGGAATGACCAAAACCCTCACCGCCTTGCATGGAAGCAAGAAGGAAAGCTCAAGAGTGACTCTCCTCTCATCCACCCCTATCTCCCACATGTTCAAGCCATCGGCAACAGCCCCATGCTTTGCCACATGCTTGAAAACAAGGAGAATAGGGAGTCAAGGATCCTAGTCCATGAGGAAAATACAAGAGAATGCAACTACTCTACTCACACAAAGGAGAGACATGCATAGGCACACAAACACCACTCTCACACACTCACAAGACACAATACATGTAAATGTAAATAGTCTTCTTGGAGTAAATGAGAGCATCTTCCATTGAAAAGAGATATTACATGAGAGCACGTCGACCAAAAGCTCCCTTCTTTACAAAAATGGGCTTCTATTTATAAGCTAAGCTCTATTCCCCATGTGCTCCTTTGGAAAGTCAAAAAGGTGATTCTCTCTCTAACTACCATATCTTCTAGGACATTCCAAGATCAAATGTGTAACAAACAAGTCCCCAAAAAGAACATGCGTGGGATTTTCATGTGTGTAGTCCTAGATGTGTGTCCAAGTAAGTTATTTCCCAAGGCTTCTCTACTATAGTGTTAGAGAAATATCAAAAAGTGTCTTAAGAGGGTGTTTTTATGTGAAAACTCTAAGTAGATACAAAAAGAGTTATTTTCATGGTCTAGGGAGGGTTCTCATGCACAATTGAGGGTGTGTGCATACCCTATAACCCAACACTCTCCCCCCCCCTAGACTTTGTCGTCCTCGACAAAGTTAAGAGAAGAGGATCATACATAACTAAATTGTTCCAAGTTAGAGTCTTTCAAATCTGGAAATCTTCAGGTCTTCAAAATCTGCAATTCTTCAATCTTCAAGGCGTCAGGCTGCAAGTCTTGAGTCTTTACTTCAAGCTGCAAATCTTCAATCTTCAAAGCTGGGCGACACAATCCCCTTGTGGGGCACTCAAGCTAGCATTTATCCCCCTTTGCGGTCCTTTGAAAGGCTGGAAATGTCTTCTCCAAAAGCTCCCAAACCTGAAATGTCATAAAAAAGAGCAAGTAGGCTGCATCTAATGATGAGATAAACATTCACTTAAAATTTAGTTTCCACTTTAGGGGAATCCTCTTCTGCAAGACTTTTCTTCTAGAGAGAAGTCCTAAAAATATGAGACATATTGTATTGCATTCCATGAGATGAATGTGGTTTCATGATTACTTTAAGGTCCTGCCATCATTTATACTATGCTCATATCACCAAGCTTTCTAATCAATGAGTAAAAAGATTAGACAATAGTGCAACATTATGACTCTTATCATTCTACAAGCATTCCTGAAATTCAAACGGCTTATCCAGAGTCATTCATGTTAAGCACAGTAGCAAGTCATCTAGGTGAGAAGGATTAGTCTTGAAGTTCTGAGTATGTTGGCATGCAATGCAAAATAAGCCTTAGATGAGCATTGTGAAACCAGAAGGTTACTTCTCTGGCAAAAAAAATCACTCAAGCAGTCATCGTTATAGTCTATCAAGGTGAAGTACCTCAGCACAATGATTGAACATAGTTGTGCTAGAAAGAAAAACAGATAACTTCTAGCACGCCCAAGGCATTCCTTGAAACGTAAACCGTTAGAGTAGAGTTCCTTCCATTAGTCTAGATGGAATTTTGGACCTGATCCCCTATGGAAATCACAAAAACTTAACAACCAACATCAGTGCATCTATCAACCCCATGAGTAACTTTCCAACCAAACACTACTTCAGTCCGTCCTGCATATCACACGAGAACAGAATAGCGGAGAACTACAATCTTGCATAAAACATCTGTATTCAATGCGTAGTTGTCTAAAAGTCAAGATCATTGGAAGATACCACCCAACTAAGTGCATTCCAGTCTTCAAATCATTTGTTAGTTGGTCTATTAGAAGTACTCTCCTAATGGATACCAGCAAACTTTTGGGTATTTCCCATTTTATAAACAAAAGGAAAGAGTTCAATCATTCATCATTGCATTTTTACACAAGTGTGGGTCCAATTCTTTAATTCTAGATCAGTCAAGAGGACTTCCACAAGATGGTTTGTGGACATAATTCCCTAGATAAAGTACTGCTTGGCGTAGAAAAATGATGCACCGATCTACCTTTTTAACAGGCAAGCATTCGCACAAAGAGTACTGATTCAAGACATCTCTTGATTACTCTAAAAGATCAACTAGTTTGACTCTCTCGTACCACGAGAAATCCACATACATTCACATAAGAAATCCATCGATCAAATCCTATACCAAGATCCATGGCCGTTTTAAGCTGGAAGACATCACTCAATGCATGTGAAACCGTTAGACAAATGCATACACAAGTCAAGTAAAAAAGAGTTCGTTTCATATATCGTCTGCCAAGCAATATGTATTCAAGTTCTTTGGACACAATGGATGAACATAACTTACTTTGTGGCTACCACAGATAGGAACTTCCTTACCAAAAAATACGGCATACATAATGGAAAGAGGTGTCTACTTACAAATGAGCAACCATCACCATGACTGTAATGTGGCCTCCTTGAACCCTAATCAGCTGGAATGAGGGCATTAGAAAAGCATGGAAAATTAAAGTAGATATCCTACAAGTAGAGATTACATGAGCTCATAAATCCAACCATTCCAGAGATTGGTAGGGGGGTCAAGATGCTTTAACCATAGCTCACAAAGGGAGACACGAGACAAAGACACATAACTGTGGAAGTGCTTACTGAACTATCTATTAGAGAAAAATCACACAGTCAATAGAAGGAGGCAGAGACTTCAGAGGACAAAATTCAATGGACAGATCAATGTGCAACCTCTCATTGCACAAAACAATACTGACAAACATGAGTTCCATCTAGGCAATCTCCAAGCTCCCAACAAAAATTCATTCCAGTCGCATCAGGTTTGCGCGATTGTTGCCAAGAACTCTTAGCAAATCAATGCACCAGTTCTTGTTCTGTCAAGCCAACATAATGCACAAGGTGCCACACAGTACTATGATAGAAAGATCTACAAATAGTTGTATTTACTCATCATCTGTCTATTTATTACATTCATATGCATATTAATTGGAACTATTCCCTTGTGATCCTACAACAAGTTTTTAGAGTAATGAGCCGCCCCCCCGACTTGAAATCGTGCAAGTACCAACAGTTATAGCACACAATACTTATAAATCATGCATACCTTGATAATGAAATCAACCAATAAGACTTCTCCCAATTTCCTTGAATTCTACCATCCACCTCCCAATACTATCAAGAATCAGATCTACAACTTTAAAATAGACAACATAGGGCATTGCAAATCTACAATTTTGTCAATTTATAAAGTTACCACCATTGAACTCAGCAAAAAACATCCAGCATGCAAATGCAGAGAGAATCTCATGTAATCCGAATCGTCCCTTCAGGGGAAAGTCACAAAAATCTTCCCATTGACTACATTATTTGTCATACGTGCATGGGATGGGGAAAGAAACTTCAATCTTCTCAGAGTTAGCTAGTAATGGAGTGTAATTTACATCCAACATCATTCAATAGTTATGGGAAAAAACAAAGTATTAGTCAAGAATAGCTAACATATCAGAAGTACTTCAATCAACAAAAGATAATCACACCATTGCATGCAAGTTTATCAAAACATTTGAACCAGCAATACTTCAACATTTTCAAAACAGTTCTGAGGGCTATAGTTTCAGAGATAGAAAATGCATCCCTTTAGGTACAATACCCCTAAAGATCAGACCCGAAAAATTTGGCCACAATCATGCAATCAAAACCATTTTCATCAGTCGAAAAGCTTTGATAAGCCTTCTTATCATCATATACAGAGCTCGAGCAGATCCCTCAAGTGTTGCCCTTATATTAGGTGGTAGGAGCTGGTATCATTGTGGCTATAATTTCCCCACTTTCACCCTATGTAGACCATCCTTCCATATCAGTCAAACCTGGTCATAATTCCCTTGGGGGTAGTCAATAGGACACCACATCATTATGCGCACCGAAATCCTACGGAAGTTGTAATGGACCTGAAATTTGGACCAAGCAGTGGAAAAAAGGCTAATCATCTTTTATCAATAGGCTCAGTAGCATGAAACAATCATTACACGTCAAAGAGTTAGCAGAGTTTCAGATAGTCAAAAGTCCAATGTTAAACAGTTGTTGGTTTTCTCTAAACAAGGGAATATGGACACCAACCCTGCATAGGCAGTCACCCCAACCCTTCACCAAGCCATACTTTCATGTTACGTAACTGACCATATGAATGACACAAATAGTCAGATCCATCCAAACATGGCTCATTTAGATCGTCTTCAAATAGTTGTTGCAATGAGGCTTAACCAAAGAAAGATTGATGTTAGGAAAGGGCAAACAATGTTAGCAATCCATTACAAACCGATTGAACAAAGACAAGAGATCTAGGCACCAACAAATCCTGTGGCTATGTTTGCAAGCAAAAACACAATGACATGATTACCATTAATCATCCACTTAACCATGTCAATCATAAAAGTCAAGGAGTTTTATTAATCATGAAACAAATGCATTTGAATAGGGCATCTTCTTAGAAAAATATGACCGCATCATTTCTAGCCAAAAATGAACATCAACGGTGTTAATGGTTCAAACTTATTCTACCGAATTAAGCAGTCACAAATTCTCACTAGATTAGAAGCCTTGGCATATTTTAAAAAGATCAATGGATCTTGTAAGTGATGACCAGCAATATCCTCTTGGTGCAACTACAAAGAGAGTCCATTGAACGAGACAATCATCATAGAGCCTTGCCATAGAGGAGTCTAAAGACTTCAAATTACCTACATGAAGATCCTATCACTATCACTTTGTCGTCCTGCATATTGAGATACACATCACAAAGTGAAGAAATTGCATTTACCCTATCATTTTGATTTCGCTTATTAGAAATGAGTGCCAAATGGAAGATTACCCAATCACATCTCATGTCCAATAGTATACCAAATTGGTATTTTTGCTAATTCCCCATATCCCTAGGTGATATGGACAAGCAGTCATAAGTTGAGAGTGAGAAAAATATAGATCTTGTCGAAAGCTCGTCATGAAGAGAAATAAATGATCAATACCCACACCCCCGAAATCATGATCATTTTGCATGAAGTAAGCATGAATCAGGCATTTGAAACACAACATACAGAAAAGTTTGGGCAAAGAACAACTAGTCATGAATGATATCAACAGAGTATACCCATGTACTAACAAAAGAAGCATTGGGTGATACTATGGTCACCCGCATTAGGGGGCAAATGCCTCAGATTTGCACAAAAGAAGAAGTACAAGAGGGGGCGTCATGACCCGAGCGGTAGTGCCAAACAAAGGCCATGAAAGCCGAGTTTATCCTTGAGCCTGGGGGAGCTCGAGGCTTAAAACAACCCTGCACAATTGTGGGTGTGTGCATACCCTACAACCCAACACTCTGGCACACCTAGTTACTGAGCACTCCGTTTATCTTACAAAAGACTCGTCATTTGAAGAGCCGTCATCATATGAAGAAGCAATGACGAAGGCAGAATGGAAGGAAGCTATGGATGAGGAGATTGAAGCACTCAAGGAGAGTGATACTTGGGAATTAGTACCAAAGAAGGAGTCTATGAAGGTAATTGGTTCTAGATGGATCTATAAAATCAAAAGGAATTTTGATGGATCAATAAGTAGGTACAAAGCTAGACTTGTGGCTAAGGGTTTTGCACAAACCCAAGGAGTTGATTATGAAGAAACCTTCTCACCTGTGGCCAAAATGCCAACCATCAGGGTATTGGTAAGTGTGGCTGCATCAAAGAATTGGAACATGTATCAGTTGGATGTAAAAAATGCATTTTTAAATGGCTGGATTTCAGAGGAGGTGTACATGTCACAACCTCTTGACTATGAGGACCCAAACAAAGTAACATATATATGTAAATTGAACAAAGCTCTTCATGGATTGAAGTAGGCACCTAGGGTAGGGAACCACTACATACCTTTAGGATCAAGGTTTTGTCATGAGTAAAGCAGATACTTCTCTATTCATCAAGAGAAGTAATTCAGAGGTAATATACCTATGTGTATATGTCGATGATATCATACTCATAGGAAATGATGTTAATGGCATCAAGCAGATTAAAAATCAGATGATGAAGGAGTTCAAAATTAGTGACCTTGGATCACTAAAATACTTTCTAGGACTTGAGTTGGTCTATACTAACTCTGCAATTTATATAACTCAGAGAAAGTATATACAGGACATGTTAAAGAAGTTTCATTTGCAGGATGCCAAAGTTGCAAGTACTCCAATGGAGGTAAACCTAAAATTAAGTGCTCATGAAGGTGACGTACTTGTTAACATTGTAGGTTATCAAAGCATAGTGGGAAGCTTGAACTATGCTACATTGACAAGGATTGATATTGCTTATGGAGTAAGTGTTCTAAGTCAGTTTATGCACAAACCTAGGGCACCTCACTTGGAGGCTGCGAAAAGGATTTTGAAGTACCTTAAAGGGTACTCAGAATCATGGATTGTATTTCCCTTATACATCAGACTTGGACATCAAGATATATTCAGATGGAGATTGGGCAGGTTGCAAAGATGATAGAAGGAGTACCTAAGATACCTATCTTTTGCAGGTAACAAACCTATATCATGGTCTTCAAAGAAGCAACCTACTATTGCTTTATCTTCTACAGAGGCAGAATATAGAGGATTGGCCAATGCTACTCAAGAGGCCATATGGATCAGATTATTGTATACAGATTTAGGTTTGCATACTACATCTCAAATGATTCTTGGAGATAATACTAGCTCATTACATCTTGCAGCAAATCCCATTTATCATGCTAGGACCAAGCATATAGAGGTCCACTATCATTATGTAAGAGAGAAGCTATTGAGTGAGGAGATTCAGTTGACATATGTACCATGCAATGTGTAGACTTATTGACTAAAGCATTAGATGGTACAAAACTTTGCAGGTTCAAATCAATGATTGGATTGCAGGATATTCATGAAGATTGAAGATGAAGACCAAGCCAAAATGTTTGGTTTGAGGGTGAGCTATTGGTGCAAATTACAAGCCTACACATTTGGCTTGAAGTTCATGAACATATGAAGCTCCATGGAAACCATTGCTAGAATGATTTTTCATCTTTACCAATTGTAAAAGTCATTTTTGACTTGAGAGAATATTTGTGATCACCTACCAGAAAACTCGTGGATTTGTTAGATAGAAAAGTAACTACTTCATTGAGGGAATATTTCCTAAATTGAAGGACTACTTTTAGAGAGAGCCAAAAATTGAATTCAAATTCAAATTTGAATGTAACACTTATATAAAGTGACTTGAAAAAGTCACGATTAGAAGTTTCCACTCTCGAGCTCTCCATTGCCATTGTGTAAGAGTGTGAGGTCTACATTGTAGTCTACACTACTCTCCATCATTAGGCTATGATTCTCAAGCCTATGACTTGTACAACATTGTTCATCAATACAATACATCTACATTGTTCATCTATGGTTTCTCTGTTATAGTCATTCATAGTTGTCAACGTGTGCTGCTCATATCTCAACCAATTCTCCACCAATTTCAATGATCTATAGCTTGTTCGAATCAGCTCCAAGTTATCTACATGCTCACAAAGTTTGAAGGAAATCCATTCTGCCAATTTGGAGAAAACCACATCGAAGCACTCATTGGTCAAAGTCTGCAAAGGTCCTAAAAAATCGGGGGTAATGATCCTATTGCTAAATTGATTGCTCTGTGTATAGTGCATCATTTCAAGTGATTACACTTGGAATCATTAGCTTACTAAGCTAATTTGATACCTCTAAAAGGAATTATTATATTTCCTACTGTACTGGTAGCACTGAGCATAACAAGCAGCAGGTGTGTGATAAAAAATAGAAGGTTTTCCTTGATCCTTCTATTTGGAAGTAGTCTGTTTTGATTCAATCTTTTCTTACATCATTTCCAAAGTACATAGGCACTTGTATAGTGTCATTGGAAAGCTAAAAGGGCCCACAAATCAACTCTGAAGCTACAAGAGCCTGGTACAAAGCAGGATTTGGTAGTACCTACTCATTTCTTGGAGAGTTCATCCATCTATCCCAACATCACCAACATTTTCTTTAATAATCAGCATGGACACTAGATCAGCAAAATCTGGAATATTTTTCGTGGTCTGAATAGAAGTTCTAAGCTGCTTATATGCAGCTCCTAAACCATGAAGGCACACTTCCACCTTATCATCATCATCATCTACATTCATGCCAATAGATGCAAGTGACTCACGTATGCTTTTGATTTTGAGGGTGTGGTCACTTATTGACATGCCCTTTTTCTCTAGTGTATGTAGCTCCTTCTTGAGTTGCAATTTTTGTGCCTTTGTATTGGTCTCATACAATGTGACCAAACTAAACCACGCCTCTTTCTGAGTCTTCGCATCCTGTATTTGCCCAATCATGTTATCTTGCATGTTAAGAGATAGCCAATACATTACCTTTCATGCTCCTTGATTCCATTGTTCATATTCTCTTAACTGGTATGTAGTTTGATTCCTCTCTAGTAGCTGCATAGCATTTTTGTTCTCTCCTTTGATGTACTTCTAGTGGCCTTTTCCCATCAAGAAATTTTTCATTTTGAATCTCCAAGCATGGAAGTTGTTGTTGTTCAACTTATCACTCATAAGCTGACTCATTCCATCTACACTTGCAATTTTTGCAGCAATTTGCAACACTACAAAAACACTAGAAGCAATACCTTTGCCTGAATACTGTCACATTGTGATGTGATAGTTCAATCTCAAAATAATACAGTTTTCTTTTATCAACTATACACTGAATCACTTGAAATTCTGGATCTCAAATATTTAAAAGTGTTTGTCGAACAGAATGCAAGTTATAGTTTTTCAAATTGACTTGTTATTTCCATGGGCCCCACCTTTTGGGTTGAAAATAGAGGTAGAGATGGCTCCAAAATTGAAATCTAAGAAAAATTAGCGACCCAAAAGACATAACTGTCGAAAATATTTTGATGTCTTCTACCTTCATGTCAATTTTGATAGCAATCTGAGTTCATTTGTGAATTGTGCTTTCTCCATGCCTTCTTGTGTACTCTTCACTATCGACATTCTCCACGAGCTCTCTACAAACATACTAGATCTGATACAATGTCACAAGGAAGGAGATAACGAAGAGAGCTCACTCACATGTTCTCACACTCTCACACTCTCACACTCAAAGAGGATCACAAACATAGATTGAGGCAAGGAAGAATGATCTTCTTCTTCTTCTGCTACTTAAAAGGAATATATAAGAATGACATGATACAACAATACAACTAGTGCAATATATAAAGAACAATATATAAGGAAAAAACCAATGTCTACAAATGAGTGAGCTGGCAAGAAACAAGTGTGCCATCACTCTCGATAGATGAATCTAGTAAAGCTCACTAAAGTGTCCATGACATATATCCATGTGACCACTATACATGTCAAAGAAATGAAAAAGTGATATGTGTCATCCTCGATCATCCCATGTTGAGCTTGATGTCTCAAAAATACACACTATGTACACTTTTGTGGATATCTCTTACGTACACCCATGTACTAGTCATTGATATAGTGGTTATATTTTTGCATAAAGTCTTTGACATTGATAAAGAGGGTCATCGTGAGGTTTTCTTAGCCAAATGTCGGTTTCTCTTCGTTAATGAAGGTGGAAGACTTACCCCTCCTCACCATGGGAGATGTATGCGAGCTGTTCATAGGTGATCAATAAGCCTAGTTGGCGAGAGCCGCTAATAGTGATAGTACAGTCTGATCTGGAACCTTTACAACTTGAAGGAGAGACATCATGGCTTTCTAAGGATGATGTTTTTACTCAAACCAGTGTTCGCATTCAAGAAGATCAAGTTGAGTAGGTAAATTTAGGATCCGAAAGTACACCTCAAAATGTAAAAATAGGTGCTAGTTTATAGGCAAAATTATGATAGGAATTACTGATGCTTTTGCCCAAATTTAAGGATGTGTTTGCTTGGAATCACTATGATATGCATGGATTGGATCCAAATTTTATCATCATAATATTATATTAAAACCAGCTGCTTCTCCAGTCATTCAACAATGCTATCATATGAACCCTAATTTTGCCAAAGGAAGAGTTGGATCGACTACTGAAGCTAGGTTTTATCGTGACAATTGAGTATCTACAATGGCATCCCCTATTGTAATAGTCCCTAAGAAGAACAAGCAGCTATGAATTTATATAGATTATCGTAAAGTGAATGGAGCAACAATGCTAGACCCATTTTTGCTACCATTTTTAGACACAATGTTGGATGAAGTTGCTGGCAGGGAAATGTATTCATTTTAGATGGATTAGAGGATAGAATCAGGTCAGAATGTTAGAGTCTGATATACCAAAAACAACTTTTATTACGAATAGGGGAGTATTTGCATGTACAATGAAATGGTTTGGATTACGGAATGCTCCTAATACTTTTCAGTGTTGTATGCAACAATTTTTTGTCCCATATTTAACTAGTTTCATGTGGGTATTTTTGGATGATTTTTTAGTATATGGACAACAAGTTGATAATCTACAACATCTAAGGTTGTGCTTCACTAAGTTAAGAGAATTAAACTTGACTCTAAACCTGACTAAATTAGTTTTTGGAGTAGAATGTGGCAAATTACTTGGACATGTAATCTCTAGTACAAGAATTGTAGTAGATCCTCACAAAGTCAAGGTATTGGAAGTTCCTCCATGTTCTCCTAAGGAGGTATTATAGTTTCTAGGCCAAATCTGTTGGCATGGTAGGCATTTATGTTGTTTAGCTAATATTGCAATGCCCTTGAATTCTCTTGCTCATATGAAACCTACAACATTCAAAATAAACTTTGGAATGTGACCTAGCTTTTCAATGATTAAAAGCACTTCTCATACAGGCACCAATATTTCAAGCTCTGGATTGGTCTGAACCTTTCCATGTTTTTATTGATGCTTTAGATATTTATATTGGTTCACTTTTAATGTAGAAGGCAATCCATTCTTGGTTTAGACCTATCTATTATGCTAGTAGACATTTTATTACAATCAAACATAATTATTCATTTATGGAATAGGAATGTCTAGGAATTATTTATTCCATTAAGAAATTCTGATATTATTTGTTGGATCATTCCTTTAGTTTTCATGTGGACCACTCTACTCTATTTTATTTAGTGAAACAACTAAATCTAGTGGGTAGATTGGCTAGATGTGTCTTATTATTACAAGAATATGATTATGATGTAGCCCATCTACTAGGTTCTTCACACATTATTACAAATTTCTTATCACGCTTAGATAACGGTGAACCTCCACATGGAATTGATGATTCCTTTCCTAATGGAGATCTCTTGTATATCACAAATAACACTGAACCAAAATTAGGAACCCTTTCTTGATACAATGAAATGATGTCCTTTTTGGAAATTGGTTTTCCCCCTTCACATCTATGGTCTACAGTCAGGATAAAGTTAGCTTTATGAAGCCTGATGACTTTCTATTATTTTGGATCATCTTTATTATAGGGATATTACTGGAGTTTGGCTTCAATGTGTGCCACCTCATGAGATAACATATGTCATTATGGAAGTTCATTCTAGAATTTTGGGTGGTCATCATAGACCAAACTTAGAAGTACAAAAAGTTCTTTAAAGTGGACTATGGTGGCCAACAACTCACAAGGATGTTTGAGATCATGTACAGCTTTGTGATCCTTGTCAATGTACGGGTGAACCTTGGGACATACATTGTTTTCCTCTACAACCCATTCTCCCTTTGGAACCTTTCCAAAAATGGGAGTTGGGCTTCATTGGTCCTTTTTGTCCTCCAACCAGTTTGGGAATTATTTTTATTCTGACATGCACTGATTATTGTACAAGATGGTCTTAATCTTGGAGCTTGATACATTCAACCACAAGAAGTATCTCTACAGTTTTAATCACCGAATTATTTCCTCATTTTGGATTCCCACTGGATTTACTTTCCGATCGTAGCACTCATTTTTTGAACTAGCTTATTAAGTTCTTTCTTGATTATTTACATATTGAACACAAGTTCAATTCCCCATATTATCCTCAAGCAAATGGTTTGGAAAAAAGTACTAGCAAAGCTTTACTTACAATGCTACAGAAGTTTCTCCTTGAACATCCAACCAAATGGGAACAATATTTATCTTCGGTCTTATGGGCTTATCGTACCTCTTATAAAGTTCCAACCGGATTCACACCTTTCAAGTTAGTTTATGGTATGGAAACCATTGACCAATGGAATTTATTGTGCGTAGTTTATGGATTGTGGTGCACAATCACTTATTTCTAGAAGAATGAATGGTATTTTAGATGGATACATTATGTCAATTGGCAGAACATAGATATAATAGTTTTTTGCTTACGCAAGAAGTTCAACATCAACAAAGGCATTGGCTTGATGATCATTTATGGACACCTATTTTTCATATTGGTGACTTGGTATTATTTTTTAATTCTATAATGAAAAGACAAGCAGGAAAATTCAAATTTTGGTGGTCAGGTCCATTTCGGATTCATGCAAAAATCGATCCAGCAACATTTCAGCTAGCAACAATGGTTGGAGATATTTTATGGAGCCCAACTTTGACCATATGGAAAGTAATGTAGTGGTATTCATTGTATTATAATGTATATAATGTTCTTTTTTTTAATAAGTGTCATAGTCACAAAATCGAATAAAGATTTTCTCATAAAATTTTCATGATTAGATATGCATAAATGAAGGTAACTCAAGACTAGATTGGGTAGATTTTTCATCATTGTAATGATTACAAAACACTCGAAGACCTGCATGATATTCAAACACATGCAAATTCGCAATGGCCTTGACACATTTCTATTTAGATTGACGGGCGAGAAAAGTCTTCTTTTTATTTGTTACTTTTTACTCCTCAATCTCACTACTCTTCATGCTTGCATATTGCACTACTTTGCAAACATGACAGGAAAAATGCTACCCAATACACTCAAATTGACACATATGAGCCTGCTATAGATTCTTGATCGACTACTACAAATGCATGTTGATTAGTTTTGACTGTGAGGTCTCCTTGATTACATGCAAATAGATTGGAACAACCTACAAAACCATGTGATGACAAACTCCTTCATCTAGCAATGTAAAGATCAGATGGACATGGTCGGTGATCATTGTGCCTCTTTGGAATTTTGCATTGGTTTTGAAGTGTACTGGGTGATATATCCTGAATACATTGCAATACAGTTGAAGATCAATAGCAATGGGATCACTGCTTTAGCCGCACGAGTCTCTTCTAAGGAGATGGAGTGCATGTTTGGCAAGCCATGCTCTAGTGATTATAAATATGCACAACTCCTAGATGCAAGCCCATTGAAATTTGGGTTACCATTGGCATCATTAACAATCAACATCCAAGGTAAGCACTATGGTGTGTCTCAAACTTTATATCTTTTAATGGTTGGTTGTGTTATTGCGAATGGTCAAGTGAATTGGGTTGAAATCCTATTTCAATGAATGAAGAAGGAAGGTTGATGCCTATGTCATCCAACAAAGAATGTACAAAGTTGGATACAAAATTAGGTGTTTTGTTTTCTCTATTGATTCTAACAAGACCAATTCCTAATCAAAGAATCTTCAAGGTAGTTGAAGAACCAGTGTTCTTGCATGAAATGAAGCAACAAGGTAAACGACTCGACACTGACCCCTTGAATGAAGAAAAAAGGGCTAGAGTAAATATTGTATAGGAATCAATAAGATGTGCAATGGAAGAATGGCTCCACCATATGAAGGAGCAAACACAACAAGAGATACTCATGAAGCAACAAGAACATCTCGTTGCAATTGAGGAAGTTGAGAGATCGTGGAAGGCTACTAAAGATGAAGTGGAATGAACATGAGTAGTGGAGGAACAACAAAATCAAGAGCAACCTCCCTTGTCACAATGTACACAAATCGATTAGGCACGACCTTCACCTTTGCACAGGATAGAAACATATCAATTCTCATAGATAGGGCAATCCATGAAAAGTATCAACTTTTCGACATTCACAAAATGATGGCCAAACCCCTAGAAAATGCAGTCAGGCCAAGTTCAATTGCAAGTGCTTCAATGTTCATCTATTATTTACCCATCAATCATGAAACATTACCAGATTCAATTGATTAGTATGGTAGATGCAACGAGACTCTTAACTTTGTGTTCATCACATATGGAAAGAACAGATAGGTTGAAGCTGTTGCGATGGAAAAAATGCATGAACAATTGCTTATGCTCCAACAGTGAAATACCGAAATGGAAGATTCTCTTGTCGGTAAAGTCCATATTTCAGAAGAACAAGTCCAGGCATTACAAACTAAAGTTAATGAACTTGAAATTCATATTGAGGAAATTACAGAGGAACATCATGAAATCATGAAACAGCTTCATGGAATTCAAGAAGAAATATGGAAAGTTCATGCAAATAAAGACAAACTAACAAAATCAAGCTGCCACTCTCCAATCAGGTTGTATCATTATTGGAGAATATGTAAGTTGTGTTGGCCAAATTCAATGGAATAAAGGAGTTAGAGATCCAACTGCAATATGCTAAATACTTATTGCATATAACACAAAAACGTTAGCTGATAAAGAAGAAAAGATTATTGGGCTTAAGCAAATTCAGATGGATTTGCAAAAGACTATCAATAACAAAGATGTTGAATTAGTGCAAAAGACTACAGAGATTCAAGAGTTACAAAATAAAACTAAAGAAACGGATGTTGCAACCCGAGATTTTTTGGAACATATGATAAATGAATTTTCAAAAGTAAAGACTGAAGCTGTAACCTGGAAAGTGCAACTATTAGATAGCCTAAATGAGCATTATTTTGGGGAAGGTTTATAGTTGGAAGGAGCACATATTAGGGAGATTTTTGGTGAATTCTTGTATGAACTAAGTCGAATTCAAAATCTACTTTCTGATACAAAAGATATGTAAATCAGTGGGTTCAAGTCCATCGTGTGTGCTAGTGTTAGGCTATCATTGGTGTGGTACCCAATTATTGTAATTATATGAATTTTGTAATATAGTGTCCTTAGATTTTCCCCAAAATGTTAACTGCTAGGCAACACGTTCACTTTTGTAATGGGTTTTATAAGTTAAAAGGGTATTTTTAGAAAGTTTAGATATGTATCTTGGTAGATATCAAAAGAAGATATAGAGATGCTGAGAGGTTGAACTTAGAATCGCTCATAGTTGTAGTTTTGATTATGCCGATTGATTGTAAATGTCTCAGTTAATCTTGTTGTAATTCTACTACAAGGTGTTAAAAAACGACATACTACACCTCCAAATATAGTTATTGAAGCTAATACAAATGGCGTTGAAGATGACGATCTTCAAATTATTGTTCGTGTTGCGGTTCCTGCTGCACCTACTATAGAGCAACTTCGATGGGATGGCAAAGATGCTCAAGCACATGCATTGATAACTTTGTCTATCAAACTTGATATTATTTTTAATATTCACTCTTGTAAAATAACAAAGGATGTTTGGATACACTTGCCACCTTATACTAGGGAAGAAATGAGGCTCATGTTGCTTAGCTTCCAAAATGGTTGGAAAGTGAGCATATGAACAAAGGAGATTCTATGGAAAGTAAAGATCAAAGATTTGAAGGATCAATTAATTTAGCTATGGAAGGTTTGACACAAAAGATTCATGATCAAGAGCAACTTATTCAGAATCTTCTTGGAGAATCACACAAAAAATGAGGTGGAAGCCAACTAGAAGGTACCACAAATTTTTTCATGGATTTGAATGATGAAGTGAACAAAGGTGCAAGAATATCTAGCGTGCCTAGAGCGAGACAAAAATGCAATTATGAAGATATGGAGGCTGGTGAGTTTGCCCTCAAGCAAGTCTTCAAGAAGGTAAAATTGAATGAACTTGATGGTGAGAAGAAGAACGATGAAGATTTGGAGGCATGTATTGAAGAGCTAGAGGACTTCTTTGATCTTCAAAAATCTAGTGAGGAGTCCAAGGAAAAAGTTGGGATCCTACACTTGCATGGCATCCCAAAGTTATGGTGGAAGTCTTGTATGTAGAATCAGATGCGTTCTAGTCCATTTATATGGAATGAATTTAAAGAGCAAGAAAAAAGATGTTAGTATCAAGGTACAAATCATCCAACATGGTTTAGAACAATGATGTGTTTCAAATGTTGGCTAATTAGGATAATTTAGATGGTTCCAATTACCCAGTATGGGCATACACGATGCAACATGTATTAGTTACAAAGGGTGTGTGGAACATTGTGTAGGGTCTTGAAATACATCATGTCAAAACTACAAACATTCAAAATGTAGTTGATGTAGGTGGCGTTGAGGATGTTGTAGCGTCAAATTTTGGTGTAGTTCCCATTTTGAGTTCTCTTGTAGCTCTAATTCTTACTATGTCAAGTACACCACCAACACCCTATCTACTATTCAACAACTTTGATGGGATGATAGAGATGAACAATCACAAGCCTTGATTTCTTTATCTATAAAGTGTTTGACTATTCCTCATACTCATTCATGAAAAACACTAAAGAATACTTGGAATACTCTTGGCACAGTATATCACGCAAGAAATGAAGCTCATGTTGTTTACCTTCAAAAATTATTGGAGAGTGAGTATATGAACAAAGGTGATTGTATTGAAAATTTCCTCACAAAGATAAAATATTTGAAGGAGCAATTGATTATCGTAGATGAAAATTTGCTCAATAGTTCATTTGTGGAGGCTATTCTTGATGGTTTACCTAATTCTTATCAAAATTTTGCTTTTGCTCTTTGATTTATGATGAAAATCAATCCAAATGCCTTGAATTTTGAAGAATAAGTATCTATTTTGCTGCAACAAGATCGGTTCTAGCAGAACAAGTGCATTATAAATCAAACATTTGTTGCTTAAAGAGAAGGGAAAGGGTAAAAGGAAGCTCCTCTTCTAGAAAGTAGAAATATATAGGTGCCATATAATCAAAGAAGAAAAGAAAGGTGAGAAGAAAACATATCAATAAAAACAATATTTCAAATATTGTAAGGAAATTAATGAATCATATCATCAAAACCTATCATAATCTTGCTTCTAAAGAGGCACAAATGGTTGCTGCACACACATGCTTCTAAGACTAGGTCTAAGAACCTAATACAAAATGGACAATGGATATTTACTACACAACATGGTTATAAAAAATTAGCACATGATCATTATATGTTTGTTACTTTGATAGTGGTCCGTCCAAACACATTACCTCTCAACACAATTTCGTCACCTCCCTTGAACCTACCCATGATGGAAATACTACCACATGCAAACAAATCTTCATATACTTCTCATGAGAGTTAGAAGAATCATCCTTACTACTTCTAAGGATAGTACATTCACATTTTCAAATATTTTATATGTGACATTGATAAAAAAGGATCTATTATTTATATCAACACTAGCCATGATTTCCTTGGTTGAAAATTTTTTTGATCACATTTATAAAAGTCATGATCTTTGATGGAAATAAAATTATTGCATCTAGTACATTATGTTGCGGGGTTGTATAAGCTCACAAATTATGAAAAATATGTGGATGGTTATGCATTTATAGTACATGATTTGTAGGCCGCTTTAGATGCAAAACTTTAACATGGATATTTTGATCACCTAAATTTTTTTAATTTATTATTACACATGCAAAAATTTGATATGAGAGAGAGAGAGAGAGAGAGAGAGAGAGAGAGAGAGAGAGAGGATGTGCACACTTGTGTGGGACCTCAAAACCCACATAATAATTATTTGAGGCAATAATCTATAAAGTAATAATCTCCATCTTAAGGTTTGATGTGATCATAAGTGGATACACATATAAAGAATGATATAAGACTATATTGTAATGTATAGGAAGGGTATGGAACTCATCCCATACTAATGAGCCTACACCAATTGCCTCAAACAAGGTGTATCCATGCACTTCAAACTACTCTAGATTCATACAGGTAAAAGTCAAGCTCACATCTGAATGATGCAAGAACTAATGAAGTTCTTACAAAGCTCCCAATTGTTCTATGCTTGTTTTGATAATCAAATGGCTAATGACTCCAAGTGCAAATGCTCCAATAGCAACTACAATGTTTGGTCTCAAGCATAAAGATTCGTACATCAAACTCCTGAATGCTGATGAAAACCTATGCTATCTTGCCTAACCTAACCATGTTAGCCATCTTGTATCCAATATTGATATATTTTGGTAGTGATGTGTGTCAACACACTTAGGACAACCAGTGCATTTTTTCCCTCTTTAGGAGGCTTTTTACCCTGGCTTGTATATATGCCTATAACCCTAATGGGTCACTTATCTTTGTACATTCACATGGTAATGCATTCAATATTGTGTTGTACTTCAAGCGTTTTCTTCTTCTTTGTGTTGTTCATGTGCTTCCACAGACCTCAAAGTTCAACAATTGGTATCAAAGGAGGTCCTTGCTTCATCTATGGTGTCGTTGACACCCGTCACAATCTCATAATCACACAAAAATTGGTGAGCATACCCCTCAAATGCACTATCATAGTGAGTGTGCAAGCAATTTCTTCCTTCTGTGCCAACCATATAAATAAGGTTTGATTTGCTAGTACAAGTTGCCTCGAATTTTGCTATAGGTTTTTTAGATCTCGATAAGGTGTTTTTGTTCAAAATTTTTAGACATAGCCATTTTTTTACATCAGGGTATTTACTCACTAGCTGTAGCTAAAAGCAATTATGTGTTCCGTATGTTGGATGTTGAGGACAAGTTGGATGGTATTAATTACCCATTGTGAGCATATATGATGTGACATGTATTGGTAGAAAACGTGCTATGGAATATTGTATAGGGTATTGAAAAAGGTCTCCCTACATCAACAAATACAATTATTGAAGGTGATGTAGATGGCGTTGAAGATGATCTTCAAATTCTTGTTCATGCTTCAGTTCTTACTGCACCTACTATAGAGAAATTTTGTTGGAATGGTAAAGATGCTCAGGCACATGCATTGATAGCTTTTTCTGTCAAACTTGCCATTATCTGTCACATTCACTCTTCTAAGATAGCAAAGGATGCTTGGGATACACTTATAACTTTATACTAGGCAAGAAACAAGTCTCATGTTGCTTACCTCCAGAAATTGTTGGAGAGTGAGCATATGAATGAAGGAAATTCCATGGATAATTTTTTGACAAAGATATAAAAAATGGAGCAGTTGATTTCTGCTAATGAAGTCTTACTAGATAGTTAACTTCTGCAGACTGTTCTTAACAATCTTCTAGATTCATAATAGAATTTTGTTTCTACTCTTTGGTTGATGATGAAACACAATCCAAATGCCTTAATATTTAAGGAGTTAGTCTTTTTTTTTTCACTGCAAGAAGATTAGTCTAGGTAGAACAGGTCAAAGGCAGAACAAGTCAATTATGCAAGTTGCATATCAAGCTTTCTTAACTAGTCAGAAAGGCAAAGGTAAATGGAGCTCATCTACTGGTAAGACGAAATTTGCTAATGTTGTAGAGTCAAAGAAGGAAGACAAAGATGAGAAAAAAAAATAAAAGCAGAAACAATTTTGCAAATACGATAAAATTTTTCAAATATGATAAGAGAAATGATCATGTAATAAAGAGTTGTCAAAAGCTAGTTGCAAAAGAGGCAAAGAAGAAAGAGGCTGGAATGGTTGTTAGAGAGGACCCCTACATCTAAAATAGATTCTTCTAATCTTCTATAGAATGAAGAATGGGTGTTTACTACTATTTGCATCTATGATCCATCTTCTCATGAGCAATGTATGTCTGCATTAGACTCAGATGTTTGGTACTTTGATAGTGGGGCAACCAAAAATGTTACCTCATAGTGTAGTTTCTTCAATTCACTATAGGGGCAACTAACAACTCCTCTTATCTTGTAATGGGAGTTGGTAAGATCATTTTGAGTACTATTGATGGTAGTTCTTTCACATTGTTAGATGCTTTGTATGTGCTAGGGATCAACAAAAAATTGTTGTCAGTCTCAGCATTAGCCAAGACTAGCTTGGTTGCCAAATTTGTTGATGACAGATGTAAAGTTCATGATTTCTCAAATAACAATCTCATTATTGATTCTAAAATTTTATCTTTTAGCTTGTATAATCTCATAGACTATGTGAGATCAATGAATGATTCAACATGTATAGACCAAAATTCTCAAGCTATTTTAGATGCAAAGCTTTGGCATGTATGCCTTGTTCATGTGAATTTAACTAGTTTGCTATGCTTGCAAAAATCCAAAATGGTGTCATCTCTGCCCAAAATTGAGGCACCTTGTAAACATGCCTTTGAAGGATATATTTTTGAACAAAATGCAGCATTACATCTTCCCAAAAGATGGTTTAGTTTGAGCAGATCATAAATTGTAGCTTGTTCATAGTAATGTCTATGGTCCTATTTAAACATCTTTGTTTGGGAACTACCTTTACTTCATGACTTGTGTTGATAATTTATCCATGCATGCATGGATGTATTCATTGGAAACAAATTCCAAAGGGTTTATGTGCTTCAAACATTCTTTGGTTATGGCTAGAAATCTATCATCATGTGAATTGGGCATACTCTGTTCTGATCGGCAGGGGGGTACATGTCTTCTGATTTTAATACATTTCTGGCTAAGCATGGGATAAAACATCATGTATAGTGCCATACACCAAGAAAGAACATGTAACTCATGGGGATGGGGAGGTGTATGGTCAAAAGTTAGACTTTACCACATAGCTTCTAGCTTGAGGTTGTTATGTGTAGCATATGTATTTAACAGGTATCCCACCAAATCACTGCAGTCGATCACTCCATATGAGGCTTGGCATGGTTGCAAGAAATCTGTCACCCATGTGCATGTCCTTGGTTGTCTAGAATATGCATTAGTGCCTCAACAACAATGTAGGAAATTGGATGATAAAGTAGAAAATGTATTTTTGTTGAGTATAGTTCAGAAAAAAAGGGCTATCGTCTATATCATCCATAGGCTAAAATCATTCTAGTTATTTGTGATGTTGTTTTTGTGGAAGATGCAATTTAGCCATTACTTTCATGTACTAATGAGACATCGGTTAGATCCAAAGATATGTATGACACTTCCTTCCTATTTTTACAGACAGATAGTCAAGTGCTAGTCCACATGAGGCAATTTCTCAACCTTTACATTTTTCTCATGATGCACTTGTTGATGAGGGGGCTAACATAGAAGAGGTTAAAACTATGCCTAAATGGAGATTTACATGATGCATGTTGATGAGAGGGTTGACATAGAAGAGGCTAAAACTATGCACAATGGATAGTGTAGACTTTGAGAGATAGAAAATTAGATGCATCTTTATCATATTATACTCGTTCACGCTCTCATAGTGCTTCTTTTGCATCAAGTTGCTATGCAATGGCTACATCTTTTCTTTGTGATGAGAATGATCCTATTTCTTTTGATGAAGCATAAAAAAAAAATGGATGGATATCATAATATTATGCTATTATGAAGAATGGTACTTGGCCTTTATGTGATTTTCCTCCAGGAAAAAAGGCCATTGACACTTAGTGGGTATACAAGCTTGTTGGAGCAAGTCTATGACAAGCCTAAGTATTGGCTTGAGTCCCACAAAGTCATAGAAAAAGCCTTAAAATGAAGACTATGTAAAGTTCACTTGTGAACTACCTCTGGTAACTTTTGAAGAGTTTACTTAATGTAAAAGTAAGAGAATCTTAAGTGGTTGAGTCCACTTGATCAAGAATGGAAAGAGGAGCCAAGAATTCGTGATTTGTGGTAGGTAGAGAATCAAATCAATCATTGATTGGAGAGTGATTGAGGGAAGTTAGCCTCCCAAACTCAACTATAAATAGATGGCAGTTTTAGTCGTGGTTAGAGAGACCTATGTGAAGACCTCCAAGAGCTGAGCTTTATGTCATATCAAGGTGTGATTACAAGGCACACATATGTATCAGTAAGTCATTGTATTGTACAAGCAATACACTTTCATTTTCATGATTATTTGAGTTCATCTTTCCATGTTCTTGTGAAGTGTACTACTCACTGCCATTACTCTCAGTTTTCTCAGTCAGCTTGCAGAGATGTTTTCTCTGAGCTTGGTGCATCATTTTCAGTTATTTAACTTGGTAAAGTTATCTCTATAAGTCTACTATATGCTCACAAAGTTTCATGTCATTTGGATGTTTCAATCTTCAGTTATGTTCAGTTGAAGTCAACAGTGTCTGTTCATCTTCACTTCTCTGTCAGGTACCCGACTTTTTCACTCATCTTGTCAGAGCCATTTCTCAGTGGTTACTTATCCAAATTCAGTGATTTAAAGCTTGTTGGATTCAGCTTACAGTTTAGTATAACCATAAAAATTTTCATAATCATTGGATTCCTACATTTTCAGTTATGATGCTTTTTCTGCTCACTGGTCTCAAACTGTAGCAGCCCGTGAAAATCGGGATGATGTCATCACTTGTTAAAACTCATTCTCAGTGTGTGGTTTATTATTTTTGATGAGATTACTCTTGAAAGTTAGCTCTTTAAGTTACCTAGACTTCCCCAAGAGGAATTAAACTAATTGCTGCTGTGCTCAAAGAATTATGTAAAACACTGGACAGGTGTATGAACCAAGAATAGCAAGTTTTCACCTCTGAGCTAACTCCAACTTATGTGTTTTGATCTATCTTTTTGAGAGTGATCTTCCAAGGTACATAGGGTGTCTAATACATCCATTGGCAAGCTAAGAGGGCCCACCATATACTTCTCGAGTTCATTTGGCTGGTGTAGATCAAGGATTTTGCAACACCTCTTCATCTTCAAGCACATACCTATCCATCTCTTCACAGTGGTATCTGAGCAAGGTTGGACAACATGGCAGATGGATTTCCTTCATCAATTGACAAATTAGACAGAGGTAACTACTCAGCTTGGTCATTAAGAATGGAAGCCTATCTCCAAGGTAGAAGTTTATATGGTTATGTGGCTGGAGATGAAGTTATGCCAAGTTTCAGGAACAAAAGTCAACCAACACAAGAAGAGCAAGAAAGATTGAGCACATGGTGCTCCAAGGATGCACTTGTAAGGTCTTATCTCCTCAACTCTATCTCAAATTTTTTTTTGCCTCACATTAGAAGTTGTAAGACATCTCAGGAAGTGTGGGATGCACTTGAAGCTTTCTTTTCTTCAAGTACTAAAGCTAGGAAGCATCAACTATGGTTGGATTTCACAACTCTCAAGAAGGCTCCCAAACAAAATGTGATTGATTTTGTCACAAAGCTCAAGGACATAGCGGATCAGTTGGGAAGCATTGGAGAGATAATAGATGAAGAGCAAATTGTAAGGCAGGTCATCAATGGCTTGAAGGCAGATGACAAGTGGGAAGCATTCACCACAGCTATGGATTTGTACATGGACATGCATGTACCTGATTTCAACACACTCATTGGACAACTACTTACTCAAGAGGCAAAGCTTATCAAAAATGGAGAAAGCTCTAAAGGTAATCCATCTTCAGCTTTATACACGGATAAAAGCAAGTCTAAAGATAACAAAGGAAAGGCAAAGAAAGTGGATGATGAAGCAGGTACATATCAAGCTAACTATGCAGGTAGAGGAAGACATGGCAGAGGTAGAGGAAGAGGAGGTAGACAAGGCAGGGGGAGATCCCAAGACTCCAACTCATGTTCTATTTGTGGATTAACTAATCATACAACTGAAAATTTCTTTAGGAATTCCAGGAATCAAAGAGGCAGAGGATACAATAGAGGAAGTTATGGCTACTCAAGAGGAAGGTTCAACAACTACGATGGCAACTACAACAACTACAATCATTCAAACTATCAAGGAGGCTACAAAGGAAGGAGAGACTACAATAACTACACAGAAGACTCGAACAAAGAGGATTCATTATTGATCATGAACATGGCTATGCCACAAGGTAAATCTGATGAGCATGTTTTCTACATAGATTCAGGTTGTTCAAATCATGTGGCAGGAAATGTGGCACTCCTATCAGATTTAGAAGATCCAAGGAATAAGCATGAGGTACAAACAAGAGATGATACAAAACATCTTGTGGAGAAAATAGGCAATGTCAAAGCACCTGATGGAAACATCAACCTACTCAGTAAGGTACTCTATGTCCCTACCATTACAAAGAATTTGATAAGTGTTGGGCAGATAGTAGAGAAAGGGTTGCAAGTCAGGTTCACAAAGGCAGGAGCATTTGTTGAAGATCCAAGTCAAGGATTCAGAAAAATTGCAAAAGGTGAAAAGACAGGTAGATTGTTCACATTTGAATTACAGGACACTAGAAACATTGCTCTCTTTAATTATGGTAGTCAGACACTCACAGAATTGGAAGTATTGCACAAAAGGTTAGCACATATTGGTGAAAGGTCATTAAAGAAAATCTGTAGGGACCAAAGTGTACTTGGACTTCCTAATTTGTCAAAACAACATATGATTTATAAGTGTAGTGCATGTCAATTTGGAAAGTCTCACAGGTTACCATTCATGAAGAAGGGTTATATGCATGGAGATCTCTTGGAGTTGGTTCATACAGATGTATGGGGACCTAGCAAGGAAGCTTCAATATCTGGATCAAGGTATTATGTTTCCTTTATTGATGATTGCAGCAGATGGACTATCCTATTCTTTATGAAACACAAAGATGAAGTTTTTTCATGTTTCAAAAGATATTTGGCTCTTGTGGAGAATCAAACAGGTAAATCACTAAAAAGGCTAAGGTCAGATGGAGGGGGAGAATACTTCTCCCATGAGTTTGATTCTTTTCTTCAAGAAAGAGGAATCAAAAGAGAGGTAACTACAAGGTACACTCCTGAGCAAAATGGAGTGGCAGAAAGGAGGAATAGGACAATTGTTGAAGTTGCAAGGTCTATGTTAAATGAAAAGCATTTACCTAATTACTTATGGGCTGAGGCTGTATCTACATCCACTTACTTGATTAACAGGTTGCCTTCAAAATCCCTTGATGGGATGACTCCATATGAGGCTTGGAATGGAAGAAGACCAAGCTTAGATCATTGTAAAATTTTTGGATGTATTGCTTTTGCTCATGTTCCTTCACAGGTTAGAGGCAAGATGGATCCAAAGGCAGAAAGGTGTGTATTTATTGGATATGACAACAATCAAAAGGGCTACAGGTTATACAACCCTACCAACAAAGGATTCTTGGTAAGCAGGGATGTAGTTTTTGATGAGAACAATTCATGGTATGAAGATTCATGCAGGAAGGTCAATTTACCATATAATCTTGAAGAAGATTTTCCAAAGCTTGGTAGAGAACAATCAAAGATTGAAGAACAAGACACCTCAGAGGATGATGAAGAATCTCACATGGAAAAGATCAAAGCATGGAAGTCTAAAGGTAAAGAAAAATTGCAGGAACTTGGACATGAGGCAGAATCATCACATCATGGCCTAAGAAGATCTATGAGGGAAAAGAAAAAACCAGAAAGGTATGGGTTTGACACCTCATTAGTAACTAAACATTCTATATACATAGCACAGGACATAAACCAAGAGGAGCCATCATCATTTGAAGAGGCCAAAGCAAAAACAGAATGGAAGCATGCAATGAAGGAAGAGATCGAAGCACTTGAGGAAAACAACACTTGGGATTTGGTGCCCAAGACTTCATCCATGAAGGTAATAGGCTCAAGATGGGTCTATAAAATCAAGAAGAATTCTGATGGTTCCATTAACAGGTATAAGGCAAGGCTTGTAGCAAAAGGCTTTGCACAAACTCAGGGAATTGATTATGAGGAGACCTTCTCTCCTGTGGCAAAGATGCCTACTATTAGGGTTTTGCTTAGTATTGCCTCTTCCAAGAATTGGACGATACTTCAACTAGATGTAAAGAATGCATTCTTAAATGGTTGGATAACACAAGAGGTATATATGGCACAACCACCTGGTTTTGAGAATCAAGTTTATCCTGATTATGTGTGTAAGCTTAACAAAGCATTGTATGGTCTCAAGCAAGCTCCAAGAGCTTGGAATTTCAGGCTTGTTTCATTCTTGCAGGACAAAGGCTTTCAACCAAGGAAGGCAGATCCTTCACTCTTTATTAAAAAGAGTAATTCCGAGGTCATCTACCTATGCGTATATGTAGATGATATTATATTGACAGGAAATGATGCAGATGGTATGAAGAAGATCAAAGATCAGATGAGAGAAGAGTTCAAGATAAGTGATTTGGGTTCACTTACCTACTTCCTAGGTTTGGAAGTTGTCTACAAAGATCATGGTTTGTTTCTCACTCAAAGAAAGTACATTAAGGACATGTTGGCAAAATTCAAGATGCAAGATTGTAAGATTGTAGGTACTCCAATGGAGGTCAATCACAAATTGAGCTCACATGAAGGTGAACTCATAGAGGACATCACATCATATCAAAGTCTAGTGGGTAGTCTCAACTATGCCACATTGACAAGAGTAGATATATGTTACAGTGTGAGTGTGCTAAGCCAATTTATGCACACACCAAGGAAACCACATATGGATGCTGCCAAAAGGATTCTCAAGTATCTCAAAGGAACCATAAATGAAGGACTTTATTATCCTTATGTATCTGATTTAGGTTTGAAGCTATTTTCTTATTAAGATTGGGCTGGCTCCAAGGAAGATAGAAGGAGCACTTCAGGTTATCTTACCTTTGCAGGTTCAAAGCTTATTTCATGGTCATCCAAGAAGCAACCCATAGTTGCTCTCTCTTCTACTGAAGCTGAATACAGAGGTCTTGCCATAGCTACTCAAGAAGCTATGTGGATGAAGACATTATTCAAAGATCTTGGATTGGAGTTTGGAACTCCAACTATTTTTGGTGACAATATGAGTTCTATTCATTTGGCTGCTAATCCTATTTTTCATGCAAGGACTAAACATATTGAAGTTCATTATCACTATGTACGAGAGAAGGTTCTAAGCAAAGAGATTCAAATATCATATGTGTCCACTCATCAACAATGTGCAGATATTCTAACCAAAGCATTGGATGGTACAAAGCTTTGCAAATTCAAGGCTATGATTGGTTTGCAGGTAATCTTGGAAGATTGAAGACCTCAAGCATACTTGGCTTGAGGGGGAGCTATTGGAGCAAGTCTATGAGAAGCCTAAGTATTGGCTTGAGTCCCATAAAGTCATAGAAAAAGCCTTAAAATGAAGACTATGTAAAGTTCACTTATGAACTACCTCTTGTAACTTTTGAAGAGTTTACTTAATGTAAAAGTAAGAGAATCTTAAGTGGTTGAGTCCACTTGATCAAGAATGGAAAGAGGAGCCACGAATTCGTGATTTGTGGTAGGTAGAGAATCAAATCAATCATTGATTGATTGGAGAGTGATTGAGGGAAGTTAGCCTCCCAAACTCAACTATAAATAGATGGCAGTTTTAGTCGTGGTTAGAGAGACCTATGTGAAGACCTCCAAGAGCTGAGCTTTATGCCATATCAAGGTGTGATTACAAGGCACACATATGTATCAGTAAGTCATTGTATTGTACAAGCAATATACTTTCATTTTCATGATTATTTGAGTTCATCTTTCCATGTTCTTGTGAAGTGTACTACTCACTGCCATTACTCTCAGTTTTCTAAGTCAGCTTGTAGAGATGTTTTCTCTGAGCTTGGTGCATTATTTTAAGTGATTTAACTTGGTAAAGTTAGCTCTATAAGTCTACTATATGTTCACAAAGTTTCATGTCATTTGGATGTTTCAATCTTCAGTTATGTTCAGTTGAAGTCAACAGTGTCTGTTCATCTTCACTTCTCTGTCAGGTACCCGACTTTTTCACTCATCTTGTCAGAGCCATTTCTCAGTGGTTACGTATCCAAATTCAGTGATTTAAAGCTTGCTGGATTCAGCTTACAGTCTAGTATAACCATAAAAATTTTCATAATCATTGGATTGCTACATTTGGAGTTATGTTGATTTGTCTGCTCACTGGTCTCAAACTGTAGCAGCCCGTGAAAATCGGGATGATGTCATCACTTGTTAAAACTCATTCTCAGTGTGTGCTTTATTATTTTTGATGCGATTACTCTTGAAAGTTAGCTCTTTAAGTTACCTAGACTTCCCCAAGAGGAATTAAGCTAATTGCGGCTGTGCTCAGAGAATTATGTAAAACACTGGACAGGTGTATGAACCAAGAATAGCAAGTTTTCACCTCTGAGCTCACTCCAACTTATGTGTTTTGATCTATCTTTTTGAGAGTGATATTCCAAGGTACATAGGGTGTCTAATACATCCATTGGCAAGCTAAGAGGGCCCACCATATACTTCTTGAGTTCATTTGGCTGGTGTAGATCAAGGATTTTGCAACACCTCTTCATCTTCAAGCACATACCTATCCATCTCTTCACAAAGCTCAAACATAAACTTGATGGAATAGTTGATAGGTAGGAGAGAGGCATTGATTTTGACAAGAACTTTGCTCTCATATGCCGAATGACCAATGCTCATCGGTGCACTTCGAGCTCATCATGGTTGGAATGCGCATGAGCTAGACATTAAAAGTGCAGTTTTGAATGTTGATTTACATGAAGAAGTGTATGTATTTCAGACCCGTGGTTTTATGCCGAAAGGGCATAAAACAAAGTGTGCAAGTTGGAAAAGGAATTATATGGTTTGAAGCAAGCAACATGTCCTTGGTATGAAAAAATACATGCCTACTTGATTGCATATGGTTTTGAGAACAGTCCAACAAAGAGCACCTTATATGTTAAGGATCCATTGATGTACTTATGATCATCATTGTATACATGGATGACGTGCTGGTCATTGATCCTAATGAGAAGCATATTGCTGAAATTTAAGGCTGATTTGCATGCCTCTTTTGAGATGTCATTTGGGTCATTTGCATCATTATTTGGGTATTCAGCTCATGCAAGTTGATGGGGGAACAAATTTGTGTCAAAGAAATATATTGCCACATTATTGCTGGGTTTTGGACTTGAAGATTGCAAAGCTATTGCCACTCCTATGGAAATAGGATTACGGTTGAGTCTTCTTGATGTTGGAGAGGAATTTGATGTTGTTCTCTAACAGCAAGCACTTGGATGCTTGATTTACTTATGCATAACTCAGCGGATATTTAGTTTTTAGTCTCTCAAATGAGTAGGTTTATGCATGGCCTAGGTTTCAAGCATTCACAAGCAATAAGCACATCCTTCTCTGTTTGAGGAGTACCTAGGTACTTGGATTGTTTTATCCTAAGGGGGGCTCATTATCGCTAGATTTACATGTATTTTCTAACTCAGACTAGTCTGGTTGATATGACACTCGTGTGTGCACCAATGGTTTTTGCTTCATCCTTGGTAGGTCATGCATATCTTGGTTGAGCAAGAAGGAGCCTATTGTGGCCACTTCTAGTGGTGAGGCTGAGCATTGGGAGCTTTCACAGTGACTATTGAGTGTGTGTGGCTCAGACACCTTTTGGATGATTTTGGGTGTTGGTCAATCTTTTGCCACCACCCATCTTCACTGATGGTCATATTGCACTGGTGATTGTGAGGAACCATGTGTTCCATGCTCGCACAAAGCACATACAAGTGCCCTATCATTAGGTCAGGGAGAGGTTCCTTGCTGGAGATATCAATTTTGCATATGTGCCCACACAAGATAATGTTACAGAGCTTTTCACAAAGGCTAATCAAGGGAGAAGTTTGAAGCTTTTCACAAAGCTTCGGGCTTAGTTCCTTTTTGTGGATTGATCTCTTTCCACATAGCTTGACACTTCCTTATAAAAAGTGTGAGCTTCTTGTTCATGACATCACTCCCAATGGGGATTTGTTGATATATTTTGGTAGTGATGTGTGTGAACACACTTAGGACCACGGAGGCATTTTCTTCTCTCTTTAGAAGGATTTTTTCCTCAAGCTTGTATATACGCATATAACCCTAATGGGTCACTTACCTTTGTGCATGCACTTGGTAATACATTCAGTATTGTGTTTTGCTCAAGCTTCTTCTTCCTTGTGTTGTTTTTGTGCTTCTATAGACCTAAAATTCCAACATCAAAGGCATCCAAAGCATCATCATCAAGACCAACATGTCCTAAGATATCCATGTCAACATCTAGCATGAGAAAATCTAAGAGTGATTGCATAACTACTAGATCTTCAACATCAAAATGAATCATCCTTTCAACCAAGGATGTATCTAGCCATGCATCATAAGAGTTGTCTTGCTCTTCCACACACCGTGTAACATAAGGGCTATCCTACTCTACCACACCAAGTGTATCATCCATCTCCACATGAGCCAATTGCATAACATCAACACCAAGGTCTATTTGTTGACTAAGTTCTAATTGAGTCTCATCACAATGCTCTACATGAGCATCCATATCATGTTCTAAATGAGCATCCAATTGATCATCCAAAGTATGCTCTACATGAGGATCCACATGCTCTGCACAAGATCAACATCACCTCAAAAATTCAATTCCATTAAACCAAGAATATACCACGCTAGATATCCAAGTGACTAGCAAATAGACCATAAGTCAATGCTAGTCACATAACCATGCACCTAGCATGCATATGAAACCATGATCATACACATGCTTACCAACTCTCATAAATGACTATAAGAAGATGTGAAGAATCCTAGAAAATATCTAGTGGAGTATCTCTTGTAGATTGAGCAATCAAGACAAGATAACCAATAAAAAAAGAAGAATGAGTAACTCGTCATCACCTATCAATTATCCAAGCATATACATTGGAAAATATGCATGCCAAAATCAATGGTAATACATGCCAATAAAATGGTGATATGTCTCCCACACAATAATGAACCTAGTAAGATGGTCCGACCTATCATAGATAACTTGCGACCAAGTCTAAGTGAATGGAGATAACCAACAATCCAAAGCTATCCCACAAGCATAAAGGATCTACTAGACCATATATCTAGCATAAGGGCTAAGGAAATTTGGGCAACATCTTCTCCTAAAAAAATATACTATGGAACCAAATAACCATGTGGGAATCACCATCTAAAAATGCAAAGAGTCATACATGCCAACAAAAAATCAAATAAGTGCTTATAGGTTAATATAATGGTCAATCCAAATGAAAAATGGGTGTGCAACCAAAGCTCCAACTTGGATCCCATACCTACAAAGAAAACAAGAAAATGCAAACACCAATCAAAGATCCAATCAAACTCGCACATAAATATGTGAGATTTGAAAATAGAACCATATCCAATTGACGTAAAATAAAGAGCACAATGCCACTATAAATGTACTAATAAAACCACAATCTCAAATAAAAAATGAAATGGCATAAATTGAAATCAGCACCACAATGCCATCATACATGTCAAAGCTTGACATAAATTTCTCTACTCTCATATGGAGGAGCATCCATCATAGATCATACATTCTCAATGCCCTCAAGCTCTAAACCAAGAGCTTGCGAACAAGAAATCTCTGTCAAAGAAGTTCCAAGTCAAAATGAACCTCCTAAAGTAGATAGGATTTTTATGATGGTGCTTTGTATTTTTTTTATTTCAATGCTCATAAGCTTTGAAACTCAAATTTTTTTCTTCGTTGAACTCAAGTAACTTTTTCTTATGTATATGATTATGCTTAAAACACCTCAATCAGAGCTCAAGTTACCGATAAAATATTTATATTCTCTCATTATCATTTTGATTTGTAGCATTATCTCTCTATATTTTGCATTTTTAACAAGTTAAATCTCTAAAACTTGTAGATCCTTGCATGAGCTTTGCATAATAATTTGAAGCACTTGATTCCAAACTCTCTAACTCATGTTACTCCCTAAACACTAACATGCAATGAAAGTGATTATTGACCTAACTTCTAGACCACTATGTGTTTTTCAAATCTTTGGAAAAGTAGAACTCGAAACTAGTTTCACTGCCCTACCAAAATATTATGATTGACATCCTAAGCTACACGATTTAAACATTCTCAATCCGAGCCTCCTAGCTTGATATATGAACAGAATACCAACCTATTTTCAAGAAGATGTTGACTTGTAAATTCACCTCATTTGAACTAATCTTCCAATGAAGCTTCTTGCACATCAGCCTTCAACATGATTTGATACCAATGAAAGCATTTGGTGGTCTAAACAAAACAATCAAGGAGGAGATGGAGAGAGAGAGAGAGAGGAGGAGGAGGAGGAGGAGAAGAAGAAGAAGAAGAAGAACAAGAAGAAGAAGAAGAAGAAGAAGAAGAAGAAGAAGAAGAAGAAGAAGAAGAGACATGAACACTTGCATGAAAGCCTTGAAACCCACATAATGGTCATCTAAGGCAATACTCTATAAAATATTTTTGTATAAAAATATAGCAGTAGGGTTATGTAATCCTTACATCCCTGAAAAAATTTTGGTTAAGATGAAACATTCTTGATTTCTCAAAGATGGTGCCATAGGAGTTGAACAAGAATTGCAACTTGTTCACAATGATATTTATGGTCCTATATAGACACTAAATTTTGATAATTAACTTTAATTTGTGACTTTTGTTGATGAATTTTCAAGCGATTCTGGGTTCTACCTATTAAAAGTCAAAGTCTAAAGTATTTATGTGCTTCAAAAAATTCTTGCTTATGGCTAAAAAATATCTATCAATATGTAAAATGGGCATCCTTTGCTCTAATCAAGGCTGATGTATATGCCTTCTAAATTCAATGCATTCTTTATTGAGCATGGGATAAGACGTTAAGGTACAATGCCAATATACCGCAACAAAATGACATTGCATAGAGGAAAATCGGTCTCTCATGGAAATGAGAAGGTGCATGGTGAAAGTTTAGAGTTTACCTCAGGCTTTTTGGCTTGAGGTTGTAATGTATATTGCATATGCACTTAACAAGTCTCCTACAAAATAATTATGGTCTATAACTCCTTATGAAGAATGGCATGGTTGTAAGCCATCTACTTATCATGTGCATGTTTTTGTTTTTCTAGTTTATGCATTAATGCCTTAGCATTAACACATGAAATTGTGTGATCAGGTTGTGAAATGCATTTTTGTTGGCTACAGTTCTAAAATCAAAGGTTATCGCCTATATCACCCATAAATTAAACACGTTTTGGTTTGGTCTGATATAGTTTTTGTGGAAGAGGCTATGCAACCTTTACTTTCATGTATCAAGGAGACATGATTGAGCTCAAAGGATATAGATGCTACATTATTGCCTTTTTCACTAGACAATAGTCAAACATATCTCCTAATGAGGCAACTTCTCAACCTACATATGTTCTGAATTTCCAATGTATATATTCATGATGTACTTACTGATGCGAGAGTGGATATTGATGAGGCAAAATCTATGCCAAAATGATTGGTGTAGAATTTGTGAGATAGTAAGTTAGATGTACCTTTGCCTTATCATACTCGCCTATGCTCCAATGGTGCTTCCTTCACATTTGACTGTTAGGAAATCTTTATCTCTAGCCTTTGTGATGAGAATGAATCTTTTTCCTTTTATGGGGCACAAAATTAAGTAATTTGGCTGGCTTTTATGCAATCTAAATATGAGGCTATTACGAAGAATGGTACTTAGACTTTGTGTGACTTGCGTTTTGAAAAGAATGCCATTAGCACTAAATGGGTCTATAAGATGAAACACAAGCATGATGCTAGTATGATCATTATGAGTCTAGGATTGTACTAAAGCTTATGCTCAAGAAAAAAACATTTATGTTGACACGGAATTGTAGTGTTTTAACCTTGAGGACCATGAACCATTTGATATTGGTCTCTATCAACAAGCTATTATATGCCTTATTTATGTATGTATCATTCAACATGATATTTAGTTTTCTATCTCGAAGATGAGCAAATTTATGCACAACCTAGGAATTAAGCATTATCAAGCAATTAAGCATATCTTTCATTACTTATCTGATGCCTGACAACTTAGGTTCTTTCATCCCAAAGGGGATAAATATAGCTAGATTGACATGCTTATTTTGTATCACATTGGGCTAGTTGTTATGGCACTCATGTACCCACAAGTGTCTTTTGCTTCATGCTTGCTAGCTCATGCATATCTTGGTTAAGCAAGAATCAACCTATTGTAGCCACTTCTAGTTGTGATGTTTTTTTTCATGAAAGATTGCTTTAAATTAAGGAAAATAGAGAATGTACAAGAGTGTTAATGCGAATTACAAAGAAGTTTTAGAACCTTTTTATCCCCCTCATGTATCCCACTTAATTTAGCTTATGGATCTCAAAATAAAAGAGCTATGTAAACCCTTGTTCTTGTGGGATAGGGGGGTCCCATGGGTACTATGCCCTTCCTTGTACAGTTGCAACTTCAAAGTTAAAGCCTGGAGGAGTAGGCCTAGGCTGAACCTCCATTAAAAAAAAAAGTTGGGGACAAGAAAATCAAAGTACCACTTAATTCAAGAGATAAATTATATCGAGAGTTCCGAGATCTCAATTTCACTGTAGTTGGACAGGTGCTATAGAGAAAGACCACCACCATGAAAAATGATTATGCAGAAGTGACAACCATGAGTCAAAGTGTTTCGAAACTCAAGGACTCTATGAAGAAGCTTACCATACTTCCTGAGATCATGCGACATGTGAGCCTTGCCCAACATCTATCCGCGACATACACTAACAAGCAGTCTTTACTTGATCAACTTCACATTGAGCAAAATCTTGTTGAAGGCATAAATTATGATATCACCTCAACACATATATTAACATTGATTTATAAATCTTCAATTATAAAAGCAAACCATCCAAATCGTGTCATGAAATTGAAATAGTAATTAGATGCTTTGATTTTCTTTAATAAGGGCACTTAGCTTTTTCAAGAGGATTCATCCAACCTACATTAAAGTATTTAAAGAAGAGATGGTTTAATACACCTTGACGTGAGAACTTTAGTTGTCGTTCATCTAAAGCCACCAACGATTTGTCCCAAGCTGCTTGGTTGGGTGGTTGGGCCTTTTGCCTCTTGAGGCAAGGGCGAGGGTTCAACCCCCACCGGCAACATGTAAGGGACATGTTATCATGGAAACCTTGTATCTTGTGGCTGATGTGCCACCGTTTGCCCTGCTTTGCAGTAGATGTGACCGCAGTCTAACTTAGCTATGTAAACCCATGTTCTTATGGGATAAGGGGGTCCCACGGGTACTATGCCCTTCCTTGTACAGTCGCAATTTCAAAGTTAAAGCCTGGAGGAGTAGGCTTTGGCTGAACCTCCATTAAAAAAAAAAAGATTTGAACTTCGTTTATGAAATCTTGACCAAAGAACTTTTGATTTAATGAAGTGCTCTTACTTGAAGAGGACTTGGATAGAAAGAACCTCCTCAAATTGATTCTTAAGTCGATGTCTAACAGATAGAGATAGTTTATGTGGGAGTGAAAACTCTATTTTTTTTCTTTTTTTACCGTATGAATCCACTTTCGTAAATGTCGAAAGAAAATCACGTGAAGCTTGCCACTAAATGTTTACCCTCCTTGCCATGAACATCCCCCGACATACCTGGATGAACCCAAATTTAATTTTAGATAACTGAATCATATAGAAATAGGACATGATATTAAAATGAAAACCACATACTATGCCAAAAAACAAAATCATGCTCTTATCTTCCTCTGTTGGGGTGACTAAGAGTTCAAAATGGCTTTGCTAGATGGTGTCGAAATTTTGATTTGAGATCATTTCAGCCTGCAATAGACTGCCATGATGACTATGCAAGCAATTCCATCCCTTTATGCCATATATATATATATATATATATATATATATATATATATATATATATATATATATATATATATATATATATATATATATATATATATATATATATATATATATGGCATAAAGGGATATATATATATATATATATATATATATATATATATATATATATATATATATATATATATATATATATATATATATATATATATATATATATATATATATATATATATATATATATATATATATATAGGTTTACCAGTACAAGCACCTCGAATTACTATAGGTTTAGTAGGGCTTGACAAGGTGTTTCTACTCAACATTTTGAGATACAATCAACTTTTTGCATCAGGGTATTTAGTAACTGTTTATGGCTGAAAGCAATGATGTATTTTGTATGCTGGTTGTTATAGATAAGTTGGATTGTACTAATTACCCATTAAGGGAATATATGATGTTTCATGTATCGATAGTGAAAGGGTTGTGGAATATTGTATAGGGTGTTTGAAAACATCCTACTACACCAACAAATATAGTTAGTGAAGATGATGTAGATGGTATTGAAGATCATGATCTTCTATTTCCTAGTCGTGCTAGGGATATTGTTGCACCTACTATAGAGCAACTTTGTTGGGATGGTTGAGATGAACACGCACATGCATTCATAGCCTTGTCTATCAAACATGCCATTATGCCTCATATTTGCTCTTGCAAGACAACAAAAGATGCTTGGGATACTCTTACATCATTATACCAAGATCAATGGAAATTTGACCACATGCTTAGAGGAGTGCCCTATTGAGGAGCTATTCGGGGTCTTCTATCTTTGATCGGCTTTGCACTTGGATGCAATTGATACATAGCCATGGAAAAGGTTTGTGATTGCATGAATGACTCCATTGGTATTTTTCTATGCACATTAGAGAGCATGTTTTGATCTACATGCTTTAAAAGCAGTCACTTCTTATGTATATACTCTAAGACTTCATGTTGAGCTTCATTTTTGATCCATTGTTTTTCTTGTTGTCTATTGATAGCCACTTGAAATCATCTTGAGATGTTTGTATTGAGGGGTTTTTGATAGAACTTGACTCTATAGCCACCAATATGGTTAGGAAAATTATCCCCTTCAAGTGTGGCTAATTGGAAGGCGCTACTAGGCGAGATACAATGTATCACAAAGGGTTGAAGGGTCCATGCCCTCTTTCTACAACTTCTTAGCATGTTGCTTTAGGTGTAAACAAGCACCATATCACCTTTGTGACACTTCTTAGCCTTGATATGAGCATCAAAGTAATGTTTTTATGATTTCTTGTGAGCATAGATTCCCACTGCAACCCAAAGGAGAGTCTCTTGTAAAGCATCAAGTTTATCCACCAAAGTAGATAACTCATGACCATTCCATTCATATTCTCTAGCCAATTTGAGAGCCGATACGGGGAAGTCAATAGGCATGATTGTGTGTTGTACATATAGTAAATTTGAAGGGTCATATCCTTGTGTGTTCTTATAAGCAACATGATAAGCCCAAACTAAATGATGAGTTGCTTATCCCAATCTCAAAATCTTGAATACTAGTTTTGTCAAAACTATGCAAAGTACTTTATTGGAATCTCTGAGCTTGACCATTTGCTTATGCATGGTATGGAGCTGATTTTTTATGTACAAATAAATTTTTTCTAATACATACTTTATGAATTTGTTGACAAAGTGAGTACCACGATCAGTGGTTCAAGAGCATAGGATTTTGTTGTAGTGTGTGCCTCTATCCACTTTGTGAGATACTTCATTGCAATATTATGTACTCAACATGAGATCCTTTGGCAAGTGGGCTAATAGGACCAATAAAGTATATTGCCCATTTTGCAACTGCACATCTTGCCATCATTGGTTATAAAGGCATTTGATCTTAGTTAAATGGATATTATGCTCTTTGGCACGTAACACATCTACTCAATGTTTGAGCATCCATGCATATGGTGGGCCACCATAGGGCAACAAATAAAATCATTTGAGTTGTTTGATCTTTAGATAAATGTCCGCCTACAATAAGTGAGTGTGTGTCTTCCAAAAGTATCAACTAATCATCTTCATGCACAAAGGCATATGAAGTTATCCTTGTCATGTTGTAAAGCATATCATCAATAAAATCATAATCATGCTTCTCTTCATGTAAGTCCCTTTGATTAGGTATGGTCATATCTTGAGGATAAGTTGCATATTTCAATAGTCTACTATGTTATTGCTCCACGATGGGCATGCAGAAGCATAGTACAAAGTAGCATGCTCAATGATGGCAATCATTTGGAAAGTGGAACAAGCATTGACATAGTCATGTACAGTTCATCCCATGTGTGGCCAATAGGTGACATTTCTTTGAATGTTTTGCAAACCCATTGATTTTGGAAGATGCCTACCAAAAGCATCCACATGAGCCTCAGCTACTAGCGTAATATGATCATTTTCTTATATGCAATAGGAAGGATTCCATTGGCATCTCTATGGTTTAAGCAACCAGCATTGATGTGCAAATTCTTGGCATTCATTACTTCTTCCTTGGTGAATTTCACATAGGGGGGGGACTGACCCATAAAATAGGATATCAATAGCTGGCCTAGACCAATTTGGTATGGTATCTACATTGAACAACCAGGTCTCGTGCAAATCATCATTGATTGCCTCTTTAAGGTCAACACTTTTAATCCATGATAGATGGTCATCTCTAACATGTGCGTGTTCCTTTTTAACTACTACTGCAAAATCATATTCCATTAGTAAGAGAAGCCATCTTACTAATCTAAGAGTAGAGCAAGTTTTTTGACAAGATATAGTAAAGCTTGGTGGTCTACAAAGATCTTGAACTTATTCACCAGTAAGTAGTGTCTAAAATTCTTCGCTGTGTATACCATTCCATTACCCTCTCTCTTAGTGGTAGTATAAGTGGGTTCAATTGGGATGAGTTGTTAGCTTGCATAGGCTATGGGAAATTCCATATTGCCTTCATCAGGAAGTTGTGCAAAGATGCAATTGATTGTGAAATTTGAAGCATCTACGTGGATATTGAAGGGTTTATTCAAAATCTGGGTCCTTTTATTCATACAAGATGCTTTTTGAGTTCTTTGAATGCATTTTCTCACTCATTTGTCCTTAGAAAATTCTTTAGCATCACATGCATTAGTTGAGAAATGGCCATATACATATGTATGAACCTTCTATAGTATCCAAAATGTCCCATAAAAGCTTGGGCTTCTTTTGCATTTTTGTGGTCGTGAAACTTCAGAGATTCCTCTTACTTTTTCTTTGTCAGTAGATATGCCATTCTTGGAGACTGTGTCCAAGGATTATGCCTTGGTGGACCATGAAGACACACTTCTCATGATTCAAACACACACTTTGTACAAGAAACATTTCTCAGAGATTCATCTTAATTCTAGAACACGTTCTTTCCTTTATCAAAGTATGGACATAAATCATGAAGATAAACTTCAAGGTAGATGTTTGAGATCTTCTTTCTTAGAGCTTGATAGATTGTTTGTGATATATGAGCATCTCTCTTCATTTTCTTCGATTGTAGTGACCACTTTCTTTGTATCTTGTTTATTGGTCTAGCTCTTTCCCATGGTCTTTACACGTTTTTGCATAGCAACAATGATTTTGAGCTCCTCTACTTGATATTTGTTGAAATGCTTTGGAACTTAAAAACTGGCTGACAGTGTTAACTTACTACTAGGAACACTAGCTTGTTCAATGACATTCTCATTCTCATGGATTTGATAGATGGCTTCGATTCTTTATGTTGAAAATTGATGCCTGGAATCGATTTTTAGCATAAAGGCAATGCCCAACATGGACTTCTTATGAAAAACCTCCACCATTCAGGACAGACACAATACAAGAGAGTAAAAGATATCATTGGCATTTGGTTCCTTTCATTCTTGAACTTGAACAACATAGTTTTTAATTGTCTAAAAGACAAGATGATGCTTGGTATATTCTTTCAACAAATCCTATCTTCAATCCATTGAGGTCCTTTCTAGGTATTTCCTCTTTCTATGTTTGAGTATATGTGTAAAGGTTCTAATCGTATTATCATGAATCATTGAATGGAGGCAGAATCAAGATGACATAACAAAATCATATATAATTCCCTCATAGATCTATTGGATTTAGAATCACAAGTGACTTTTCATGGAATATATACATGATGCATTTGTGGGAATACATATTTTCACACATGAGGCAAAGCTCATGAAGAATGAATACAAATCAAAAGGTAATCAATCTTTTGCTCTCTATACAGATAAAAATAAGAATAAGGATAGCAAACACAAAGGTAAAGAGTCTCATGATGAAGGTAGTACCCCTCAAGCAAACATTGCATGTAGAGGTAGAGGCTCAAGAGGAAGAGGCAAAGGAGGAAGAAAAGGCAGGGGAAGAGCTCAAAGCTCATCTCCATGTGCCATATGTGGCCTAACTAATCACATTACTAAGACTTGTTTCAAGAATCCTAGAAATGAAAGAGGAAGAGGTTACAACAGAGGAGGCTATGGAAGCTCAAGGGGTAGATTCAACTACAATGGATACAATAATAACTCATACAATAACAACAATTACCAAGGAGGATACAAAGGAAGGAGAGACAAAAACAACTATGCAGATGATCAAACTCAAGAGGATTCATTGCTTCTAATGAACATGACCATGAAGCAATGTAAAGCACATGAACATGTATTTTATATAGACTCAGGTTGTTCAAATCATGTAGCAAGAAATGTATCTCTACTCTCAGACTTGGAGGATCCAAGGAATAGACATGAAGTCCAAAGAGGAGATGAAACAAGGCATAAACTGGAGAAAATAGGAAATGTGAATACTTCAAATGATAATATGAACCTATTGAGCAAGATTGTATGTGCCGACTTTCACCAAAAACCTCATATGTGTAGGTTAGATTGTTGAAAAAGGATTCCAGGTCAGATTCACAAAGAATGTAGCATTTGTTGCGGATCCACTCCAAGGATTCAAGAGGATAGCAAAAGAGAAAAATCAGGTAGATTATTTACATTGGAGCTCCAAGATACCAGAAACATTACATTGTTCAATTATGGTAACCAAACTCTATCAGAGCTAGAATTTTGGCACAAGAGGTTAGCTCACATAGGTGAAAGGGCTCTAAAGAAAATCAATAGGGACCATAGTGTACTTGGTCTACCAAACATATCCAAACAACACATGATCTACAAATGTATCGCTTGTCAATTTGGTAAGCCACATAGACAACCATTCACAAAGAAGGGATACATTAATGGAGACCTATTGGAACTATTCCATACAAATGTATGGGGACCAAGCAGGGAGCCTTCAATCTCTAGATCTAGGTACTATGTGTCATTCATTGATGATTGTAGTAAATGGACTTTCAGAATATCTCTCCCCTGACTTTGACTCTTATCTCCAAGAGAGAGGACTTAAAAGAGAGATTACTACCACATATACTCTAGAGCAAAATGGAGTGATAGAGAGAAGAAATAGGAAAATTGTGGAGGCTCCAACATTAATTCTAAATGAGAAGAAGTTACCAAATTACTTGTGGGCAGAGGTTGTATTCACAACCACATACTTGATCAATAGACTCCCATCAAAAGAATTGGATGGTATGACACCATATGAAGCATGGAATGGAAGAAGACCTAGCCTTGATCATTGTAGGATCTTTGGATGCATACCATATGCACACATACCTTCACAAATCATAGGCAAACTAGATCCAAAGGTAAAGAAATGCATCTTCATTGGATATGACCTTAATCAAAAAGGTTATAGGCTATACAATCCAAGCAACAAAGGGTTCATTGTAAGTAGAGATGTTGTGTTTGATGAAAAAATTCTTGGTTTGAAGATGATTGCAAGAAAATCAAACTTCCTTATGATCTAGAGGAAGACTTTCCAACATTCTTGAAGAGGAACGAGCTTACACTTGAAGCATCAAGTGATTCTGATGATGAACACAAGACTCAAAAGTGAAATCAATTCTTGGAACTCCAAAGGAAAAGCCAAAGTGTAGGAGATGAGAGATGTGGGAGAATCATCTCAACGAACATTAATCTATTAGAGAGAAAAGAAATCGAGAAAGGTATGGCTATGATACTTGTTTAGTTACTAAGCATTAAATATACATAGGATATGACTCAAAATCTAAAGAACCATCTACATATGAAGAATCCAAGAAGAAGCCAGAATGCAGGAGTGCTATGGAAGAAGAAATGGAAGCTCTATAAGAAAATTTGACCTGGGAATTGGTACCTAAGAAACCATCTATGAAGGTCATTGGATCAAGGTGGATTTACAAGGTAAAGAAGAATTCTAATGGTTCAATTAATAGGTACAAAGAAAGGCTTGTAGCCAAAGTATTTTCACAAACCCAAGGTATTGATTATGAAGAAACTGTTTGACCTATTGCAAAAATGCCTACCATTAGGGTACTCATGAGTGTTGCATCTTCCAAGAATTGGAAGATATATCAAATGGATGTTGAAAATGCTTTTGAAAATGGTTGGATATCAAAGGAGTTATATATGGCTCAACCTCTTAGTTTTGAAGATCAATATACGCTGAACATGTGTGTAGGTTGAGGAGAAAGCCTTGTATGGTTTGAAGCAAGATCCTAGGGCTTGGAATCATAGACTTGTCACTTACTTGCAGGATAAAGGTTTTATTGGAAGCAGGGAAAGTCCTTCCCTCTTCATTAAAAGGAATCATTTAGAGGTCATATACCTATCCCTACATGTTGATGATATAATTATTACATGAAGTGATGCAGATGGAATCAGGAAGATCAAAGCTCAAATGAAGGAGTTCAAGATCAGCAATCTTGGTTTGCTCACATACTTCCTAGGTTTGGAAGTGGTATATATAGAGAAAGGTATGTTCCTCACTCAAATAAAGTACATTGGACACATGATCTCTAAGTTCAAGATGGAAAAATACAAAGTTTACAGGTACACCCATGGAGATAAATCTAAAATTAAGTGCTCATGAAGGTGAACTCATTGAGGATGTAACTAGCTACCAAAGTTTAGTTAGAAGTAATAACCAAAATCTATATAGGACAAATGTGCATCCTCTTTACCTTCTTTATGGCTCAAGTTCATTAGAAACAATGAATCTTCATGTGATTGATCCTCTGAATAGTTGTTGTAATCTCTTCTGGCATAGTTTCTATTGTATTTGTGTAATTTTGTCCACCTCTACCTCTTGTATTTCCACTTCTACCTCCTCCTTTCTGTGTTCTTCAATTGAACCAACAATTTTGATTAGTGTGATTGGTCTTTCTTCAAATGGCACAAGTGTGACCTTCTTATCCTTTAGACTTATCTTGCTTTGCTCCTTTCTACTTTCCCTTCAACTTGCTTTTGTATGCATATTTGGCTTATGTTGGGTTGTAGGGTATGCACACACCCTCAATTGTGCATGAGAACCCTCCCTAGACCATGAAAATAACTCTTTTTGTATCTACTTAGAGTTTTCACATAAAAACACCCTCTAAGGACACTTTTTGATATTTCTCTAACACTACAGTAGAGAAGCCTTGGGAAATAACTTACTTGGACACACATCTAGGACTACACACGTGAAAATCCCATGCATGTTCTTTTTGGGGATTGTTTTGTTACACATTTGATCTTGGAATGTCCTACAAGATATGATAGTTAGAGAGAGAATGACCTTTTCGACTTTTCAAAGGAGCACATGGGGAATAGAGCTTAGCTTATACATAGAAGCTCATTTTTGTAAAGAAGGGGGCTTTTGGTTGACGTGCTCTCATGTAATATCTCTTTTCAATGGAAGATGCTCTCATTTACTCCAAGAAGACTATTTACATTTACACGTATTGTGTCTTGTGAGTGTGTGAGAGTGGTCTGTGTGTGTGCCTATGCATGTATCTCCTTTGTGTGAGTAGAGTAGTTGCATTCTCTTGTATTTTCCTCATGGACTAGGATCCTTGACTCCCTATTCTCCTTGTTTTCAAGCATGTGGCAAAGCATGGGGCTGTTGCCAATGGCTTGAACATGTGGGAAGTAGGGGTGGATGAGAGGAGAGTCACTCTTGAGCTTTCCTTCTTGCTTACATGCAAGGTGGTGAGGGTTTTGGTCATTCCTTGCTACAACCTCAACACTTTTTGGCGCCGTTGCCGGGGATGGTCGGCCTTTCATCACTTGGAGAGCTCAAGAACATGTGGTAAAGTATTGTGTTGCAATCTTTTTTGCTCAATTACGTAGGATTTGAGTTTGTGCATGGCACTTTCACCCTTCCATTGGGCCATTAGTTCCCAATTTCGTGTTTTTAGTAGTGTAGTTTCAGTTCATTTTGGTTGTTGCACAAAAACATCCCCTAACCCCCTTCTCTCTTTCTCTTCTTCACACATACACACTTCCACACTTTCACTAAGTGGCATCACTCTCCATCCATGTCACCTCTATTTCTGTGCATGCCTTGGATAGGGGGTGGGTTCTACCCTCTCTAATCCCTCCCTCTCTTCATCTCTTCGAAAAATACATACCAAAGAAAAGACAAGATTCAAATTTCCCATGAATCCATGCGTAAAATTTTCTTTTAAGATATTTTTTTCTGTTTTTCCAAAAGTAAGGCTTTGGAGCCTTGTAAATGCTCACATCTTTTGAAGAAAGGTAGAAAACTCCCCACGCGCACGTATTCTCTTCCCTTGAGATTTGGTTGTTAGAGGATATATTCCAAGATCCTTTTTGAGATATGTTAGTTAGGCACGTGCTCCTTTTTTACTAGTCAAAAGGAGCACATGGGGAATTGGGCTGAGCCTATAAATAAGAGGCTCATTTCTTGTAAAGGGGAGGTCCCTTGGCCATGGCCTTGGCCTCCATCTTGGTAATGGAAGAAGGTGTCATTTGGTTTCATCTAAATCCTTGTGTGCAATGGCGTTGGTCTTGGTGTATGGATTTGCATGTGTGTGTGCATGGTTGGGAGGATGTTCACCTTGCTCCTTGTGATGTTGGCCATTGTTGCCATTGCTCCATGAGCGTGGTTGAACCTCTCCTCTCATTCTTTGCCCCAACTTGGAGAAATTTCTCACTTCCATGTGAGGCGGTTAGGGTTTGTTGCTCCCCTTTTCTCAACACTAGGGAAGTGGCATACCTATATCTGATTGGTTTCTTGCTCTCCCTTTGAGATCTTCTGATTGCTTATTTGGATGATTCAGGTATATCCTCCAACTTCTTCATCTTGACTTTGCCTTTGGATTTCCATGCCTTGAACTCTTCTAGGTTGATGATGTCCTCATCATCTGAATTGATATCTCCATTATAAGTAAGCTCCTCTTTATTGAGGCTTGGAAAATCCTCTTCCAAGTCATAAGGTAGCTTTACTTTCCTACATTCACTATCAAACCAAGAGTCATTCTCATCAAAGACAACATCTCTACTCACCATGAATCCCTTGTTTGAAGGGTTGTAGAATCTGTAACCTTTCTGATTCAAGTCATACCCTATGAAGATGCACTTCTCTGCCTTAGGGTCTAGCTTACCTCATATCTGAGAAGGAATGTGCACATAAGCTACACATCCAAAGATCTTGCAATGATCAAGTGAAGGTCTTCTACCATGCCATGCTTCATATGGGGTCATCCCATCAAGAGATTTTGATGGCAACCTGTTTACAAGATAAGTGGCAGTAGATACACTCTCTGCCCACAAGTAGTTAGGTAATTTTTTCTCATTCAACATTGACCTAGCTGTTTCAACAATTAATCTATTTCTCCTTTCTATCACCCCATTTTGCTCAGGGGTATACCTTGTTGTGATTTCTCTTTTGATTCCTCTGTCTTGCAAGAATATATCAAACTCATTTGAGAAGTACTCACCTCCTCCATCTGACCTTAGTCTTTTTAGGTTTCTCCCTGTTTGGTTTTCAGTAGGTGCAAGATACGTTTTAAAGCAACTGAATACTTCATCTTTGTGCTTCATAAAGTATAATACAGTCCACCTACTGTAATCATCAATGAAAGATACATTATACCTTGATCTAGAAATTGAGGGATCCTTACTTGGTCCCCATACATCTATATGGACAAGCTCTCGGTAATCCTCATGCATGTAGCCTTTCCTTAAGAAGGGTAACTTGTGAGATTTTCCAAACTGGCAAGCACCACATTTATAAATCATGTGTTGCTTGGATACATTAGGTATCCCAAGCACACATTGGTCTCTACAAATTTGTTTTAAAGTTCTCTCACCAACATGCCCTAATCTCTTGTGCCAAATTTCAAGGTCTGAAAGTGTTTGATCTTTGTAGCTATAGAGTGCAATATTTCTTGTATCTTCAAGTTCAAAAGTAAATAATCTACCTATCTTTTCTCCTTTGGCTATCCTTTTGAACCCATGCTGGAGATCCTCCACAAATGCTCCATATTGGTTGAATCTAACCTGCAAACCCTTTTCCACAATCTGTCCAACACTCATCAAATTCTTGGTAATTGTAGGTACATATAGAACCCTACTCAACATATTCTTGTTTCCATCAAAGTTCTTAACATTCCCTACTTTAATCACTGAGTGCTTGGTGTCATCACATGTTTGTACTTGATGCTTACCCTTGGGTTCCTCAAGGTCAAAGAGAAGAGCTACATTGCCTGCCACATGGTTTCAGCATCCTGAGTCAATGTAGAAGAGATGGTCATCATTTATACCTGGCTTTGAAGTCATGTTCATAATCAGAAGAGAATCTTCTTGCTCCTCTATGTACTTGTTGTAATTGTTCCTTGATTTGTAACCTCCTTGGTAATTGCTATTGTAGTTGTTGTTGTAGTTGTTGTTCTATCCTTGATGGTAATTGAATCTTCCTCTTGATTGTGTATATCCACCTCTTTGAGATCCTCTACCTCTCTGGTTCTTAAAATTCCTAAAACACTCATCTGTAGTATGATTTGATAAACCACAAATACTACATGGTGAGGAGTTATAGGGTCTCTCCCTACCTTGCTTACCTCCTCTGCCCCTTCCTCTTGAGGTTCTACCTCTCCCTGCATAGTTGGCTTGGGAGGTAGTTCCTTCATCTTCAACATTTTTGTTCTTCCCTTTCTCTTGGATTTACTTTTATCAGTGTATAGGTCAGAAGAGCTATTACCTCTTGATGAATCTCCATTCTTGTTGAGCTTGGCTTCATGGGGGAATAGTTGCCCCATGAGTGTGGTAAGATCTGGAATCTGCATGTCCATGTACAAGTCCATGGCAGTTGTGAAGCTCTCCCATTTTTCATCAGCTTTAATACCATTGATTACTCGTCTTATAATCTGCTCCTCTTCAATTTCTTCTCTTATGCTTGCCAATTTATCTGCTGCATCTTTGACTTTGGTCACATACTCAGAGATACCTTGCTTAGGTTGCTTTCTTTGAGTGGTAAACTCAATCCACAGTTGGTTATTCCTAGCCCTTGTGTTGGAAGAGAAATATCAAGACAATGTTTCCCAAGTCTCTTGGGATGTCTTACAGTTCCTAATATGTGGAAGAAGAAAATCAGAGATTGATTTAAGTAAGTAGGACCTTGCTAATGCATCCTTAGCACACCATGTGTTGAGTCTTTCATGCTCCTCTCTTGTAGGTTGTCCTTTGCTTCTGAATATGGGCATCTCCTCATCTCCTGAGATGTATCCATAGAGGCTCCTTCCTTGCAAGTATGTCTTCATCCTCAAAGACCATGCTTGATAGTTGTTCTTGTCCAATTTATCAATGAAAGAAGGAAAACCATCTCCCATTTTACCTTAACCGTGTTGGGATAGATGGATGGAAACTCCAAGAAATGAGTAGGTATTGCCAAATCCTGCTTTGTACCAGCCTCTTGTAGCTTCAGAGTTGAGTTGTGGGGCCTTTTAGCTTTCCAATGACACTATACAAGTGCCTATGTACTTTGGAAATGATCTAAGAAAAGATTGAATCAAAACAGACTACTTCCAAATAGAAGGATTAAGGAAAACCTTCTATTTTTTATCACACACCTACTGCTTGTTATGCTCTGTTCTACCAGTACCGTAGCAATTAGAATAATTCCTTTTAGAGGTATCAAAGTAGCTTAGTAAGCTAATGATTCCAAGTGGAATCACTTGAAATGATGCACTATACACAGAGCAATCAATTTAGCAATAGGATCATTACCCCTGATTTTTTAGGACCTCTGTAGACTTTGACCAGTGAGTGCTTTGACGCGCTTTTCTCTATGAGCAGCACAAGTTGACAGTTATGAATGACTATAAGAGAGAAACCATAGATGAACAATGTAGATGTATTGTATTAATGAACAATGTTGTACAAGATCATAGGCTTGAGAATCATAGCCTAATGATGGAGAGTAGTGTAGACTACAATGTAGACCTCACACTCTTACACAATGGCAATGGAGAGCTGGGGAGTGGAGACTTCTAACTGTGACTTTTTCAAGTCACTTTATATAAGTGTTACATTCAAATTTGAATTTGAATTCAATTTTTGGCTCTCTCTAAAAGTATTCCTTCAATTTAGGAAATATTCCCTCAATGAAGTAGTTACTTTTCTATCTAACAAATCCACGAGTTTTTTGTAGGTGATCACAAATATTCTCTCAAGTCAAAAATGACTTTTACAATTGGTAAAGATGAAAAATCATTCTAGCAATGGTTTCCATGGAGCTTCATATGTTCATGAACTTCAAGCCAAATGTGTAGGCTTGTAAATGTGTAGGCTTGTAATTTGCACCGACAAGGGAGGACTCAAACTCCCAAGGAAAACCTATTTCTGAGGTGGTCTTCTACTATCGTAGAGGAAGAGGCAAAGGTAGAGATTTTGGAAGTGGAAGAGGAAATAGCAACCAAGAGCAAGGTCAACATCAGAATCATGCAAGAGGTAGAGGACAGTTTCGAGATAGGGGGGCCAAAGAGGCCTCACAAATTTCCAAAGAAATGATTCAGATAATAATAGTAAAGGATGCTAGAATTGTGGTAAACATGGACACTTGGAACGTGATTGCAAGTTAAAGGATTAAAATAACAAATCGAATGATAATGTCTAGTATGTTGATTTAGGTGCTTCAAATCACATGACCAATCATGTAGAATGGTTAAGTAGTTTGCAAAAATTATCAATTCCCGGATATGTTGAAACAAGTGATGAAACATCACATCCTATCGAGCATACAAGAAACGTAGCACTGTCTACGGAGGATGGGAAGGTAAAACATCTTGCTTATGTGCTGCATGTTCCAAATGTAACAAAGAATCTAGTTTTTATTGGACAAATGGTTGACGAGGTATTACAAGATAAGTTCAATGTTGATATGTTATATGTAGAAGAGTACAAACAGGATGGAAGATTGATCGCCAAATTAAACAAACTGGGTAGGATGTTCACCTTTAATGTGAAAATTCGTGAAATGAATGAAGCCATGTCTGCAAAAGGTGCAGGAGTTATTACTGATATAGAGATATGACACAAACAAATTGGACATGCAAATTTGTAGAGGTTGAAATTGATGCAGTCAAAGGAGATTGTCAATGGACTACCAAATTTCAAGGTTGCAGAGATGCAAAAGGTATGTGCAACATGTGAATTTGGTAAACAGTCAAGAGTATCATTTTTGCATGACAAGCATGTTGGTGTGAATATGCTAAAAATAGTACATACAGATGTTTTGGGTCTTGTAAAGACCACATTTATGGGAGCTTGCACATTTTATGTTATTTTCATTGATGAACATACACGAAAAGTATGGGTATATTTCATGAAAGAGAGGAGTGTGGTGTCCATTGACTTTGAAAATTTTAAGGTTATGGTGGAAAAGCAGACAAGGAAGTATATTTAGACATCAAGATTTGGTGGAGGAGGTGAATACACATCAAACGAGTATAGTATCTTTCTAAAAAGTCATGGAATTCAATGATAGTTTTCATGCAGGTACACACCACAACATAATGGTGTTCTTAAATGAAAAAATAGACATATTGCACAAATAGCAAGACCCTTGATGGCTAAGAAGAATGCATCATTATTATTGGCCAGAAGCTGTGCACACTACTGTATACATCATGAACAGAATTCCGACTGCTGTTGTACATCAAGTTACACCTGAAGAGAAGTTTACAGGTAAAAGCCAAACTTATCACATATGAAAGTATTTGGTTGTATTGCATATGTACATGTTCCAGATGAGTTGAGTAAGAAGCTTGATCCAAAAGCAAAAAAATGTATCTTCATTGGATACTCCCTTGAGCAAAAGGGATATAAATGTTATAACCCACTCACACGACACATGAAGGTAAGCAGGGATGTGATGTTTGATGAAATGTCAAGCTTCTATGTAGATGCCAAAGAAGGAATTAATCTTGACTCAAATGATAAACAAAATGTTGAAGAATCAAGTGCAAAATCTCAAGTTTTGAGTGGACCTGATGCATCACCGAACACTAGTTCCAACTCAAATCCATGGAGAGGAAGATTGCGTGGAAATTTCAGTCCAACAAATTCATCAACTACATCAAAGAAAGGTAAAGAAAAGCTTTTTGATGGTAGTAAAATATTTACACATTTTGAAGACATTGACGGAGATTCAAGCGATTCAGAAAAGAGCCTTGATGAGGAACTTGGATTGTCCTCTGTGAAGACTCGAGTAGTAAGAAAGGCACATGTAGATGATATAAGGAGAAGTGACCCACGACCAAGAACATCTAGGAGGATGCAGAATTGAGTGCAACGATTGGTGTATGATAGTTACATGGTTCGTCATTGTGCCTACATGACCAAAGTAATACAAGATGTTGAACCTTCTTTTTTTGAAGATGCAATTTGAAATGCAGATTGGGAGAAAGCTATGGATGAGGAGATGGCTGCACTTTATGCAAATGAAACATGGAAGCTAGTTCCATTGCCACAAGGAAAGAAACCCATAGGTTGCAAGTGGGTTTACAAGGTAAAGCACAATGTTGATGGTAGTGTAAGAAGGTATAAAGCACGATTTGTAGCAAAAGGATATCCATAGACATATGGCATTGATTATGGGGAAACGTTTAGCCCTGTAGAAAAAATGTCTACTATCGGAGCACTTGTTACATTAGCTATAACAAAAGAATGGACTTCGCATCATATGGATGTGAAGAATGCTTTCATACATAATGGGTTACAAGAAGAATTATACATGGAGCAACCACAAGGATATGAAGATTCAAAGCACGCAGAATATGTTTGTAGGTTGCAAAAGGCTTTGTATGGGCTTAAACAAGCCCCTCGTGCTTGGCATGCAAGGATTACTGACTACTTAACCACCATCGGATTTTCTATGTGTGATGCAGATCATTCATTACATGCAAGGAAGGTGATGATGGCATCATGATTGTTGCTATTTATGTTGATGACTTGATTGTAGGAGGTGATAATGAAGAAATCATTAAAGAGGTAAAGTTACTCCTTATGCAAGAATTTAACATGAAAGATCTTGGTGTGATGCACTATTTTTTGGGCATTGAGTTTATACATACAAAAACAGGTATATGGATGTCGCAAAGGCAAGATGCCTTGAGTATGTTGCAAAAGTATGGTATGTTTGATTGTAATCCAATATCTATACCATTAGATAAAAATTTGAAGTTGGATACTACATGAGGTGAAGCATTGGAAAATGTTACTACATACAGGAAAATTATGGGAAGTTTAATATCTCTCACAATTACAAGGCCTGATCTAAGCTAGGACTTGAAAGTAAATTTATGCAGGTTCCTAGGAAACCACATTTAGATGCTCTTAGGCACACTCTACGTCATGTGATTGCTACTTCGGATTATGCATTGTTTTATGAAGTTTGTGTAGATTTGCAAGTTCATTTATACACAGATGTAGATTGGGATGGTAGTATTCCAGATACAAGATCTACTAGTGGATTTCTATTCTCACTTCGGAGTGCAATTATTACATGGAGCAGCAAGAAGCAACCCATTGTTTCTTTGTCAAGTATAGAGGCTGAGTATAGAGGTGTTGCAAGGAAGCATGTGAAGCATCATGGTTAAAGATGCTACTTGTAGATTTAGGTGTGGAAGTGCAAAAGCCGATCATCATCTATTGTGATAATCTTAGCAGCATTCAATTAGCAAGAAATCGTGCTTTTCATGCTAGAAGAGAGCATAGAAAGGTACATTATCACTTCCTAAGAGAGAAGATATTATCAGGTGATATTGATCTTGTTTATGTGAGGACATATCAGCAAGTTGCTGATATTTTCACTAAAGCACTTGGAGTAGAGAAGTTGAAGAAGTTTTGGAAGATGCTTGGATTAGAGGACATGACATTGAGCTTGAGGGGGAGTGTTGAGATATCAAGCTCAACATGTGATGATCGAGGATGAAACGTACCACTTTTTCATTTCTCTTACATGCATAGTGGTCATGTCGGTATATGTCATGGATACTTTAGTGAGCTTTGCTAGATTCATCTACAGAGAGTGATGGCACACTTGTTTCTTGCAAGCTCACTCGTTCACCGACATTGGTTTTTTCCTTATGTACTATTCCTTATATATTGTAGTAGTTGTATTGTTGTATCAGGTCATTCGTGTATATTCCTTTTATGTAGTAGAAGAAGAAGAAGATCATTCTTCCTTGCCTCAATCTATGTTTGCACTCCTCTTTGAGTGTGAGAGCATGTGAGTGAGCTCGCAACCTTATCTTGTTCCTTGTGACACATATGTACTCAATATATGCAATAAGATGGCATTGAAAGGATGAATTTAAATGCTGAATAGAGTCCAACAACACTTGCAAATGTCTATCAACTCTATTCTTTTGACCCAAAAAATTTGCATAAACTTGCAATAGTTGGTCCCATCACAATTGAAAGCCTTCCAGGAAACCTGTAAGAGGTCTCAAGAGTTGATAATTTAGCAATAAATCTGAATGTACATTGCCAGGGAGACATAATCTTAAGTCCTCTAGTGCAAAGATTGATCTTTGGACCAATCTTTCCATGTGTGTAGTTGAAACTATCCCAAAATAGCAAAGTCACAAGAGATGAAGTGGTGTTGCTAGATCCTGCTTCACACCTACTAAGAATGATGGATTGAGAGTGTAGTGAGCCTCTTTAGCTTGCTAATGAACACAAATACTCATATATGTTGCTTGGAAAATGATCCACTAATTGATGGATCAAAATAGATAGGTAGGAAATTAATCCAAGAACAAAAACTTGTTGTTTTTGTTCTTACACATGTTCAATGTTTTGAACAATTCTCTGAGCACAGCAGTAATTGTCTTAACTCCTTTTGGGAAACTCTAAGCTATAAATCATGAGTGATTTGATCTAAAATGATGGACGATATGCAAAGAAAGATTTTTACCAAATCATAGCTCCATTTTGACATTCATGGGCTGCAATAGTCATCATACCAGTGAGCAAAGATACATTAATATCTCAGGATCCCAAGAAGCAATGCTAATGAAATTTTGTAGGTGTATAAAAGATAGTATCCTAAATCTAACATGCTTTAAATCATGGCCAATAATCAACTACACAATGAGAACAAGCTATGATAAGATCATTGTTCTGATGGAGTTATAACAAAGAAACAGCTGCAAATGCAAGTACTAATCTTGGGTTAAATAAGTCCAATTTGTTTATTAGTAATGATTATATATGTATTAAAACATTTACAAATATAATGTCATTGGCAATCATATGTATTAAAACATGTACAAATATAATGTCATTGGCAATCATACATTGCTCAATGTATTAGAGGTGAATGAGCTATGAGATAATCTCTCACTTCACAATGAATGTCCTTCAAAATTATCTCTCTAGCTCGAGATAAACGCGGGCCTTTTTTATCCTCTTCTTATAGTTATGGTTGGAGCCAAAGTTTGAATTCAAATTCAAACTTCTCCCTAAAAGGTGAATCCTAAAGTGTAGGATAGATTCCCTCATCACTCAACAACCAAATGGTTCATAATTTTAGAGCTTCCGAACTCCACGTGGATGTAATCCACTTTTACAAGGATAAATGTGAAGGATTTTTACAAGAGATTGATCATATGAAGCTTTGCATAAGTTATGCCAATAAATAAAGCATAAGCTAATTAACCAAGTATGTGGGCTTGGGTTTAATTTCACCAACATGTAAGATGCATAAATTATCCATTAAGTAGAGTGGTGTTTGAGTAGAGTGGTGTTTGAGGATATTAGTCCTCCAATTAGCATGCATAAGAATGCTATAAATATGGATGTTTAGGAGAATATCCAATCAGATCAGTCTACAAATGTTCATATCAAAGAACCAGTGAGATGTTCTGTATGTATCTCACATCCACAATAGATATGTTCTAGGTTTGGATTTTGTTATGCTGAAAGATGTTGATGAGCCTTCTTGCTACAAAGAAGTTATACAAACAAAGGATGATGTCAAGTAGGAGCATGCCATGAGGAGTGAATTGGATTCTATTCAAAATTATCGTACTTGGGACTTGGTACCTTTTCCAAATGATAGGAAAGCTTTACCGTGTAAATGGGTATATAAGCTAAAATGCACATTGGATAGTGCCTCTCCAAAGTATAAAGCATGAGTAGTCGGCAAAGGGTTTTAAGCAACAACATGGTGTTGAGTTTGAGGAAATATTTTCTTGATTAGTCAAGATGACTACACTATGCATGTTGCTTGGATTCATCGCAATGGAGAACTTAACGCTGGTCCAAATAGATGTAACAAATTCTTTCTTGTGTGGAGATCTTAATAGTATTGGATTGAGAAAGTGTAGAGGAGATTTGGAAGAATTTATGCAACACTTATGAAAAAGATACGACATCAAATAAAGTGTATCTGATGAAAAAGTTATATGACCTTTGCATGAAGGACAAAGATAACATTCTTGATCATCTACACTTGCGCTTAGATGAGCTTGCAAACAATAGAGCTTCATTTTTAGAATCTCTTCTTGGCTCTATCTTTTTGCCCTTAAAAGCTACTGGTGGACCATCCTAAACTAAAATTGTTCTTAGGGCAAAATCACTCGTATAAATCTCAATCACAAAGGGTTTATTGGGATCCGCTCCATGTAAAAGTTGAACTATAGCAATTGCTACCTTCAACTTGTCCATATTTATATTCTTTTCATCTCCCCAATAAAAGTTCTTTCCTTTCCCCTTAAATTATTCCATCATTGGGACAACAATTTTGGCATAGTTCTCCATGAATCCTAGATATAAACCTACTAAAACTAGGAAGATTTGAAGCGCTTCTAGGTTTTTGGGATGTGACCATTCATTAATAGCTCGTATTTTATTAGGCTTGATCTAGATCCTGTCTTGGGCGATTATATGCCCAAGGTTTCTAAAACTTTTTTTGAAAAATTCACACTTTGTTTCCTTAGCAAAGATTGAATTTTCCTATGGCACATGGAATACATTCCTCAAGTGTTCCAAATGTTCCTCTTTTGATCTACTATAGATCAAAATATCATCTAAAAGGTCTACTACAATTCACCCTAGATATGGCCATAGAACACCATTCATGAGCTTCATGAAAGTGAAAGGAGCATTCATGACACCAAAGGGCATCACCAAAAAGTCATAGTGTCCATATATAGTCTGAAAAGGAGTTTAAGAGACATCCTCTTCCCTAATTCTAATATGATGATATCTTGACCTAATGTGCAGCTTGGTAAAATACCTAGTTTGATGTAGCTGATCAAATAGGTCTTCCAATCTAGGCATTGGAAACCTATCTTTGTTTATTACCTTGTTTAATGCTCCATAATCTATACATTATAGTCTCATAGAGTTAACTTTCTTTTTTATGAGGAGAATTGGTGATGACCAAAGTGAGTTACTAGGTCTAATGAAGCGTTTATCTAAATAATCTTGAAGTTGCTTTTTCTACCTCATGATGTTGAGATACACTAAGCATATAAGGTGGCTTAAAAATAGGGTTAGTGTTAGTAACTACCTCAACGACATGGTCAATTTTCCCTCACTTTAATGGCATCCTCATGGGAAGGTGAGTGGGAAAAACATCTGAAAATTCAAACATTAAATCCTTGAAAATTTTGCCTACACTCTTGCAAAAATGAATAATGGAAAGTGTTGTCCTTATTTACTTTAGTATCATGAAAATATACATCAGATGAAGTTTCTATACAATGCTCAAGATCATAGCTGCACAATAAAAAGATGTGTTGTACATGCTGAAAATGAAACAAAGTATCAAACTCTAAAGATGACATGAGAGGTGCAGTAGGTATATCTCTCTCCCCCTTAATACAAAATCCACTTCCATTCTTCACAAACTCAAGAGTGTTATTCTAATAGCTGCATTTGAGTTGTGTCTCCCAAACCCCAAAACCAATCTCTACCCAACACATGGTCTATCCTCTCCATGTTCATAATTGGAAGTCCATATGATTCATGTATCCATGTATCTAGACTTCCAAACTAGATGCCATATTGTCCCATATCCTCTTATCCTCACCCTGCATCATAGATGCAACATATTTATGTGCATTAGGCTGTTGGGGAATCTTCAATTTCTTGAACATAGCATATATTATGGAATTATGAGTGGTAGAGTCATCTATCATGAGTCTCACTCTAGTCTCCTTTACACTACCATGAAGCTGAACTGAATCATGTGGTCCAAACTTTGGTGACCACAATGACAGAGTCAAGCAACAGGTATGCTCTATGTCCTTATGCATCACGTCCACTCATTGCGGCTAGAGCTACCATGTATTGGAAGTGTCTGCACAAGGTATACCATCTTTTTAGCCTTGTCAGGGGCTGTGCTAGTCTCTGATCCTTCCTTCTTCTCTTTCCTCTTACGAAATCAAAAGTTCCATTGTGCATGATTAAAAGATGAGCACCTAAAACACTTGTTTTCTCTCTTGGTCATTTCATACCCTAAAGTGGGTAATTTTGGCACTTGTGGTTTTTGTTTCTTCATAAAAAACTTTCTTTTCCCCATCAATACCTTTTTCTTAAACTTTGTAGTGTTAACATGTTTGAGGGGTTGATAAGTCTCCATAGGAGTATATTAAAGATGCTTATGGTCCTTATATATTTGTGCATACTTGATCATTGTTCAAATATTTTAGGTGTATTCCTCCTTACCTCTCCTTTGGTGGACTTGTCTAACCCTCTCATAATCCCTCTAATTATTGAAAATCATTAAGCCCCTTGAGCTTCAAGATGATCTCTCTATAGTGGGATATGTAAAATAATAATGTTCTCCCTCTCTATGTGATCGTATTCCACTCATCCCAATTCCTCTCTTCTTCATTTTCAAGAAGAAACTCTTTCAAGAAAAGACTTTCAAATTGAGCCCATTCTATAGGGATGGAGTTTGCCTCCTTGATACTCATTCACCACTTATAAGCTCGGGGGCCAAGCGAGAGACTCACTTCAAGCACACAATACTCAAGTGGGTTGCCCTTGAATTGATGCAAGTCATTCCACTTTTATAGGAAAGTGTAGACTACATCCTCATTTCTTTTTCAGTCATACCCCGTGAAGGTTGGTGGCTTAAGGTCTTTATGATTCATCTTTCATCCCTCTAAATTGCCATCTAAGATCCATGGTTGGATTACATGGGTGGAAAGATCCACCTATAGCTTGTTTAGTCTTTGATCTCCATGGTACATATGGTCTTTCAATGAATTCGTATTCCTTTTCTTAATTCTATTTATCTTCACTTGGTGTTTAATCTATCTAGTGATCTCTTTGTTTGCCTTAGCTTGATCGTATATATGTGTGATTTCTCTCACTTTGTGTCCATTATCATCTGCTTTGTTTCAAGTTTGAGACAATTCCCCCTTCCCCTCTTTGTGCAAGGTGTCCAAGTTGAAATAACCTTCTACATTGCATCAAATTTTGTAGTGATTTTTACATGACCTTCTTGTCATATGGAGGATAACTCTAGTTCTATATCCTATGTAAGAAAATTTTGACAAGTAGGAAAAGTATTATCTTATTTATGTTGAGTCCTTTTCTCCCTCGCCATTGGAGAAGAGTACTCAAAGGGAGTTGGTATCTACCATGCCATACTATTGGATCCCATGTCTATCTAACAAATTTTCTATCTAAAAGACTACCTTAGTGTGATTTAGGTAATTACCCAAACTAAGAGTGTGCAAAGTATCAAGTAGTATGGGGAACTATGCTTAAATCTTACATGGTTTCATGAGCATATTTGGATCCTCAAAGTCCTTATAATCTCATACTCAAATACTCCCCAAGTGGTACAAAAAATCTTATATGATGAGATGAATTGATGTATATGATGCCATCTTTAAATGCACCATCTAGGATAGGTTGGCCACATACTTGGTTGAGCTCATGTACTAGTTATTTGTTGACTTATATGTGACGCACAACCTATAATTTGGTCATAATCAAAATATTGGTGAAGTCCTTATTTCTGCCCAATTTGATATTAAGATTGGTGCCAAAAATTTCCAAATTTCTCGATTAGAAGAATGGCCAATTTCTTGTTTCATGGGTATCCCAATTTGATGAAATTAATCTGACGAATCATATTCTGAAATTGAAAACATGAAATTTCTTAATAATTATTGTTGAAGATAAATGTACAAGCTCATTTTCATATGAGCTATGCTTGGATAAATTTACCAAATATAAAGATAAAGGAAAAGAAGAAAAAAAGAAAAAAATAAAAGAAAAAATTCTAGTCAAAATTCATGATGAGTAAGAGATACAATATCTTGCCTTGTAGTGAGTGGCATGTAGTGGGGAAAGTGGTGAGTTAAGAAGGAGGCACAAACTTCTTCACATGCTCATTGGTTATAAAAGTGAAGTGGGAGCACATTCAAAAAAAAGAGAGAAAGAGGCAAGAGCTTCTAGTAGTCAGATCTAGTCATTTTGTCATTTTGTCTTCCCATAGACTCCTTCCAGCCGCATGTCAGTTTGTACACATCTTTAATGTGAAGCTCATATCTCAGTGTATATGTAAGCATTTCTTATGTTTAAACGTTCATTTGAAATCTTATCTTATATACTCTCATTATACCAAATATCTCCTTGAAAGCTTATATATTCTATGAGATATCAGTGAAAGAGTAAAGTCTAGTTTTTTAGTATACCTGTGTAGATAGGTAGTCTATTTTGGTCGGTTATGTTTTCCAACCAAAACATATCAAAATTGCTTTATTTTTGTCTTATTGGAAGTTGTTGGCATGTAATTTTGCTATCTTAAATATCTCATTCAGAAGATTTATATTCTGTGAGATATTGGTCAGATAGTGAAGTCTAGTTTTACAATGTACTTATGTGTGCAGGTGGTCTATTGTGGTCAATTGCATTTCCTGACCAAAACGCATCCAAATTACTTGTTTTTTAGCTTTTTGGAAAGCTATATGTGTTTAATTTCTCTGTACTAAATATCTTTCTCAAAGAATATATATTCAGAGAGGTATTAGTCAGAGAGTGAAGTTCAGTTCTTTAGCATACTTGTGTAGACAGGTAGTTCATCTTTGTCAGTTGTGTTTTGAGGTTTGTATTGGGAGAAGCAACCTATCTAAGGTGAAGCTATTTTTCCAAGTGCTGGACATACAAGGGTTCACTACACATTTCCGTTGTGCATAGGATAACTCATTCTCCACAGTTGGTATCAGAGCAAACTTGGTGCTGAAGCTTCATCAACAGAGCTGGAGATAAAAGAAAGCAAAAGAGGAGCTATAAAACAAGGAGGGGCTTCACAAACGCAAGAGCAAAGGACAATATAACTATTCGAGGTAACTCTCAAAGTCTTTGATACTCTTCAATGGCTGACTTGGGTCAACAAGTAGAGAAATTGGATAAGGATAACTATCCTGTGTGGAAGTTTAGAATTACCAACTACCTAATGGGCGAAGGCTTATGGGGTATTGTGAGCGGCAATGATGCTCAACCTCAAATCAATCAAGCTATGGCCACCGAAGTCCAAAGGAGGCAAGCAAAAGAATGGGAAGAGAGGAATAGGAGAGTCATGTTCCTCATTTCGCAAGTCATTACTAATGCCATGTTAGGGCATATTCAACATCTAGAGAAAGTTAAGGATGCTTGGGAAGCTCTTGAAAGGATGTATTCAACACATACCAATGCTAGGAAACTTCAACTCAACAATGAGTTGAACACAATCAAGAAAAGTTCGAGTCAATCCATAGCTGAATATACTTTGAAGATTAAGGAGCTAAGCGATGCTTTAGCTTCTATTGGCACAACTGTTGAAGACGAAGATCTTGTGTGTTATACTCTCAATGGATTGAGAGAATATGAAAGATGGAAGCCTTTTATAACTTCCATTAACTTGAAAGATGCATATCTAGGTTTTGAACAACTAATCCCTCATCTTGTCACAGAAGAGCTTAGCTTTGGTGGTCCCAAAGGAAAGGACATCCACAGCCAAATGTTATATGCAGGTCAAAGTAAAGGAAGGAACTCAAGAGGAGGCTCAAGAGGAAAAGGAAGAGGTCACAACAACTCCAACTACAATCAAAACAATTCGAAAGACAACAAGAATGCATCAAATGCCAACACACAAGGAAGAGGTTGAGGTAGAAGTAGAGGAAGAGGTCGAGGTTCCTACAATTCTCATAAAGGTATAACATGCTATCATTGTGGTAAAGTAGGACACTATGCTAGTGATTGTTGGATGAAGAATGGAAGACCAAATGGAGGCAATCAAAGGAACCAAAGCAACTATGCAAGCACCTCAAGTGAAGGAAGCAAGGACACACTACTTGCAATGAGACATGAGTATAGAAGCTCTTGTGAAGATGACAAAAAATGGTGCATTGATTCAGGTTGTAGTAACCATATGCCATACCAAGGAAGTTTGTTCACTAATATACAGGTACCAAGTGGAAAAGGATGTGTTGAAATAGGTGACGATACTCAACACATGATTGAACATATTGGAGATATAAGGCTTGGAGATACAAGTAGAGCAAAGGTACTATCTAATGTTCTTCATGTTCCTACAATTTCAAAGAACTTGATTTCAGTAGGACAAATGGTAGAGAAGGGTTATCATGTCATATTCAATGAGAATGGGTGCTTCATAAAGAATCCAAAGGAAGGCTTCAAGGTCATTGCTCAAGGTAGTAGAGAAGGAAGGATGTTCTTTTTGGACGTCCAAGATCCACATGGAAAGGTCATGTACATTCAATGTGGGAACAAGAAGATTTCAGAGCTCGACCTATGGCACAAAAGAATAGGACACATCAACCTTCCAAAGCTGAAGGACATGAGCAAACATGAAGTGGTAAGAGGTCTTCCAAAATTTAATAGCATTGGACTACATGAGTTATGTGAAGCTTGTCAACTAGGAAAGCAAACAAGGCAGCTCTTGCAGAGAAAAGAGGCACAAAAGAGGAGCCCCAAAATTTTCAAATTAATGGGCATAATTTTCTTCTTCAAAATCCTATGACATCCCCTCAAAGCTATGTAAATGCACTAGAGGAGTCCTCTAGATGCATAAACCCAACTCATTGTAACACATTCCTTATAAAATAGTAGGAAATTAGAAATTTAGCCAATCAAGTGCCGGTCACTTGTGTGAAAGGACCATTTTTATGAACACATGTATATAAGTCACTTTATGACTCTTTGTAAGGACTTTTTTCATTGTGAAGAAGGAGAGCTCAAAATTTTCGAATTTGCTTCTTTCCTACAGATTTTCGTCTTCTCTATGATCTTTTGTGTGTGTGAAAAGCTTGGAATATATGTGTAGGATTGTTGTCTAGCCCTCCCCATCACTTTTGAACGATTGTAGTGTGTGTGTGAGCAAGTGCGAGTTGTGGAGTGAGTGTAGGTGTTTCCCACCATTCACTGTTTTGGCCATAACTTGAAGAGCAGTTGTCAGATTCGAGTATTTTTAGAAAACCACCAGTAGATGCCTCTCATCAAGAGCTTTGAAATGAACCTGCTATTGGCCATATTCAACATTCGGAGCTGGGAGAAACATTTGAATTTGTATTTACTGCTGTAAGTGTTATCGCGACAGACACTTTCAGAGATTAAGTGAGTTAGAGAGGTAGTTCCGTCTTTTCTCATGCATTTTAGTTGAACCACTTCATTTTCCATCATGTTCGCACATGTCCTCATACACTTGGTTAGGTCGGTTCTTCGGATTGATAATTAAGCGTGTGTTAATCCTCCACTATACGCACTTGTGTGGCAAATGAGATTTAGTCTCTTTGGCACAAGTCCCTAAGACCTCATGACTTAGATACACAAGTTTTTGGCACCGTTGCCGGGGAACACACTCAACCAAGGTGCCTTTGTGATGGTTATAGCTCTGAAGTGAAGGAATCGTACTTGTAGAAGTGAATTTGTTCAGTGGCAAGTAGTTAGACACTTCAGCACTTGTTACTTCACATCCCGCAGGTGTGTGTAATGAGTTTTAGGTTTAGAGTTAGGAGTGAAGGAGAGGAGAAGGAGTTAGGGTTAGGTCAAGGAGAGAAGTGGAGGAGGAGTGAGTTAAAATCATCAAGAAAATTTCAAAAAATTACCAAGTTAGTGTAGAATAGGCTTCAGTCATCAGAAACTATAAAAACCAAAAAAATTAGTTCATTTGACACTTGCTCAGAAAGTGGTATCGCCTACAGACAGCGACCGGTATCGCCTGAGTAGTATCGTGCAGTACAAGCCCTCAAAGCTACCTAGTGAGCTCAAAACTTAAGCAAGACACCCTCACAGGTAAGCCTTACAAGAGTGCAACATCAAAATCACTTTAAAAACACATCCAGTTGTGATTAAAGACGTTTTTGGTATTGTGGGGTGGGATAGAGAGATTTAAGAGGTTCTTTGAGTGAGGCAGAGGGTGAGGAGTGAAGAGGGGTGAGAGAGAAACAGAGGGGTGAAAAATTTTTTGTGTTTGAAGCAATTTTGGCTGAAGTATCGCAATCGGTCAAGTTTTGGTATCGCGATACCAAAATTCCCTAGTATCACGATACTCGTCAAGTATTGTATCGTCGCATACCACTTGAGGTATCGTGATACCACTTTTGGTATCGTATCGTCGAGTTGGTATCGCGATCGCCATTTTCCAGTGGTATCATATCGCGGACCACTTGGTATCGTATCATCTCGGTCACAGTATCGTGTCGTGTACCTCATTTCATTGAATCTCCATCGTATCGTATCGTATCGTATCTTAGTATTATAGCGGCCAACAATCCAGTATCGTATCATGTAGGTTTGCAGTATCGTATCGCGACTCGCACTTGTATCGTATCGCGCAGGATTCCAAGTATTGTATCGTGCAATGTAGCAGTATCGTATCATGCATTCAGGTGGTATCGTATCGCCTGAGCCATATAGTATCGTATTGTGTCAAAGTGCAGTATCGTATCACTCAGTTCTCATAGTATTGTATTGTGTGAGTTCACTGGTATTATACCGCGAGGATTGTGGTATCGTATCGTCGACTGTTTCAAGTATCGTATCGCCACCTGCAGAAGTATCATATCGTGGTAAATAGTGGTATCGTATCATGGCAAGAGTGGTATCACCTAGTGCAGTATCACCAGAGTGGTATCGCCCAAAACATTTTGAGTCTTTTTAAGGGCAAAATCTGAGGCTTTTGAGCAGCCAATTAGGGGATAGTAGGACCCTAAACAGCCTCAAGAGGGTGGATGAACTTGAGATCAGGAAAGGTGTTAAGTAGCTAGAGAAGTGTTATTTCATCAGTAGGGAGTGCAAATCAGGCAAGTCACCGCTCTATTTATTCTGACACCTCTAGTGACTCGGAGGAAGAAATACCAATGGCTTCAGAAGACATGCAAGGTCCTGTTCCCAGGAGGAACTTCATGTCTACCGTAGAAGGGGAATACCATACCTCTCTACAATATGTGTCTACTAATTCCCAGGAGATTCCCATCTACCTGGATAGTTTAAACAGATCAGTATCCAGGATGGTAACTTCCACCGATTCCACAATTGTACCCAGACCAATAGTCAAGTATGAAGGAGGAGCGTACATGGATAAGTTGGGTCACATCTACGTGGTGACAGAATACCCAGATCTAATCAATAAGATATGAGGGTTGGAAGAATAAGGAAATTCAGGAATACTGGACCCTGAAGAGTTGATAACCACTACCAGAGGTAAATCAGTAGTGACTCGAGTCTTGAGAGGGGATTTGATACCTCAAGATGATTACCTGATCGAGGTCTACTTGATCCAGGGATCAGACTTACTGTTACAAACTGACTCACCTACACGCGGAAAGGCCCATTACCTTCTATGAGTTAAAAGATCCTGAGGATGAGTCTAGAGTCACGTACCTAGACAAGAACCTAAGAAGATACTGGCTTGTTGATGCCATTGATATGGCTGGATTGAAGTATATGGGGTTGCCAGTATTCCCTTAGCGAGAACAAGCAACTAGCTCTCAAAATCCCTTTGGAACACAATAAGAAGCAAAAAATACAATGTCGGGACAGACGAGCCATCGGAGTGTTCCCAACTGCACTCATGTGCAATTCACAATGCCGGGGTAGCAAACACACAGTCAAACTCACCCAGGACTAGGCAACCAATACCAGCCACCCATAAGACCAAGACCACCACTAGGAGTGCAACCCGGAATACCCCCAATGAGACTAGCAATCCCTGTAATGCCCAGACCACCTGAACCCATAAGAAGATTGAGACCGATTCAAGTGGCTAAGTGCATGAGAAATCACTATGATCGCACAGGAGAACCTTACGATCACATAGCTGAATTTAAGCAAGTTCTAAGAGCTGAACTAGTGGATGATTTCTTTGTGCAGTATGAGTCCTTTGGACTCACTCTCATAGGAACGGCTTTGACGTGGTTCCAGCCACTAGACCCCAATCAATTTGGAGATATTGAGCAATCCTTTCAAGAATTCATAGAGGAATTCACTAAGAGAGGGATTAAACACAATTCTTCATTGTTAATCCACAGCTTCAAATAGAACCCAAATGAAACGGTGAAAACAGCTACCATAAGATTCAATCAATATGTCGATAGATGCCCACTAGCAGAAAGACCTATGCAGCAAAAAATGATATCATTATTCTTGGACGGACTGACAAACAGAACTCTAAGAACTTTGGTCTATTTGAAGAAGCTACAGACGTTGAATGAGTGTCTTCAAGAGTGTATTGACCTAGAGGACAACCTAGCATATGATCTCAAAAGTACACCCAGTCCTATGAAATCAGAAGACACTAGAAGCACAGTAACATCCAACTCTATTAACGTAGAAGAGTTAGCTGAGCTGGTAGCAAAGAAGTTAGGAGTTCACAAACAAAGAAACTACCAACATCCACCACTAAGAATACCCATGTTACAAAGATGCAGCCTATGTGGAGGAGATCACCCCACTCACATGTGTGCACGAAGAGAAACAGGCTTGCCTCAAGTTTACCCTCAGAATAGACAGCCACATCAAGGAACGGCATGGTATTGTCACATAGAACAAAAATACACCAATCACACCACTGAGAATTATCCATTCAATAGGCAAACACAACCTGTAAATCAACCTCAGTATAGGCCATATGGATACCCACCTAGAGAGCATGAAGGGAGGTTCCCAGGTATAATCTCTATCCAGGACCACAAGGAGCACCTAGATCATATGAGCAAGTACAATTTGGAAACCCTCAGCGGGTGTTAGGACCACAACTGCCACTTCCTCAACACGTAGTACCTGTTAAATATGCTCAACCAAAGGCGAACCTGGAGAGAGCCATAGTACCAGCATCACCGTTAACCAGTACAAAATCAACGAACCTAGGATACAAATAGAGCTAAGGAGACTACTATCCCTATGATTCGAGTATGATAGAGTATGAGCAAGCTTATAACCCGCAATACTATGGATATGAAGGATATGACAATGTCTATGGACCAGAGGTGGCCACACTAATGTACACCGCACCTAAAGCACCAACACCCATAAGACCACCCATCAAACCACCCATGCCTAAAGGACCATGTTATAGATGCGGAGGAGATCACTTAATCAGACCAGTACAACCCACCACCCTCTAGGACATGGGAAGGGTATTGCAACGATTGTGGAAAGGAACATCTCTTTAGAGACTGCCCAGAAAATACCAATAAGGCTCAGGACACTGCACCGATTAATGTTATCGAAGTGATTGAATCTTCAGGAAGTGACAAGGAATACACCATACCATTAAAGGCCATCACATGAGCACAAACGAAAGAACAAGAAGGAAAACGAGCAGACCCGGAGCAAGAAAAGAGTAAAACCGTAGAACCCAGAATGCAAGTAGAGGAAGATTCAGAGGGCCCACGTGAGAGTACCCAAACAACAAAAATCCAAAAATGGAAGCATAGGAGAGAAAAACTCAAGGAAAAATGGATGAAAAATAAAAACAAGGAAGACGAGAAGGACATGAGAGGAAAAAAGAAAACTAAAGAACCCAAAACTCAAGAAATTATGTACACATTATTGTTAGAAATATAGTGCAAAACACTGTAAACATAAAAGACAATCCATAAAAAATTATAAACCTAAACAATGATCTTTTTCGTGTATGCAAAGGTCAAACTCTTTGTAGTTCCCAGGCCACACAGATGTGCCAATTGAACTACACATTGTCCAGCTATACTAGGTGCACCATTTTACATCAATAAATCTCCTGGAACCATTAGTAATCAAGTCTGAGCAACTTCATTCAAGGAACGAAATCCTCGACCATCCTTAATGATGTGCATGGATTGATCAATGTGGTTGCCGCATACTCAATTGGAACATCCTTACAAATTTTGCACCAATCTGTTTCTTCCTTTATCATAAAGGTTTGTCATGTCCCCAATCCTACTCTGACAGGGATAACCCACTCACTCAGAGAAAGATTCTTCACACCTTCTGAGACTACAATAATCTTCCCCCACATCCTCATTACCTCCAATAGCAAGAACAAGACGTCCAACAAGATACATACCTCCGATCCCATTCTTGCAGCTTATCAAACAGTTCATGGGCTAAAAGACCCACATTTAGCATACATGTCACTCAATGCACACCCAAGCATTATTACCTTCCAAAAACCTATCTCTGATAGCCTTCTAGTGTAGTTCTCACTTTTCTCCAAAACTCTTAAATTTCCACATGCACCTGGTGCGGCAAGGCACATCACTATGGTTGGAGGAATGCCTACAGAAGCATTGGTACAAAGAATTAACACCCGTTAGTGTGCCTAAGATCAACATTTGATGGAGCTAAAAAAAGTTTGTAAAAGTTTTTTCTTATTTAGCACTTTCACTCACATTATCATTGAAGAGAAAGTTAAAATTTTCATGGAGATTAGCATAACAACAATCTTTTGAAAAACTCAAGCATGCACTTTCTCATGCACATATTTTGCAATTATGAGATTTTTCACAACCTTTCCATGTAGTTATAGATGCTAGTGGTTTAGGTATAGGTGTTGTATTAATGCAAAATGATCATCCCATTGCATTTGAAAGTAGGAAACTTAAACCTTCTAAAAAGAATTATAGTACATATGATAAGGAACTCTTAGCTATTGTGCATGCTTTAAAAATGTGGAAACATTACCTTAGAGGTTCGAAAGTTCTAATCAAAACAGACGAACATGCTATTAAGTATTTATTAAATCAACCATTGATTTCTGAAAGTCACATTAAATGGGCTTCATTCATACAAAATTTTCAGCCTTTAATTCAATATCAACCTGGCAAAGCTAATGTTGTAGCAGATGCCTTAGTCGTTTCCCGTCCCCACAAAAAAATATTGTTTTGATCAATAATATTTATGATGTTCATATTCATTCATTTCAGGACATGATTCCTACTTTTGCATCTGATTTGTATTTTTCACAAGCATGGACTACTTTTAATGATTCTACACCATCTAATGAGGATGATTACACTTTACATAATTGTATTTCCAACACAAGTTATGCATCACACAAGTTTTTAAAGAATTTGTTATGAAAGAGATGCATGAACCACCATATATGGGTCATGGGGGCATACAAAGTAATATTTCTACATGCAAAGAATTTTTCTTTTGGCTGAATATGGAAAAGAATATTGCACAGTGTGTTTCCCATTGCATTGTGTCAACGTGTGAAACGGCATCATGGTAAAGCATTTGGATTATTAATGCCACTTCCCATACCTAATGGACCATGGGAACAAATATCTATGGATTTTATTACTAGTCTTCCTACAACTTCATCTCATAATGATATGATTTGTACAATTATTGATAGATTTAGTAAACAAGCATATTTAATTCCTTGTAAAAAGACTCGTTATGTGCCTCAAGCTACAAAGATATTTATTAAATGTATATTTTTGCATCATGGTTTTGCAAAAGTTATTCTATCATATCGAGATGTTTGTTTTTGTAATCACTTTTGGGTTGCATTATTTCAAACTTAGGTTCCAAAATAGACTTTAGCTCTGCATTTCATCATGAAATTAATGGGCAAAGTGAAGCTACGAATAGTATTATTTTAGATTTATTATGTTGTTAGATAATCCAAGTAATTTGGATGAGAAAACTCCTTTACTACAATTTTCATATAATATCATAACACATACCACTACTCAATGTGCACCATATGAAATTGTGTATGCTAAAAAGCTTCCCACTCCCATTTCTATCAGTCAAATTGATATACCTATGGCTGATTCTTTTGCACAAGATCATATTTCTACACTTCATGAGGTTCATGAGCACATTAAAAAGAGTCAAGAATGTAACATGCATAATGTTAATAAGCAATGAGCAGCTAAACAATTTAATGAAAATTACTTTGTATGGTTATAAATAATAAAAAGACATTTGAAAAATATTTCACAACATCCTAAGGTTAATCTTGCACCATGTTATTATGGACCTTTCCATATTATTCAAAAAATAAATGAGAATCCTTTTAGATTAGACATACCTTCTCATTTGAATTGCCAATTGGGAGGCATGTTATACTTTATGGAATAATGGAATGTTAAATGGATTTTAATGGCTTGAGGTTTTTAATGTGATTGTGTTTTGACTTAGCAGGTGAAGAATCATGAGGGCATGAACATGCATGGATTTATTCAAATATTTTTGAAGATAGTTAAAAGATAGTATTTTAGATATTTTTTGTAAAAAATTAGTAGATCGCTAAGAAAGTGACATTTTTGTAAAAATAATAGACTGCTTAGAAAGCGACAATTTTGTAAATAAAGAAAATTTTTATAAATGCATGTTTTTTAAAGCATCACCCTCATGTATCTTCTATTTAGGACGTAATGAAAAATACCTATAAATACACATACTCTAATAGACTCGCCCATTAGAGTATGTGGGGGGAGATTGTACCCAATCTTGTGTTCAGTCTCTTATCTCTCTCTATTTTGTGAGTACTTTTGTGAGATTTTGTTTCTATACTATGTCTGCATACGTGTGTCTACAAGATCCGGTCAATAGCGATGGGACATAGGCCACAGAGATCTACTATAACAAACATGAAAAATTCAAAGAAGACCATCTTATTAAATCCTACTCAAATGGAAACACAAAGGAGGCATCAACCCATTCATTGGTTGATGCCTAATTTTATTGAGTGGGAAAAAAGAATTGGTTTGTGTTTTTGTTGCGATGAGCAAGAACATCGGACATATGAATGCTAGAAAAAAGCAATTCTTTGACCTACACAAGTGAAGGTGATAAGCATCATTGAGGAAGCTCCAACAATTGAAAAAGCATATGATGGAGTTAAGTGCCCTAGTTCTAGTTTATGTTGCATGGTGACTAGTTCTATCCCAAGGGTTTTAGTAATTATGATTTCAGGTATGATTTCTACACATGAACTTAGATTTCTGATCGATTCGGGTAGTATGTGCTGCTGTGTATCTTTCAAATTGGTATAGACTTTAGCAATACCCTTGGATATGCAGATATCAAGACCAATGGAAGATTACATTATACAAGAGGATACATTGAAATTCTTGTGTTTTCTTTTGCTAATAGGTGTCTTTTTGGGAGTTTTCATGTGATTGAAATGAAACAGAGTGATGCAATTATAGCCATGGACTGGTTAGTTCAAAATTATGTAGCAATCGATTGCAAAAAAAACAATCACTTTGAGGCTAGATGGTGAATCTAGCCATATTCTAGGTGATGCGCATAATCCTTAGCCTATCCTCATTTTTGTAATGCAGCTAATTAGAGGTATGGGTGGTGGTTGCAAAACATTCGTAGAGTATGTGAAAAATCTCCATGAGGAAGATAATGATGAAAAGCTTTTGAATTATGTAGAAAATCTTTTGAAAGAATATGGAGATGTATTTCGAAAAGATATGCCTAGTATACCTCCACCTAGGCAGATTGACCATGCCACCAACCTGTATTAGAGGAGTGAACCATATTCTAGAACACCCTATAGATTTAACATAGATTAATTAAAAGAGCTTAAGATTCAAGTAGATGATCTTTTGAAGAAATGCGTAATAAGATCGTGTTTCACCTTGGAGAGCCCTTGTTTTATTTAAGAAGAAAAAAGATAGCTCTTATAGATTATGCATTGATTATAGTTGGTTGAATAAAAGAATGATTAAAAATAAGTACCCACTCCCTCACATAGATGACTTATTAGGTCAATTAAGTGGAGGGACTATATTTAGTAAGATTGACTTAAGATGTGGATATCACCAAATTAGTATCAAATAAGATGACATAGCCAAAACAGCTTTTCGAACATGTTATGGCCACTATGAGTTTATAATTTTACCTTTTGGATTAACAAACGCTCCTGTCACATTCATGTGATTGATGAACAATTTTTCTCATGATTATTTAGACAAATTCATCTTAGTATTTCTTGATTATATATTTGTATACTCTAAAGATGATTGTGATCATGATGTACATCTCAAGGAAGCTTTACAAAGTCTTAGAGAACATAACTTATATGGAAAGAGGAGTAAGTACTTCTTTGGTAAGGACAAACTTGTGTATTTACAAAGATTCGTATATGAAGAGGGAACTCATATAGACTAGGATAAAGTGAAAACAATGGTTGATTGGCATGTTCCTAAATCTGTAAGGGATGTTAGATTTTTTTTTAAATTGGCACAATATGAGAGAGCATATATTAAGAATTTCTAAGATAGCTAATCATCTCATCGATTAAAAAGTGAAGTATTTCTCTCCTTCTTAAGAGCTCCGCAGTGATACCCTTTTTGTAGAGACCCGAACTCCAGTGCTGCACATAGTACTCCATACAAGGGGTGTAGAATACACAGAAAACACATAGTACGTAGACCACAAACACTAATTTCTTAGGTCATACAAATGTGATCGAACTTGCAGTCTGTAGATGATTAGGCCACTATATGTTTTACTAAAGAACATATACAAAAGTGTCCACGAGCCATTTGGCCTTTCACATGGACACTATAAAGATCTCCCATTAAAGGCCAATATGGCCAAAGTGTCTATGGGAGAAAACCAAAGAATGATAAAGAATACCTGAGTGTAAGTATACAAACTATACCTCCCACCTGATGGGCATGTTACACAATATACAAGTAATTGTGCAATATCATGGATCAAGTAACCCCCATCAAGTGACAATAGTGTTGAAAGATATCCTATGGTAGAGCTTTAGTCAAAGCATCTACAACATTATCTCGAGTATGAACCTTCTCAAGAATAATGTGCTCAATGGCTAAGCAGTCTCTAATGAAGTGATAGCGCATCTCAATGTGCTTGGTCTTTGCATGATAGTCCATATTCTTAGCCAATGTAATGGCACTTTGACTATCACTAAGCAAACGAGGTAGATGCTGAGCTAGATCTATATCACAAGAAAAATAGGGCACAATGCTTCCTTACATGCCTCACTTGCTGCAACATACTCTACTTTTGTAGTGGAAACAACTGTACATTCTTGAAGGTGAGATCTCTAGGAGATAGCACCTCCAACAAAATGAAAAATGTACCCTGATGTAGACTTACATTTATCCACACAACCAGCATAATCAAAATCTTTGTAACCAATAATGGATTGCCTTTCCAGCCTACATATTGAACCTGTGCAGTGGATATGTGCTCACTTTGAGACAAGTAGATGCATCTTTTACTCCTATCACAAGTAATGCACATGCCAAAAATATGTTTGGCATCCCCCAAATCCTTCATATCAAATGTCTAACTCAACTTCTTTTTGACAATAGGCAAGTCATAAGAGGACTTCCTGAAAATCAACATATCATAGACATAAAGTATCAAGCATATCAAACTGCCATCTAAGCATCTCTTTGTGTAGAGACAATGATCCTCATTACTTCGAGAATAGACTTGAGACTTCATAAAAGCATCAAAATTTTGGTACCATTCTCTAGGGGACTGTTCAAGTCCATATAAGCTCTTCTTTAGCTTACAAACTAGACTTTCTTTGCCAAGAAATACATAAACCTTTGGTTGTTCTATATAGATCTCATATGTAAGATCTCCATGCAACAAATCAATTTTCACATCCATTTGGACTAGCTCTAAGTTCTCCATTGCAATGAATCCAAGAAAATTTTGAAGGGTAGTCAACTTGACCACTCCAAAGAAGATTTCCTCAAAATAAACACATGTTGCTTAAAACCCTTTGCAAAAAGTCGTGCTTTATACTTTGGAGAAGCACTATCTAATGTGAATTTTACTTTATATACCCATTTACATGGTAAAGATTTCTTTCCCTTTGGCAAAGGTACTAAATCCCAAGTGCCATTCTTGTGAATAGAATCCAACTCATTCTTCATGGCATGCTCCCACTTGACATGATCCTTTGTCTGCATAGCCTCTTTGTAGCAAGAAGGCTCACCAGCATTTGTTAGCATAACAAAATCTAGACGTGGAACATATCTATCAAGTGGATGTGAGACACATGTAGAGTGTCTCAATGGTTGCTGAATCGGAACATTTGTAGATTGATCCTATCGGACATTCAGTTGAACATCCCTATGCGCAACACTTTTATGCATGCTAACTAGAGGACTAGTATCCTCAAACACCACTCTTCTCACTTCAACCTCCTTAATGGGTTGCTTATGCATCTTAGATTCATTGAAAATGACATCAGTACTTTTGATCACTCACCATGTTTTAGGATCCCATAAGTGACATCCAAATTGTCCTTCTCGACCATATCCAAGAAAAATGCATTTCTTTGACTTATGGTCCAGCTTTTGTCTAAGATTCTTGGGTATATGAAGATATGCTTCACACCCAAAAACTCGAATATGATCATAATATGGTGGCTTCCCTGTCCATAACTCTTGTGCCACATTGAGACCTTTGTCAATACTAGGTGAAAGGTTAATCACGTGAATTGTAGTCAATACTGCTTCTACCTAAAAGCCTTGTGAAAGGTTTGTATGATGCAACATATAAACTACTCTATCTTGAATAGTTCTATTCACCCTTTCAACTACACCATTTCATACTAGGGTATAAGGAGCTATAAACTATCTATGAATTCCTCTAGACTGATAGAAAAGATCGAATTCATGTGAGGTATACTCACCCCCATTATTTGAATGTAAAGCTTTGAAGTTAGTTCCTTTTTCAGTCTCAACTAAAGCAAGCCATTTTTGGAAAATAGGGAATACCTCATCCTTCAATTTGATAAGATATACCTAGACTTTTCTAGTAGCATCATCTATGAAAGTGAAAAAGTAAAGAGAACCACCTAATGACCTTGTGGTCATATGACCACACACATCTGTATGAATGAGAATTAAAGGCTGAATTAAAGAGTCAATGTGCATTTTATGCACATTCCTTGATTGCTTTCCATATTGATGATGCTCACAAAATGAAAAATCAGAGAAAGATAACACAGGTGGGTAGCTAGAACTAGAAAGATTTTCCATTCCACTACAAGATATGTGGCCCAAACGGCCATGCCAAATACAAGCAATAGGTTGTTCACTAACAGCTAACAAGTGTTCTTTCTATTATACAAATAAAGGATAAAGTGAACCAACATTGCTTCCTTTTGCAATGACCATATTGCCCTTTGATATGCAAAAGGATTGAGCATACAAAATCATCTTATAACCAAGGTCGTCAACTTGACCAACTGACATCAAAATACATGGTAACTGAGGTACATGTCATACATCATGAATAGTAAATTTTGAACCATCAATGAACTACACAACCACATCTCCAATACCCATGATGTCACACTAGTTAGAATCACCAAGCCTCACAGTACCAAGAGACTTTGCTTCATAATTAGAGAACCATTCTCTATGTGGTGTTACATGGAAAGAAGCACCAGAATCTAGCAGCCATATGTGGGAAAGAGAATCAACCATAAGAGCCTCAGTGGGCACAATACTATCAAGTGTCAACACATCATCATCATGATAAATAGCATTAATTTCTTCAATCTCCAGAGTCAAAGAAGATGCTACAGGTAGCTATTTAACATGCCCATCAACATTTTGTCCTTTATCTTTACTAGCATTCTTTAATGCATAGCAATCTTCCTTCATGTGTCCTTTCTTGTGACAATAATGGCATTTGAGATCCCTCTTCCTTGATTTACTTCTACTCTTATTCCATTGACCATTCTTTTCCTTGTTCTTCCTCTTTCCACATTCCTGATTCTTTCCTTGATAAGAATCATGAACATTATATGCATCTCCACTCTGAGTGCCAACCATAGATTTTCTACAAATCTGTTCACTCAAGAGTGCTCCACATATGTCAGCAACAACATTATCTGTGTCCTTCATGTGAAGGTCATATAATTTTCTCATCAGATACACTATTTTATGCCATTTCTTTTTCACATGTATTGCATAACTTCTTCCAAAGCTCTTATGCACTTTCACAACCCAATACTATGAAGTAAACATTATCTGTTAGGTGCAATCGAATGGTAACCCTGGCCATTTCATCCAACTCATCCCAATTATCTTCATCCATGTCAACACGCTTCTTTGAGATTCCATTTATTGGCTTCCATTGCTTGCTTTGAATCAGCACATCTTTGATCTGATTCTTCCATAGAGAAAATTTTTTGCCATCAAATTTTCGAATCTCAAAATGGTCTTTGCCCCGCAAGTTGCCTCCTCGAAACACTGGCACTAGACCCTAATCCACTAGATATGCTTGAGACCTTTGATGCCATGATCATAGAGAACTAAATAGAGTGATAATGGAGTTAGAAGAGTCCAAACACCACTAAGGCTCAAATAAGGATGACCAAGTATCAAACTCTGAGAAAAAAAATCAGCAAAGTCTTCGCAAAAAAATGAATGAATGAACAAAAATGATGAATATGTGAGAATAAATGTGCTCACACCAATAAATGTATCAAGGAGTAAATCGACCACTATATAGTTGACAATACCAAAAAATGTGGATAAAAATTTCTAGAGTATCCTCTGCAAAATGAGCATATGACTAGTGTCAAACTCTCATAAAACTACAAGTTACTAACATCTTAATCTGCATAATAATCACTGATTTCACTGCATATAATTAAGTACCTGAAAGAAGCCAACTAGACTTATCGAGCACCTATGAACAACTAGTATACATCTCCTATGGCTAGGCTAGGTAAGTATTGCACCTGCATCAGTAAAGAGACCCTGATATCTGGGTGTCTCCCAGTTAAGAAAACCTCACCAAAACCCTCTTTATCAAACGTAAAAGATTTTATGCAAAAACCATTACCGCTATATCAATGACCACATGGACATACATAAGCGGTATCCAAAAAAGCATAGATAGTGTGTATGTGCTCAATATATGCAATAAAATGGCATTAAAAATGTTGAATTCATAGCCCAAATACTATCCAACAACACCTACAAGTTTCTTTCAACTCTCTTCTTTAGGCTCAAAAACTTGCATACACTTGCAATGGATGCTCCCACCACAACTAAAACGTTTCAAGAAACATGTAGATTTACTAGTGTGGCTGAAAACATAGCCTCAAAAGGTGAACATTCATTGTCAAAGAAGTACAAAGAGCACTCTTTTTGATGTTCTTGAACCTGTGTGAAGAGAACTATGCACAAAAGTACTCCAAAATGGCTCCAAGAATCACCCCAAAAATGCTTAAAAAAGAGGCTTTGAAAGCAAAGAATGAAGCTGTGAGGGCCCAAGACATGCTCAAGGTAATGATAAACTTAGTCTTTCCCCTTCTTCAGATACCAAAAGAGTATAGCTTAGTGGCAAGAGATTGTCGTTTCGAGCTCCAAGGGGAATAGTACTGGGATGGATGACCACCTGGGAAGTACCAGGAACCTCTATCTTCCTTGATCTTGAGGTCCTCGCTCGCATGTAGCCAATGGCGCCAATAGTGACTTTGGTGAATTGGATGACAACATATGCCAAGTTCTATGCCTTGGTCGCCACCTTAGTTGTAAGATTTGGGTGGGCATGCAAGAGCTTGCTTAGCTCAAACAAAAGGAAAAAAGCTTTTGCATCAAAATGATCTGATAGCAGTGAAGTATTTCTTTAGCGGTGCATGATGGTAGACTCTCCTTCTTAAGAGATCCGCAATGATACCCTTGTTGTAGAACTCTAAACTCCGGTGCCGCACACAGTACTCTGCACATGGGGTGCAAAATACATAGAAAAATGCATAGTACATAGACCATGAACACTGATTTCTTAAGTCATGCAAATGCGACTGCACTTGTAGTCTATACTTGACCAGGCCACTACATATTTTATTAAAGAGCATATACAAACGTTTCCAACAAACATTTGGCCTTTCACATAGACACTAATGGTAACAAAAAGAATGTAGTACTTTTGTGGAGTAACATCAATCAAAAATCATATGAATCATTGAAAAAAAAAGTCATTGAGAATTGTGTTTTGAAAATACAAAAAATGGGAAAACCTTTTGTGGTTGCATGTGATGCAAGTGGTAGTCAAATAGGATGAGTTCTTTAAAAGGATGGTAGATTGGTTGCATTTGAGTTTAGAAAATTAAGAAAACATGAACCTAATTATCCGACTCATGATAAAATGCTTGTTTTTGTACATGCACTTAAGCATTGGAGACACCTATTATCAAGAATCATTAGAGTCTAAAATACGTTTTCACACCACCATTTCTTAACAATAGGAAAAATCATTGGATTGAATTATTAAATGAGTATGATTTTGACATTAAGTATTTGGTTGGTAAGGAAAAAATAAGGTGTTGATGCATTGATTCAAAAACCTATATGTAATCTCCTTTCGATAATAGGTTCTCTCAATCACATTCAAGAAGAGTTGAAACATGATTTTTTTATGAACCTATTTTGAAATTCTTACATGTAAACAAGGGATCAATTTATCAAGACAAATTTCATTTGCAGAATGAATCTTTATATTGTAACAATTGATTATGCATATCTTGTGAATATCCATTGAAAGCTCAAATATTATATGATTTTCACGATGCACCTTTTTTTGCACGTCTACATTATTCAAAGACCTTTGTTGAAATAAAAATATTCTTACTTTTGGCCATGTATGAAGCACAATATTAGAAAATATGTTAGTGAATGTTTAAAATGCGAACATGTGAAATTTGAGTTTAAAAGAATATTTGGAAAACTAAAAAAAATTGGATGTTCCAAATCAGAAGTGGGAGTCTATCACTATGGACTTCATCACCAAATTGCCTATGACCAGAAGTAAACATGATACCATATTTGTGGTAGTTGATCGACTTACCAAGATGGCATATTTTTTTCCTATGAAAAAGACAGATACTACCTTGAATGTTGCAAAATTGTTTGTAAAATAAATTTTTCAACTTCATGGAATGCCCAGAAACATAATTTTTGATAGGGACTCTAAGTTAACATCAAACTTTTGGAAATGAATATTTGAATCAATTGGTACTCAACTTCCCATGAGTACAACTTTCCATCCACATAATGATGGGGAAATCGAGAGGGTTAATGGGGTACTTGAAGATATGTTGCATATATATGTGAATGAAAAGTACAACTAGATTGAATACTTGCCCTTAGTTGATTTTTCATATAATAATGCATGGCATGCATCTATAAAAATGACTCCATGTGAGGCTATGTATGGTCATAGTTGTTTGACTCCACCTTCTTTATCTAATTTGTCAAAGGTTAGATGATCTTTTGAAGAAAAGGCTTAATAAGATTGAGTGTTTCACCTTGGGGAGCACCTATTTTATTTCAAAAGAAGAAAGATGGCTTTGATAGATTATGAATTGACTATAGAGGGTTGAATAAAAGAATGATTAAAAATAAGTACCCACTTCCTCACATAGATGACTTATTAGGTCAAGTAAGTGGAGTGATTGTATTTAGTAAGATTGAATTAAGATCTGGATATCACCAAATTAGGATCAAATCAGATGAAATACCCAAAACAACTTTTCCAACATGTTATGGCCATTACAATTTTACAATTTTACCTATGTGCTTGATGAAAAAAAGTTCATGATTATCTAGAAAAATTCATCTTCGTATTTCTTGATGATATATTTGAAAACTCTACAGATGATTGTGAGCATGATGAAATCTCAAGAAAACTTTGCAAACTCTTAGAGAACATAAATTGTATTGAAAGAGAAGTAAGTTTTTCTTTGCTAAGGACAAATTTGTGTATCTATGAAGATTCATATCTACAGAGGGAATTCATATAGCCCAAGATAAAGTGAAAACAATGGTTGATTGGCAAGTTCCTAAATATGTAAGGGATGTTCGAAGTTTTTAGGATTGGCACAATATGAGAGAGCACATATTAAGTATTTCTAAGATAGACAATCCTCTCACAAACTTGACTAAAAAGAATGTAGTATTTGTGTGGAGTGATGTCAATCAAAAATCATTTGAATCATTGAAACAAAAAGTCAATGAAAATTGTGTTTTTAAAATACTGAAAATGGGAAAAACTTTTGTGGTTGCATGTGATGCAAGTGGTACTCAAATAGGATGTGCTCTTTCATAGGATGGTAGATTGGTTGCATATGAGTTCAAAAAATTAAGAAAAAATGAACCTAATTATCTCACTCATGTTTTATAAATGCTTGTTGTTTATGTGCACTTAAGCATTGGAGACACCTACTATTAGGGGTTAAGTTTGAATTGAAAGCATATCATCAAAGTCTCAAATACATTTTCACACAACCATCCCTTATCGGTAGAAAAAATCATTGGATTGAATTATTAAGTGAGTATGCTTTTGACATCATGTATTTGGTTGGTAAGGAAAAAATAAGGTGTGATGTATTGAGTCGAAAACCCTTATGTAATCTCCTTTCTGTAATAGGTTCTAATTTTCTCAATCACATTCAAGAAGAACTAAAACATGATTCTTTTTATGAACCTATTTTGAATTTCTTGCATGCAAATAGGGGATCGATGTATCAAGACAAATTTCATTTACAGAATAAATCCTTATATTGTAACAATTGATTATGCATATCTTCTTAATCTCCATTGCAAGCTCAAATATTATATGATTGTCATGATGCACCTTTTCCTGCACATCTAGGTTATTCAAGGACCTATGTTGAAACAAAACATTCTTACTTTTGGCCTATTGGAGTTAGATGTCCGGGGAAGCACGCGAATAGCAGAAGGAAGAAGAAGAAGCTTGGAGCACAACACACAATACTGAAAGTATTACCACTATAATGTACAAAGATCAGTAACCCGTTAGGGCTATAGGTGTATATACAAGCCGGGGGAAAAAACCTCCTAAAGAAGGGAAAAAGTACCCCGGCAGTCCTAGTGTGTTCACACACATCACTACCTAAATATATCAACAAATCCCCCTTGGGAGTGATGTGGTGAACAAGGAGCCGACACTCATGTATAAGGAAGTGACAAGCTATGTCAATCCACAAAAGAAAGTAAGCCCAAATCTTTGCAAAAAGCTTCAAACTTCTCCTTAGAAAAGGTCTACAATGTTCTCTTGCATGGGCACATATTCCAAGATGATCTCTCTAGTAGAGAAACACTCCCTGACATAATGATAATGCACCTCAATGTGCTTAGTGAGAGCATGGAACACAGGGTTCCTTGCGACTACCAATGTGCTCTACTGTTAGTGAAGATGCTGGTGGTAGAAGACTGACCAAGACCCAAATCAGCCATAAGGCATCTGAGCCACATACACTCAATAGTCACTGTGAAAGTTGCCCTATAATCAGCCTCACAACTGGAAGTGGCCATAGTAGGTTGCTTCTTGCTCATCCAAAATATGCATGAGCTACCAAGCATGAAGCAAAAACCACTAGTGGACACATGAGTATCATCGCAACCAACCCAATCATAGTCAAAAAAAGCATGCAAATCTGGCGTAGTGATCCTGCCTTGGGATAAAACAAACCAAGTAGTCGGGTACCACTCAAGTAGTGAAACATGCGCTTAATCACCGACCAATGCTTGACGCCTGGGCAATGCATAAACCTGCTCATCTGTGAGATAGCAAATTGAATATCTGGCCAAGTAATGCATAAGTAAATCAAGCATCCAATAGCCTGCTAATAGAGAACAACATCAAATGCATCTCCGGCATCATGAAGACTCAATCATAAACCTGTCTCCATAGGAATGGTAATAGGTTCATAGTCTTCAAGGACAAAACATTGCAATAATGTGTCAATATATTTCATTTGACACAAAGCCATTCCACCATCAACGTGCATAAACTGAATGCCCAAATAATGATGCAAATGCCCCAAATCGGACATCTCAAATGAGGCATGTAAATTAGCCTTGAAATTAGTAATATGCTTCTCATGAGGACTAGTGAGCAGCATGTCATCAACATACACCACAATGATTAGAAGAACATCATTAGCATGATTAACATATAAGGTGCTTTCAATTGGACTATTCTCAAAACCATGTGCAATCAGATAGGCATGTATCTTTTCATACCAAACACATGGTGCTTGCTTTAAACCATATAATGCTTTCTTTAACCTGCACACTTGGTTTTCATGCCCTTTCTGCACAAAGCCACGGGGCTGAAAAACATACACTTCTTCATCCAAGTCACCATTCAGAAATTTTGTTTTAATGTCCAACTGATGTGCATTCCAATCATGATGAGCTGCAAGTGCATAGATGCTACGAACAGTAGTCATTCGACAAGTAGGTGCAAAGGTTTCATCAAAATCAATGCCTCTTTCCTGTGCATAACCCTTTGCAACAAGCCTATCCTTATACATGTCCACTATTCCATCATGTTTACACTTCAGCTTGTATACCCACTTAGTGTCAATGGCCTTCTTGCCAGGAGGCAAGTCACATAAACACCAGGTACCATTTTTCATAATAGCATCATATTCAGATTGCATTGGAGCCATCCAATGTTCAGAATTTTGTGCTTCATCAAATGAAACAGGTTTAGTCTCATCATAGAGACTAGATGTAGCCATAGCATAGCCATCTCATGCAAAAGAGGTACTATGAGAGCCTGAATGAGTATGGTATGATAGAGGTGCATCTAATTTGTTGTCACGCAAAGCCTGCACCAGCCATTTTGGAATAGTTTTTGCCTCCTCAATATCAGATCTCTCATCAATAAGTGCATCATATAGATTTTCATCCAAAATGGAATGATCTGCATCATCACATGAAACCTATAAAGGCTAAGAATTTTCCTCATTAGGACTAGTACTAGACTATCCACCTATAAAAAGAGGAACCAAAGTATCATACATGTCTTTGGAGCTAACAGATGCCTCCTTTCTACATGAAAGTAAAGGTTGAATAGCATCTTCCACAAAAACAACATCATGGCTAACCAAAATGCATTTAGTATATGGATGATACAGACGCTTTTAGAACTATACCCAACAAAAATAGATTTTACTACTTTATCATCCAATTTCTTGCGATGTTGTTCAGGCACTAATGCATATGCCAGACAACCAAAAACATGCAGATGAGCAATAGATGGCTTGCGACTATGCCAAGCCTCATATGGAGTGATAGACTGTAGTGCTTTAGTGGGACATCTATTAAGTACATATGCTGCACACATGACAACCTCAAGCCAGAAACTATGTGGTAAAGGTTGACTCTTGACCATACACCTCTCCATCTCCATGAGTGACCTGTTCTTCCATTCAGCAACTCCATTCTGTTGAGGTGTATATGGCACTGTACATTGATGTTTTATCCCACGTTCAGCCAGAAATGCATTAAAGTCAGAAGACATATATCCCCCCCCTCGATTAGTATGGAGGGTGCCCATTTTACATGCTGACATATTTTGAGCCAAAACCAAAAATTTTTTGAAGCACATAAACACTTCGGACTTTGCTTTGAGTGGATATACCCATGCATGCCTGGAAAAATCATCAGTGAAAGTCACAAAGTAAAGATAGTTTCCAAAAGGTGTCTGCATAGGACCACAGACATCACTATGTACAAGCTGTAAATTCTGAGTAGCCCAAACTGAAACATCTTTTGGAAAGGAGGAACACTGCATTTTGCCCAAAGTATAGCCTTCACAAACATGTTTTTTGGGTGCCTCAAGTTTGGGAAAAGAGGACACCATTTTTCTACAGGCATAGCAAACTAGCAAAATTCAGATGACCAAAGCATGCATGCCATAGCTCTGCATATGACATAGCCTGAGAATCATGTACTACACAAGCCGAATCATTCATAGATATTTCATAGTCTATGAGCTTATATAGCCCACGACATAAAATGCCAGAAGCAATAATCATGTCACCATTTGACAGATCATGAACTACACATCCATCATCAACAAATTTCACAACTAAGACAATCTTGGCTAATGTTGAAACTGATAATAGATTTTTCTTGATCCATGGCACAAATAAAGCATGTGACAAGGTGAAAGAACTACCATCAGCAGTAGTCAAAATGATCTTACCAACTCCCATGACACGATAAGAGGAGTTGTTAGCACATGTGTTAGTATTTCATGTAGAGGCAAGCTCAAGTGAAGTGAAGAAACTGTGTTGCGAGGTAATATGTTTGACTGCCCCACTATCAAAATACCAAACATTTGAGTCTACTGAAGACATACAATGCTCATGAGAAGATGGGTCAAAACTACAAAAAGTAGTAGATGATGGAGAGTGTTAATCTCCAAAAGAACAAGCTACTCTTGAAATTAGAGTACCTCTATATCAAGAGTAACTCAAGACATTTCCCAATTCGGAGGATTAATGATCAATTATAAAGATTTTGAATAAACTGTGAAGAAGATGATTCTACAGAAAGTCTGCTACACATATCTCTCTTATTGACTTATCAAATGTGTAAAGTTTTTAATAAAACTTTGCACAAAGTTTCAGCTATAGTTTGCACACCTTTTCCAAGTTAAATTATTTCAAAAGACTCAGTAGAGCTTGAGAAATGAACTTAACAAGTCACCTATGTCTAAAATTTTTCTTTTGAGAAGTCGATTCAGACACCTGCAACTTCTAACACTTGGTCCTCTCAATCTAGAACCCATTTATGCAACTGCTTTTAGCCATAGGTAGCTTACCTTCCAACTTAAAGAATGAGTGCTTGGTTGCTACAAACTTTACACTGTGGAAGGAGAACTAACCAAAACATTAGCATCCAATTTTGCACCTCCTGCAACTTCTCTTATTTCAATTACACATGTAAATGTCCCTACACTCAATTCTCTCAGCGTGATCACATATAGAAGCTGAAAATTTGTAGAGAGTTCAATCAACTATAGACTTAGACTTGTACAAAAGCATTTCACAAAAGATTCAACACAGAAGGAGAATACTCAAAAAGATCGGGCGCAACATTTTCCATTTCTGAGAAAATTTACATCTGAGTGATGAGAGAGATTCTACTCACTTCTAGAGTGTCTAATGACATCTAATTCTAATCCAAACTTGTTTTCACATAATCTCTGATATTTTCCCTGACATTTTCTTTGTATATATATAGGCAAATATTTACAGGCTCATAACTAATCAAAGGCATAAGTGAGCTAACTTCAAAATAATGTACATATGTGTACACATCTTCATCTTCTGAATATGCACTTTCTTCATGCTTCATAACTTGATCTTTTCTTCAGTCCTTGACTTCAATTCTTCATAAAGAACTTCAATTGTTGATTGCTCTACACCAATAGCTCCCCCTCAATCATCAATTGAGGTTTTCTCTATCTTCTTTATGCCTGCCATGTCTTTGAATCTCTGTAGCTTTGGTCCATCCAAGCTTTTGGTTAGCATATCAGCTATCTGATCTTTTGTTGAAGTATGTATGACTTCAATCTCTTTATCCATCACCTTCTCTCTTAGAAAGTGATACTGAATCTCAATATGTTTAGTCCTGGCATGAAAAACAGGATTAGTAGCTAAATACAATGAACTCATGTTATCTCCATGAATAGTGGGTATGCTCTGAGTAATATCAAAACTCTTCATGAGAGTCTTGAGCCACATTACTTCCTTTGCAGCTTCCACTATACCTTTATACTCTGCTTCTGTAGATTACAAAGCAACTATGTGTTGCTTCTTTGAACACCATGAAATTAACTTATCTCCCACAACACAAGTAACCATAAGTTGATCTCCTATCATCAGATTACCTGCCCAATCTGTATCACTATAAATCTTGATGTTTGTATCTGATGTAAAACCATAATACAAACCCTCTTTGAGTGTACCCTTAATGTACCTCAAAACTTTTTGACCTGCAATCCAATGTTCTTTCCTAGGACAATGCATGAATTGAGACAATACTCCAACTGCATATGACAAGTCAGGCCTAGTTAAAGTAGCATAGATCAGACTACCAACCAAACTTTGATATAGCTTCATGTCCTTTAACTCTTCTCCTCCATATCTGCTCAATTTGTGATTCACTTCCATTGGAGTAGGTGCTACCCTGCAATCATTCATTTTAAACTTGATCAACAAGTTTTTCAAATATCTTTCTTGAGTTACATACACTCCATGTTGAGTGTATGAGATCTCCATGCCCAAGAAATATGACAAATCTCCCAAGTCACTGATCTTGAACTCTTTCTCCATTTGCTTCTTTAGGCCTTGAATGCCTATCTCATCTATACCTGTAAGAATTATATCATCAACCTATATGCACATGTAAATAAACCCATCTTCGCTTGCTTTAACAAGCAAGCTACTATCTGCTTTAGATACTTGGAAACCAAGTTCTTTCAAGAACTTCACAAGTCTATAATTCCATGCCCTTGGGGCCTGCTTCAAGCCATACAAAGCTCTCTTGAGCTTGCACACATGATCTGGATACCTTTCATCTCTAAATCCTTGTGGTTGCTCCATGAAAACATCATCTGAAATATAACCATTTAGAAAAGCATTCTTCACATCTAATTGACATAATTTCCAACCTTTACATGCACCAATGGCTATGAGTGTCCTGATAGTTGTCATCTTTTCCACAGGACTATAGGTCTCATCATAATCTACACCATATGTCTGAGCAAAACCTTTCACAACAAGTCTAGCTTTATACCTAGACACACTTCCATCTGCAAACCTCTTTGTCTTGTAGACCCATTTGCATCCAATGATCTTCTGACTATTTGGTTTAGGAACCAAATCCCAAGTCTCATTCTCCATCAATGCATCATACTCTTCCTGCATAGCTTTCTCCCAATTTTCCTTACCTTTTGCCTCTTCATATGTAGAAGGGTCTTCATCTGCCTTTATCATATAAGCATAATCTTTGGTAGCCAAAAAAGAAGTGTCATAGCTATACCTTGTAGGTTGCCATTTGTGTCTTGATGAACTTCTGAGTTCTCCACTGCTTGAGGTTTCTGGTTCATCACACTCTGGATCAAACCTTGGCACTTCTTCAACTTCAACCTGTACTTCATTGTTCTCCTCTTCATCAAATATCTGAACCTTTGATTTACCTTTCTTTTGAGTCACAATTTCTTCATCACCTGCATAAATATTGATTGTTCCTACATACTAGGTACCTTGCTCATCAAATGTAACATCTTTAGACACAATGAATTGCTTTGTGGATGGACTCCACAACCTATATCCCATTTGCTTATCATCATATCCAATGAACACATGTTTTTCAGCTTTAGGCTCCGATTTATGCCTCAATTGTGATGGCACATATGCATATGCCAAACATCCAAATGCAATGATCTAAAGTAGGTCTCTTACCCACCATGCCTCATTGTGTCATACCCTGCAAAGCTTTACATGGTAATCTATTAACCTAATAAGTAGTTGTGTTTACAGCCTCAGCCCACAAGTAATTTGGGTAATTTTTCTCCTTCATCATGGATCTTGCAAACTCAACAAGAGTTCTATTCCTCCTTTCTGCTACACCATTTTGTTGAGGAGAGTAACTACAAGTAATTTCCCTTTTTATACCTGCATTCCACAAGTAATCACTGAACTCATTAGAGAAATACTCTCCCCCTCCATCTGACCTTAGTCTCTTCAACTTATGACCTGTAATTCTCTCTGCATACACACGATAATGTTTGAATGTATTGAATACTTCTGACTTATCTTTGATCACATAGATAGTAATCCATCTGGTAGCATCATCAACATAAATCACATAATACCTTGAACCATTGATACTGAAATCCTTTGATGGTCCCCACACATCTGTGTGTACCAATTCAAGCTTCTCTAAATACATAAAACTATGCTTGGAATAAGATTTCTTATGAGCCTTACCTAATCGACATGCTTCACATATGTATGTCATATGTTGACCTGCAACATTAGGCAACCCAAGCATTGAACCATTGTTAACCATATCTTTGATACCTCTTTCATTAAAATGTCCAAGCATGTTGGGTTGTAGGGTATGCATAGACCCACTATTGTGCATAGGAACCCTCCCTAGACCATAATAATATCTCTTTTTGTACCTACTTAGGAATTCACATAAGAACCCTCTCTTAGACACTTTTTAATATTTTTCCAAAAGTAAGGCTTTGGAGCATTGAAAATGCTCACATCTTTTGAAGAAGGGTAAAAGACTCCCCACGTGCACGTATTCTCTTCCCTTGAGATTTGGTTGTTAGACAATATATTCCAAGATCCTTTTGAGATATGTTAGTTACGCATGTGCTCCATTTTGACTAGTCAAAAGGAGCACATGGGGAATTGGGCTGAGCCTATAAATAAGAGGCTCATTTCTTGTAAAAGGGGTCCCTTGGCCATGGCCTTGGCCTCCATGCTAATGGAAAGAAGGTTCATTTGGCTTCCACATTTCTCCTTGTGTGCTAGGCATTGATCCATGTGTGTGGGTTTGGCACTTGGGGTTGTCTTGTGTGTGAGCATTGCCCTCCCTTGCTCCTTTTGACGTTGGCCATGGTGCCATTGTTTGTGGACATGAGTGTTTGTGCATTGCTTACACTTCTTGCAACTCCTCTTGGAAGAGCCTCTCACTTCCATGTGAGGCGGTTAGGGTCTGTTGCTCCCCATTTCTCAACAATTTGGCACTGTTGTCGGGGACTTCGGCCTTTAGCCATTGGGTTTTTTCAAGCTTGTCGTGCCTACACTTTGTGGATGCACCTCACACTTGGATTGAGTTGTGACTACATGTGGCCTTCGGTTGGTCAAGGGTACCCCTTATTTCTCAATTTTTTGAGTAGTTTAGATCTTTATTTTTGTTTGTGGCACTAGAACAACCCCTAACTCCCTTCTCTCTTTCTTTTCTTCACACATACACACTCCCACACACTCATAATGGCATATCTTTCCATCTCTGTCATTTCTTGAAGTGAGTGTTTGTCTTGAGATGGGGGGAGGGGTAGGTTCTCTTTTTTGTTGGCCCTCCTTCCTCTCATCTTATTCCAAGAAAAATCCTCAAAATAATAGCAATTTGTGTTTTGCATGCGAAAGGCTCTCTCCAAACAATCGAATGATACTTCCAAATCCTAATGAGGCCTTGTGAGGTTCGACTTCCTAGGATGATGACACACGTATTAAGTTTTGAAAATGCTTGACAGGGAGGTACTCATCTTTAAGGTGCATGATCTGGTGGTTACAACCTACCCCATGTCTCTCTCGTAAAATCAATAGCGTGGTGTGGTTGGTGGGGAAGTTTATGTTCTCCCTCCCATTCAGGTCTTTCCTTCTCCCTTTTTGGCGGGCGAGCAGGGTACGCTCCCCTTATCATGCTCCAACCTACACATGGCTATGGTGGGTGGAGGCTGGTTCCCTAGCAATCTTTTGGTTTACCATTCTACCTGATATCGTCTAGTTCGAACATATCTCAGCCTTGAGTGGGGCTTGTGTACTGTTGTGTCTTTGCTACACAAGCAAATCTCAGCTAAACCATCTGCAACTCCAGGGTTGATCTCCATGTGAGCTTCCCTTCGTGTATCGGCTTAAGGTGAAGCTTTTGCTCCCTCTTCAGTTCAGTTTTTGGGCATGAGCATGCACGCACTTCCACGTCAATGTCCACTACACGTAAGGACTAGGCATTTCGGATTTCGGGCTCCATTGTGTTTGATAGAGGGTCTACATCGACTACTCAAACCCTCTTGGGACTCCTGCAAGACGAATCTATTGACTTGAAGAACTCCAAATTTGGGCTGCCCTTTTCATCATCTGTATCAAACTTGGGCATGGATGTGCTCACATATGCCCTGGCCGCCCTTCTCTACGCAGTCGAATGATATGCTTCCCATCTCCAAATACTGATCGGATTGAGCTCCACGGTGGCTGCTCTCTGTGTGCACATTCCTGCTCGCAATATTCTGCCAAAGAAGTTTGTGGTCCGGATGGGCTGTCGAACATGATTCCGTGCTTTCTTGAGTTTCACCACCACGGATTGCAGTCTTGCTGCTTCCTCCTTTCCCCATTGCTTTGCAGGACATCAAGCTTTGTGCATACCTCCTCACCTGCCCATGGCGAGTCAGAGATGGTTTGGTCCTCTTGCCTCAGCTTTGGTGTCTTTATTTCATGGTGGTTGTGTCATGGTACCTCTATTACCAACGATAATCTCCTGTCAAGTCCTCAAAAGCATGGACATTGAAGACATTAGCTTCCTCATGCTTGAAGCTGGGCTCAGTGCTTTACTGTTATCGTACTACCACCCCTTTGAACTTACGAGACATAAGAGAAGAAACCAGTTTGTGCATGATAGATTGATCTTAAGATTACTGCATTGTAGGCTTGTGTTCAAAGGATAGTGATATGAAGAAACCAGTACCTAATCTTGATCTATGGAGAAAAGCCGTAATGGTGCATTATTGTTTACTTATTTCATGAGCACATCACTTATGTTAATTAGCAAACTTGTTAAGGATGACCACATCAGTTAATCATAAAACCACATGTTTCACATTGAAATGTCGCACCCACACTTAGAAATAACAGATTTTGAGAGCTAGACACTATTAATCCGTGCTAGGCCTTTGTTTTTTTTTTAATCACAGAGATGAGAAGATTTTCAAGAGCTCTTCTCATTAGAAGAGCAAGTCCTAAGTGACAGATGTTCCCTGAAGTGGAAACTAAACATGGAATTACATTTTGTGGCTGCTTCTTTTCAAATTCATTCTACTTGTTGTGTATGTTTAAATTTCAGGTATTGGAGCTTTGAGAGAAGGCACATTGGGGGGAGGCTGGGCTGACTGCCCCTCAAGGGGATGGTGTCGCTCAGCAATATAGGCTTGAAAGACTTGAAGACTTACAAATTTGGATGGAGGCTGAGCTGACTGCCCCCCAAGGGGATTGTGTCGCTCAACATTGTTGGAATGAAGATTTCAAGGCAGATGGCTTGCTGTTTCAAAAGATTTGCAGCCTTGCAAAATTTAGACTAGAACTGCTGCATATTTGAAGAGTTGAAGACTCCAAACTTGGACCAGTTCGGCATTGTATGCTTCTCCTCTCTTAGCTTTGTCGAGGACGACAAAGTCTAGGGAGGGAAGAGTGTTGGGTTGTAGGGTATGCATACACCCACTACTGTGCATAGGAACCCTCCCTAGACCATAATAATATCTCTTTTTGTATCTACTTAGGAATTCACATAAGAACCCTCTCTTAGACACTTTTTAATATTTTTCCAAAAGTAAGGCTTTGGAGCCTTGTAAATGCTCACATCTTCTTGTGCCAAAGATCTAACTCAGAGATCTTATGTCCTCCATAAGTGAACAAGGCATGACCAACATTGCCTTGGATCTTCAATGTAAACAATCTTCCTTCTTTCTTCCATGAAACTATTTGTTTATACCCATTGCTAGGGTCTTCCACAAACACTGCTTCATTAGTGAACCTAACTTCATAACCTTTTTCAACAATTTGGCCTACACTTATCAGATTCTTAGGAATTGTAGGAACATACAAAACCTTACTTAAGAGAGTACTTCCATCCTTAGCCTTCACTGATCCAATTGACTTCACATTATGCTTTGTATTGTCACCTGTTTGAACAACATGATTAGTTATCTTATTCTCCAAATCAGTCATCAAAGCTATGTTGCCACTCAAGTGATTGCTACACCCTGAGTCAATGTAGAAGACTCTTTGGTCTTCACTTTGCCTTTCACAAGTTGCATTCATTATCAATGTTGAATCCTCCTTCTGATTGAAGCATAATTGTAGTAGGTATTGTTGTATTGTTGACTTTGGAATCCTCTACCTGCATTTCTTCCAAAGTAACCTCTACTACCTCTACCTCTGAAATTACCTCTTTGATTTTTGCCACCTCTTCCTCTTGAATTAAAATTCTGATTATATCCACCATTATTCTGAGTATTATGCCAACAATCATTAGCTAAGTGATTTGTCTTACCACAAATCCAGCAAGCTTTAACTCCATCTTTATTACTCCTGCCTCTTCCTCTACCTTTGCCACCTCCTCTTCCTCTTAGGAAGTTAGCTTGGCTAGTTGTACCTTCATCTTCATTTGATTGTTGCTTCCCTTTGCTATTCTTCTTCTTATCCTTTGAATACATTGCATGACCTGTACTCTTATCACTTTCACCTTTGACATCCTGCTCAAAGGTTAGCATATGTCCTAGCAACTGATTTACATTAGGAGTGAAATGATCAAGTGATAATTCAGTAGACAAAATGAATGGCTTCCATTTGTCATCACCTCTCAAACCTGTAAGGATTTGCCTTACCAATTTATCCTCCTCAATGTCTTCATCAACTGCTCCTAATGCATCTGCAATGTCCTTCATTCTTGTTACATAATCTGAGATGGATTGAGAGGCCTTCTTCTTTAATGTGGTAAATTCTGCCCACAAGGATGCCTTCCTAGACTTTGTGGTGTTTTGGAAATGCTCCTCCAAAGCATTCCATATATCACTTGCACTTTCAAGACCTCTAATGTAAGGTAGCAAGTAGTCATTAACTGCCATGTAAATAATGCTCCTGCCTTGAGCATCTTTCTTCATCCAAGTCTTCAAATCTGATAATTCCTCCCTAGTTGGAACACTAGGATCTCTGAACTGAGGCTTTTCTTCTTCACCTGTAATATAACCTATCAAGTCTTTGCTCATAAGATGAGCTTCCATCCTCATTGACCATGCTGGATAGTTCTCTCTATCCAACTTCTCTATCTCAAGAGAATCTCCCATCCTTTCTTCACCTGTGTATTGAATTCTTCAAACTTTATGAGTAATAGATGTACCTTTACTTTGAATGATACTACTTTTGTCTTCTTTGATGTCGTATGGCCTCTTTCTCAAGCTTTGCTCTTAAGCTTTCACCTTTTGAACCTTCTAGTATTGATTTCTTTATAGCTGCAGCACTCGGAGTCCACCTTTCTTCAATTTTGATACTTCCTGCTCTGATACCACTGATGGAGAGTGTTAATCTCCAAAAGAACAAGCTACTCTTGAAATTAGAGCACCTCTATATCAAGAGTAACTCAAGACCTTTCCCAATTTGGAGGATTAATGATCAATTACAAGGATTTTGAATAAACTATGAAGAAGATGATTCTATAGAAAGTCTGCTGCACATATCTCTCTTATTGACTTATCAAATGTGTAAAGTTTTTAATAAAACTTTGCACAAGGTGTCTTCTATAGTTTTTGCACCTTTTCCAAGTTAAATCATTTCAAAAGACTCAATAGATCTTGAGAAATGAACTTAACAAGTCACCTATGTCTAAAACTGTTCTTCTTAGAAGTCGATTCAGACACCTGCAACTTCTAACACTTGGTCCTCTCAATCTAGAACTCTTTTATGCAAATGCTTTTAGCCATAGGTAGCTTACCTTCCAACTTAAAGAATGAGTGCTTGCTTGCTCAAAACTTTACATTGTGGAAAGAGAACTAACCAAAACATTAGCATCGAATTTTGCGCCTCCTACAACTTCTCTTGTTTCAATTACACATGTAAATGTTCCTACACTCAATTCTCTCAGCCTGATCAGAATTAGAAGCTGAGAATTTGTATAGAGGTCAATCAACTATAGACTTAGACTTGTACAAAAGCATTTCATAAAAGATTCAACACAGAAGGAGAATACTAAAAAAGATCGGGCGCAACATTTTCCATTTCTGAGAAAATTTACATCTGAGTGATGAGAGAGATTCTACTCACTTCTAGAGTGTCTAATGACATCTAATTCTCATCCAAACTTGTTCTCACATAATCTCTCATATTTTCCATGACATTTTCTTTGTATATATATAGGCAAATATTTACAAGCTCATAATTAATCAAAGGCATAAGTGAGCTAACTTCAAAATAATGTACATATGTGTACACATCTTCATCTTCTGAATATGCACTTCCTTCATGCTTCATAACTTGATCTTTTCTTCAGTCCTTGACTTCAATTCTTCATAAAGAACTTCAATTGTTGATTGCCCTACACCAACAGTAAACGCCCATTCTTCATTTGCACAAGATTAGTAGACTCTGTTTTCGGTGTAGAGGCCTCTGCAACAACCATTCTGGCCTCTTACTTCTTTGCCTCTTTAGCAGCAAGTTTTGGACAGGTCTTAATGACATGAACATTTTCTTTACAGTATTTGCAAAACAATTTCTGCTTTTCTGATTTCTTTTCATCTTTGTCTTCCTTCTTCGAATGTGCAACATTTGCAGATTTCTGCTTACTAGTAGATGAGCTCCATTTACCTTTGCCCTTCTAACTAGCCAGGAAAGCTTGATCTACAACACACATAATGGACCTCTTCTACCTAGACTGATCTTCCTGCAATAGAACAGAAACTAACTCTTTAGATGATAGGGCATTTGGATTGCCTTTCATCATCAAACGAAGAGTAGAAGCAAAACTCTGATATGATCAGCACGTTTGATAGACAAAGCTATCAATGCATGTTTCTGGGCATCTTTGCCATCCCAATGAATTTGCTCTAGAATAGGTGCAATAGAAAGAGCAGCAGGAATAGGAATCTACAGAATATCACCATCTTCGACACCATCTGCATTAGCTTTAGTACTTGTATTTGTAGTACCTGTATTCGTAGATGTATTAGGACGTTTTTCAGCACCCTACACAATATTCCACAATCCTTTTGCAACCAATACATGTCGCATCATATAAGCCCACAATGGATAATTGGTACCATCCAACTGATCCTCAACAGCCAACATACGGAATACATCATTTCTTTCAGCCATGGCCACTTACTAAAATATCTTGATGTAGAAAAATGATTGTATCTGAAAAAGTTGAATAGAACTACCCAAATGAGTACTGCTAGACATGTAGTAGACTTTGAGATGCTTATACTGGCAAACCAAAATTCGTATATATCTCTCGCACAAAAAGACAAAATTGCATGCAAAAGCGCTGTGATAGTGCATTTAGAGGCCGAAACGAGCTCAGCTTGCGATTTCGACACAACAAAGCGAAGATATTTTGATATCCTAATCACCCTCAATATGCACATTTTGTGCGATTCTGAGACTATGACCGGAGGAGTGTCAATGATGCCCTAGATGAAGCAGCGACCTGCTCTGATACCAATTGTTGGAGTTAGATGTCTGTGGAAGCACGCAAACAGCACAAGGAAGAAGAAGAAGCTTGGAGCACAACACATAATGCTGAATGTATTACCGCTAGAATGTACAAAGATAAGTAACCCATCAGGGCTATAGGTGTATATACAAGCTGGGGAAAAAAAACCTCCTAAAGAGGGAAAAAAGTGCCCCAGCGGTCCTAGTGTGTTCACACACATCACTACCTAAATATATCAACATGGCCATGTATGGAAATATGTTAGTGAATGTTTAAAGTGCCTGTAGGTGAAATTTAAGGTTAAAAGAATGCTTGGAATGCTGCAATATTTGGATGTTCCAAATCAGAAGTGGGAGTTTATCTCTATGGACTTCATCACTAAAATGCATATGGCCAGAAGTAAACATGATACCATATTTGTGGTAGTTGATTGATTTACCAAGATGGCACATTTCTTTCCTATGAAAAAGAATGATACTACCTTGAATGTTGCAAAATTTTTTGTAAAATATAATTTTTGAATGCATGGAATGCCTAGAAACATGATTTTTGATAGAGACTTAAGTTCACATCAAACTTTTGGAAACAAATATTTTAATCAATTGGTACTCAACTTGGCATGAGTACAACTTTCCATCGATAGACTTATGGGGAAACTGAGAGGGTTAATCAGGTACTTGAAGATATTTTGCATATGTATTGTTGATATATTTAGGTAGTGATGTGTCTGAATACACTAGGACCACCGAGGCACTTTTTTCCCTCTTTAGGAGGTTTTTTTCCCTAGCTTGTATATACATGTGTAGCCCTAATGAGTCACATATCTTTGTACATTCTAGTGGTAATACATTCAATATTGTGTGTTGTGCTCCAAGTTTCTTCTTCTTCTTCCTTGTGTTGTTCACGTGCTTCTGTAAACCTTGAACTCCAACAATTGGTATTAGAGCAAGTTGCTGCTTCATCTAGGGCATCTTTGACACCCCTTCGGTCACAGTCTCAGAATTGCCTGAATTTTGGTGAGCAACTCTAGGTGATTAGGAGATCAAAACTTCTTCTGTTTGTGGTGCCAAAATCATGATCTAAGCTCATTTTAGCCTCTGAATGCACTATCATAGTGCTTATGCAGATAATTTTGTCTTTTTGTGCCAAAGATATATATAGGTTTCAGCTCACCAGTATAAGCATCTCGAAGTCTGCTAAAGGTTTAGCAGAACTTGATAGGGTAGTTTTGTTCAACTTTTTGAGATACAATCATTTTTCTACATCAAGGTATTTTATTCAGCGGCCATGGCTAAAAGCACTAATGTATTCCATAGATTGGTTGTTGAGGATAAGTTGGATGGTACCAATTATCCATTATGGGTTTATATGATGTGTCATGTATTGGTTGTAGAAAGACTGTGGAAGGTGTTGAAAAACATCCTATTACACCTTCAAACACAGTTCCTGAAGGTGATGCACATGGCATTGAAGATGAAAATATTCTTCATGTTCTTGTTCATGTTGTGGTTCCTGTTGCACCTACTACAGAGCAAATTTGTTGCGATGGCAAAGATTCTCAAGCACATTCATTGATAGCCTTGTCTATCAAACGTGCCATTATTCCTCACATTCGCTCATGCAAAATAGTTAAGCAGTGTTCCTCATTCCCAAAAGATGGTTCAATTCGAGCTACTCAGAAATTGTAGCTGGCCCACAGTGATGTGTGTGGTCCTATGCACACACCCTCTTTTTGAAACTATCTTTTCTTTGTAAGTTTCATTGATGATTTTTCCATGCACACATGGGTATATCCACTCAAAGCAAAGTCCGAAGTGTTTATGTGCTTCAAACAGTTTTTGTTTTTGGTTGAAAATATGTCAGCATGTAAAATGGGCACCCTCTATTCTGATCAAGGGGGGGAATATATGTCATCTGACTTTAATGCATTTCTAGTTGAACATGGGATAAAACATTGGTGTACAGTGCCATATACACCTCAACAAAATGGAGTTGCTGAACATAAGAACAGGTCACTCATGGAGATGGCGAGGTGTATGATCAAGAGTCAGGCTTTACCACATAGTTTTTGGCTTGAGGTTGTCATGTGTGCAGCATATGTACTTAACAAGTGTCCCACTAAAGCATTGTAGTCTATCACTCCATATGAGGCTTGGCATGGTCGCAAGCCATCTGTTGCTCACCTACATGTTTTTGGTTTTCTGGCATATGCATTAGTGCATAAACAACAACATAGGAAATTGGATGATAATGCAGTGAAATGTATTTTTTTGGGTATACTTTTGAAAGCAAAGGCTATCATCTATATCATCCACAGACTAAACGCATTCTAGTTAGCCATGATGTGTTTTTGTGGAACATGCTATTCAGCCATTACTTTCATGTACTAAGGAGACATCTCTTAGCTCCAAAGACATGTATGATACTTTGCTACCTATTTTTACAGGTAGACAGTCTAGTGCTGGTCCTAATGAGGCAATTTCTCAACCTTTATAGGTTTCATGTGATGATGCAGATCATTCCATTTCTGATGTAGATTTACATGATGCACTTGTTGATGAGAGAGTTGATATTGAGGAGGCAAAAACTATGCCAAAATGGCTAGTGCACACTTTGCATGATAGCAAATTAGATGCACCTCGATCATATTGCACTTGTTCAAGCTCTCATATTGCCCCTTTTGCATCAGATTGCTATGCTATGGTTGAAAATTTGGATGGTTGTTATGCAATCAGAATATGATGCTATCATGAAAAATGGTACCTGTTCTTTATGTGACTTGCCTCCTGGCAAGAAGGCCATTGGCACTAAGTGGGTATACAAGCTGAAGAGTAATCGTGATGGAACAATTGATAGGTATAAGGCAGAGGGGTATGCTTAGGAAAGAGGCATTGATTTTGATGAGACCTTTGCTCCTACTTGTCAAAGGACTAGTGTTCCTAGCATCTATGCACTTGCAGCTCATCATTCTTGGAATGTACACTAGTTGGACATCAAAACTGCATTTCTAAATGTTGGGAATGATGGATGAACACTTCAAGAGAATGAGTAGGTACTGCCAAATCCTACTTTGTACCAGCCCTTTGATGCTTCAGAGTTGATAAGTAGACCTTCTTAGCTTTCCAATGACACCATAAATTGGCCTATGTACTTTGAAAATGATGTATGAAAAGTTTGAATCAAAACAGACAACTTTGAACTTCAAGTCTTCAAGAAAACCTTCTATTTTTTACTAGACACCTGCTGTATCTTTTGCTCAGTATACAAGCACTGTAGGAATTGGAAAAATTCCTTTTAGGATTATCTAATTAGTTTAACAAGCTAACTATTCCAAGTGGAATCACTTAAAAAGATCAACTATGCTTAGAGAAATCAATTTAGAAAGTAAACCTTTACTCTCGATATTTTAGGACTATTGCAGACTTTGGCCAATTATCACTTCGATTTCTCTGAAATGGCTAAATAGAAATCCTTCAAATTTTGATAACATGTAGACAACTTTGAGCTGGTTCCAACAAGCTATAGATCTTTGAATTTGGTGGAAAAATGAGTGAGATACAATCTCCACAAGTTGGTAGACTTTCAGGGACTATGACAGAGAACTCAGAAATGAACAATGTAGATATATGTATTAATGAACACTATTGTACAATGCCATAGGCATGAAGGTCAATGCCTAATGGTGTAGATAGGTGTGGGCTATAGTGTAGGCCTCACACACACTCAGAAATGAGAATGAGGAGCTCGGAGGTAACTTGCATACCCGCGACTTTTTGATGATCACTCTTATAGTAGTTGAGTTCAAAGTTTGAATTTGAATTTAAACTTTTGGCTCTCTATAATCATGCTCCTACATCCTAGGAGATATTATCTTAATTGATTGATGCTTTAAAACTAATAAAGTCCATGACTCCCTTGGGTAGGTGGTTACAAAGATTCCAAATCGAATATGATTACAAAAGAGTAAATGGTGATTAACCATTAGCATTGGTTCCTATGCATCTTCTTATGTGTATGAACTACAAGCCAAATGTGTAGGCTTGTGAATTGCACCAACAGCTCCCCCTCAAGCCAAACATTTTGGCTGGGTCTTCATCTTCAGTCTTCATGTATATCCTACAATCCAATCATTGATTTGAACCTGCAAAGTTTGGTTCCATCCATTGCTTTAGTTAACAAATCTGCACACTGCATGTTGGTTGATACATATGTTAATTGAATGTCCTTGCTTAATAGATTCTCTCTCACATAATGGTAATGGACCTCTATATGCTTGGTCCTAGCATGATAAATAGGATTAGCTGCAAGGTGAAGTGAGCTTGTATTGTCTCCAAAGATCAATGGAGACCTGGCATATAAACCCAATTCTGTATACAATAACTTGATCCATATGGCTTCTTGAGTGGCATTTGCCAATCCTCTATACTCTGCCTCTGTAGAAGATAAAGCAATAGTAGGTTGCTTCTTTGAAGACCATGATATTGGTTTATCACCTGCAAATGAAATGTATCCTGAAGTGGTTCTCCTATCATCCTTACATCCTGCCCAATGTGCATCTGAATAAATCTTGATATCCAGATCTGAAGTGTAACGGAAATACAAACCATGATGTTGAGTGCCTTTGAGATACTTTAGAATTCTTTTGGCAGCTTCTAAGTGTGGTACTCTTGGCGTGTGCATAAACTAACTTAGCACACTAACTCCATATGCAATATCTATCCTTGCTAAGGTAGCATAGTTCAAGCTTCCCACTATGCTTTGGTAACCTGTAATATCATCAAGTTCATCACCTTCATGGGCACTTAGTTTTAGGTTTACCTCCATTGGAGTACTTGCAACTTTGGCATCTTGCAAATGAAACTTCTTCAACATATCCTGTATGTATTTTTTGTGAGTAATATAGATTCCAGAGTTAGTATAGACTAACTCAAGTCCAAGAAAATACTTTAGTAATACAAGATCACTGATCTTGAACTCCTTCATCATCTGGTTCTTGATTTGTCTGATTCCATTGACATCATTACCTATAAGTATGATATCATCAACATATACACATAGGTATATTACCTCTAAATTACTTCTTTTGATGAATAGAGAAGTGTATGCCTTGCTCATGACAAAACCTTGGTCTTTAAGGTATGTGGTCAACCTGTGGTTCCATGCCCTAGGTGCTTGCTTTAATCCATAAAGAGCTTTATTCAGTTTGCACACATATGTTACCTTGTTTCGATCCTCATAGCCAGGAGGTTGTGACATATATACCTTCTCTGAAATCCATCCATTCAAAAAAACATTTTTTACATTCAATTGATACATGTTCCAATTTTTTGATGCAGCCACACTCACCAACACCCTGATGGTTGGCATCTTGGCTACACGTGAGAATGTTTCTTCATAGTCAATGCCTTGGGTTTGTGCAAAACCCTTGGCCACCAATCTGGCTTTATACCTGTTTATTGATCCATCAGAATTTCTTTTGAGTTTATAGATCCATCTGGATCCAATTACCTTCATGGACTCTTTCTTTGGTACTAGTTCCCATGTGTCACTTTCTTTGAGTGCTTCAATCTCCTCATCCATAGCTTCTTTCCATTCTTTCTGAGTTTTTGCTTCTTCATAAGATCCTGGTTCTTCAATTGACAAGTCTTTGGCAAGATAAACAGAATGTTTAGTAACAAGAGAGGTATCATACCCATATCTAATAGGTTTTTTGCTCTCCCTTTGTGATCTTCTGATTGGTTGATTTGAAGATTCAACTATGTCTTCAAGTTTTTTCATTTTGAATTTGCCTTTGGACTTCCATGCCTTGAATTCTTCAAGGTTGATAATGTCTCCATCATCTGAATTGGTGTCTTCACTCTGAGTAGGTTCCTCCTTAGCAAGACTTGGAAACTCCTCCTCCAAGTCATAGGGTAGTTTAAACTTCCTGCATTCATTCTCATACCAAGAATCATTTTCATCAAAAACAACATCTCTACTAACCATGAATCCTTTATTTGAAGGGTTGTAGAACCTGTACCCCTTCTGATTTAGATCATATCCAATAAAGATACATTTCTCAGCCTTAGGGTCTAGCTTACCTCTTATCTGAGAAGGAATGTGTACATATGCTACACATCCAAATATCCTGCAATGATCAAGTGAGGGTCTCGTCCCATGCCATGCTTCATAAGGAGTCATCCCATCAAGTGATTTGGATGGCAACCTATTTATAAGGTAAGTGGCAGTAGATACACTCTCCGTCGATAGGTAGTTAGGTAATTTCTTTTCATTTAACATTGACCTAGTTGTTTCAACAATGAACCTATTTCTTCTCTCAGCTACCCCATTCTGTTCAGGAGTATACCTTGTGGTGATTTCTCTCTTGATTCCTCTATCTTGCAAGAAATCTTCAAACTCATTGTAGAAGTACTCACCTCCTCCATCTGACCTTAGCCTCTTTAGATTATTCCATGTCTGATTCTCAACGAGTGCAAGATACTTTTTAAAATAGTTGAACACTTCATCTTTGTGCTTCATAAATTACAATACAGTCCACCTGCTATAATCATCAATAAAAGATACATAGTACCTTGATCCTGAGATTGAGGGGTCTTTGCTTGGTCCCCATACATCTGTATAGACAAGTTCTAGGTAGTCTTCATGCATGTAGCCTTTCCTTGAGAAGGGTAACCTGTGTGACTTCCCAAACTCACAAGCACCACATTTATATATCATGTGTTGTTTGGAAACATTGGGTATTCCAATTACACATTGATCCCTGCATATTTGCTTCAAGGTTCTTTCTCCTACATGCCCTAATATTTATGCCAAATCTCAAGCTCTGAAAGTGTTTGATCTTTATAATTGTAGACTGAAACATTCTTTGTGCCCTCTAGCTCAAAAGTGAAAAGTCTACCTGTCTTTTCTCCTTTAGCAATCCTCTTGAACCCATGCTTGGGATCCTCCACAAATTCTCCAAATTGGTTGAATCTAACCTGCAAACCTTTTTCCACAATCTGTCCAACACTCATCAAGTTTTTTTTAATGCTTGGTACATATAGTACCCTACTCAACAAGTTCTGATTTCCATCACAAGTCTTAACATTTCCAACTTTAACTACTGAGTGCTTGGTGTCATCACCTGTTTGTACTTGATGCTTACATCTTGGTTCTTCAAGGTCAGAGAGTAGAGCTACATTGCCAGCCACATGATTTGAGCATCGTGAGTCAATGTAGAAGAGATGGTCATCATTTGTACCTGGTTTTGAAGTCATGTTCATGATCAGAAGAGAATCATCTTGCTCTTCTGTATAGTTCTTGAAGTCCTTTCTGGATTTGAATCCTCCTTGGTAGTTCCCATTGTAGTTGTTGTTGTAGTTGTTGTTGTACCCTTGATGATGGTTGAATCTGCCTCTTGACTGTGAGTATCCACCTCTTTGATATCCTCTTCCTCTCTGATTCTTGTAGTTCCTGAAACACTCATCTGTAGTATGATTTGATAAACCACAAATGTTGCATGGTGAGGAGTTATAGGATCTCCTCCTACCTTGCTTACCTCCTCTGCCCCTTCCTCTTGATGTTCTACCTCTCCCTGCATAGTTGGCTTGGGAGGTAGTGCCTTCATCTTCTATCTTCTTGTTCTTCTCTTTATCTTTAGACTTACTTTTATCAATGCATAGGGCAGAAGAGCTATTACCTTTGGATGTGTCTCCATTCTTGTTGAGCTTGGCTTCATGAGTGAACAATTGTCGCATGAAAGTTGTAAGATCCGGAATCTGCATGTCCATGTATAGGTCCATGGCAGTGGTGAAGCTTTCCCACTTGTCATCAGCTTTAATCCCATTGATCACTTGCCTTACTATTTGCTCTTCTTCAATCTCTTCTCCTATGCTTGCTAACTAATCTGCTACATCTTTAATCTTAGTGACAAACTCTGAAATAGCCTGCTTAGGTTGCTTCCTTAGTGTGGTGAATTCAATCCACAATTGGTTTTTTCTGGCCCTTGTGTTGGAAGAAAAGTAGGATGACAAGGTTTCCCAAGTCTCTTGGGATGTCTTACAGTTTCTAATATGTGGCAAAAGAAAATCAGAGATGGAGTTGAGTAAGTAAGACCTTTCTAATGCATCCTTGGCACACCATGTGTTGAGCTTTTCATGTTCTTCCTTTGTTGGTAGTCCTCTGGTTTTGAATGAGGACAATTCCTCATCTCCTGAGATGTATCCATAAAGACTCCTTCCTTGTAGATATGTATTCATCCTTAGAGACCATGCCTTATGATTGTTCCTATCCAATTTATCAATAAATGAAGGAAAACCATCTCCCATTTTACCTTAGCTTGCTCTAATACCACTGTTGGGAATGATGGATGGACACTTCAAGAGAATGAGTAGGTACTACCAAATCCTGCTTTGTACCAGCCCTTTGATGCTTCAGAGTTGATAATTAGACCTTCTTAGCTTTCCAATGACACCATAAATTGGCCTATGTACTTTGGAAATGATGTATGAAAAGGTTGAATCAAAACAGACAACTTTGAACTTCAAGTCTTCAAGAAAACCTTCTATTTATTACTAGACAGCTACTGTAACTTTTGCTCAGTATGAACAGCACAGTAGCAATTGGAAAAATTCCTTTTAGGAGTATCTAATTAGTTTAACAAGCTAACTATTCCAAGTGGAATCACTTAAAAAGATTAACTATGCTTAGAGAAATCAATTTAGCAAGTAAACCTTTACTCCCGATATTTTAGGACTGTTGCAAACTTCGAGCAGTGATCACTTCGACGGACATTTCTCTGAAATGGCTGAATAGAAATCCTTCAAATTTTGATAGCATGTAGAAAACTTTGAGTTGGTTCCAACAACCTATAGATTTTTGAATGTGGTGGAGAAATGAGTGAGATATGATCTCCAAAAGTTGATAGACTCTCAGGACCTATGACAGAGAACTCAGAAATGAACAATGTAGATATATGTATTAATGAACACTGTTGTACAATGCCATAGGCATGAAGGTCATTGCCTAATGGTGTAGATAGGTGTGGGCTATAGTGTAGGCCTCACACACACTCAGAAATGAGAATGAGGAGCTCGGAGCTGACTTGCATACTCGTGACTTTTTAATGATCACTTTTATAGTAGTTGAGTTCAGAGTTTGAATTTGAATTTAAACTTTTGGCTCTCTATAATCATGCTCCTACATCCTAGGAGATAGTCTCTTAATTGATTGATGCTTTACAACTAATAAAGTTCACAACTCCCTTGCGTAGGTGGTTACAAAGATTCCAAATCAAATATGACTTTTACAAAAGAGTAAATGGTAATTAACCATTAGCATTGGTTCCTATGCATCTTCTTATGTGTATGAACTACAAGCCAAATGTGTAGGCTTGTGAATTGCACCAACACTAAATGGTGACTTAAGTTGTTTTTGGTATATCAGACTCTAACATTCTGACCTGATTCTATCCTCTAATCCATCTAAAATGAATACATTTCCCTGCCAGCAACTTCATCCAACATTGTGTCTAAAAATGGTAGCAAAAATGGGTCTAGCATTGTTGCTCCATTCACTTTACGATAATCTATATAAATTCATAGCTGCTTGTTCTTCTTAGGGACTATTACAATAGGGGATGCCATTGTAGATACTCAATTGTCACGATAAAACCTACCTTCAGTAGTCGATCCAACTCTTCCTTTGGCAAAATTAGGGTTCATATGATAGCATTGTTGAATGACTGGAGAAGCAGCTGGTTTTAATATAATATTATGATGATAAAATTTGGATCCAATCCATGCATATCATAGTGATTCCAAGCAAACACATCCTTAAATTTGGGCAAAAGCATCAGTAATTCCTATCATAATTTTGCCTATAAACTAGCACCTATTTTTACATTTTGAGGTGTACTTTCGGATCCTAAATTTACCTACTCAACTTGATCTTCTTGAATGCGAACACTGGTTTGATAAAAAACATCATCCTTAGAAAGCCATGATGTCTCTCCTTCAAGTTGTAAAGGTTCCAGATCAGACTGTACTATCACTATTAGCGGCTCTTGCCAACTAGGCTTATTGATCACCTATGAACAGCTCGCATACATCTCCCATGGTGAGGAGGGGTAAGTCTTCCACCTTCATTAACGAAGAGAAACCGACATTTGGCTAAGAAAACCTCACGATGACCCTCTTTATCAATGTCAAAGACTTTATGCAAAAATATAACCACTATATCAATGACTAGTACATGGGTGTACGTAAGAGATATCCACAAAAGTGTACATAGTGTGTATTTTTGAGACATCAAGCTCAACATGGGATGATCGAGGATGACACATATCACTTTTTCATTTCTTTGACATGTATAGTGGTCACATGGATATATGTCATGGACACTTTAGTGAGCTTTACTAGATTCATCTATCGAGAGTGATGGCACACTTGTTTCTTGCCAGCTCACTCATTTGTAGACATTGGTTTTTTCCTTATATATTGTTCTTTATATATTGCACTAGTTGTATTGTTGTATCATGTCATTCTTATATATTCCTTTTAAGTAGCAGAAGAAGAAGAAGATCATTCTTCCTTGCCTCAATCTATGTTTGTGATCCTCTTTGAGTGTGAGAGTGTGAGAGTGTGAGAACATGTGAGTGAGCTCTCTTCCTTATCTCCTTCCTTGTGACATTGTATCAGATCTAGTATGTTTGTAGAGAGCTCGTGGAGAATGTCGATAGTGAAGAGTACACAAGAAGGCATGGAGAAAGCACAATTCACAAATGAACTCAGATTGCTATCAAAATTGACATGAAGGTAGAAGACATCAAAATATTTTCGACAGTTATGTCTTTTGGGTCGCTAATTTTTCTTAGATTTCAATTTTGGAGCCATCTCTACCTCTATTTTCAACCCAAAAGGTGGGGCCCATGGAAATAACAAGTCAATTTGAAAAACTATAACTTGCATTCTGTTCGACAAACACTTTTAAATATTTGAGATCCAGAATTTCAAGTGATTCAGTGTATAGTTGATAAAAGAAAACTGTATTATTTTGAGATTGAACTATCACATCACAATGTGACAGTATTCAGGCAAAGGTATTGCTTCTAGTGTTTTTGTAGTGTTGCAAATTGCTGCAGAAATTGCAAGTGTAGATGGAATGAGTCAGCTTATGAGTGATAAGTTGAACAACAACAACTTCCATGCTTGGAGATTCAAAATGAAAAATTTCTTGATGGGAAAAGGCCACTAGAAGTACATCAAAGGAGAGAACAAAAATGCTATGCAGCTACTAGAGAGGAATCAAACTACATACCAGTTAAGAGAATATGAACAATGGAATCAAGGAGCATGAAAGGTAATGTATTGGCTATCTCTTAACATGCAAGATAACATGATTGGGCAAATACAGGATGCGAAGACTCAGAAAGAGGCGTGGTTTAGTTTGGTCACATTGTATGAGACCAATACAAAGGCACAAAAATTGCAACTCAAGAAGGAGCTACATACACTAGAGAAAAAGGACATGTCAATAAGTGACCACACCCTCAAAATCAAAAGCATACGTGAGTCACTTGCATCTATTGGCATGAATGTAGATGATGATAATGATAAGGTGGAAGTGTGCCTTCATGGTTTAGGAGCTGCATATAAGCAGCTTAGAACTTCTATTCAGACCACGGAAAATATTCCAAATTTTGCTGATCTAGTGTCCATGCTGATTATTAAAGAAAATGTTGGTGATGTTGGGATAGATGGATGAACTCTCCAAGAAATGAGTAGGTACTACCAAATCCTGCTTTGTACCAGGCTCTTGTAGCTTCAGAGTTGATTTGTGGGCCCTTTTAGCTTTCCAATGACACTATACAAGTGCCTATGTACTTTGGAAATGATGTAAGAAAAGATTGAATCAAAACAGACTACTTCCAAATAGAAGGATCAAGGAAAACCTTCTATTTTTTATCACACACCTGCTGCTTGTTATGCTCAGTGCTACCAGTACAGTAGGAAATATAATAATTCCTTTTAGAGGTATCAAATTAGCTTAGTAAGCTAATGATTCCAAGTGTAATCACTTGAAATGATGCACTATACACAGAGCAATCAATTTAGCAATAGGATCATTACCCCCGATTTTTTAGGACCTTTGCAGACTTTGACCAATGAGTGCTTCGATGTGGTTTTCTCCAAATTGGCAGAATGGATTTCCTTCAAACTTTGTGAGCATGTAGATAACTTGGAGCTGATTCGAACAAGCTATAGATCATTGAAATTGGTGGAGAATTGGTTGAGATATGAGCAGCACACGTTGACAACTATGAATGACTATAACAGAGAAACCATAGATGAACAATGTAGATGTATTGTATTGATGAACAATGTTGTACAAGTCATAGGCTTGAGAATCATAGCCTAATGATGGAGAGTAGTGTAGACTACAATGTAGACCTCACACTCTTACACAATGGCAATGGAGAGCTCGAGAGTGGAAACTTCTAATCGTGACTTTTTCAAGTCACTTTATATAAGTGTTACATTCAAATTTGAATTTGAATTCAATTTTTGGCTCTCTCTAAAAGTAGTCCTTCAATTTAGGAAATATTCCCTCAATGAAGTAGTTACTTTTCTATCTAACAAATCCATGAGTTTTCTGGTAGGTGATCACAAATATTCTCTCAAGTCAAAAATGACTTTTACAATTGGTAAAGATGAAAAATCATTCTAGCAATGGTTTCCATGGAGCTTCATATGTTCATGAACTTCAAGCCAAATGTGTAGGCTTGTAATTTGCACCAATAGCTCACCCTCAAACCAAACATTTTGGCTTGGTCTTCATCTTCAATCTTCATGAATATCCTGCAATCCAATCATTGATTTGAACCTGCAAAGTTTTGTACCATCTAATGCTTTAGTCAATAAGTCTACACATTGCATGGTACATATGTCAACTGAATCTCCTCACTCAATAGCTTCTCTCTTACATAATGATAGTGGACCTCTATATGCTTGGTCCTAGCATGATAAATGGGATTTGCTGCAAGATGTAATGAGCTAGTATTATCTCCAAGAATCATTTGAGATGTAGTATGCAAACCTAAATCTGTATACAATAATCTGATCCATATGGCCTCTTGAGTAGCATTGGCCAATCCTCTATATTCTGCCTCTGTAGAAGATAAAGCAATAGTAGGTTGCTTCTTTGAAGACCATGATATAGGTTTGTTACCTGCAAAAGATAGGTATCTTAGGTACTCCTTCTATCATCTTTGCAACCTGCCCAATCTCCATCTGAATATATCTTGATGTCCAAGTCTGATGTATAAGGGAAATACAATCCATGATTCTGAGTACCCTTTAAGGTACTTCAAAATCCTTTTCGCAGCCTCCAAGTGAGGTGCCCTAGGTTTGTGCATAAACTGACTTAGAACACTTACTCCATAAGCAATATCAATCCTTGTCAATGTAGCATAGTTCAAGCTTCCCACTATGCTTTGATAACCTACAATGTTAACAAGTACGTCACCTTCATGAGCACTTAATTTTAGGTTTACCTCCATTGGAGTACTTGCAACTTTGGCATCCTGCAAATGAAACTTCTTTAACATGTCCTGTATATACTTTCTCTGAGTTATATAAATTGCAGAGTTAGTATAGACCAACTCAAGTCCTAGAAAGTATTTTAGTGATCCAAGGTCACTAATTTTGAACTCCTTCATCATCTGATTTTTAATCTGCTTGATGCCATTAACATCATTTCCTATGAGTATGATATCATCGACATATACACATAGGTATATTACCTCTGAATTACTTCTCTTGATGAATAGAGAAGTATCTGCTTTACTCATGACAAAACCTTGATCCTAAAGGTATGTAGTGGTTCCCTACCCTAGGTGCCTACTTCAATCCATAAAGAGCTTTGTTCAATTTACATATATATGTTACTTTGTTTGGGTCCTCATAGTCAAGAGGTTGTGACATGTACACCTCCTCTGAAATCCAGCCATTTAAAAATGCATTTTTTACATCCAACTGATACATGTTCCAATTCTTTGATGCAGCCACACTTACCAATACCCTGATGGTTGGCAGTTTGGCCACAGGTGAGAAGGTTTCTTCATAATCAACTCCTTGGGTTTGTGCAAAACCCTTAGCCACAAGTCTAGCTTTGTACCTACTTATTGATCCATCAAAATTCCTTTTGATTTTATAGATCCATCTAGAACCAATTACCTTCATAGACTCCTTCTTTGGTACTAATTCCCAAGTATCACTCTCCTTGAGTGCTTCAATCTCCTCATCCATAGCTTCCTTCCATTCTGCCTTCGTCATTGCTTCTTCATATGATGACGGCTCTTCAAATGACGAGTCTTTTGTAAGATAAATGGAGTGCTCAGTAACTAGGTGTGCCAGAGTGTTGGGTTGTAGGGTATGCACACACCCACAATTGTGCAGGGTTGTTTTAAGCCTCGAGCTCCCCCAGGCTCAAGGATAAACTCGGCTTTCATGGCCTTTGTTTGGCACTACCGCTCGGGTCATGACGCCCCCTCTTGTACTTCTTCTTTTGTGCAAATCTGAGGCATTGGCCCCCTAATGCGGGTGACCATAGTATCACCCAATGCTTCTTTTGTTAGTACATGGGTATACTCTGTTGATATCATTCATGACTAGTTGTTCTTTGCCCAAACTTTTCTGTATGTTGTGTTTCAAATGCCTGATTCATGCTTACTTCATGCAAAATGATCATGATTTCGGGGGTGTGGGTATTGATCATTTATTTCTCTTCATGACGAGCTTTCGACAAGATCTATATTTTTCTCACTCTCAACTTATGACTGCTTGTCCATATCACCTAGGGATATGGGGAATTAGCAAAAATACCAATTTGGTATACTATTGGACATGAGATGTGATTGGGTAATCTTCCATTTGGCACTCATTTCTAATAAGCGAAATCAAAATGATAGGGTAAATGCAATTTCTTCACTTTGTGATGTGTATCTCAATATGCAGGACGACAAAGTGATAGTGATAGGATCTTCATGTAGGTAATTTGAAGTCTTTAGACTCCTCTATGGCAAGGCTCTATGATGATTGTCTCGTTCAATGGACTCTCTTTGTAGTTGCACCAAGAGGATATTGCTGGTCATCACTTACAAGATCCATTGATCTTTTTAAAATATGCCAAGGCTTCTAATCTAGTGAGAATTTGTGACTGCTTAATTCGGTAGAATAAGTTTGAACCATTAACACCGTTGATGTTCATTTTTGGCTAGAAATGATGCGGTCATATTTTTCTAAGAAGATGCCCTATTCAAATGCATTTGTTTCATGATTAATAAAACCCCTTGACTTTTATGATTGACATGGTTAAGTGGATGATTAATGGTAATCATGTCATTGTGTTTTTGCTTGCAAACATAGCCACAGGATTTGTTGGTGCCTAGATCTCTTGTCTTTGTTCAATCGGTTTGTAATGGATTGCTAACATTGTTTGCCCTTTCCTAACATCAATCTTTCTTTGGTTAAGCCTCATTGCAACAACTATTTGAAGACGATCTAAATGAGCCATGTTTGGATGGATCTGACTATTTGTGTCATTCATATGGTCAGTTACGTAACATGAAAGTATGGCTTGGTGAAGGGTTGGGGTGACTGCCTATGCAGGGTTGGTGTCCATATTCCCTTGTTTAGAGAAAACCAACAACTGTTTAACATTGGACTTTTGACTATCTGAAACTCTGCTAACTCTTTGACGTGTAATGATTGTTTCATGCTACTGAGCCTATTGATAAAAGATGATTAGCCTTTTTTCCACTGCTTGGTCCAAATTTCAGGTCCATTACAACTTCCTTAGGATTTCGGTGCGCATAATGATGTGGTGTCCTATTGACTACCCCCAAGGGAATTATGACCAGGTTTGACTGATATGGAAGGATGGTCTACATAGGGTGAAAGTGGGGAAATTATAGCCACAATGATACCAGCTCCTACCACCTAATATAAGGGCAACACTTGAGGGATCTGCTCGAGCTCTATATACGATGATAAGAAGGCTTATCAAAGCTTTTCGACTGATGAAAATGGTTTTGATTGCATGATTGTGGCCAAATTTTTCGGGTCTGATCTTTAGGGGTACTGTACCTAAAGGGATGCATTTTCTATCTCTGAAACTATAGCCCTCAGAACTGTTTTGAAAATGTTGAAGTATTGCTGGTTCAAATGTTTTGATAAACTTGCATGCAATGGTGTGATTATCTTTTGTTGATTGAAGTACTTCTGATATGTTAGCTATTCTTGACTAATACTTTGTTTTTTCCCATAACTATTGAATGATGTTGGATGTAAATTACACTCCATTACTAGCTAACTCTGAGAAGATTGAAGTTTCTTTCCCCATCCCATGCACGTATGACAAATAATGTAGTCAATGGGAAGATTTTTGTGACTTTCCCCTGAAGGGACGATTCGGATTACATGAGATTCTCTCTGCATTTGCATGCTGGATGTTTTTTGCTGAGTTCAATGGTGGTAACTTTATAAATTGACAAAATTGTAGATTTGCAATGCCCTATGTTGTCTATTTTAAAGTTGTAGATCTGATTCTTGATAGTATTGGGAGGTGGATGGTAGAATTCAAGGAAATTGGGAGAAGTCTTATTGGTTGATTTCATTATCAAGGTATGCATGATTTATAAGTATTGTGTGCTATAACTGTTGGTACTTGCACGATTTCAAGTCGGGGGGGCGGCTCATTACTCTAAAAACTTGTTGTAGGATCACAAGGGAATAGTTCCAATTAATATGCATATGAATGTAATAAATAGACAGATGATGAGTAAATACAACTATTTGTAGATCTTTCTATCATAGTACTGTATGGCACCTTGTGCATTATGTTGGCTTGACAGAACAAGAACTGGTGCATTGATTTGCTAAGAGTTCTTGGCAACAATCGCGCAAACCTGATGCGACTGGAATGAATTTTTGTTGGGAGCTTGGAGATTGCCTAGATGGAACTCATGTTTGTCAGTATTGTTTTGTGCAATGAGAGGTTGCACATTGATTTGTCCATTGAATTTTGTCCTCTGAAGTCTCTGCCTCCTTCTATTGACTGTGTGATTTTTCTCTAATAGATAGTTCAGTAAGCACTTCCACAGTTATGTGTCTTTGTCTCGTGTCTCCCTTTGTGAGCTATGGTTAAAGCATCTTGACCCCCCTACCAATCTCTAGAATGGTTGGATTTATGAGCTCATGTAAGCTCTACTTGTAGGATATCTACTTTAATTTTCCATGCTTTTCTAATGCCCTCATTCCAGCTGATTAGGGTTCAAGGAGGCCACATTACAGTCATGGTGATGGTTGCTCATGTGATGGAGTATCTCTTGTAGATTGAGCAATCAAGACAAGATAACCAATAAAAAAAGAAGAATGAGTAACTCGTCATCACCTATCAATTATCCAAGCATATACATTGGAAAATATGCATGCCAAAATCAATGGTAATACATGCCAATAAAATGGTGATATGTCTCCCACACAATAATGAACCTAGTAAGATGGTCCGACCTATCATAGATAACTTGCGACCAAGTCTAAGTGAATGGAGATAACCAACAATCCAAAGCTATCCCACAAGCATAAAGGATCTACTAGACCATATATCTAGCATAAGGGCTAAGGAAATTTGGGCAACATCTTCTCCTAAAAAAATATACTATGGAACCAAATAACCATGTGGGAATCACCATCTAAAAATGCAAAGAGTCATACATGCCAACAAAAAATCAAATAAGTGCTTATAGGTTAATATAATGGTCAATCCAAATGAAAAATGGGTGTGCAACCAAAGCTCCAACTTGGATCCCATACCTACAAAGAAAACAAGAAAATGCAAACACCAATCAAAGATCCAATCAAACTCGCACATAAATATGTGAGATTTGAAAATAGAACCATATCCAATTGACGTAAAATAAAGAGCACAATGCCACTATAAATGTACTAATAAAACCACAATCTTAAATAAAAAATGAAATGGCATAAATTGAAATCAGCACCACAATGCCATCATACATGTCAAAGCTTGACATAAATTTCTCTACTCTCATATGGAGGAGCATCCATCATAGATCATACATTCTCAATGCCCTCAAGCTCTAAACCAAGAGCTTGCGAACAAGAAATCTCTGTCAAAGAAGTTCCAAGTCAAAATGAACCTCCTAAAGTAGATAGGATTTTTATGATGGTGCTTTGTATTTTTTTTATTTCAATGCTCATAAGCTTTGAAACTCAAATTTTTTTCTTCGTCGAACTCAAGTAACTTTTTCTTATGTATATGATTATGCTTAAAACACCTCAATCAGAGCTCAAGTTACCAATAAAATATTTATATTCTCTCATTATCATTTTGATTTGTAGCATTATCTCTCTATATTTTGCATTTTTAACAAGTTAAATCTCTAAAACTTGTAGATCCTTGCATGAGCTTTGCATAATAATTTGAAGCACTTGATTCCAAACTCTCTAACTCATGTTACTCCCTAAACACTAACATGCAATGAAAGTGATTATTGACCTAACTTCTAGACCACTATGTGTTTTTCAAATCTTTGGAAAAGTAGAACTCGAAACTAGTTTCACTGCCCTACCAAAATATTATGATTGACATCCTAAGCTACACGATTTAAACATTCTCAATCCGAGCCTCCTAGCTTGATATATGAACAGAATACCAACCTATTTTCAAGAAGATGTTGACTTGTAAATTCACCTCATTTGAACTAATCTTCCAATGAAGCTTCTTGCACATCAGCCTTCAACATGATTTGATACCAATGAAAGCATTTGGTGGTCTAAACAAAACAATCAAGGAGGAGATGGAGAGAGAGAGAGAGGAGGAGGAGGAGGAGGAGGAGGAGAAGAAGAAGAAGAAGAAGAAGAAGAAGAAGAAGAAGAAGAAGAAGAAGAAGAGACATGAACACTTGCATGAAAGCCTTGAAACCCACATAATGGTCATCTAAGGCAATACTCTATAAAATATTTTTGTATAAAAATATAGCAGTAGGGTTATGTAATCCTTACATCCCTGAAAAAATTTTGGTTAAGATGAAACATTCTTGATTTCTCAAAGATGGTGCCATAGGAGTTGAACAAGAATTGCAACTTGTTCACAATGATATTTATGGTCCTATATAGACACTAAATTTTGATAATTAACTTTAATTTGTGACTTTTGTTGATGAATTTTCAAGCGATTCTGGGTTCTACCTATTAAAAGTCAAAGTCTAAAGTATTTATGTGCTTCAAAAAATTCTTGCTTATGGCTAAAAAATATCTATCAATATGTAAAATGGGCATCCTTTGCTCTAATCAAGGCTGATGTATATGCCTTCTAAATTCAATGCATTCTTTATTGAGCATGGGATAAGACATTAAGGTACAATGCCAATATACCGCAACAAAATGACATTGCATAGAGGAAAATCGGTCTCTCATGGAAATGAGAAGGTGCATGGTGAAAGTTTAGAGTTTACCTCAGGCTTTTTGGCTTGAGGTTGTAATGTATATTGCATATGCACTTAACAAGTCTCCTACAAAATAATTATGGTCTATAACTCCTTATGAAGAATGGCATGGTTGTAAGCCATCTACTTATCATGTGCATGTTTTTGTTTTTCTAGTTTATGCATTAATGCCTTAGCATTAACACATGAAATTGTGTGATCAGGTTGTGAAATGCATTTTTGTTGGCTACAGTTCTAAAATCAAAGGTTATCGCCTATATCACCCATAAATTAAACACGTTTTGGTTTGGTCTGATATAGTTTTTGTGGAAGAGGCTATGCAACCTTTACTTTCATGTATCAAGGAGACATGATTGAGCTCAAAGGATATAGATGCTACATTATTGCCTTTTTCACTAGACAATAGTCAAACATATCTCCTAATGAGGCAACTTCTCAACCTACATATGTTCTGAATTTCCAATGTATATATTCATGATGTACTTACTGATGCGAGAGTGGATATTGATGAGGCAAAATCTATGCCAAAATGATTGGTGTAGAATTTGTGAGATAGTAAGTTAGATGTACCTTTGCCTTATCATACTCGCCTATGCTCCAATGGTGCTTCCTTCACATTTGACTGTTAGGAAATCTTTATCTCTAGCCTTTGTGATGAGAATGAATCTTTTTCCTTTTATGGGGCACAAAATTAAGTAATTTGGCTGGCTTTTATGCAATCTAAATATGAGGCTATTATGAAGAATGGTACTTAGACTTTGTGTGACTTGCGTTTTGGAAAGAATGCCATTAGCACTAAATGGGTCTATAAGATGAAACACAAGCATGATGCTAGTATGATCATTATGAGTCTAGGATTGTACTAAAGCTTATGCTCAAGAAAAAAACATTTATGTTGACACGGAATTGTAGTGTTTTAACCTTGAGGACCATGAACCATTTGATTTGGTCTCTATCAACAAGCTATTATATGCCTTATTTATGTATGTATCATTCAACATGATATTTAGTTTTCTATCTCGAAGATGAGCAAATTTATGCACAACCTAGGAATTAAGCATTATCAAGCAATTAAGCATATCTTTCATTACTTATCTGATGCCTGACAACTTAGGTTCTTTCATCCCAAAGGGGATAAATATAGCTAGATTGACATGCTTATTTTGTATCACATTGGGCTAGTTGTTATGGCACTCATGTACCCACAAGTGTCTTTTGCTTCATGCTTGCTAGCTCATGCATATCTTGGTTAAGCAAGAATCAACCTATTGTAGCCACTTCTAGTTGTGATGTTTTTTTTCATGAAAGATTGCTTTAAATTAAGGAAAATAGAGAATGTACAAGAGTGTTAATGTGAATTACAAAGAAGTTTTAGAACCTTTTTATCCCCCTCATGTATCCCACTTAATTTAGCTTATGGATCTCAAAATAAAAGAGCTATGTAAACCCTTGTTCTTGTGGGATAGGGGGGTCCCATGGGTACTATGCCCTTCCTTGTACAGTTGCAATTTCAAAGTTAAAGCCTGGAGGAGTAGGCCTAGGCTGAACCTCCATTAAAAAAAAAAAAAGTTGGGGACAAGAAAATCAAAGTACCACTTAATTCAAGAGATAAATTATATCGAGAGTTCCGAGATCTCAATTTCACTGTAGTTGGACAGGTGCTATAGAGAAAGACCACCACCATGAAAAATGATTATGCAGAAGTGACAACCATGAGTCAAAGTGTTTCGAAACTCAAGGACTCTGTGAAGAAGCTTACCATACTTCCTGAGATCATGCGACATGTGAGCCTTGCCCAACATCTATCCGCGACATACACTAACAAGCAGTCTTTACTTGATCAACTTCACATTGAGCAAAATCTTGTTGAAGGCATAAATTATGATATCACCTCAACACATATATTAACATTGATTTATAAATCTTCAATTATAAAAGCAAACCATCCAAATCGTGTCATGAAATTTAAATAGTAATTAGATGCTTTGATTTTCTTTAATAAGGGCACTTAGCTTTTTCAAGAGGATTCATCCAACCTACATTAAAGTATTTAAAGAAGAGATGGTTTAATACACCTTGACGTGAGAACTTTAGTTGTCGTTCATCTAAAGCCACCAACGATTTGTCCCAAGCTGCTTGGTTGGGTGGTTGGGCCTTTTGCCTCTTGAGGCAAGGGCGAGGGTTCAACCCCCACCGGCAACATGTAAGGGACATGTTATCATGGAAACCTTGTATCTTGTGGCTGATGTGCCACCGTTTGCCCTGCTTTGCAGTAGATGTGACCGCAGTCTAACTTAGCTATGTAAACCCATGTTCTTATGGGATAAGGGGGTCCCACGGGTACTATGCCCTTCCTTGTACAGTCGCAATTTCAAAGTTAAAGCCTGGAGGAGTAGGCTTTGGCTGAACCTCCATTAAAAAAAAAAAAAGATTTGAACTTCGTTTATGAAATCTTGACCAAAGAACTTTTGATTTAATGAAGTGCTCTTACTTGAAGAGGACTTGGATAGAAAGAACCTCCTCAAATTGATTCTTAAGTCGATGTCTAACAGATAGAGATAGTTTATGTGGGAGTGAAAACTCTATTTTTTTTCTTTTTTTACCGTATGAATCCACTTTCGTAAATGTCGAAAGAAAATCACGTGAAGCTTGCCACTAAATGTTTACCCTCCTTGCCATGAACATCCCCCGACATACCTGGATGAACCCAAATTTAATTTTAGATAACTGAATCATATAGAAATAGGACATGATATTAAAATGAAAACCACATACTATGCCAAAAAACAAAATCATGCTCTTATCTTCCTCTGTTGGGGTGACTAAGAGTTCAAAATGGCTTTGCTAGATGGTGTCGAAATTTTGATTTGAGATCATTTCAGCCTGCAATAGACTGCCATGATGACTATGCAAGCAATTCCATCCCTTTATGCCATATATATATATATATATATATATATATATATATATATATATATATATATATATATATATATATATATATATATATATATATATATGGCATAAAGGGATATATATATATATATATATATATATATATATATATATATATATATATATATATATATATATATATATATATATATATATATATATATATATATATATATATATATATATAGGTTTACCAGTACAAGCACCTCGAATTACTATAGGTTTAGTAGGGCTTGACAAGGTGTTTCTACTCAACATTTTGAGATACAATCAACTTTTTGCATCAGGGTATTTAGTAACTGTTTATGGCTGAAAGCAATGATGTATTTTGTATGCTGGTTGTTATAGATAAGTTGGATTGTACTAATTACCCATTAAGGGAATATATGATGTTTCATGTATAGATAGTGAAAGGGTTGTGGAATATTGTATAGGGTGTTTGAAAACATCCTACTACACCAACAAATATAGTTAGTGAAGATGATGTAGATGGTATTGAAGATCATGATCTTCTATTTCCTAGTCGTGCTAGGGATATTGTTGCACCTACTATAGAGCAACTTTGTTGGGATGGTTGAGATGAACACGCACATGCATTCATAGCCTTGTCTATCAAACATGCCATTATGCCTCATATTTGCTCTTGCAAGACAACAAAAGATGCTTGGGATACTCTTACATCATTATACCAAGATCAATGGAAATTTGACCACATGCTTAGAGGAGTGCCCTATTGAGGAGCTATTCGGGGTCTTCTATCTTTGATCGGCTTTGCACTTGGATGCAATTGATACATAGCCATGGAAAAGGTTTGTGATTGCATGAATGACTCCATTGGTATTTTTCTATGCACATTAGAGAGCATGTTTTGATCTACATGCTTTAAAAGCAGTCACTTCTTATGTATATACTCTAAGACTTCATGTTGAGCTTCATTTTTGATCCATTGTTTTTCTTGTTGTCTATTGATAGCCACTTGAAATCATCTTGAGATGTTTGTATTGAGGGGTTTTTGATAGAACTTGACTCTATAGCCACCAATATGGTTAGGAAAATTATCCCCTTCAAGTGTGGCTAATTGGAAGGCGCTACTAGGCGAGATACAATGTATCACAAAGGGTTGAAGGGTCCATGCCCTCTTTCTACAACTTCTTAGCATGTTGCTTTAGGTGTAAACAAGCACCATATCACCTTTGTGACACTTCTTAGCCTTGATATGAGCATCAAAGTAATGTTTTTATGATTTCTTGTGAGCATAGATTCCCACTGCAACCCAAAGGAGAGTCTCTTGTAAAGCATCAAGTTTATCCACCAAAGTAGATAACTCATGACCATTCCATTCATATTCTCTAGCCAATTTGAGAGCCGATACGGGGAAGTCAATAGGCATGATTGTGTGTTGTACATATAGTAAATTTAAAGGGTCATATCCTTGTGTGTTCTTATAAGCAACATGATAAGCCCAAACTAAATGATGAGTTGCTTATCCCAATCTCAAAATCTTGAATACTAGTTTTGTCAAAACTATGCAAAGTACTTTATTGGAATCTCTGAGCTTGACCATTTGCTTATGCATGGTATGGAGCTGATTTTTTATGTACAAATAAATTTTTTTTAATACATACTTTATGAATTTGTTGACAAAGTGAGTACCACGATCAGTGGTTCAAGAGCATAGGATTTTGTTGTAGTGTGTGCCTCTATCCACTTTGTGAGATACTTCATTGCAATATTATGTACTCAACATGAGATCCTTTGGCAAGTGGGCTAATAGGACCAATAAAGTATATTGCCCATTTTGCAACTGCACATCTTGCCATCATTGGTTATAAAGGCATTTGATCTTAGTTAAATGGATATTATGCTCTTTGGCACGTAACACATCTACTCAATGTTTGAGCATCCATGCATATGGTGGGCCACCATAGGGCAACAAATAAAATCATTTGAGTTGTTTGATCTTTAGATAAATGTCCGCCTACAATAAGTGAGTGTGTGTCTTCCAAAAGTATCAACTAATCATCTTCATGCACAAAGGCATATGAAGTTATCCTTGTCATGTTGTAAAGCATATCATCAATAAAATCATAATCATGCTTCTCTTCATGTAAGTCCCTTTGATTAGGTATGGTCATATCTTGAGGATAAGTTGCATATTTCAATAGTCTACTATGTTATTGCTCCACGATGGGCATGCAGAAGCATAGTACAAAGTAGCATGCTCAATTATGGCAATCATTTGGAAAGTGGAACAAGCATTGACATAGTCATGTACAGTTCATCCCATGTGTGGCCAATAGGTGACATTTCTTTGAATGTTTTGCAAACCCATTGATTTTGGAAGATGCCTACCAAAAGCATCCACATGAGCCTCAGCTACTAGCGTAATATGATCATTTTCTTATATGCAATAGGAAGGATTCCATTGGCATCTCTATGGTTTAAGCAACCAGCATTGATGTGCAAATTCTTGGCATTCATTACTTCTTCCTTGGTGAATTTCACATAGGGGGGGGACTGACCCATAAAATAGGATATCAATAGCTGGCCTAGACCAATTTGGTATGGTATCTACATTGAACAACCAGGTCTCGTGCAAATCATCATTGATTGCCTCTTTAAGGTCAACACTTTTAATCCATGATAGATGGTCATCTCTAACATGTGCGTGTTCCTTTTTAACTACTACTGCAAAATCATATTCCATTAGTAAGAGAAGCCATCTTACTAATCTAAGAGTAGAGCAAGTTTTTTGACAAGATATAGTAAAGCTTGGTGGTCTACAAAGATCTTGAACTTTATCACCAGTAAGTAGTGTCTAAAATTCTTCGCTGTGTATACCATTCCATTACCCTCTCTCTTAGTGGTAGTATAAGTGGGTTCAATTGGGATGAGTTGTTAGCTTGCATAGGCTATGGGAAATTCCATATTGCCTTCATCAGGAAGTTGTGCAAAGATGCAATTGATTGTGAAATTTGAAGCATCTACGTGGATATTGAAGGGTTTATTCAAAATCTGGGTCCTTTTATTCATACAAGATGCTTTTTGAGTTCTTTGAATGCATTTTCTCACTCATTTGTCCTTAGAAAATTCTTTAGCATCACATGCATTAGTTGAGAAATGGCCATATACATATGTATGAACCTTCTATAGTATCCAAAATGTCCCATAAAAGCTTGGGCTTCTTTTGCATTTTTGTGGTCGTGAAACTTCAGAGATTCCTCTTACTTTTTCTTTGTCAGTAGATATGCCATTCTTGGAGACTGTGTCCAAGGATTATGCCTTGGTGGACCATGAAGACACACTTCTCATGATTCAAACACACACTTTGTACAAGAAACATTTCTCAGAGATTCATCTTAATTCTAGAACACGTTCTTTCCTTTATCAAAGTATGGACATAAATCATGAAGATAAACTTCAAGGTAGATGTTTGAGATCTTCTTTCTTAGAGCTTGATAGATTGTTTGTGATATATGAGCATCTCTCTTCATTTTCTTCGATTGTAGTGACCACTTTCTTTGTATCTTGTTTATTGGTCTAGCTCTTTCCCATGGTCTTTACACGTTTTTGCATAGCAACAATGATTTTGAGCTCCTCTACTTGATATTTGTTGAAATGCTTTGGAACTTAAAAACTGGCTGACAGTGTTAACTTACTACTAGGAACACTAGCTTGTTCAATGACATTCTCATTCTCATGGATTTGATAGATGGCTTCGATTCTTTATGTTGAAAATTGATGCCTGGAATCGATTTTTAGCATAAAGGCAATGCCCAACATGGACTTCTTATGAAAAACCTCCACCATTCAGGACAGACACAATACAAGAGAGTAAAAGATATCATTGGCATTTGGTTCCTTTCATTCTTGAACTTGAACAACATAGTTTTTAATTGTCTAAAAGACAAGATGATGCTTGGTATATTCTTTCAACAAATCCTATCTTCAATCCATTGAGGTCCTTTCTAGGTATTTCCTCTTTCTATGTTTGAGTATATGTGTAAAGGTTCTAATCGTATTATCATGAATCATTGAATGGAGGCAGAATCAAGATGACATAACAAAATCATATATAATTCCCTCATAGATCTATTGGATTTAGAATCACAAGTGACTTTTCATGGAATATATACATGATGCATTTGTGGGAATACATATTTTCACACATGAGGCAAAGCTCATGAAGAATGAATACAAATCAAAAGGTAATCAATCTTTTGCTCTCTATACAGATAAAAATAAGAATAAGGATAGCAAACACAAAGGTAAAGAGTCTCATGATGAAGGTAGTACCCCTCAAGCAAACATTGCATGTAGAGGTAGAGGCTCAAGAGGAAGAGGAAAAGGAGGAAGAAAAGGCAGGGGAAGAGCTCAAAGCTCATCTCCATGTGCCATATGTGGCCTAACTAATCACATTACTAAGACTTGTTTCAAGAATCCTAGAAATCAAAGAGGAAGAGGTTACAACAGAGGAGGCTATGGAAGCTCAAGGGGTAGATTCAACAACAATGGATACAATAATAACTCATACAATAACAACAATTACCAAGGAGGATACAAAGGAAGGAGAGACAAAAACAACTATGCAGATGATCAAACTCAAGAGGATTCATTGCTTCTAATGAACATGACCATGAAGCAATGTAAAGCACATGAACATGTATTTTATATAGACTCAGGTTGTTCAAATCATGTAGCAAGAAATGTATCTCTACTCTCAGACTTGGAGGATCCAAGGAATAGACATGAAGTCCAAAGAGGAGATGAAACAAGGCATAAACTGGAGAAAATAGGAAATGTGAATACTTCAAATGATAATATGAACCTATTGAGCAAGATTGTATGTGCCGACTTTCACCAAAAACCTCATATGTGTAGGTTAGATTGTTGAAAAAGGATTCCAGGTCAGATTCACAAAGAATGTAGCATTTGTTGCGGATCCACTCCAAGGATTCAAGAGGATAGCAAAAGAGAAAAATCAGGTATATTATTTACATTGGAGCTCCAAGATACCAGAAACATTACATTGTTCAATTATGGTAACCAAACTCTATCAGAGCTGGAATTTTGGCACAAGAGGTTAGCTCACATAGGTGAAAGGGCTCTAAAGAAAATCAATAGGGACCATAGTGTACTTGGTCTACCAAACATATCCAAACAACACATGATCTACAAATGTATCGCTTGTCAATTTGGTAAGCCACATAGACAACCATTCACAAAGAAGGGATACATTAATGGAGACCTATTGGAACTATTCCATACAAATGTATGGGGACCAAGCAGGGAGCCTTCAATCTCTAGATCTAGGTACTATGTGTCATTCATTGATGATTGTAGTAAATGGACTTTCAGAATATCTCTCCCCTGACTTTGACTCTTATCTCCAAGAGAGAGGACTTAAAAGAGAGATTACTACCACATATACTCTAGAGCAAAATGGAGTGATAGAGAGAAGAAATAGGAAAATTGTGGAGGCTCCAACATTAATTCTAAATGAGAAGAAGTTACCAAATTACTTGTGGGCAGAGGTTGTATTCACAACCACATACTTGATCAATAGACTCCCATCAAAAGAATTGGATGGTATGACACCATATGAAGCATGGAATGGAAGAAGACCTAGCCTTGATCATTGTAGGATCTTTGGATGCATACCATATGCACACATACCTTCACAAATCATAGGCAAACTAGATCCAAAGGTAAAGAAATGCATCTTCATTGGATATGACCTTAATCAAAAAGGTTATAGGCTATACAATCCAAGCAACAAAGGGTTCATTGTAAGTAGAGATGTTGTGTTTGATGAAAAAATTCTTGGTTTGAAGATGATTGCAAGAAAATCAAACTTCCTTATGATCTAGAGGAAGACTTTCCAACATTCTTGAAGAGGAACGAGCTTACACTTGAAGCATCAAGTGATTCTGATGATGAACACAAGACTCAAAAGTGAAATCAATTCTTGGAACTCCAAAGGAAAAGCCAAAGTGTAGGAGATGAGAGATGTGGGAGAATCATCTCAACGAACATTAATCTATTAGAGAGAAAAGAAATCCAGAAAGGTATGGCTATGATACTTGTTTAGTTACTAAGCATTAAATATACATAGGATATGACTCAAAATCTAAAGAACCATCTACATATGAAGAATCCAAGAAGAAGCCAGAATGCAGGAGTGCTATGGAAGAAGAAATGGAAGCTCTATAAGAAAATTTGACTTGGGAATTGGTACCTAAGAAACCATCTATGAAGGTCATTGGATCAAGGTGGATTTACAAGGTAAAGAAGAATTCTAATGGTTCAATTAATAGGTACAAAGAAAGGCTTGTAGCCAAAGTATTTTCACAAACCCAAGGTATTGATTATGAAGAAACTGTTTGACCTATTGCAAAAATGCCTACCATTAGGGTACTCATGAGTGTTGCATCTTCCAAGAATTGGAAGATATATCAAATGGATGTTGAAAATGCTTTTGAAAATGGTTGGATATCAAAGGAGTTATATATGGCTCAACCTCTTAGTTTTGAAGATCAATATACGCTGAACATGTGTGTAGGTTGAGGAGAAAGCCTTGTATGGTTTGAAGCAAGATCCTAGGGCTTGGAATCATAGACTTGTCACTTACTTGCAGGATAAAGGTTTTATTGGAAGCAGGGAAAGTCCTTCCCTCTTCATTAAAAGGAATCATTTAGAGGTCATATACCTATCCCTACATGTTGATGATATAATTATTACATGAAGTGATGCAGATGGAATCAGGAAGATCAAAGCTCAAATGAAGGAGTTCAAGATCAGCAATCTTGGTTTGCTCACATACTTCCTAGGTTTGGAAGTGGTATATATAGAGAAAGGTATGTTCCTCACTCAAATAAAGTACATTGGACACATGATCTCTAAGTTCAAGATGGAAAAATACAAAGTTTACAGGTACACCCATGGAGATAAATCTAAAATTAAGTGCTCATGAAGGTGAACTCATTGAGGATGTAACTAGCTACCAAAGTTTAGTTAGAAGTAATAACCAAAATCTATATAGGACAAATGTGCATCCTCTTTACCTTCTTTATGGCTCAAGTTCATTAGAAACAATGAATCTTCATGTGATTGATCCTCTGAATAGTTGTTGTAATCTCTTCTGGCATAGTTTCTATTGTATTTGTGTAATTTTGTCCACCTCTACCTCTTGTATTTCCACTTCTACCTCCTCCTTTCTGTGTTCTTCAATTGAACCAACAATTTTGATTAGTGTGATTGGTCTTTCTTCAAATGGCACAAGTGTGACCTTCTTATCCTTTAGACTTATCTTGCTTTGCTCCTTTCTACTTTCCCTTCAACTTGCTTTTGTATGCATATTTGGCTTATGTTGGGTTGTAGGGTATGCACACACCCTCAATTGTGCATGATGTTGGTGCATTTTGCCCAAGCCTACATGCTTGATATGCTTGATATTATCCTCATTTGTAAGTCACATGAGTAGTCATGTGAACACCTCTTGTGAAAGAGTACATTTTATCTCTTGTAAATGGAAAAAGAAAAAAGGAAAAGGATGGCTTACCTCATCCATGATGTAAAAGCAAATTCGTGGCTCCAACTACCAAAATCACGAATTTTTGAGCTGAGGGAATCTCTCCTAACTTTGGGGATCACTTTTAGGTGGAGCCATTCGAATTCGAATTCAAAACTCCCTCCAAGAATAGCTATAAAAGGAGCAAGAAGGAAGAGGCGATTAGCAAGCCTTGTACGTGACCACTTCATGTCATTTTGTAGAGATTGAAGAGCTTACTCCATAGCTCTATCATTCTACTCCCATTGTGCAAAGATTCATTGCCAATGTGGTTGTAATCATATGTGAATCTATACATTTATTATCATCTACCTTTCTGTTTTGTTCTCTGCTATACTCACTTAGAGCAGTAACTTCAGAAGGTCATATCTCGAGTTTTACTGAACATTTTTCAGTGTTTTAAAGTGCGTTGGATAGCTCTCACTGTCTAGTTTCTACCTATAAATTTTCAAGGTCATTGGATTTATACTTTTGGAGATATCTGCATTTTACTGCTTACTGGTCTATCTCTGCAGAGCCCCGAGAATTGTGGGAATGTTCCAGAACTTGATGAAACTTGTTCTCAGTGCTCAGTCCATCATTTGAAGTGTTTTAACTTGGAATAGGAAGCTTGCAGGTGTATGTCCAAAAATAGCAAGTTTTGGGAGCTAGTCATTTCGCAACTTGTCGGTCTTGACTTAAACTTTTGGGATACATGTTCCAAAGTACTTGGCTGATATTTTGGTGGATTTAGGAAGCTCAAAGGGTCTACTAATCAACTCTGAAGTCTCAGTTGGCTGGTGTGAAGCTGGTTGTAGCGGCACCTACTCATCTTTGGATTGCATCCACCATCTCTCTTCACAGTGGTATCAGAGCATAGTCAAGCAACATGGGAGATGGATTTCCATCAACAATTGACAAATTGGATCGAAACAACTACCCGGCATGGTCTCTAAGGATGGAGGCTTACCTTCAAGGAAGGAATCTATATGGATTCATATCCGGAGATGAAGCAATGCCAACCATGAGGAACAAAGGGCAACCATCACATGAAGAAGTGGAAGGACTTTCGAATTGGTGTTCGAAGGATGCACTTGCAAGGTCCTATATTCTAAACTCAATCTCTGATTTTCTTTTACCTCATGTCAAGGGATGCAAGACATCAAGAGAAACCTGGAATGCACTTGCTTCTTTCTTCTCTTCCAACACTCGAGCAAGGAAGAACCAATTGTGGATGGAGTTCACAACAATGAAGAAAAGCCCGAAGCAAAATGTGACTGATTATGTCACAAAGATGAAGGAGATTTCCGACCAACTTGGAAGCATTGGAGAGGTAATTGAAGAGGAGCAAATCATAAGACAAATCATGAATGGAATCAAAGCAGACGACAAGTGGGAGTCATTCACAACAGCCATGGATTTATACATGGATATGCATGTACCCGACCTCAACACACTCATGGGCCAACTCTTCACTCATGAAGCAAAGATTAGCAAAGGTGGTGAGTCCTCAAGAGGTAATCAAACTTCTGCCTTATATTCTGATAAAGCTAAGGTCAAGGACAAGTCAAAGAATAGGAAGAATGAAGATGAAGGAAGCTCTTTCCAAGCAAACTTTGCAGGTAGAGGAAGAGCTAGAGGAAGAGGCAGAGGTGGAAAGCAAGGCAGGGGGAGATTCCAATCATCTCAACCTTGCAACATATGTGGCTTATCTAACCATACTACTGAAGAATGTTTCAGGAATCCAAGGAACTCAAGAGGAAGAGGATTCAATAGAGGTGGCTATGGATCAAATAGAGGTAGGTACAATGGAGGCTACAACAACAACAACTACTACAACAACAATTACAACAACAACAACAACTATCAAAGTGGCCATAGAGGAAGAAGAGATTACAATAACTATGCAGAGGACCAAAGTCAAGAAGATTCATTATTGATTATGAATCTATCAACAAAGAAGGGTAAGGATGATGATCACATATTTTACATTGATTCGGGATGCTCGAACCATGTAGCAGGAAATGTGGCTTTACTTTCTGATTTGGAAGATCCTCATAACAAGCATGAAGTGCAGACAGGAGATGACACAAAGCACTCAGTGGAGAAGATAGGTAATGTGAAGACATCAGATGGGAATATGAACCTCTTAAGCAAAGTCTTGTATGTCCCTACAATTACCAAAAATTTAATAAGTGTTGGACAGATTGTTGAAAAAGGATTGCAGGTTAGATTCAATCGATTTGGAGCATATGTTGAAGACCCAAGGCAAGGCTTTCGAAGGATTGCCAAAGGAGAAAAGACAGGAAGGCTTTTCACTTTTGAAGTGGAAGATACAAAGAACATAGCTTTGTTTAGCTATGGATCTCAAACTCTAACAGAGTTGGAGATATGGCACAAAAGGCTTGCTCACATTGGTGAGAGGACACTCAAACAGATTTGCAGGGACCAAAGTGTACTTGGTTTGCCTAATATCACAAGGCAACACATGATTTATAAGTGTGAAGCTTGTCAACTCGGCAAGGCTCATAGACAACCTTTCAATAAGAAAGGATATATGTATCAAAATCCTTTGGATCTAGTGCACACGGATGTGTGGGGTCCAAGTAAGGAGCCATCTATATCAGGCTCAAGATATTATGTGTCTTTCATAGATGATTGTAGCAGGTGGAACATTCTGTTTTTCATGAAGCACAAGGATGAAGTGTTTAATTGCTTTAAGAAGTATATTGCTCTTGTTGAAAATCAAACAGGTAGGACTTTGAAAAGACTCAGATCAGATGGTGGAGGAGAATACTTCTCTTCTGAATTTGATGCCTTCTTGCATGAAAGAGGCATTAAAAGGGAAGTCACTACAAGGTATACACCTGAACTCAATGGTGTAGCAGAGAGGAGGAATAGAGCTATCGTCGAAGCTGCAAGGTCCATGCTCAACGAAAAGGGATTGCCAAACTACCTATGGGCAGAGGCTGTGTCTACAGCCACATATCTCATAAATAGACTTCCATCTAAGTCACTAGATGGAACCACTCCATATGAAGTGTGGAATGGAAGAAGACCTAGTCTAGAGCATTGTAAAATCTTTGGATGCTTAGCCTATGCTCACATTCCTTCTCAAGTAAGAGGGAAATTGGATCCCAAGGCAGAGAAGTGTGTATTCATTGGTTATGATCAAAACCAAAAAGGATATAGATTGTACAATCCAACCAATAAAGGATTTTCTGTGAGTAGAGATGTAATTTTTGATGAAAACAGATCATGGTTTGATGATGACAGGAAAGTGAAGCTGCCATATGACTTGGATGAAGATTTTCCATCACTTCAACCAAAGGAGCCAAAGCAGATTGAAGAAAGTGATTCGGAGATTGACCTAGAAGACTTGGAAAGACTAAAGCTATGGAAGAACAAAGGTAAAGCAAAGATGCAGGATGCTACATATGGACCCGAGAGCTCACATCAACCACTTAGAAGGTCTTCGAGGGAGAAGAAGAAACCAGAGAGGTTTGGTTATGATACTTCTTTGGTCACCAAGCACTCAATCTACATTGCAAAGGATTCAACCAATGAAGAACCTACCACATTCGAAGAAGCACAAAGCAAGAAAGCTTGGAGAGATGCAATGGATGAAGAAATGGAAGCCTTGAAGGAGAATGACACTTGGGAGCTTGTACCTAACAAGCCATCTATGAAGATAATCGGATCTCGATGGATATACAAAATCAAGAGGAATCCAGATGGAAGTATAAATAGACACAAAGCAAGGTTAGTTGCTAAAGGGTTTGCTCAAACCCATGGTATTGATTATGAGGAGACTTTCTCTCCTGTTGCAAAAATGCCTACAATTAGGGTTCTCATAAGTCTTGCTGCATCTAGAAATTGGAATCTTTATCAACTTGATGTAAAGAATGCTTTCTTGAATGGATGGATTTCCGAGGAAGTGTATATGGCACAACCTCCTGGATATGAGGATGCACATCATCCTAACTATGTATGCAAACTAAAGAAAGCTTTGTATGGATTGAAGCAAGCTCCAAGAGCTTGGAATTTCAGATTGGTTACTTATTTGCAGGACCAAGGATTCAAAGCTAGCAAGGCGGATACCTCTTTGTTCATAAAGAGGAATGGATCTGAAGTGATCTATTTATGTGTGTATGTTGATGATATTATTATCACAGGCAATGATCTTGAAGGAATCAAACAGGTAAAGAGTCAAATGAAGGAGGAGTTCAAAATAAGTGACCTCGGACCACTCACTTATTTTCTTGGATTGGAGTTGATCTACACAGATTCAGGTATATACATCACACAAAGGAAGTATGTCCATGACATGCTCGTCAAGTTCAAGATGGAAAATACAAAGTGTGCAGGTACACCTATGGAGCAAAATCATAAGCTTAGTGCTTATGAAGGAGAGCCAATTGAAGACATCACAAGCTATCAAAGCTTGGTTGGAAGTTTGAACTATGCAACACTCACAAGGGTGGATATATGCTATAGTGTTAGCATATTGAGTCAGTTTATGCATAAGCCGAGAAGACCACATATGGAAGCGGCCAAGCGAGTCCTCAAGTACCTAAAGGGGACCATGAATGAAGGTTTGTTTTATTCATATACTTCAGATATTGAGCTAAAGGTCTACTCAGATGCAGATTGGGCCGGATCTAAAGATGATAGAAGAAGCACATCAGGGTATATATCATTTGCAGGTTCAAAAATCATTTCTTGGTCATCGAAGAAGCAACCAACCGTGGCATTATCTTCTACTGAAGCAGAATATAGAGGTTTGGCTAATGCAACTCAAGAAATCATGTGGTTAAAATCTTTGTACACAGATCTTGGACTTCATTCTTCAACACCTCACATTTTTGGTGACAACACAAGCTCACTACATCTAGCAGCTAATCCGGTATACCATGCTAGAACCAAGCATATTGAAGTCCACTACCATTATGTAAGGGAGAAGCTATTGAGCAAGGATATTCAACTATCCTATGTCTCTACAGATATGCAATGTGCAGACATGTTGACGAAAGCTCTTGATGGTACGAAGTTAAGTAGATTCAAGTTGATGATTGGCTTGCAGGAAATCAAGGACAATTGAAGACTTATTTGGATGCCAAGCATGTTAGGCTTGAGGGGGAGCTGTTGGTGCATTTTGCCCAAGCCTACATGCTTGATATGCTTGATATTATCCTCATTCGTAAGTCACATGAGTAGTCATGTGAACACCTCTTGTGAAAGAGTACATTTTATCTCTTGTAAATGGAAAAAGAAAAAAGGAAAAGGATGGCTTACCTCATCCATGATGTAAAAGCAAATTCGTGGCTCCAACTACCAAAATCACGAATTTTTGAGCTGAGGGAATCTCTCCTAACTTTGGGGATCACTTTTAGGTGGAGCCATTCGAATTCGAATTCAAAACTCCCTCCAAGAATAGCTATAAAAGGAGCAAGAAGGAAGAGGCGATTAGCAAGCCTTGTACGTGACCACTTCATGTCATTTTGTAGAGATTGAAGAGCTTACTCCATAGCTCTATCATTCTACTCCCATTGTGCAAAGATTCATTGCCAATGTGGTTGTAATCATATGTGAATCTATACATTTATTATCATCTACCTTTCTGTTTTGTTCTCTGCTATACTCACTTAGAGTAGTAACTTCAGAAGGTCATATCTCGAGTTTTACTGAACATTTTTCAGTGTTTTAAAGTGCGTTGGATAGCTCTCACTGTCTAGTTTCTACCTATAAATTTTCAAGGTCATTGGATTTATACTTTTGGAGATATCTGCATTTTACTGCTTACTGGTCTATCTCTGCAGAGCCCCGAGAATTGTGGGAATGTTCCAGAACTTGATGAAACTTGTTCTCAGTGCTCAGTCCATCATTTGAAGTGTTTTAACTTGGAATAGGAAGCTTGCAGGTGTATGTCCAAAAATAGCAAGTTTTGGGAGCTAGTCATTTCGCAACTTGTCGGTCTTGACTTAAACTTTTGGGATACATGTTCCAAAGTACTTGGCTGATATTTTGGTGGATTTAGGAAGCTCAAAGGGTCTACTAATCAACTCTGAAGTCTCAGTTGGCTGGTGTGAAGCTGGTTGTAGCGGCACCTACTCATCTTTGGATTGCATCCACCATCTCTCTTCACACATGAGAACCCTCCCTAGACCATGAAAATAACTCTTTTTGTATCTACTTAGAGTTTTCACATAAAAACACCCTCTAAGGACACTTTTTGATATTTCTCTAACACTACAGCAGAGAAGCCTTGGGAAATAACTTACTTGGACACACATCTAGGACTACACACGTGAAAATCCCATGCATGTTCTTTTTGGGGATTGTTTTGTTACACATTTGATCTTGGAATGTCCTACAAGATATGATAGTTAGAGAGAGAATGACCTTTTTGACTTTTCAAAGGAGCACATGGGGAATAGAGCTTAGCTTATACATAGAAGCTCATTTTTGTAAAGAAGGGGGCTTTTGGTCGACGTGCTCTCATGTAATATCTCTTTTCAATGGAAGATGCTCTCATTTACTCCAAGAAGACTATTTACATTTACACGTATTGTGTCTTGTGAGTGTGTGAGAGTGGTGTGTGTGTGCCTATGCATGTATCTCCTTTGTGTGAGTAGAGTAGTTGCATTCTCTTGTATTTTCCTCATGGACTAGGATCCTTGACTCCCTATTCTCCTTGTTTTCAAGCATGTGGCAAAGCATGGGGCTGTTGCCAATGGCTTGAACATGTGGGAGGTAGGGGTGGATGAGAGGAGAGTCACTCTTGAGCTTTCCTTCTTGCTTACATGCAAGGTGGTGAGGGTTTTGGTCATTCCTTGCTACAACCTCAACACTTTTTGGCGCCGTTGCCGGGGATGGTCGGCCTTTCATCACTTGGAGAGCTCAAGAACATGTGGTAAAGTATTGTGTTGCAATCTTTTTTGCTCAATTACGTAGGATTTGAGTTTGTGCATGGCACTTTCACCCTTCCATTGGGCCATTAGTTCCCAATTTCGTGTTTTTAGTAGTGTAGTTTCAGTTCATTTTGGTTGTTGCACAAAAACATCCCCTAACCCCCTTCTCTCTTTCTCTTCTTCACACATACACACTTCCACACTTTCACTAAGTGGCATCACTCTCCATCCATGTCACCTCTATTTCTGTGCATGCCTTGGATAGGGGGTGGGTTCTACCCTCTCTAATCCCTCCCTCTCTTCATCTCTTCGAAAAATACATACCAAAGAAAAGACAAGATTCAAATTTCCCATGAATCCATGCGTAAAATTTTCTTTTAAGATATTTTTTTCTGTTTTTCCAAAAGTAAGGCTTTGGAGCCTTGTAAATGCTCACATCTTTTGAAGAAAGGTAGAAAACTCCCCACGCGCACGTATTCTCTTCCCTTGAGATTTGGTTGTTAGAGGATATATTCCAAGATCCTTTTTGAGATATGTTAGCTAGGCACGTGCTCCTTTTTTACTAGTCAAAAGGAGCACATGGGGAATTGGGCTGAGCCTATAAATAAGAGGCTCATTTCTTGTAAAGGGGAGGTCCCTTGGCCATGGCCTTGGCCTCCATTTTGGTAATGGAAGAAGGTGTCATTTGGTTTCATCTAAATCCTTGTGTGCAATGGCGTTGGTCTTGGTGTATGGATTTGCATGTGTGTGTGCATGGTTGGGAGGATGTTCACCTTGCTCCTTGTGATGTTGGCCATTGTTGCCATTGCTCCATGAGCGTGGGTGAACCTCTCCTCTCATTCTTTGCCCCAACTTGGAGAAATTTCTCACTTCCATGTGAGGCGGTTAGGGTTTGTTGCTCCCCTTTTCTCAACACTAGGGAAGTGGCATACCTATATCTGATTGGTTTCTTGCTCTCCCTTTGAGATCTTCTGATTGCTTATTTGGATGATTCAGGTATATCCTCCAACTTCTTCATCTTGACTTTGCCTTTGGATTTCCATGCCTTGAACTCTTCTAGGTTGATGATGTCCTCATCATCTGAATTGATATCTCCATTATAAGTAAGCTCCTCTTTATTGAGGCTTGGAAAATCCTCTTCCAAGTCATAAGGTAGCTTTACTTTCCTACATTCACTATCAAACCAAGAGTCATTCTCATCAAAGACAACATCTCTACTCACCATGAATCCCTTGTTTGAAGGGTTGTAGAATCTGTAACCTTTCTGATTCAAGTCATACCCTATGAAGATGCACTTCTCTGCCTTAGGGTCTAGCTTACCTCATATCTGAGAAGGAATGTGCACATAAACTACACATCCAAAGATCTTGCAATGATCAAGTGAAGGTCTTCTACCATGCCATGCTTCATATGGGGTCATCCCATCAAGAGATTTTGATGGCAACCTGTTTACAAGATAAGTGGCAGTAGATACACTCTCTGCCCACAAGTAGTTAGGTAATTTTTTCTCATTCAACATTGACCTAGCTGTTTCAACAATTAATCTATTTCTCCTTTCTATCACCCCATTTTGCTCAGGGGTATACCTTGTTGTGATTTCTCTTTTGATTCCTCTGTCTTGCAAGAATATATCAAACTCATTTGAGAAGTACTCACCTCCTCCATCTGACCTTAGTCTTTCTAGGTTTCTCCCTGTTTGGTTTTCAGTAGGTGCAAGATACGTTTTAAAGCAACTGAATACTTCATCTTTGTGCTTCATAAAGTATAATACAGTCCACCTACTGTAATCATCAATGAAAGATACATTATACCTTGATCTAGAAATTGAGGGATCCTTACTTGGTCCCCATACATCTATATGGACAAGCTCTCGGTAATCCTCATGCATGTAGCCTTTCCTTGAGAAGGGTAACTTGTGAGATTTTCCAAACTGACAAGCACCACATTTATAAATCATGTGTTGCTTGGATACATTAGGTATCCCAAGCACACATTGGTCTCTACAAATTTGTTTTAAAGTTCTCTCACCAACATGCCCTAATCTCTTGTGCCAAATTTCAAGGTCTGAAAGTGTCTGATCTTTGTAGCTATAGAGTGCAATATTTCTTGTATCTTCAAGTTCAAAAGTAAATAATCTACCTATCTTTTCTCCTTTGGCTATCCTTTTGAACCCATGCTGGAGATCCTCCACAAATGCTCCATATTGGTTGAATCTAACCTGCAAACCCTTTTCCACAATCTGTCCAACACTCATCAAATTCTTGGTAATTGTAGGTACATATAGAACCCTACTCAACATATTCTTGTTTCCATCAAAGTTCTTAACATTCCCTACTTTAATCACTGAGTGCTTGGTGTCATCACATGTTTGTACTTGATGCTTACCCTTGGGTTCCTCAAGGTCAAAGAGAAGAGCTACATTGCCTGCCACATGGTTTCAGCATCCTGAGTCAATGTAGAAGAGATGGTCATCATTTATACCTGGCTTTGAAGTCATGTTCATAATCAGAAGAGAATCTTCTTGCTCCTCTATGTACTTGTTGTAATTGTTCCTTGATTTGTAACCTCCTTGGTAATTGCTATTGTAGTTGTTGTTGTAGTTGTTGTTCTATCCTTGATGGTAATTGAATCTTCCTCTTGATTGTGTATATCCACCTCTTTGAGATCCTCTACCTCTCTGGTTCTTAAAATTCCTAAAACACTCATTTGTAGTATGATTTGATAAACCACAAATACTACATGGTGAGGAGTTATAGGGTCTCTCCCTACCTTGCTTACCTCCTCTGCCCCTTCCTCTTGAGGTTCTACCTCTCCCTGCATAGTTGGCTTGGGAGGTAGTTCCTTCATCTTCAACATTTTTGTTCTTCCCTTTCTCTTTGGATTTACTTTTATCAGTGTATAGGTCAGAAGAGCTATTACCTCTTGATGAATCTCCATTCTTGTTGAGCTTGGCTTCATGGGGGAATAGTTGCCCCATGAGTGTGGTAAGATCTGGAATCTGCATGTCCATGTACAAGTCCATGGCAGTTGTGAAGCTCTCCCATTTTTCATCAGCTTTAATACCATTGATTACTCGTCTTATAATCTGCTCCTCTTCAATTTCTTCTCTTATGCTTGCCAATTTATCTGCTGCATCTTTGACTTTGGTCACATACTCAGAGATACCTTGCTTAGGTTGCTTTCTTTGAGTGGTAAACTCAATCCACAGTTGGTTATTCCTAGCCCTTGTGTTGGAAGAGAAATATCAAGACAATTTTTCCCAAGTCTCTTGGGATGTCTTACAGTTCCTAATATGTGGAAGAAGAAAATCAGAGATTGATTTAAGTAAGTAGGACCTTGCGAATGCATCCTTAGCACACCATGTGTTGAGTCTTTCATGCTCCTCTCTTGTAGGTTGTCCTTTGCTTCTGAATATGGGCATCTCCTCATCTCTTGAGATGTATCCATAGAGGCTCCTTCCTTGCAAGTATGTCCTCATCCTCAAAGACCATGCTTGATAGTTGTTCTTGTCCAATTTATCAATGAAAGAAGGAAAACCATCTCCCATTTTACCTTAACCGTGTTGGGATAGATGGATGGAAACTCCAAGAAATGAGTAGGTATTGCCAAATCCTGCTTTGTACCAGCCTCTTGTAGCTTCAGAGTTGAGTTGTGGGGCCTTTTAGCTTTCCAATGACACTATACAAGTGCCTATGTACTTTGGAAATGATCTAAGAAAAGATTGAATCAAAACAGACTACTTCCAAATAGAAGGATTAAGGAAAACCTTCTATTTTTTATCACACACCTACTGCTTGTTATGCTCTGTTCTACCAGTACCGTAGCAATTAGAATAATTCCTTTTAGAGGTATCAAAGTAGCTTAGTAAGCTAATGATTCCAAGTGGAATCACTTGAAATGATGCACTATACACAGAGCAATCAATTTAGCAATAGGATCATTACCCCTGATTTTTTAGGACCTCTGTAGACTTTGACCAGTGAGTGCTTTGACGCGCTTTTCTCCATGAGCAGCACAAGTTGACAGTTATGAATGACTATAAGAGAGAAACCATAGATGAACAATGTAGATGTATTGTATTAATGAACAATGTTGTACAAGATCATAGGCTTGAGAATCATAGCCTAATGATGGAGAGTAGTGTAGACTACAATGTAGACCTCACACTCTTACACAATGGCAATGGAGAGCTGGGGAGTGGAGACTTCTAACTGTGACTTTTTCAAGTCACTTTATATAAGTGTTACATTCAAATTTGAATTTGAATTCAATTTTTGGCTCTCTCTAAAAGTATTCCTTCAATTTAGGAAATATTCCCTCAATGAAGTAGTTACTTTTCTATCTAACAAATCCACGAGTTTTTTGTAGGTGATCACAAATATTCTCTCAAGTCAAAAATGACTTTTACAATTGGTAAAGATGAAAAATCATTCTAGCAATGGTTTCCATGGAGCTTCATATGTTCATGAACTTCAAGCCAAATGTGTAGGCTTGTAAATGTGTAGGCTTGTAATTTGCACCGACAAGGGAGGACTCAAACTCCCAAGGAAAACCTATTTCTGAGGTGGTCTTCTACTATCGTAGAGGAAGAGGCAAAGGTAGAGATTTTGGAAGTGGAAGAGGAAATAGCAACCAACAGCAAGGTCAACATCAGAATCATGCAAGAGGTAGAGGACAGTTTCGAGATAGGGGGGCCAAAGAGGCCTCACAAATTTCCAAAGAAATGATTCAGATAATAATAGTAAAGGATGCTAGAATTGTGGTAAACATGGACACTTGGAACGTGATTGCAAGTTAAAGGATTAAAATAACAAATCGAATGATAATGTCTAGTATGTTGATTTAGGTGCTTCAAATCACATCACCAATCATGTAGAATGGTTAAGTAGTTTGCAAAAATTATCAATTCCCGGATATGTTGAAACAAGTGATGAAACATCACATCCTATCGAGCATACAAGAAACGTAGCACTGTCTACGGAGGATGGGAAGGTAAAATATCTTGCTTATGTGCTGCATGTTCCAAATGTAACAAAGAATCTAGTTTTTATTGGACAAATGGTTGACGAGGTATTACAAGATAAGTTCAATGTTGATATGTTATATGTAGAAGAGTACAAACAGGATGGAAGATTGATCGCCAAATTAAACAAACTGGGTAGGATGTTCACCTTTAATGTGAAAATTCGTGAAATGAATGAAGCCATGTCTGCAAAAGGTGCAGGAGTTATTACTGATATAGAGATATGACACAAACAAATCGGACATGCAAATTTGTAGAGGTTGAAATTGATGCAGTCAAAGGAGATTGTCAATGGACTACCAAATTTCAAGGTTGCAGAGATGCAAAAGGTATGTGCAACATGTGAATTTGGTAAACAGTCAAGAGTATCATTTTTGCATGACAAGCATGTTGGTGTGAATATGCTAAAAATAGTACATACAGATGTTTTGGGTCTTGTAAAGACCACATTTATGGGAGCTTGCACATTTTATGTTATTTTCATTGATGAACATACACGAAAAGTATGGGTATATTTCATGAAAGAGAGGAGTGTGGTGTCCATTGACTTTGAAAATTTTAAGGTTATGGTGGAAAAGCAGACAAGGAAGTATATTTAGACATCAAGATTTGGTGGAGGAGGTGAATACACATCAAACGAGTATAGTATCTTTCTAAAAAGTCATGGAATTCAATGATAGTTTTCATGCAGGTACACACCACAACATAATGGTGTTCTTAAATGAAAAAATATACATATTGCACAAATAGCAAGACCCTTGATGGCTAAGAAGAATGCATCATTATTATTGGCCAGAAGCTGTGCACACTACTGTATACATCATGAACAGAATTCCGACTACTGTTGTACATCAAGTTACACCTGAAGAGAAGTTTACAGGTAAAAGCCAAACTTATCACATATGAAAGTATTTGGTTGTATTGCATATGTACATGTTCCAAATGAGTTGAGTAAGAAGCTTGATCCAAAAGCAAAAAAATGTATCTTCATTGGATACTCCCTTGAGCAAAAGGGATATAAATGTTATAACCCACTCACACGACACATGAAGGTAAGCAGGGATGTGATGTTTGATGAAATGTCAAGCTTCTATGTAGATGCCAAAGAAGGAATTAATCTTGACTCAAATGATAAACAAAATGTTGAAGAATCAAGTGCAAAATCTCAAGTTTTGAGTGGACCTGATGCATCACCGAACACTAGTTCCAACTCAAATCCATGGAGAGGAAGATTGCGTGGAAATTTCAGTCCAACAAATTCATCAACTACATCAAAGAAAGGTAAAGAAAAGCTTTTTGATGGTAGTAAAACATTTACACATTTTGAAGACATTGACGGAGATTCAAGCGATTCAGAAAAGAGCCTTGATGAGGAACTTGGATTGTCCTCTGTGAAGACTCGAGTAGTAAGAAAGGCACATGTAGATGATATAAGGAGAAGTGACCCACGACCAAGAACATCTAGGAGGATGCAGAATTGAGTGCAACGATTGGTGTATGATAGTTACATGGTTCGTCATTGTGCCTACATGACCAAAGTAATACAAGATGTTGAACCTTCTTTTTTTGAAGATGCAATTTGAAATGCAGATTGGGAGAAAGCTATGGATGAGGAGATGGCTGCACTTTATGCAAATGAAACATGGAAGCTAGTTCCATTGCCACAAGGAAAGAAACCCATAGGTTGCAAGTGGGTTTACAAGGTAAAGCACAATGTTGATGGTAGTGTAAGAAGGTATAAAGCACGATTTGTAGCAAAAGGATATCCATAGACATATGGCATTGATTATGGGGAAACGTTTAGCCCTGTAGAAAAAATGTCTACTATCGGAGCACTTGTTACATTATCTATAACAAAAGAATGGACTTTGCATCATATGGATGTGAAGAATGCTTTCATACATAATGGGTTACAAGAAGAATTATACATGGAGCAACCACAAGGATATGAAGATTCAAAGCACACAGAATATGTTTGTAGGTTGCAAAAGGCTTTGTATGGGCTTAAACAAGCCCCTCGTGCTTGGCATGCAAGGATTACTGACTACTTAACCACCATCGGATTTTCTATGTGTGATGCAGATCATTCATTACATGCAAGGAAGGTGATGATGGCATCATGATTGTTGCTATTTATGTTGATGACTTGATTGTAGGAGGTGATAATGAAGAAATCATTAAAGAGGTAAAGTTACTCCTTATGCAAGAATTTAACATGAAAGATCTTGGTGTGATGCACTATTTTTTGGGCATTGAGTTTATACATACAAAAACAGGTATATGGATGTCGCAAAGGCAAGATGCCTTGAGTATGTTGCAAAAGTATGGTATGTTTGATTGTAATCCAATATCTATACCATTAGATAAAAATTTGAAGTTGGATACTACATGAGGTGAAGCATTGGAAAATGTTACTACATACAGGAAAATTATGGGAAGTTTAATATCTCTCACAATTACAAGGCCTGATCTAAGCTAGGACTTGAAAGTAAATTTATGCAGGTTCCTAGGAAACCACATTTAGATGCTCTTAGGCACACTCTACGTCATGTGATTGCTACTTCGGATTATGCATTGTTTTATGAAGTTTGTGTAGATTTGCAAGTTCATTTATACACAGATGTAGATTGGGATGGTAGTATTCCAGATAGAAGATCTACTAGTGGATTTCTATTCTCACTTCGGAGTGCAATTATTACATGGAGCAGCAAGAAGCAACCCATTGTTTCTTTGTCAAGTATAGAGGCTGAGTATAGAGGTGTTGCAAGGAAGCATGTGAAGCATCATGGTTAAAGATGCTACTTGTAGATTTAGGTGTGGAAGTGCAAAAGCCGATCATCATCTATTGTGATAATCTTAGCAGCATTCAATTAGCAAGAAATCGTGCTTTTCATGCTAGAAGAGAGCATAGAAAGGTACATTATCACTTCCTAAGAGAGAAGATATTATCAGGTGATATTGATCTTGTTTATGTGAGGACATATCAGCAAGTTGTTGATATTTTCACTAAAGCACTTGGAGTAGAGAAGCTGAAGAAGTTTTGGAAGATGCTTGGATTAGAGGACATGACATTGAGCTTGAGGGGGAGTTTTGAGATATCAAGCTCAACATGTGATGATCGAGGATGAAACGTACCACTTTTTCATTTCTCTTACATGCATAGTGGTCGTGTCGGTATATGTCATGGATACTTTAGTGAGCTTTGCTAGATTCATCTACAGAGAGTGATGGCACACTTGTTTCTTGCAAGCTCACTCGTTCACCGACATTGGTTTTTTCCTTATGTACTATTCCTTATATATTGTAGTAGTTGTATTGTTGTATCAGGTCATTCGTGTATATTCCTTTTATGTAGTAGAAGAAGAAGAAGATCATTCTTCCTTGCCTCAATCTATGTTTGCACTCCTCTTTGAGTGTGAGAGCATGTGAGTGAGCTCGCAACCTTATCTTGTTCCTTGTGACACATATGTACTCCATAAATGCAATAAGATGGCATTGAAAGGATGAATTTAAATGCTGAATAGAGTCCAACAACACTTGCAAATGTCTATCAACTCTATTCTTTTGACCCAAAAAATTTGCATAAACTTGCAATAGTTGGTCCCATCACAATTGAAAGCATTCCAGGAAACCTGTAAGAGGTCTCAAGAGTTGATAATTTAGCAATAAATCTGAATGTACATTGCCAGGGAGACATAATCTTAAGTCCTCTAGTGCAAAGATTGATCTTTGGACCAATCTTTCCATGTGTGTAGTTGAAACTATCCCAAAATAGCAAAGTCACAAGAGATGAAGTGGTGTTGCTAGATCCTGCTTCACACCTACTAAGAATGATGGATTGAGAGTGTAGTGAGCCTCTTTAGCTTGCTAATGAACACAAATACTCATATATGTTGCTTGGAAGATGATCCACTAATTGATGGATCAAAATAGATAGGTAGGAAATTAATCCAAGAACAAAAACTTGTTGTTTTTGTTCTTACACATGTTCAATGTTTTGAACAATTCTCTGAGCACAGCAGTAATTGTCTTAACTCCTTTTGGGAAACTCTAAGCTATAAATCATGAGTGATTTGATCTAAAATGATGGACGATATGCAGAGAAAGATTTTTACCAAATCATAGCTCCATTTTGACATTCATGGGCTGCAATAGTCATCATACCAGTGAGCAAAGATACATTAATATCTCAGGATCCCAAGAAGCAATGCTAATGAAATTTTGTAGGTGTATAAAAGATAGTATCCTAAATCTAACATGCTTTAAATCATGGCCAATAATCAACTACACAATGAGAACAAGCTATGATAAGATCATTGTTCTGATGGAGTTATAACAAAGAAACAGCTGCAAATGCAAGTACTAATCTTGGGTTAAATAAGTCCAATTTGTTTATTAGTAATGATTATATATGTATTAAAACATTTACAAATATAATGTCATTGGCAATCATATGTATTAAAACATGTACAAATATAATGTCATTGGCAATCATACATTGCTCAATGTATTAGAGGTGAATGAGCTATGAGATAATCTCTCACTTCACAATGAATGTCCTTCAAAATTATCTCTCTAGCTCGAGATAAACGCGGGCCTTTTTTATCCTCTTCTTATAGTTATGGTTGGAGCCAAAGTTTGAATTCAAATTCAAACTTCTCCCTAAAAGGTGAATCCTAAAGTGTAGGATAGATTCCCTCATCACTCAACAACCAAATGGTTCATAATTTTAGAGCTTCCGAACTCCACGTGGATGTAATCCACTTTTACAAGGATAAATGTGAAGGATTTTTACAAGAGATTGATCATATGAAGCTTTGCATAAGTTATGCCAATAAATAAAGCATAAGCTAATTAACCAAGTATGTGGGCGTGGGTTTAATTTCACCAACATGTAAGATGCATAAATTATCCATTAAGTAGAGTGGTGTTTGAGTAGAGTGGTGTTTGAGGATATTAGTCCTCCAATTAGCATGCATAAGAATGCTATAAATATGGATGTTTAGGAGAATATCCAATCAGATCAGTCTACAAATGTTCATATCAAAGAACCAGTGAGATGTTCTGTATGTATCTCACATCCACAATAGATATGTTCTAGGTTTGGATTTTGTTATGCTGAAAGATGTTGATGAGCCTTCTTGCTACAAAGAAGTTATACAAACAAAGGATGATGTCAAGTAGGAGCATGCCATGAGGAGTGAATTGGATTCTATTCAAAATTATCGTACTTGGGACTTGGTACCTTTTCCAAATGATAGGAAAGCTTTACCGTGTAAATGGGTATATAAGCTAAAATGCACATTGGATAGTGCCTCTCCAAAGTATGAAGCATGAGAAGTCGGCAAAGGGTTTTAAGCAACAACATGGTGTTGAGTTTGAGGAAATATTTTCTTGATTAGTCAAGATGACTACACTATGCATGTTGCTTGGATTCATCGCAATGGAGAACTTAACGCTGGTCCAAATAGATGTAACAAATTCTTTCTTGTGTGGAGATCTTAATAGTATTGGATTGAGAAAGTGTAGAGGAGATTTGGAAGAATTTATGCAACACTTATGAAAAAGAAACGACATCAAATAAAGTGTATCTGATGAAAAAGTTATATGACCTTTGCATGGAATTTATGCCCAAAGGAGTTTTTGTTGAACTTTGAGATCCACAAAAGCACATGAAAAACACAAACAAGAAGAAAAAGCTTGGACTACAACACAATATAGTGTATTACCAAGTGAATGTACAAAAGATAAGTGACCTATTAGGGTTATAGGCGTATATACAAGTTGGGGGAAAAAGACCTTGTAAAGAGGAAAAAGGTTCCACGATGGTCCTAAGTGCATTTGCATACATCACTACCAAAACATATCAATAAATCTCCCTTGTAAGTGATGCAATGAACAATGAGCTGACACTCATGTATAAGGAAGTGCCAAGTTATGTGGAAAGAGATCAGTCTACAAAAGGAAGTAAGCCCAAAGCTTTGCGAAAAGCTTCAAACGTCTCCCTAGGCAAAGCCTTTTTGAAATTGCATCATCATGTGGAACTTGTAAAGGTGAGAAATTGCCTCATTTGGACCAGCACTTGATTTTCCACCTATAAAAAAGAGGTAGCAAAGTGTCATACACATCATTTGAGGTAAGTGATATCTCCTTGGTACATGAAATTAATGGTTGAATTGCATCTTCCACAAAAACCTTGTTAACTCCTAGGTGTCCCACACTAGGCATGTCATGACACTTGTGCAATATAGGCATCTCATTTCAAAATCTCTAGGGACACACACCTTACCTTTGTACAATAGATATCCATCCTAAATATTTTAGTTCTTCCACTTGAATCCTTCTTGAGTACCATCGATACTCCATGCTCATTCAAAATGCATGTTTGAGGATCCCCTTGTTTTATGGCTTCCAAAATCTTCAAATATGTAGGATCCAACCTACATTTTCCTCTAATGCACTCAAGTAATTCAGTAGTGATTTGAGTGAAACTTATACCATTGAGCATAGGCATGCACCTAAGCGAGTCAACCACCACATTAAATTTCCCCTTCCTATACCTAAGCTCATAGTCAAACTCCTAAAGGGTATTTTCCCAATGGGTTTTATGACCTTTAAGGTCTGTTTGGTTAGAGAGCCACTTAATGCTCTCTTGATCAAACACTATCGTAACCTTGGTACCATATAAGTAATGATGTCACTTCTTGAAAGCATGAACAATTGCATACAACTACTTCTCATAGATGGAGTAACTCTTCTGAGTTGGCTCTATCTTTTTGCCCTTAAAAGCTACTGGTGGACCATCCTAAACTAAAATTGTTCTTAGGGCAAAATCACTCGTATAAATCTCAATCACAAAGGGTTTATTGGGATCCGCTCCATGTAAAAGTTGAACTATAGCAATTGCTACCTTCAACTTGTCCATATTTATATTCTTTTCATCTCCCCAATAAAAGTTCTTTCCTTTCCTCTTAAATTATTCCATCATTGGGACAACAATTTTGGCATAGTTCTCCATGAATCCTAGATATAAACCTACTAAAACTAGGAAGATTTGAAGCTCTTCTAGGTTTTTGGGATGTGACCATTCATTAATAGCTCGTATTTTATTAGGCTTGATCTAGATCCTGTCTTGGGCGATTATATGCCCAAGGTTTCTAAAACTTTTTTTGAAAAATTCACACTTTGTTTCCTTAGCAAAGATTGAATTTTCCTATGGCACTTGGAATACATTCCTCAAGTGTTCCAAATGTTCCTCTTTTGATCTACTATAGATCAAAATATCATCTAAAAGGTCTACTACAATTCACCCTAGATATGGCCATAGAACACCATTCATGAGCTTCATGAAAGTGAAAGGAGCATTCATGACACCAAAGGGCATCACCAAAAAGTCATAGTGTCCATATATAGTCTGAAAAGGAGTTTAAGAGACATCCTCTTCCCTAATTCTAATATGATGATATCTTGACCTAATGTGCAGCTTGGTAAAATACCTAGTTTGATGTAGCTGATCAAATAGGTCTTCCAATCTAGGCATTGGAAACCTATCTTTGTTTATTACCTTGTTTAATGCTCCATAATCTATACATTGTAGTCTCATAGAGTTAACTTTCTTTTTTATGAGGAGAATTGGTGATGCCCAAAGTGAGTTACTAGGTCTAATGAAGCGTTTATCTAAATAATCTTGAAGTTGCTTTTTCTACCTCATGATGTTGAGATACACTAAGCATATAAGGTGGCTTAAAAATAGGGTTAGTGTTAGTAACTACCTCAACGACATGGTCGATTTTCCCTCACTTTAATGGCATCCTCATGGGAAGGTGAGTGGGAAAAACATCTGAAAATTCAAACATTAAATCCTTGAAAATTTTGCCTACACTCTTGCAAAAATGAATAATGGAAAGTGTTGTCCTTATTTACTTTAGTATCATGAAAATATACATCAGATGAAGTTTCTATACAATGCTCAAGATCATAGCTGCACAATAAAAAGATGTGTTGTACATGCTGAAAATGAAACAAAGTATCAAACTCTAAAGATGACATGAGAGGTGCAGTAGGTATATCTCTCTCCCCCTTAATACAAAATCCACTTCCATTCTTCACAAACTCAAGAGTGTTATTCTAATAGCTGCATTTGAGTTGTGTCTCCCAAACCCCAAAACCAATCTCTACCCAACACATGGTCTATCCTCTCCATGTTCATAATTGGAAGTCCATATGATTCATGTATCCATGTATCTAGACTTCCAAATTAGATGCCATATTGTCCCATATCCTCTTATCCTCACCCTGCATCATAGATGCAACATATTTATGTGCATTAGGCTGTTGGGGAATCTTCAATTTCTTGAACATAGCATATATTATGGAATTATGAGTGGTAGAGTCATCTATCATGAGTCTCACTCTAGTCTCCTTTACACTACCATGAAGCTGAACTGAATCATGTGGTCCAAACTTTGGTGACCACAATGATAGAGTCAAGCAACAGGTATGTTCTATGTCCTTATGCATCACGTCCACTCATTGCGGCTAGAGCTACCATGTATTGGAAGTGTCTGCACAAGGTATACCATCTTTTTAGCCTTGTCAGGGGCTGTGCTAGTCTCTGATCCTTCCTTCTTCTCTTTCCTCTTACGAAATCAAAAGTTCCATTGTGCATGATTAAAAGATGAGCACCTAAAACACTTGTTTTCTCTCTTGGTCATTTCATACCCTAAAGTGGGTAATTTTGGCACTTGTGGTTTTTGTTTCTTCATAAAAAACTTTCTTTTCCCCATCAATACCTTTTTCTTAAACTTTGTAGTGTTAACATGTTTGAGGGGTTGATAAGTCTCCATAGGAGTATATTAAAGATGCTTATGGTCCTTATATATTTGTGCATACTTGATCATTGTTCAAATATTTTAGGTGTATTCCTCCTTACCTCTCCTTTGGTGGACTTGTCTAACCCTCTCATAATCCCTCTAATTATTGAAAATCATTAAGCCCCTTGAGCTTCAAGATGATCTCTCTATAGTGGGATATGTAAAATAATAATGTTCTCCCTCTCTATGTGATCGTATTCCACTCATCCCAATTCCTCTCTTCTTCATTTTCAAGAAGAAACTGTTTCAAGAAAAGACTTTCAAATTGAGCCCATTCTATAGGGATGGAGTTTGCCTCCTTGATACTCATTCACCACTTATAAGCTCGGGGGCCAAGCGAGAGACTCACTTCAAGCACACAATACTCAAGTGGGTTGCCCTTGAATTGATGCAAGTCATTCCACTTTTATAGGAAAGTGTAGACTACATCCTCATTTCTTTTTCAGTCATACCCCTTGAAGGTTGGTGGCTTAAGGTCTTTATGATTCATCTTTCATCCCTCTAAATTGCCATCTAAGATCCATGGTTGGATTACATGGGTGGAAAGATCCACCTATAGCTTGTTTAGTCTTTGATCTCCATGGTACATATGGTCTTTCAATGAATTCGTATTCCTTTTTTTAATTCTATTTATCTTCACTTAGTGTTTAATCTATCTAGTGATCTCTTTGTTTGCCTTAGCTTGATCGTATATATGTGTGATTTCTCTCACTTTGTGTCCATTATCATCTGCTTTGTTTCAAGTTTGAGACAATTCCCCCTTCCCCTCTTTGTGCAAGGTGTCCAAGTTGAAATAACCTTCTACATTGCATCAAATTTTGTAGTGATTTTTACATGACCTTCTTGTCATATGGAGGATAACTCTAGTTCTATATCCTATGTAAGAAAATTTTGACAAGTAGGAAAAGTATTATCTTATTTATGTTGAGTCCTTTTCTCCCTCGCCATTGGAGAAGAGTACTCAAAGGGAGTTGGTATCTACCATGCCATACTATTGGATCCCATGTCTATCTAACAAATTTTCTATCTAAAAGACTACCTTAGTGTGATTTAGGTAATTACCCAAACTAAGAGTGTGCAAAGTATCAAGTAGTATGGGGAACTATGCTTAAATCTTACATGGTTTCATGAGCATATTTGGATCCTCAAAGTCCTTATAATCTCATACTCAAATACTCCCCAAGTGGTACAAAAAATCTTATATGATGAGATGAATTGATGTATATGATGCCATCTTTAAATGCACCATCTAGGATAGGTTGGCCACATACTTGGTTGAGCTCATGTACTAGTTATTTGTTGACTTATATGTGACGCACAACCTATAATTTGGTCATAATCAAAATATTGGTGAAGTCCTTATTTCTGCCCAATTTGATATTAAGATTGGTGCCAAAAATTTCCAAATTTCTCGATTAGAAGAATGGCCAATTTCTTGTTTCATGGGTATCCCAATTTGATGAAATTAATCTGACGAATCATATTCTGAAATTGAAAACATGAAATTTCTTAATAATTATTGTTGAAGATAAATGTACAAGCTCATTTTCATATGAGCTATGCTTGGATAAATTTACCAAATATAAAGATAAAGGAAAAGAAGAAAAAAAGAAAAAAATAAAAGAAAAAATTCTAGTCAAAATTCATGATGAGTAAGAGATACAATATCTTGCCTTGTAGTGAGTGGCATGTAGTGGGGAAAGTGGTGAGTTAAGAAGGAGGCACAAACTTCTTCACATGCTCATTGGTTATAAAAGTGAAGTGGGAGCACGTTCAAAAAAAAGAGAGAAAGAGGCAAGAGCTTCTAGTAGTCAGATCTAGTCATTTTGTCATTTTGTCTTCCCATAGACTCCTTCCAGCCGCATGTCAGTTTGTACACATCTTTAATGTGAAGCTCATATCTCAGTGTATATGTAAGCATTTCTTATGTTTAAATGTTCATTTGAAAGCTTATCTTATATACTCTCATTATACCAAATATCTCCTTGAAAGCTTATATATTCTATGAGATATCAGTGAAAGAGTAAAGTCTAGTTTTTTAGTATACCTGTGTAGATAGGTAGTCTATTTTGGTCGGTTATGTTTTCCAACCAAAACATATCAAAATTGCTTTATTTTTGTCTTATTGGAAGTTGTTGGCATGTAATTTTGCTATCTTAAATATCTCATTCAGAAGATTTATATTCTGTGACATATTGGTCAGATAGTGAAGTCTAGTTTTACAATGTACTTATGTGTGCAGGTGGTCTATTGTGGTCAATTGCATTTCTTGACCAAAACGCATCCAAATTACTTGTTTTTTAGCTTTTTGGAAAGCTATATGTGTTTAATTTCTGTGTACCAAATATCTTTCTCAAAGAATATATATTCAGAGAGGTATTAGTCAGAGAGTGAAGTTCAGTTCTTTAGCATACTTGTGTAGACAGGTAGTTCATCTTTGTCAGTTGTGTTTTGAGGTTTGTATTGGGAGAAGCAACCTATCTAAGGTGAAGCTATTTTTCCAAGTGCTGGACATACAAGGGTTCACTACACATTTTCGTTGTGCATAGGACAACTCATTCTCCACAGTTGGTATCAGAGCAAACTTGGTGCTGAAGCTTCATCAACAGAGCTGGAGATAAAGGAAAGCAAAAGAGGAGCTATAAAACAAGGAGGGGCTTCACAAACGCAAGAGCAAAGGACAATATAACTATTCGAGGTAACTCTCAAAGTCTTTGATACTCTTCAATGGCTGACTTGGGTCAACAAGTAGAGAAATTGGATAAGGATAACTATCCTGTGTGGAAGTTTAGAATTACCAACTACCTAATGGGCAAAGGCTTATGGGGTATTGTGAGCGGCAATGATGCTCAACCTCAAATCAATCAAGCTATGGCCACCGAAGTCCAAAGGAGGCAAGCAAAAGAATGGGAAGAGAGGAATAGGAGAGTCATGTTCCTCATTTCGCAAGTCATTACTAATGCCATGTTAGGGCATATTCAACATCTAGAGAAAGTTAAGGATGCTTGGGAAGCTCTTGAAAGGATGTATTCAACACATACCAATGCTAGGAAACTTCAACTCAACAATGAGTTGAACACAATCAAGAAAAGTTCGAGTCAATCCATAGCTGAATATACTTTGAAGATTAAGGAGCTAAGCGATGCTTTAGCTTCTATTGGCACAACTGTTGAAGACGAAGATCTTGTGTGTTATACTCTCAATGGATTGAGAGAATATGAAAGATGGAAGCCTTTTATAACTTCCATTAACTTGAAAGATGCATATCTAGGTTTTGAACAACTAATCCCTCATCTTGTCACAGAAGAGCTTAGCTTTGGTGGTCCCAAAGGAAAGGACATCCACAGCCAAATGTTATATGCAGGTCGAAGTAAAGGAAGGAACTCAAGAGGAGGCTCAAGAGGAAAAGGAAGAGGTCACAACAACTCCAACTACAATCAAAACAATTCGAAAGACAACAAGAATGCATCAAATGCCAACACACAAGGAAGAGGTTGAGGTAGAAGTAGAGGAAGAGGTCGAGGTTCCTACAATTCTCATAAAGGTATAACATGCTATCATTGTGGTAAAGTAGGACACTATGCTAGTGATTGTTGGATGAAGAATGGAAGACCAAATGGAGGCAATCAAAGGAACCAAAGCAACTATGCAAGCACCTCAAGTGAAGGAAGCAAGGACACACTACTTGCAATGAGACATGAGTATAGAAGCTCTTGTGAAGATGACAAAAAATGGTGCATTGATTCAGGTTGTAGTAACCATATGCCATGCCAAGGAAGTTTGTTCACTAATATACAGGTACCAAGTGGAAAAGGATGTGTTGAAATAGGTGACGATACTCAACACATGATTGAACATATTGGAGATATAAGGCTTGGAGATACAAGTAGAGCAAAGGTACTATCTAATGTTCTTCATGTTCCTACAATTTCAAAGAACTTGATTTCAGTAGGACAAATGGTAGAGAAGGGTTATCATGTCATATTCAATGAGAATGGGTGCTTCATAAAGAATCCAAAGGAAGGCTTCAAGGTCATTGCTCAAGGTAGTAGAGAAGGAAGGATGTTCTTTTTGGACGTCCAAGATCCACATGGAAAGGTCATGTACATTCAATGTGGGAACAAGAAGATTTCAGAGCTCGACCTATGGCACAAAAGAATAGGACACATCAACCTTCCAAAGCTGAAGGACATGAGCAAACATGAAGTGGTAAGAGGTCTTCCAAAATTTAATAGCATTGGACTACATGAGTTATGTGAAGCTTGTCAACTAGGAAAGCAAACAAGGCAGCTCTTGCAGAGAAAAGAGGCACAAAAGAGGAGCCCCAAAATTTTCAAATTAATGGGCATAATTTTCTTCTTCAAAATCCTATGACATCCCCTCAAAGCTATGTAAATGCACTAGAGGAGTCCTCTAGATGCATAAGCCCAACTCATTGTAACACATTCCTTATAAAATAGTAGGAAATTAGAAATTTAGCCAATCAAGTGCCGGTCACTTGTGTGAAAGGACCATTTTTATGAACACATGTATATAAGTCACTTTATGACTCTTTGTAAGGACTTTTTTCATTGTGAAGAAGGAGAGCTCAAAATTTTCGAATTTGCTTCTTTCCTACAGATTTTCGTCTTCTCTATGATCTTTTGTGTGTGTGAAAAGCTTGGAATATATGTGTAGGACTGTTGTCTAGCCCTCCCCATCACTTTTGAACGATTGTAGTGTGTGTGTGAGCAAGTGCGAGTTGTGGAGTGAGTGTAGGTGTTTCCCACCATTCACTGTTTTGGCCATAACTTGAAGAGCAGTTGTCAGATTCGAGTATTTTTAGAAAACCACCAGTAGATGCCTCTCATCGAGAGCTTTGAAATGAACCTGCTATTGGCCATATTCAACATTCGGAGCTGGGAGAAACATTTGAATTTGTATTTACTGCTGTAAGTGTTATCGCGACAGACACTTTCAGAGATTAAGTGAGTTAGAGAGGTAGTTCCGTCTTTTCTCATGCATTTTAGTTGAACCACTTCATTTTCCATCATGTTCGCACATGTCCTCATACACTTGGTTAGGTCGGTTCTTCGGATTGATAATTAAGCGTGTGTCAATCCTCCACTATACGCACTTGTGTGGCAAATGAGATTTAGTCTCTTTGGCACAAGTCCCTAAGACCTCATGACTTAGATACACAAGTTTTTGGCACCGTTGTCGGGGAACACACTCAACCAAGGTGCCTTTGTGATGGTTATAGCTCTGAAGTGAAGGAATCGTACTTGTAGAAGTGAATTTGTTCAGTGGCAAGTAGTTAGACACTTCAGCACTTGTTACTTCACATCCCGGAGGTGTATGTAATGAGTTTTAGGTTTAGGGTTAGGAGTGAAGGAGAGGAGAAGGAGTTAGGGTTAGGTCAAGGAGAGAAGTGGAGGAGGAGTGAGTTAAAATCATCAAGAAAATTTCAAAAAATTACCAAGTTAGTGTAGAATAGGCTTCAGTCATCAGAAACTATAAAAACCAAAAAAATTAGTTCATTTGACACTTGCTCAGAAAGTGGTATCGCCTACAGACAGCGACCGGTATCGCCTGAGTAGTATCGTGCAGTACAAGCCCTCAAAGCTACCTAGTGAGCTCAAAACTTAAGCAAGACACCCTCACAGGTAAGCCTTACAAGAGTGCAACATCAAAATCACTTTAAAAACACATCCAGTTGTGATTAAAGACGTTTTTGGTATCGTGGGGTGGGATAGAGAGATTTAAGAGGTTCTTTGAGTGAGGCAGAGGGTGAGGAGTGAAGAGGGATGAGAGAGAAACAGAGGGGTGCAAATTTTTTTGTGTTTGAAGCAATTTTGGCTGAAGTATCGCAATCGGTCAAGTTTTGGTATCGCGATACCAAAATTCCCTAGTATCACGATACTCGTCAAGTATTGTATCGTCGCATACCACTTGAGGTATCGTGATACCACTTTTGGTATCGTATCGTCGAGTTGGTATCGCGATCGCCATTTTCCAGTGGTATCATATCGCGGACCACTTGGTATCGTATCATCTCGGTCACAGTATCGTGTCGTGTACCTCATTTCATTGAATCTCCATCGTATCGTATCGTATCGTATCTTAGTATTATAGCGGCCAACAATCCAGTATCGTATCATGTAGGTTTGCAGTATCGTATCGCGACTCGCACTTGTATCGTATCGCGCAGGATTCCAAGTATTGTATCGTGCAATGTAGCAGTATCGTATCATGCATTCAGGTGGTATCTATCGCCTGAGCCATATAGTATCGTATTGTGTCAAAGTGCAGTATCGTATCACTCAGTTCTCATAGTATTGTATTGTGTGAGTTCACTGGTATTATACCGCGAGGATTGTGGTATCGTATCGTCGACTGTTTCAAGTATCGTATCGCCACCTGCAGAAGTATCATATCGTGGTAAATAGTGGTATCGTATCATGGCAAGAGTGGTATCACCTAGTGCAGTATCACCAGAGTGGTATCGCCCAAAACATTTTGAGTCTTTTTAAGGGCAAAATCTGAGGCTTTTGAGCAGCCAATTAGGGGATAGTAGGACCCTAAACAGCCTCAAGAGGGTGGATGAACTTGAGATCAGGAAAGGTGTTAAGTAGCCAGAGAAGTGTTATTTCATCAGTAGGGAGTGCAAATCAGGCAAGTCACCGCTCTATTTATTCTGACACCTCTAGTGACTCGGAGGAAGAAATACCAATGGCTTCAGAAGACATGCAAGGTCCTGTTCCCAGGAGGAACTTCATGTCTACCGTAGAAGGGGAATACCGTACCTCTCTACAATATGTGTCTACTAATTCCCAGGAGATTCCCATCTACCTGGATAGTTTAAACAGATCAGTATCCAGGATGGTAACTTCCACCGATTCCACAATTGTACCCAGACCAATAGTCAAGTATGAAGGAGGAGCGTACATGGATAAGTTGGGTCACATCTACGTGGTGACAGAATACCCAGATCTAATCAATAAGATATGAGGGTTGGAAGAATAAGGAAATTCAGGAATACTGGACCCTGAAGAGTTGATAACCACTCCCAGAGGTAAATCAGTAGTGACTCGAGTCTTGAGAGGGGATTTGATACCTCAAGATGATTACCTGATCGAGGTCTACTTGATCCAGGGATCAGACTTACTGTTACAAACTGACTCACCTACACGCGGAAAGGCCCATTACCTTCTATGAGTTAAAAGATCCTGAGGATGAGTCTAGAGTCACGTACCTAGACAAGAACCTAAGAAGATACTGGCTTGTTGATGCCATTGATATGGCTGGATTGAAGTATATGGGGTTGCCAGTATTCCCTTAGCGAGAACAAGCAACTAGCTCTCAAAATCCCTTTGGAACACAATAAGAAGCAAAAAATACAATGTCGGGACAGACGAGCCATCGGAGTGTTCCCAACTGCACTCATGTGCAATTCACAATGCCGGGGTAGCAAACACACAGTCAAACTCACCCAGGACTAGGCAACCAATACCAGCCACCCATAAGACCAAGACCACCACTAGGAGTGCAACCCGGAATACCCCCAATGAGACTAGCAATCCCTGTAATGCCCAGACCACCTGAACCCATAAGAAGATTGAGACCGATTCAAGTGGCTAAGTGCATGAGAAATCACTATGATCGCACAGGAGAACCTTACGATCACATAGCTGAATTTAAGCAAGTTCTAAGAGCTGAACTAGTGGATGATTTCTTTGTGCAGTATGAGTCCTTTGGACTCACTCTCATAGGAACGGCTTTGACGTGGTTCCAGCCACTAGACCCCAATCAATTTGGAGATATTGAGCAATCCTTTCAAGAATTCATAGAGGAATTCACTAAGAGAGGGATTAAACACAATTCTTCATTGTTAATCCACAGCTTCAAACAGAACCCAAATGAAACGGTGAAAACAGCTGCCAGAAGATTCAATCAATATGTCGATAGATGCCCACTAGCAGAAAGACCTATGCAGCAAAAAATGATATCATTATTCTTGGACGGACTGACAAACAGAACTCTAAGAACTTTGGTCTATTTGAAGAAGCTACAGACGTTGAATGAGTGTCTTCAAGAGTGTATTGACCTAGAGGACAACCTAGCATATGATCTCAAAAGTACACCCAGTCCTATGAAATCAGAAGACACTAGAAGCACAGTAACATCCAGCTCTATTAACGTAGAAGAGTTAGCTGAGCTGGTAGCAAAGAAGTTAGGAGTTCACAAACAAAGAAACTACCAACATCCACCACTAAGAATACCCATGTTACAAAGATGCAGCCTATGTGGAGGAGATCACCCCACTCACATGTGTGCACGAAGAGAAACAGGCTTGCCTCAAGTTTACCCTCAGAATAGACAGCCACATCAAGGAACGGCATGGTATTGTCACATAGAACAAAAATACACCAATCACACCACTGAGAATTATCCATTCAATAGGCAAACACAACCTGTAAATCAACCTGAGTATAGGCCATATGGATACCCACCTAGAGAGCATGAAGGGAGGTTCCCAGGTATAATCTCTATCCAGGACCACAAGGAGCACCTAGATCATATGAGCAAGTACAATTTGGAAACCCTCAGCCGGTGTTAGGACCACAACTGCCACTTCCTCAACACGTAGTACCTGTTAAATATGCTCAACCAAAGGCGAACCTGGAGAGAGCCATAGTACCAGCATCACCATCAACCAGTACAGAATCAACGAACCTAGGATACAAATAGAGCTAAGGAGACTACTATCCCTATGATTCGAGTATGATAGAGTATGAGCAAGCTTATAACCCGCAATACTATGGATATGAAGGATATGACAATGTCTATGGACCAGAGGTGGCCACACTAATGTACACCGCACCTAAAGCACCAGCACCCATAAGACCACCCATCAAACCACCCATGCCTAAAGGACCATGTTATAGATGCGGAGGAGATCACTTAATCAGACCAGTACAACCCACCACCCTCTAGGACATGGGAAGGGTATTGCAACGATTGTGGAAAGGAACATCTCTTTAGAGACTGCCCAAAAAATACCAATAAGGCTCAGGACACTGCACCGATTAATGTTATCGAAGTGATTGAATCTTCAGGAAGTGACAAGGAATACACCATACCATTAAAGGCCATCACATGAGCACAAACGAAAGAACAAGAAGGAAAACGAGCAGACCCGGAGCAAGAAAAGAGTAAAACCATAGAACCCAGAATGCAAGTAGAGGAAGATTCAGAGGGCCCACGTGAGAGTACCCAAACAACAAAAATCCAAAAATGGAAGCATAGGAGAGAAAAACTCAAGGAAAAATGGACGAAAAATAAAACAAGGAAGACGAGAAGGACATGAGAGGAAAAAAGAAAACTAAAGAACCCAAAACTCAAGAAATTATGTACACATTATTGTTAGAAATATAGTGCAAAACACTGTAAACATAAAAGACAATCCATAAAAAATTATAAACCTAAACAATGATCTTTTTCGTGTATGCAAAGGTCAAACTCTTTGTAGTTCCTAGGCCACACAGATGTGCCAATTGAACTACACATTGTCCAACTATACTAGGTGCACCATTTTACATCAATAAATCTCCTGGAACCATTAGTAATCAAGTCTGAGCAACTTCATTCAAGGAACGAAATCCTCGACCATCCTTAATGATGTGCATGGATTGATCAATGTGGTTGCTGCATACTCAATTGGAACATCCTTACAAATTTTGCACCAATCTGTTTCTTCCTTTATCATAAAGGTTTGTCATGTCCCCAATCCTACTCTGACAGGGATAACCCACTCACTCAGAGAAAGATTCTTCACACCTTCTGAGACTACAATAATCTTCCCCCACATCCTCATTACCTCCAATAGCAAGAACAAGACGTCCAACAAGATACATACCTCTGATCCCATTCTTGCAGCTTATCAAACAGTTCATGGGCTAAAAGACCCACATTTAGCATACATGTCACTCAATGCACACCCAAGCATTATTACCTTCCAAAAACCTATCTCTGATAGCCTTCTAGTGTAGTTCTCACTTTTCTCCAAAACTCTTAAATTTCCACATGCACCTGGTGTGGCAAGGCACATCACTATGGTTGGAGGAATGCCTACAGAAGCATTGGTACAAAGAATTAACACCCGTTAGTGTGCCTAAGATCAACATTTGATGGAGCTAAAAAAAGTTTGTAAAAGTTTTTTCTTATTTAGCACTTTCACTCACATTATCATTGAAGAGAAAGTTAAAATTTTCATGGAGATTAGCATAACAACAATCTTTTGAAAAACTCAAGCATGCACTTTCTCATGCACATATTTTGCAATTATGAGATTTTGCACAACCTTTCCATGTAGTTATAGATGCTAGTGGTTTAGGTATAGGTGTTGTATTAATGCAAAATGATCATCCCATTGCATTTGAAAGTAGGAAACTTAAACCTTCTAAAAAGAATTATAGTACATATGATAAGGAACTCTTAGCTATTGTGCATGCTTTAAAAATGTGGAAACATTACCTTAGAGGTTCGAAAGTTCTAATCAAAACAGACGAACATGCTATTAAGTATTTATTAAATCAACCATTGATTTCTGAAAGTCACATTAAATGGGCTTCATTCATACAAAATTTTCAGCCTTTAATTCAATATCAACCTGGCAAAGCTAATGTTGTAGCAGATGCCTTAGTCGTTTCCCGTCCCCACAAAAAAATATTGTTTTGATCAATAATATTTATGATGTTCATATTCATTCATTTCAGGACATGATTCCTACTTTTGCATCTGATTTGTATTTTTCACAAGCATGGACTACTTTTAATGATTCTACACCATCTAATGAGGATGATTACACTTTACATAATTGTATTTCCAACACAAGTTATGCATCACACAAGTTTTTAAAGAATTTGTTATGAAAGAGATGCATGAACCACCATATATGGGTCATGGGGGCATACAAAGTAATATTTCTACATGCAAAGAATTTTTCTTTTGGCTGAATATGGAAAAGAATATTGCACAGTGTGTTTCCCATTGCATTGTGTCAACGTGTGAAACGGCATCATGGTAAAGCATTTGGATTATTAATGCCACTTCCCATACCTAATGGACCATGGGAACAAATATCTATGGATTTTATTACTAGTCTTCCTACAACTTCATCTCATAATGATATGATTTGTACAATTATTGATAGATTTAGTAAACAAGCATATTTAATTCCTTGTAAAAAGACTCGTTATGTGCCTCAAGCTACAAAGATATTTATTAAATGTATATTTTTGCATCATGGTTTTGCAAAAGTTATTCTATCATATCGAGATGTTTGTTTTTGTAATCACTTTTGGGTTGCATTATTTCAAACTTAGGTTCCAAAATAGACTTTAGCTCTGCATTTCATCATGAAATTAATGGGCAAAGTGAAGCTACGAATAGTATTATTTTAGATTTATTATGTTGTTAGATAATCCAAGTAATTTGGATGAGAAAACTCCTTTACTACAATTTTCATATAATATCATAACACATACCACTACTCAATGTGCACCATATGAAATTGTGTATGCTAAAAAGCTTCCCACTCCCATTTCTATCAGTCAAATTGATATACCTATGGCTGATTCTTTTGCACAAGATCATATTTCTACACTTCATGAGGTTCATGAGCACATTAAAAAGAGTCAAGAATGTAACATGCATAATGTTAATAAGCAATGAGCAGCTAAACAATTTAATGAAAATTACTTTGTATGGTTATAAATAATAAAAAGACATTTGAAAAATATTTCACAACATCCTAAGGTTAATCTTGCACCATGTTATTATGGACCTTTCCATATTATTCAAAAAATAAATGAGAATCCTTTTAGATTAGACATACCTTCTCATTTGAATTGCCAATTGGGAGGCATGTTATACTTTATGGAATAATGGAATGTTAAATGGATTTTAATGGCTTGAGGTTTTTAATGTGATTGTGTTTTGACTTAGCAGGTGAAGAATCATGAGGGCATGAACATGCATGGATTTATTCAAATATTTTTGAAGATAGTTAAAAGATAGTATTTTAGATATTTTTTGTAAAAAATTAGTAGATCGCTAAGAAAGTGACATTTTTGTAAAAATAATAGACTGCTTAGAAAGCGACAATTTTGTAAATAAAGAAAATTTTTATAAATGCATGTTTTTTAAAGCATCACCCTCATGTATCTTCTATTTAGGACGTAATGAAAAATACCTATAAATACACATACTCTAATAGACTCGCCCATTAGAGTATGTGGGGGGAGATTGTACCCAATCTTGTGTTCAGTCTCTTATCTCTCTCTATTTTGTGAGTACTTTTGTGAGATTTTGTTTCTATACTATGTCTGCATACGTGTGTCTACAAGATCCGGTCAATAGCGATGGGACATAGGCCACAGAGATCTACTATAACAAACATGAAAAATTCAAAGAAGACCATCTTATTAAATCCTACTCAAATGGAAACACAAAGGAGGCATCAACCCATTCATTGGTTGATGCCTAATTTTATTGAGTGGGAAAAAAGAATTGGTTTGTGTTTTTGTTGCGATGAGCAAGAACATCGGACATATGAATGCTAGAAAAAAGCAATTCTTTGACCTACACAAGTGAAGGTGATAAGCATCATTGAGGAAGCTCCAACAATTGAAAAAGCATATGATGGAGTTAAGTGCCCTAGTTCTAGTTTATGTTGCATGGTGACTAGTTCTATCCCAAGGGTTTTAGTAATTATGATTTCAGGTATGATTTCTACACATAAACTTAGATTTCTGATCGATTCGGGTAGTACGTGCTGCTGTGTATCTTTCAAATTGGTATAGACTTTAGCAATACCCTTGGATATGCAGATATCAAGACCAATGGAAGATTACATTATACAAGAGGATACATTGAAATTCTTGTGTTTTCTTTTGCTAATAGGTGTCTTTTTGGGAGTTTTCATGTGATTGAAATGAAACAGAGTGATGCAATTATAGCCATGGACTGGTTAGTTCAAAATTATGTAGCAATCGATTGCAAAAAAAACAATCACTTTGAGGCTAGATGGTGAATCTAGCCATATTCTAGGTGATGCGCATAATCCTTAGCCTATCCTCATTTTTGTAATGCAGCTAATTAGAGGTATGGGTGGTGGTTGCAAAACATTCGTAGAGTATGTGAAAAATCTCCATGAGGAAGATAATGATGAAAAGCTTTTGAATTATGTAGAAAATCTTTTGAAAGAATATGGAGATGTATTTCCAAAAGATATGCCTAGTATACCTCCACCTAGGCAGATTGACCATGCCACCAACCTGTATTAGAGGAGTGAACCATATTCTAGAACACCCTATAGATTTAACATAGATTAATTAAAAGAGCTTAAGATTCAAGTAGATGATCTTTTGAAGAAATGCGTAATAAGATCGTGTTTCACCTTGGAGAGCCCTTGTTTTATTTAAGAAGAAAAAAGATAGCTCTTATAGATTATGCATTGATTATAGTTGGTTGAATAAAAGAATGATTAAAAATAAGTACCCACTCCCTCACATAGATGACTTATTAGGTCAATTAAGTGGAGGGACTATATTTAGTAAGATTGACTTAAGATGTGGATATCACCAAATTAGTATCAAATAAGATGACATAGCCAAAACAACTTTTCGAACATGTTATGGCCACTATGAGTTTATAATTTTACCTTTTGGATTAACAAATGCTCCTGTCACATTCATGTGATTGATGAGCAACTTTTCTCATGATTATTTAGACAAATTCATCTTAGTATTTCTTGATTATATATTTGTATACTCTAAAGATGATTGTGATCATGATTGTTGGAACTCAAGGTCAAGCACAAGCATGAAAGCACATCAGAAAGGTGGACACACACAAGAAGAAGGAGCAAGTAGGGAGCTCCATGAAGTACATGTCAACTCTTTAGAAGAATCCCCTACAAAACTATTGATTTCCATCACTAAAACCATTGTAAATACCATTTTCTATTTTTGTAGCTCCATTTTGTGCAAGCCGAGGAGTCCTCGAGCTTGAGGAGTATTAGAAGTACTATCGTACCAACTTTCATAATTTTTAGACTTCGTTTGAGCCCTCAAATAAGCCCTGGAACCTAATTTTTAAATAGGCCGGACACTAGGTCTGGACAGGGCCAAAACTAGTCAAAAAACTATATAAAGAGCTAGAGAGCTCATTTTGGAGGTTAGCTTCTTGTAGATTTCAGTTTTGTAATAGATTTCTTTTTGTAATCAAAGTCCTTCCATTGTTCCTCCCTTTGATCTTACCGTGTGCGCGTGTGTGTGTATGTGTGTGCATGCTTGTGTGCTTTCACTCACGCACTTGTGCCATCACTTGCTCGCGGTCTTCATACCGGTCCTCACGTCTCCACGGATTGACATTTATGAGGTGTATCTCCTCACGTTGGTACTCACCATTGTGCTAGAGTGACACCAAATTTTGGCGCCGTTGCCGGGGAGAGAGCTTGGAGGACGAGCGTGTGACGGTAAGACGTAGAGTAGCGACGTTGGAAGGTAAAAAAATCATCATTTTCAGTTCAGTTTTTGAATTTTCCTTCTTCTTCATCTTCACCATCATCACCATCTCCACCCACCTTCATCTTCTCAGTTTTTCTCCATTTTTTAGAGTACATTCACCTTGTTTTTACTTGTGGTTATGAGCAAGAAGCTTAGAGAGGGTGCAGGACAGAGGCGCTGAAGAAGTAGTACCAAAAATAACAAAAAAATCTGAGTGAATAGTCCCGGACAAGACGAACCTGCACCAAGTATCGCGGAAGCTGCGCCAGAGATCGTGAGTGAGAAATCGGGCAAACTGGGGTTACACAGAGCAAGGGGAAGTGACTAAGAAGTTAGAGAGGCTCTCAAGGTGAGAAAACACACATTTAATCTATAATTTCTCAGTAAACTAAGTTTGGAAAGGAAAACGATCTGCGTCAGGTATCGTTTGGTACTGATAGAGGTGAAATGGAGTGATTTGGGGTGATACAGAGAGTGAGGAGAGGAGAGAGGAAAGAATAGAGCATGTGTACAACCAAAACTTGGAAAAAAAATCTTTCCCAAAATTTGTCTAAGGGTCAAGTATCGTTTGGCTCCCGCGGTCGAGTATCACGATACCTGGCAAGTATCGTTTTACTCCTGTGGTTGAGTATCGCGATATTTCCCTCCTTTCAGTATCGTTTGGTCCAGAGATCGTTTTGATCAGAGATCGCGATACTCACTAGTGATCGTGTATCATCTGGATCAAAGATCGTGTATCGTCTGGATCAAAGATCGTGTATCGTCTGGATCAAAGATCGTGTATCGTCTGGATCAAAGATCGTGTATCGTTTGGCTTAAGTATCGTGTATCGCTTCTCAGAGATCGTGATACTTACCAAAGATCGGGTATCGTTTGGTTCAAGTATCGTCGATCGTTTTGAGCCAAGTATCGAGTATCGTTGGTGCCAAAGATCGTTTCAATCAAAGATCGCGATATTCACCAGCGATCGCGTATCGTTTGGTTCATAGGTCGTGTATCGTTTGCATGAGAGATCGGTATCGTTTCGGTCGGAGATCGGTATCGTTTGTCAAAGATCGCGATATTTGTCAGAGATCGTGTATCGTTTTCTTCCAAATATCGAGTATCGTCTTGAGCCAAGTATCGTTTTGCCCGAGTATCGTGGATATCAAGTATCGCGATATTTCTCAACTATCGTGTATCGTGAAAAGGTAAGTATCGTGTATCGTCATACAGCGATCGCGATACCTATCAAAGATCGTGTATCGTGGAGTTTGCTCACGATACTTATTAAAGATCGTGTATCACCTACTTCAAGTATCGCGATACATACCAAGTATCGTGTATCGAGTTCCTCAAGTATCAAGTATCGTGTCCTACAAATGTCATGTATCGCCTGATTTGAAACAATTTCTGAGAGACCCTGTTTCCCTGTTTTAACCCCCAAAACCCTGAACTGGCATAACTTTCTCATACGAAATCCGTTTGCTGTGATTTTGGTTTTGTTGGAAAGCTCGTGGAGAATACAACCAAAACATCGACTGGTTATGGTTAAATTAATACCAGGATTATTAGATAGGGTATTTTGAAGTTGACCCTCAGGAAAACTGGAAAACCAAGGGGGCTCCCAAGGATTTTTGAGCAATACCAAGGGGGAGAAAATTGTGTCATGGGAAAGAAAAAAACAAAAGATAGAAGAAAAGGGGCTAAGATTGAAAAAAAGGAGGGTGATAAACATGAAATACATGAGATAATATCACATAAAGGTGAAACATTTAGAGAAAAATTGCAAGGAGTCAAGGAAATGGGGGAAATGTCTAAGGGGGTTGGATCCTTATTTGCAACAAGAGAATATGATAATACTTTTATGGATATCAGATTAGGATATGACTATAGAAGGTCGGGTGTTTATATCAATCCTAATTGTGAGTGGAATTTAATTCATATTGACCTAGTGACCATTATCTTTGAGAACATTCAACCAACAACTCATCCTTCTATCCTCATGGATGGGGAACATTATGAATGCATGGGTAAAGTTGTGTTGCCTGTTATGGTGGATGATATGCAATTTTTGGAAACATTCTTTGTCATGGATTGTATAGATGAAGACTTGATCATTGGCACCCAAAGGTTCATTACACAAAATCATCAAGAATTTGAGGTGCCTTCTCCACCTATTATCTGTGCTTCTACATATATGTCTATGGAAAATCCTAATGACTATCTACCTTATGATAATTGGGGGCAAAATCATCTTTTCACAGAGCGTGCTTTTAATGAGAAAATTTTTCTTTCTACTCATGTTTTTGAATCTAATCCTTCTTTGAGTAAATCACAGGAAACCTTAGAGAATGGAGATATGGAGGACTCCAAGTGTTTGGGGGATGTGAAAGGACCCTCTCTTCCTGTAAATTTGGATTCCCCTCATGAAGCCATAAGTAGGGATGATCTACACTCAGATGGTCAAGAAGGAGATGATCAACCAATGTTGTGTATCACTGATGTGGAAAAGGAGGTCGACTCTAAGGTGAATCATGACAATCCATCACCCATTTGTACACCTAAGGATTCTATGTGTAATAAGGATAAATTTATCGATGAATCTCTAGATCAATCTCAAACCACACAACCCATTGATCCCTTGCATAAGTCTGATGTAGGTATAGAAGATCAACCCTTGTTGCATTCCCCATGTAAAGATGAGTTTTCTCAAAAAACTCACATAGAAGACCCAAAAGACCCTTACATCAAGAAACAGAAATCACATTTTCTTGGTAATGTCAAGCAAATTTGGGTAGCCAAGAAATTACTTAGAGCCCAACCAAATCGCACTATGATATGGGTACCAAAGAAAGCCCTTGCACAAAATCAGTCCCCTCACACTAGACTTCAAAATCTATGGTCTAAACCTACCATGACTTATCCTCAAGAAAGACCACTTCCAATCCAAGGATCCCAAGCAATCAAGCCTAAGCTCAGACAAAATCCAAGGGGGGACTTCAAGGCACCAACCTGCACAACAAAGACACCAAGGCGAGGTAAAGAACTGAATCAAGCACAAAGCTCCAATACAGATCAAAGAACCTCTTCTGCAAGGATAAGGGTTTGGAAGACAAAAGTACCGATAGCATCCACCAAAATAAAGAGCCAGCCACGATGGATCAGACCCTCAGGAGATCATTCAAACATGAAGTGGCCAAAGGTGATCTCTACCCAGTCGCAGACTGTTCTCAAATGGATCCCTATAAAGAGGAATGATCAGTTGTCCTCTCGAGATACAATGGATACCTCCAACAAAGATGGCGTCAATATCTACAAATAACAGCGAAAACCTCGACGAGCGACAACCATGTGCTCTTTGCACAACCTTGTCTCATGCACCATTCAGGTCATGCCATTCCAAAGTATGCATTATTATAGGGCCACATTACACGGCCGTGCATAGACACACTTGAGAATCCCAAGCACAAGAGCACATTGACATATGTCAAATTTTTTTTCTATTGATACTAACTTTTGTGTTCTTGTTTTGTGATAATTTTTCCCTCAAAAAAAAAAAAAAAAAAAGGAGAGAGAGAAGAAAAGCGAGAGAGAGCTTGTTCCTAGGTTTGACTTATGGAACATGAATGAGTCATGCTTATGTGGACCATCAACCAGGGTATTCATCGATAATGATTGGTCCATCATGATCCATCATGATGAAAGATGTACAACACGAAGAGATCCGCATCGACTGACCTTTCCTTATGGTAAGAATCTCCTACTTGGGCCACATTATAACCATGATAGAGTAGGAAACCTTGTCATCAGCATACCCTTGAGCACTTAGCTCAAGACCCCAAATTTTTGCACCATACTTCTTCCAATGCATTTTCCAAGTAAGCATGCATAGGGCTACATTACAAGGCCGTGCACAAGGCACATACTTTTTTCAACCCATGCACTAACACACTTACCCATCATTCACTATGGGTTATGAGTACTTGGCATGACTACTCTGAACATCATCTTTAGAAGCGCTAGAGGACATCCTGGGGGCAACATCAATACCTAGGAAGCGATTCGAAGCCAGTAGTTGCTCCACTCAATCTTGATAACCTCTTTTGCGCAACTCACAATCTTTGAAAGCTCACAACGATGCACTCATGTGGAATCCACGAAAGAAGCACATACCAAGGGACTACGACTTGCAAAGGCTTGCAGCGACAAATGAAGAACCGGACAACCAACGCTTCCAAATTTGGAAGATAGAGGGCTCTTGTTCACACAGAATGGATACTACCTCTCAAAGCACTACATGGAACAACCACTACAACAAGGGTCTGTCGGGGACGACAGACTCGAGAGGGAGGGGAGTGTTGGAACTCAAGGTCAAGCACAAGCATGAAAGCACATCAGAAAGGTGAACACACACAAGAAGAAGGAGCAAGTAGGGAGCTCCATGAAGTACATGTCAACTCTTTAGAAGAATCCCCTACAAAACTATTGATTTCCATCACTAAAACCATTGTAAATACCATTTTCTATTTTTGTAGCTCCATTTTGTGCAAGTCGAGGAGTCCTCGAGCTTGAGGAGTATTAGAAGTACTATCGTACCAACTTTTTTCATAATTTTTAGACTTCGTTTGAGCCCTCAAATAAGCCCTGGAACCTAATTTTTAACTAGGTCGGACACTAGGTCTGGACAGGGCCAAAACTAGTCAAAAAACTATATAAAGAGCTAGAGAGCTCATTTTGGAGGTTAGCTTCTTGTAGATTTCAGTTTTGTAATAGATTTCTTTTTGTAATCAAAGTCCTTCCATTGTTCCTCTCTTTGATCTTACCGTGTGCGCGTGTGTGTGTATGTGTGTGCATGCTTGTGTGCTTTCACTCACGCACTTGTGCCATCACTTGCTCGCGGTCTTCATACCGGTCCTCACGTCTCCACGGATTGACATTTATGAGGTGTATCTCCTCACGTTGGTACTCACCATTGTGCTAGAGTGACAATGATCTACATCTCAAGGAAGCTTTACAAAGTCTTAGAGAACATAACTTATATGGAAAGAGGATTAAGTACTTCTTTGGTAAGGACAAACTTGTGTATTTACAAAGATTCGTATATGAAGAGGGAACTCATATAGACTAGGATAAAGTGAAAACAATGGTTGATTGGCATGTTCCTAAATCTGTAAGGGATGTTAGATTTTTTTTTTAATTGGCACAATATGAGAGAGCATATATTAAGAATTTCTAAGATAGCTAATCATCTCATCGATTAAAAAGTGAAGTATTTCTCTCCTTCTTAAGAGCTCCGCAGTGATACCCTTTTTGTAGAGACCCGAACTCCAGTGTTGCACATAGTACTCCATACAAGGGGTGTAGAATACATAGAAAACACATAGTACGTAGACCACAAACACTAATTTCTTAGGTCATACAAATGTGATCGAACTTGCAGTCTGTAGATGATTAGGCCACTATATGTTTTACTAAAGAACATATACAAAAGTGTCCACGAGCCATTTGGCCTTTCACATGGACACTATAAAGATCTCCCATTAAAGGCCAATATGGCCAAAGTGTCTATGGGAGAAAACCAAAGAATGATAAAGAATACCTGAGTGTAAGTATACAAACTATACCTCCCACCTGATGGGCATGTTACACAATATACAAGTAATTGTGCAATATCATGGATCAAGTAACCCCCATCAAGTGACAATAGTGTTGAAAGATATCCTATGGTAGAGCTTTAGTCAAAGCATCTACAACATTATCTCGAGTATGAACCTTCTCAAGAATAATGTGCTCAATGGCTAAGCAGTCTCTAATGAAGTGATAGCGCATCTCAATGTGCTTGGTCTTTGCATGATAGTCCATATTCTTAGCCAATGTAATGGCACTTTGACTATCACTAAGCAAACGAGGTAGATGCTGAGCTAGATCTATATCACAAGAAAAATAGGGCACAATGCTTCCTTACATGCCTCACTTGCTGCAACATACTCTGCTTTTGTAGTGGAAACAACTGTACATTCTTGAAGGTGAGATCTCTAGGAGATAGCACCTCCAACAAAATGAAAAATGTACCCTGATGTAGACTTACATTTATCCACACAACCAGCATAATCAAAATCTCTGTAACCAATAATGGATTGCCTTTCCAGCCTACATATTGAACCTGTGCAGTGGATATGTGCTCACTTTGAGACAAGTAGATGCATCTTTTACTCCTATCACAAGTAATGCACATGCCAAAAATATGTTTGGCATCCCCCAAATCCTTCATATCAAATGTCTAACTCAACTTCTTTTTGACAATAGGCAAGTCATAAGAGGACTTCCTGAAAATCAACATATCATAGACATAAAGTATCAAGCATATCAAACTGCCATCTAAGCATCTCTTTGTGTAGAGACAATGATCCTCATTACTTCGAGAATAGACTTGAGACTTCATAAAAGCATCAAAATTTTGGTACCATTCTCTAGGGGACTGTTCAAGTCCATATAAGCTCTTCTTTAGCTTACAAACTAGACTTTCTTTGCCAAGAAATACATAAACCTTTGGTTGTTCTATATAGATCTCATATGTAAGATCTCCATGCAACAAATCAATTTTCACATCCATTTGGACTAGCTCTAAGTTCTCCATTGCAATGAATCCAAGAAAATTTTGAAGGGTAGTCAACTTGACCACTCCAAAGAAGATTTCCTCAAAATAAACACATGTTGCTTAAAACCCTTTGCAAAAAGTCGTGCTTTATACTTTGGAGAAGCACTATCTAATGTGAATTTTACTTTATATACCCATTTACATGGTAAAGATTTCTTTCCCTTTGGCAAAGGTACTAAATCCCAAGTGCCATTCTTGTGAATAGAATCCAACTCATTCTTCATGGCATGCTCCCACTTGACATGATCCTTTGTCTGCATAGCCTCTTTGTAGCAAGAAGGCTCACCAGCATTTGTTAGCATAACAAAATCTAGACGTGGAACATATCTATCAAGTGGATGTGAGACACATGTAGAGTGTCTCAATGGTTGCTGAATCGGAACATTTGTAGATTGATCCTATCGGACATTCAGTTGAACATCCCTATGCGCAACACTTTTATGCATGCTAACTAGAGGACTAGTATCCTCAAACACCACTCTTCTCACTTCAACCTCCTTAATGGGTTGCTTATGTATCTTAGATTCATTGAAAATGACATCAGTACTTTTGATCACTCACCATGTTTTAGGATCCCATAAGTGACATCCAAATTGTCCTTCTCGACCATATCCAAGAAAAATGCATTTCTTTGACTTATGGTCCAGCTTTTGTCTAAGATTCTTGGGTATATGAAGATATGCTTCACACCCAAAAACTCGAATATGATCATAATATGGTGGCTTCCCTGTCCATAACTCTTGTGCCACATTGAGACCTTTGTCAATACTAGGTGAAAGGTTAATCACGTGAATTGTAGTCAATACTGCTTCTACCTAAAAGCCTTGTGAAAGGTTTGTATGATGCAACATATAAACTACTCTATCTTGAATAGTTCTATTCACCCTTTCAACTACACCATTTCATACTAGGGTATAAGGAGCTATAAACTATCTATGAATTCCTCTAGACTGATAGAAAAGATCGAATTCATGTGAGGTATACTCACCCCCATTATTTGAATGTAAAGCTTTGAAGTTAGTTCCTTTTTCAGTCTCAACTAAAGCAAGCCATTTTTGGAAAATAGGGAATACCTCATCCTTCAATTTGATAAGATATACCTAGACTTTTCTAGTAGCATCATCTATGAAAGTGAAAAAGTAAAGAGAACCACCTAATGACCTTGTGGTCATATGACCACACACATCTGTATGAATTAGAATTAAAGGCTGAATTAAAGAGTCAATGTGCATTTTATGCACATTCCTTGATTGCTTTCCATATTGATGATGCTCACAAAATGAAAAATCAGAGAAAGATAACACAGGTGGGTAGCTAGAACTAGAAAGATTTTCCATTCCACTACAAGATATGTGGCCCAAACGGCCATGCCAAATACAAGCAATAGGTTGTTCACTAACAGCTAACAAGTGTTCTTTCTGTTATACAAATAAAGGATAAAGTGAACCAACATTGCTTCCTTTTGCAATGACCATATTGCCCTTTGATATGCAAAAGGATTGAGCATACAAAATCATCTTATAACCAAGGTTGTCAACTTGACCAACTGACATCAAAATACATGGTAACTGAGGTACATGTCATACATCATGAATAGTAAATTTTGAACCATCAATGAACTACACAACCACATCTCCAATACCCATGATGTCACACTAGTTAGAATCACCAAGCCTCACAGTACCAAGAGACTTTGCTTCATAATTAGAGAACTATTCTCTATGTGGTGTTACATGGAAAGAAGCACCAGAATCTAGCAGCCATATGTGGGAAAGAGAATCAACCATAAGAGCCTCAGTGGGCACAATACTATCAAGTGTCAACACATCATCATCATGATAAATAGCATTAATTTCTTCAATCTCCAGAGTCAAAGAAGATGCTACAGGTAGCTATTTAACATGCCCATCAACATTTTGTCCTTTATCTTTACTAGCATTCTTTAATGCATAGCAATCTTCCTTCATGTGTCCTTTCTTGTGACAATAATGGCATTTGAGATCCCTCTTCCTTGATTTACTTCTACTCTTATTCCATTGACCATTCTTTTCCTTGTTCTTCCTCTTTCCACATTCCTGATTCTTTCCTTGATAAGAATCATGAACATTATATGCATCTCCACTCTGAGTGCCAACCATAGATTTTCTACAAATATGTTCACTCAAGAGTGCTCCACATATGTCAGCAACAACATTATCTGTGTCCTTCATGTGAAGGTCATATAATTTTCTCATCAGATACACTTTATTTTATGCCATTTCTTTTTCACATGTATTGCATAACTTCTTCCAAAGCTCTTATGCACTTTCACAACCCAATACTATGAAGTAAACATTATCTGTTAGGTGCAATCGAATGGTAACCCTGGCCATTTCATCCAACTCATCCCAATTATCTTCATCCATGTCAACACGCTTCTTTGAGATTCCATTTATTGGCTTCCATTGCTTGCTTTGAATCAGCACATCTTTGATCTGATTCTTCCATAGAGAAAATTTTTTGCCATCAAATTTTCGAATCTCAAAATGGTCTTTGCCCCGCAAGTGCCTCCTCGAAACACTGGCACTAGACCCTAATCCACTAGATATGCTTGAGACCTTTGATGCCATGATCATAGAGAACTAAATAGAGTGATAATGGAGTTAGAAGAGTCCAAACACCACTAAGGCTCAAATAAGGATGACCAAGTATCAAACTCTGAGAAAAAAATTCAGCAAAGTCTTCGCAAAAAAATGAATGAATGAACAAAAATGACGAACCAAAAGGAGTATGTGAGAATAAATGTGCTCACACCAATAAATGTATCAAGGAGTAAATCGACCACTATATAGTTGACAATACCAAAAAATGTGGATAAAAATTTCTAGAGTATCCTCTGCAAAATGAGCATATGACTAGTGTCAAACTCTCATAAAACTACAAGCTACTAACATCTTAATCTGCATAATAATCACTGATTTCACTGCATATAATTAATTACCTGAAAGAAGCCAACTAGACTTATCGAGCACCTATGAACAACTAGTATACATCTCCTATGGCTAGGCTAGGTAAGTATTCCACCTGCATCAGTAAAGAGACCCTGATATCTGGGTGTCTCCCAGTTAAGAAAACCTCACCAAAACCCTCTTTATCAAACGTAAAAGATTTTATGCAAAAACCATTACCGCTATATCAATGACCACATGGACATACATAAGCGGTATCCAAAAAAGCATAGATAGTGTGTATGTGCTCAATATATGCAATAAAATGGCATTAAAAATGTTGAATTCATAGCCCAAATACTATCCAACAACACCTACAAGTGTCTTTCAACTCTCTTCTTTAGGCTCAAAAACTTGCATACACTTGCAATGGATGCTCCCACCACAACTAAAACGTTTCAAGAAACATGTAGATTTACTAGTGTGGCTGAAAACATAGCCTCAAAAGGTGAACATTCATTGTCAAAGAAGTACAAAGAGCACTCTTTTTGATGTTCTTGAACCTGTGTTAAGAGAACTATGCACAAAAGTACTCCAAAATGGCTCCAAGAATCACCCCAAAAATGCTTAAAAAAGAGGCTTTGAAAGCAAAGAATGAAGCTGTGAGGGCCCAAGACATGCTCAAGGTAATGATAAACTTAGTCTTTCCCCTTCTTCAGACACCAAAAGAGTATAGCTTAGTGGCAAGAGATTGTCGTTTCGAGCTCCAAGGGGAATAGTACTGGGATGGATGACCACCTGGGAAGTACCAGGAACCTCTATCTTCCTTGATCTTGAGGTCCTCGCTCGCATGTAGCCAATGGCGCCAATAGTGACTTTGGTGAATTGGATGACAACATATGCCAAGTTCTATGCCTTGGTCGCCACCTTAGTTGTAAGATTTGGGTGGGCGTGCAAGAGCTTGCTTAGCTCAAACAAAAGGAAAAAAGCTTTTGCATCAAAATAATCTGATAGCAGTGAAGTATTTCTTTAGCGGTGCATGATGGTAGACTCTCCTTCTTAAGAGATCCGCAATGATACCCTTGTTGTAGAATTCTAAACTCCGGTGCCGCACACAGTACTCTGCACATGGGGTGCAAAATACATAGAAAAATGCATAGTACATAGACCATGAACACTGATTTCTTAAGTCATGCAAATGCGATTGCACTTGTAGTCTATACTTGACCAGGCCACTACATATTTTATTAAAGAGCATATACAAACGTTTCCAACAAACATTTGGCCTTTCACATAGACACTAATGGTAACAAAAAGAATGTAGTACTTTTGTGGAGTAACATCAATCAAAAATCATATGAATCATTGAAAAAAAAAGTCATTGAGAATTGTGTTTTGAAAATACAAAAAATGGGAAAACCTTTTGTGGTTGCATGTGATGCAAGTGGTAGTCAAATAGGATGAGTTCTTTAAAAGGATGGTAGATTGGTTGCATTTGAGTTTAGAAAATTAAGAAAACATGAACCTAATTATCCGACTCATGATAAAATGCTTGTTTTTGTACATGCACTTAAGCATTGGAGACACCTATTATCAAGAATCATTAGAGTCTAAAATACGTTTTCACACCACCATTTCTTAACAATAGGAAAAATCATTGGATTGAATTATTAAATGAGTATGATTTTGACATTAAGTATTTGGTTGGTAAGGAAAAAATAAGGTGTTGATGCATTGATTCAAAAACCTATATGTAATCTCCTTTCGATAATAGGTTCTCTCAATCACATTCAAGAAGAGTTGAAACATGATTTTTTTATGAACCTATTTTGAAATTCTTACATGTAAACAAGGGATCAATTTATCAAGACAAATTTCATTTGCAGAATGAATCTTTATATTGTAACAATTGATTATGCATATCTTGTGAATATCCATTGAAAGCTCAAATATTATATGATTTTCACGATGCACCTTTTTTTGCACGTCTACATTATTCAAAGACCTTTGTTGAAATAAAAATATTCTTACTTTTGGCCATGTATGAAGCACAATATTAGAAAATATGTTAGTGAATGTTTAAAATGCGAACATGTGAAATTTGAGTTTAAAAGAATATTTGGAAAACTAAAAAAAATTGGATGTTCCAAATCAGAAGTGGGAGTCTATCACTATGGACTTCATCACCAAATTGCCTATGACCAGAAGTAAACATGATACCATATTTGTGGTAGTTGATCGACTTACCAAGATGGCATATTTTTTTCCTATGAAAAAGACAGATACTACCTTGAATGTTGCAAAATTGTTTGTAAAATAAATTTTTCAACTTCATGGAATGCCCAGAAACATAATTTTTGATAGGGACTCTAAGTTAACATCAAACTTTTGGAAATGAATATTTGAATCAATTGGTACTCAACTTCCCATGAGTACAACTTTCCATCCACATAATGATGGGGAAATCGAGAGGGTTAATGGGGTACTTGAAGATATGTTGCATATATATGTGAATGAAAAGTACAACTAGATTGAATACTTGCCCTTAGTTGATTTTTCATATAATAATGCATGGCATGCATCTATAAAAATGACTCCATGTGAGGCTATGTATGGTCATAGTTGTTTGACTCCACCTTCTTTATCTAATTTGTCAAAGGTTAGATGATCTTTTGAAGAAAAGGCTTAATAAGATTGAGTGTTTCACCTTGGGGAGCACCTATTTTATTTCAAAAGAAGAAAGATGGCTTTGATAGATTATGAATTGACTATAGAGGGTTGAATAAAAGAATGATTAAAAATAAGTACCCACTTCCTCACATAGATGACTTATTAGGTCAAGTAAGTGGAGTGATTGTATTTAGTAAGATTGACTTAAGATCTGGATATCACCAAATTAGGATCAAATCAGATGAAATACCCAAAACAACTTTTCCAACATGTTATGGCCATTACAATTTTACAATTTTACCTATGTGCTTGATGAAAAAAAGTTCATGATTATCTAGAAAAATTCATCTTCGTATTTCTTGATGATATATTTGAAAACTCTACAGATGATTGTGAGCATGATGAAATCTCAAGAAAACTTTGCAAACTCTTAGAGAACATAAATTGTATTGAAAGAGAAGTAAGTTTTTCTTTGCTAAGGACAAATTTGTGTATCTATGAAGATTCATATCTACAGAGGGAATTCATATAGCCCAAGATAAAGTGAAAACAATGGTTGATTGGCAAGTTCCTAAATATGTAAGGGATGTTCAAAGTTTTTAGGATTGGCACAATATGAGAGAGCACATATTAAGGATTTCTAAGATAGACAATCCTCTCACAAACTTGACTAAAAAGAATGTAGTATTTGTGTGGAGTGATGTCAATCAAAAATCATTTGAATCATTGAAACAAAAAGTCAATGAAAATTGTGTTTTTAAAATACTGAAAATGGGAAAAACTTTTGTGGTTGCATGTGATGCAAGTGGTACTCAAATAGGATGTGCTCTTTCATAGGATGGTAGATTGGTTGCATATGAGTTCAAAAAATTAAGAAAAAATGAACCTAATTATCTCACTCATGTTTTATAAATGCTTGTTGTTTATGTGCACTTAAGCATTGGAGACACCTACTATTAGGGGTTAAGTTTGAATTGAAAGCATATCATCAAAGTCTCAAATACATTTTCACACAACCATCCCTTATCGGTAGAAAAAATCATTGGATTGAATTATTAAGTGAGTATGCTTTTGACATCATGTATTTGGTTGGTAAGGAAAAAATAAGGTGTGATGTATTGAGTCGAAAACCCTTATGTAATCTCCTTTCTGTAATAGGTTCTAATTTTCTCAATCACATTCAAGAAGAACTAAAACATGATTCTTTTTATGAACCTATTTTGAATTTCTTGCATGCAAATAGGGGATCGATGTATCAAGACAAATTTCATTTACAGAATAAATCCTTATATTGTAACAATTGATTATGCATATCTTCTTAATCTCCATTGCAAGGTCAAATATTATATGATTGTCATGATGCACCTTTTCCTGCACATCTAGGTTATTCAAGGACCTATGTTGAAACAAAACATTCTTACTTTTGGCCTATTGGAGTTAGATGTCTAGGGAAGCACGCGAATAGCAGAAGGAAGAAGAAGAAGCTTGGAGCACAACACACAATACTGAAAGTATTACCACTATAATGTACAAAGATCAGTAACCCGTTAGGGCTATAGGTGTATATACAAGCCGGGGGAAAAAACCTCCTAAAGAAGGAAAAAAGTACCCCGGCAGTCCTAGTGTGTTCACACACATCACTACCTAAATATATCAACAAATCCCCCTTGGGAGTGATGTGGTGAACAAGGAGCCGACACTCATGTATAAGGAAGTGACAAGCTATGTCAATCCACAAAAGAAAGTAAGCCCAAATCTTTGCAAAAAGCTTCAAACTTCTCCTTAGGCAGAGCCTTCATGAAAAGGTCTACAATGTTCTCTTGCATGGGCACATATTCCAAGATGATCTCTCTAGTAGAGAAACACTCCCTGACATAATGATAATGCACCTCAATGTGCTTAGTGAGAGCATGGAACACAGGGTTCCTTGCGACTACCAATGTGCTCTACTGTTAGTGAAGATGCTGGTGGTAGAAGACTGACCAAGACCCAAATCAGCCATAAGGCATCTGAGCCACATACACTCAACAGTCACTGTGAAAGCTGCCCTATAATCAGCCTCACAACTGGAAGTGGCCATAGTAGGTTGCTTCTTGCTCATCCAAAATATGCATGAGCTACCAAGCATGAAGCAAAAACCACTAGTGGACACATGAGTATCATCGCAACCAACCCAATCATAGTCAAAAAAAGCATGCAAATCTGGCGTAGTGATCCTGCCTTGGGATAAAACAAACCAAGTAGTCGGGTACCACTCAAGTAGTGAAACATGCGCTTAATCACCGACCAATGCTTGACACCTGGGCAATGCATAAACCTGCTCATCTGTGAGATAGCAAACTGAATATCTGGCCAAGTAATGCATAAGTAAATCAAGCATCCAATAGCCTGCTAATAGAGAACAACATCAAATGCATCTCCGGCATCATGAAGACTCAATCATAAACCTGTCTCCATAGGAATGGTAATAGGTTCATAGTCTTCAAGGACAAAACATTGCAATAATGTGTCAATATATTTCATTTGACACAAAGCCATTCCACCATCAACGTGCATAAACTGAATGCCCAAATAATGATGCAAATGCCCCAAATCGGACATCTCAAATGAGGCATGTAAATTAGCCTTGAAATTAGTAATATGCTTCTCATGAGGACTAGTGAGCAGCATGTCATCAACATACACCACAATGATTAGAAGAACATCATTAGCATGATTAACATATAAGGTGCTTTCAATTGGACTATTCTCAAAACCATGTGCAATCAGATAGGCATGTATCTTTTCATACCAAGCACATGGTGCTTGCTTTAAACCATATAATGCTTTCTTTAACCTGCACACTTGGTTTTCATGCCCTTTCTGCACAAAGCCACGGGGCTGAAAAACATACACTTCTTCATCCAAGTCACCATTCAGAAATTTTGTTTTAATGTCCAACTGATGTGCATTCCAATCATGATGAGCTGCAAGTGCATAGATGCTACGAACAGTAGTCATTCGACAAGTAGGTGCAAAGGTTTCATCAAAATCAATGCCTCTTTCCTGTGCATAACCCTTTGCAACAAGCCTATCCTTATACATGTCCACTATTCCATCATGTTTACACTTCAGCTTGTATACCCACTTAGTGTCAATGGCCTTCTTGCCAGGAGGCAAGTCACATAAACACCAGGTACCATTTTTCATAATAGCATCATATTCAGATTGCATTGGAGCCATCCAATGTTCAGAATTTTGTGCTTCATCAAATGAAACAGGTTTAGTCTCATCATAGAGACTAGATGTAGCCATAGCATAGCCATCTCATGCAAAAGAGGTACTATGAGAGCCTGAATGAGTATGGTATGATAGAGGTGCATCTAATTTGTTGTCACGCAAAGCCTGCACCAGCCATTTTGGAATAGTTTTTGCCTCCTCAATATCGATCTCTCATCAGTAAGTGCATCATATAAATTTTCATCCAAAATGGAATGATCTGCATCATCACATGAAACCTATAAAGGCTAAGAATTTTCCTCATTAGGACTAGTACTAGACTATCCACCTATAAAAAGAGGAACCAAAGTATCATACATGTCTTTGGAGCTAACAGATGCCTCCTTTCTACATGAAAGTAAAGGTTGAATAGCATCTTCCACAAAAACAACATCACGGCTAACCAAAATGCATTTAGTATATGGATGATACAGACGCTTTTAGAACTATACCCAACAAAAATAGATTTTACTACTTTATCATCCAATTTCTTGCGATGTTGTTCAGGCACTAATGCATATGCCAGACAACCAAAAACATGCAGATGAGCAATAGATGGCTTGCGACTATGCCAAGCCTCATATGGAGTGATAGACTGTAGTGCTTTAGTGGGACATCTATTAAGTACATATGCTGCACACATGACAACCTCAAGCCAGAAACTATGTGGTAAAGGTTGACTCTTGACCATACACCTCGCCATCTCCATGAGTGACCTGTTCTTCCATTCAGCAACTCCATTCTGTTGAGGTGTATATGGCACTGTACATTGATGTTTTATCCCACGTTCAGCCAGAAATGCATTAAAGTCAGAAGACATATATCCCCCCCCTCGATTAGTATGGAGGGTGCCCATTTTACATGCTGACATATTTTGAGCCAAAACCAAAAATTTTTTGAAGCACATAAACACTTCGGACTTTGCTTTGAGTGGATATACCCATGCATGCCTGGAAAAATCATCAGTGAAAGTCACAAAGTAAAGATAGTTTCCAAAAGGTGTCTGCATAGGACCACAGACATCACTATGTACAAGCTGTAAATTCTGAGTAGCCCAAACTGAAACATCTTTTGGAAAGGAGGAACACTGCATTTTGCCCAAAATATAGCCTTCACAAACATGTTTTTTGGGTGCCTCAAGCTTGGGAAAAGAGGACACCATTTTTCTACAGGCATAGCAAACTAGCAAAATTCAGATGACCAAAGCATGCATGCCATAGCTCTGCATATGACATAGCCTGAGAATCATGTACTACACAAGCCGAATCATTCATAGATATTTCATAGTCTATGAGCTTATATAGCCCACGACATAAAATGCCAGAAGCAATAATCATGTCACCATTTGACAGATCATGAACTACACATCCATCATCAACAAATTTCACAACTAAGACAATCTTGGCTAATGTTGAAACTGATAATAGATTTTTCTTGATCCATGGCACAAATAAAGCATGTGACAAGGTGAAAGAACTACCATCAGCAGTAGTCAAAATGATCTTACCAACTCCCATGACAGGATAAGAGGAGTTGTTAGCACATGTGATAGTATTTCATGTAGAGGCAGGCTCAAGTGAAGTGAAGAAACTGTGTTGCGAGGTAATATGTTTGACTGCCCCACTATCAAAATACCAAACATTTGAGTCTACTAAAGACATACAATGCTCATGAGAAGATGGGTCAAAACTACAAAAAGTAGTAGATGATGGAGAGTGTTAATCTCCAAAAGAACAAGCTACTCTTGAAATTAGAGTACCTCTATATCAAGAGTAACTCAAGACCTTTCCCAATTTGGAGGATTAATGATCAATTATAAAGATTTTGAATAAACTGTGAAGAAGATGATTCTACAGAAAGTCTGCTACACATATCTCTCTTATTGACTTATCAAATGTGTAAAGTTTTTAATAAAACTTTGCACAAAGTTTCAGCTATAGTTTGCACACCTTTTCCAAGTTAAATTATTTCAAAAGACTCAGTAGAGCTTGAGAAATGAACTTAACAAGTCACCTATGTCTAAAATTGTTCTTCTGAGAAGTCGATTCAGACACCTGCAACTTCTAACACTTGGTCCTCTCAATCTAGAACCCGTTTATGCAACTGCTTTTAGCCATAGGTAGCTTACCTTCCAACTTAAAGAATGAGTGCTTGGTTGCTACAAACTTTACACTGTGGAAGGAGAACTAACCAAAACATTAGCATCCAATTTTGCACCTCCTGCAACTTCTCTTATTTCAATTACACATGTAAATGTCCCTACACTCAATTCTCTCAGCGTGATCACATATAGAAGCTGAAAATTTGTAGAGAGTTCAATCAACTATAGACTTAGACTTGTACAAAAGCATTTCACAAAAGATTCAACACAGAAGGAGAATACTCAAAAAGATCGGGCGCAACATTTTCCATTTCTGAGAAAATTTACATCTGAGTGATGAGAGAGATTCTACTCACTTCTAGAGTGTCTAATGACATCTAATTCTAATCCAAACTTGTTCTCACATAATCTCTGATATTTTCCCTGACATTTTCTTTGTATATATATAGGCAAATATTTACAGGCTCATAACTAATCAAAGGCATAAGTGAGCTAACTTCAAAATAATGTACATATGTGTACACATCTTCATCTTCTGAATATGCACTTTCTTCATGCTTCATAACTTGATCTTTTCTTCAGTCCTTGACTTCAATTCTTCATAAAGAACTTCAATTGTTGATTGCTCTACACCAATAGCTCCCCCTCAATCATCAATTGAGGTTTTCTCTATCTTCTTTATGCCTGCCATGTCTTTGAATCTCTGTAGCTTTGGTCCATCCAAGCTTTTGGTTAGCATATCAGCTATCTGATCTTTTGTTGAAGTATGTATGACTTCAATCTCTTTATCCATCACCTTCTCTCTTAGAAAGTGATACTGAATCTCAATATGTTTAGTCCTGGCATGAAAAACAGGATTAGTAGCTAAATACAACGAACTCATGTTATCTCCATGAATAGTGGGTATGCTCTGAGTAATATCAAAACTCTTCATGAGAGTCTTGAGCCACATTACTTCCTTTGTAGCTTCCGCTATACCTTTATACTCTGCTTCTGTAGATTACAAAGCAACTATGTGTTGCTTCTTTGAACACCATGAAATTAACTTATCTCCCACAACACAAGTATCCATAAGTTGATCTCCTATCATCAGATTACCTGCCCAATCTGTATCACTATAAATCTTGATGTTTGTATCTGATGTAAAACCATAATACAAACCCTCTTTGAGTGTACCCTTAATGTACCTCAAAACTTTTTGACCTGCAATCCAATGTTCTTTCCTAGGACAATGCATGAATTGAGACAATACTCCAACTGCATATGACAAGTCAGGCCTAGTTAAAGTAGCATAGATCAGACTACCAACCAAACTTTGATATAGCTTCATGTCCTTTAACTCTTCTCCTCCATATCTGCTCAATTTGTGATTCACTTCCATTGGAGTAGGTGCTACCCTGCAATCATTCATTTTAAACTTGATCAACAAGTTTTTCAAATATCTTTCTTGAGTTACATACACTCCATGTTGAGTGTATGAGATCACCATGCCCAAGAAATATGACAAATCTCCCAAGTCACTGATCTTGAACTCTTTCTCCATTTGCTTCTTTAGGCCTTGAATGCCTATCTCATCTATACCTGTAAGAATTATATCATCAACCTATATGCACATGTAAATAAACCCATCTTGCTTGCTTTAACAAGCAAGCTACTATCTGCTTTAGATACTTGGAAACCAAGTTCTTTCAAGAACTTCACAAGTCTATAATTCCATGCCCTTGGGGCCTGCTTCAAGCCATACAAAGCTCTCTTGAGCTTGCACACATGATCTGGATACCTTTCATCTCTAAATCCTTGTGATTGCTCCATGAAAACATCATCTGAAATATAACCATTTAGAAAAGCATTCTTCACATCTAATTGACATAATTTCCAACCTTTACATGCACCAATGGCTATGAGTGTCCTGATAGTTGTCATCTTTTCCACAGGACTATAGGTCTCATCATAATCTACACCATATGTCCGAGCAAAACCTTTCACAACAAGTCTAGCTTTATACCTAGACACACTTCCATCTGCAAACCTCTTTGTCTTGTAGACCCATTTGCATCCAATGATCTTCTGACTATTTGGTTTAGGAACCAAATCCCAAGTCTCATTCTCCATCAATGCATCATACTCTTCCTGCATAGCTTTCTCCCAATTTTCCTTACCTTTTGCCTCTTCATATGTAGAAGGGTCTTCATCTGCCTTTATCATATAAGCATAATCTTTGGTAGCCAAAAAAGAAGTGTCATAGCTATACCTTGTAGGTTGCCATTTGTGTCTTGATGACCTTCTGAGTTCTCCACTTCTTGAGGTTTCTGGTTCATCACACTCTGGATCAAACCTTGGCACTTCTTCAACTTCAACCTGTACTTCATTGTTCTCCTCTTCATCAAATATCTGAACCTTTGATTTACCTTTCTTTTGAGTCACAATTTCTTCATCACCTGCATAAATATTGATTGTTCCTACATACTAGGTACCTTGCTCATCAAATGTAACATCTTTAGACACAATGAATTGCTTTGTGGATGGACTCCACAACCTATATCCCATTTGCTTATCATCATATCCAATGAACACATATTTTTCAGCTTTAGGCTCCGATTTATGCCTCAATTGTGATGGCACATATGCATATGCCAAACATCCAAATACTTTGCAATGATCTAAAGTAGGTCTCTTACCCACCATGCCTCATTGTGTCATACCCTGCAAAGCTTTACATGGTAATCTATTAACCTAATAAGTAGTTGTGTTTACAGCCTCAGCCCACAAGTAATTTGGGTAATTTTTCTCCTTCATCATGGATCTTGCAAACTCAACAAGAGTTCTATTCCTCCTTTCTCCTACACCATTTTGTTGAGGAGAGTAACTACAAGTAATTTCCCTTTTTATACCTGCATTCCACAAGTAATCACTGAACTCATTAGAGAAATACTCTCCCCCTCCATCTGACCTTAGTCTCTTCAACTTATGACCTGTAATTCTCTCTGCATACACACGATAATGTTTGAATGTATTGAATACTTCTGACTTATCTTTGATCACATAGATAGTAATCCATCTGGTAGCATCATCAACATAAATCACATAATACCTTGAACCATTGATACTGAAATCCTTTGATGGTCCCCACACATCTGTGTGTACCAATTCAAGCTTCTCTAAATACATAAAACTATGCTTGGAATAAGATTTCTTATGAGCCTTACCTAATCGACATGCTTCACATATGTATGTCATATGTTGACCTGCAACATTAGGCAACCCAAGCATTGAACCATTGTTAACCATATCTTTGATACCTCTTTCATTAAAATGTCCAAGCATGTTGGGTTGTAGGGTATGCATAGACCCACTATTGTGCATAGGAACCCTCCCTAGACCATAATAATATCTCTTTTTGTACCTACTTAGGAATTCACATAAGAACCCTCTCTTAGACACTTTTTAATATTTTTCCAAAAGTAAGGCTTTGGAGCATTGAAAATGCTCACATCTTTTGAAGAAGGGTAAAAGACTCCCCACGTGCACGTATTCTCTTCCCTTGAGATTTGGTTGTTAGACAATATATTCCAAGATCCTTTTGAGATATGTTAGTTACGCATGTGCTCCATTTTGACTAGTCAAAAGGAGCACATGGGGAATTGGGCTGAGCCTATAAATAAGAGGCTCATTTCTTGTAAAAGGGGTCCCTTGGCCATGGCCTTGGCCTCCATGCTAATGGAAAGAAGGTTCATTTGGCTTCCACATTTCTCCTTGTGTGCTAGGCATTGATCCATGTGTGTGGGTTTGGCACTTGGGGTTGTCTTGTGTGTGAGCATTGCCCTCCCTTGCTCCTTTTGACGTTGGCCATGGTGCCATTGTTTGTGGACATGAGTGTTTGTGCATTGCTTACTCTTCTTGCAACTCCTCTTGGAAGAGCCTCTCACTTCCATGTGACGCGTTAGGGTCTGTTGCTCCCCATTTCTCAACAATTTGGCACTGTTGTCGGGGACTTCGGCCTTTAGCCGTTGGGTTTTTTCAAGCTTGTCGTGCCTACACTTTGTGGATGCACCTCACACTTGGATTGAGTTGTGACTACATGTGGCCTTCGATTGGTCAAGGGTACCCCTTATTTCTCAATTTTTTGAGTAGTTTAGATCTTTATTTTTGTTTGTGGCACTAGAACAACCCCTAACCCCCTTCTCTCTTTCTTTTCTTCACACATACACACTCCCACACACTCATAATGGCATCACTTTCCATCTCTGTCATTTCTTGAAGTGAGTGTTTGTCTTGAGATGGGGGGAGGGGTAGGTTCTCTTTTTTGTTGGCCCTCCTTCCTCTCATCTTATTCCAAGAAAAATCCTCAAAATAATAGCAATTTGTGTTTTGCATGCGAAAGGCTCTCTCCAAACAATCGAATGATACTTCCAAATCCTAACGAGGCCTTGTGAGGTTCGACTTCCTAGGATGATGACACACGTATTAAGTTTTGAAAATGCTTGACAGGGAGGTACTCATCTTTAAGGTGCATGATCTGGTGGTTACAACCTACCCATGTCTCTCTCGTAAAATCAATAGCGTGGTGTGGTTGGTGGGGAAGTTTATCTTCTCCCTCCCATTCAGGTCTTTCCTTCTCCCTTTTTGGCGGGCGAGCAGGGTACGCTCCCCTTATCATGCTCCAACCTGCACATGGCTATGGTGGGTGGAGGCTGGTTCCCTAGCAATCTTTTGGTTTACCATTCTACCTGATATCGTCTAGTTCGAACATATCTCAGCCTTGAGTGGGGCTTGTGTACTGTTGTGTCTTTGCTACACAAGCAAATCTCAGCTAAACCATCTGCAACTCCGGGGTTGATCTCCATGTGAGCTTCCCTTCGTGTATCGGCTTAAGGTGAAGCTTTTGCTCCCTCTTCAGTTCAGTTTTTGGGCATGAGCATGCACGCACTTCCACGTCAATGTCCACTACACGTAAGGACTAGGCATTTCGGATTTCGGGCTCCATTGTGTTTGATAGAGGGTCTACATCGACTGCTCAAACCCTCTTGGGACTCCTGCAAGACGAATCTATTGACTTGAAGAACTCCAAATTTGGGCTGCCCTTTTCATCATCTGTATCAAACTTGGGCATGGATGTGCTCACATATGCCCTGGCCGCCCTTCTCTACGCACTCGAATGATATGCTTCCCATCTCCAAATACTGATCGGATTGAGCTCCACGGTGGCTGCTCTCTGTGTGCACATTCCTGCTCGCAATATTCTGCCAAAGAAGTTTGTGGTCCGGATGGGCTGTCGAACATGATTCCGTGCTTTCTTGAGTTTCACCACCACGGATTGCAGTCTTGCTGCTTCCTCCTTTCCCCATTGCTTTGCAAGACATCAAGCTTTATGCATACCTGCTCACCTGCCCATGGCGAGTCAGAGATGGTTTGGTCCTCTTGCCTCAGCTTTGGTGTCTTTATTTCATGGTGCTTGTGTCATGGTACCTCTATTACCAACGATAATCTCCTGTCAAGTCCTCAAAAGCATGGACATTGAAGACATTAGCTTCCTCATGCTTGAAGCTGGGCTCAGTGCTTTACTGCTATCGTACTACCACCCCTTTGAACTTACGAGACATAAGAGAAGAAACCAGTTTGTGCATGATAGATTGATCTTAAGATTACTGCATTGTAGGCTTGTGTTCAAAGGATAGTGATATGAAGAAACCAGTACCTAATCTTGATCTATGGAGAAAAGCCGTAATGGTGCATTATTGTTTACTTATTTCATGAGCACATCACTTATGTTAATTAGCAAACTTGTTAAGGATGACCACATCAGTTAATCATGAAACCACATGTTTCACATTGAAATGTCGCACCCACACTTAGAAATAACAGATTTTGAGAGCTAGACACTATTAATCCGTGCTAGGCCTTTGTTTTTTTTTAAATCACAGAGATGAGAAGATTTTCAGGAGCTCTTCTCATTAGAAGAGCAAGTCCTAAGTGACAGATGTTCCCTGAAGTGGAAACTAAACATGGAATTACATTTTGTGGCTGCTTCTTTTCAAATTCATTCTACTTGTTGTGTATGTTTAAATTTCAGGTATTGGAGCTTTGAGAGAAGGCACATTGGGGGGAGGCTGGGCTGACTGCCCCTCAAGGGGATGGTGTCGCTCAGCAATATAGGCTTGAAAGACTTGAAGACTTACAAATTTGGATGGAGGCTGAGCTGACTGCCCCCCAAGGGGATTGTGTCGCTCAGCATTGTTGGAATGAAGATTTCAAGGCAGATGGCTTGCTGTTTCAAAAGATTTGCAGCCTTGCAAAATTTAGACTAGAACTGCTGCATACTTGAAGAGTTGAAGACTCCAAACTTGGACCAGTTCGGCATTGTATGCTTCTCCTCTCTTAGCTTTGTCGAGGACGACAAAGTCTAGGGAGGGGAGAGTGTTGGGTTGTAGGGTATGCATACACCCACTACTGTGCATAGGAACCCTCCCTAGACCATAATAATATCCCTTTTTGTATCTACTTAGAAATTCACATAAGAACCCTCTCTTAGACACTTTTTAATATTTTTCCAAAAGTAAGGCTTTGGAGCCTTGTAAATGCTCACATCTTCTTGTGCCAAAGATCTAACTCAGAGATCTTATGTCCTCCATAAGTGAACAAGGCATGACCAACATTGCCTTGGATCTTCAATGTAAACAATCTTCCTTCTTTCTTCCCTGAAACAATTTGTTTATACCCATTGCTAGGGTCTTCCACAAACACTGCTTCATTAGTGAACCTAACTTCATAACCTTTTTCAACAATTTGGCCTACACTTATCAGATTCTTAGGAATTGTAGGAACATACAAAACCTTACTTAACAGAGTACTTCCATCCTTAGCCTTCACTGATCCAATTGACTTCACATTATGCTTTGTATTGTCACCTGTTTGAACAACATGATTAGTTATCTTATTCTCCAAATCAGTCATCAAAGCTATGTTGCCACTCAAGTGATTGCTACACCCTGAGTCAATGTAGAAGACTCTTTGGTCTTCACTTTGCCTTTCACAAGTTGCATTCATTATCAATGTTGAATCCTCCTTCTGACTGAAGCATAATTGTAGTAGGTATTGTTGTATTGTTGACTTTGGAATCCTCTACCTGCATTTCTTCCAAAGTAACCTCTACTACCTCTACCTCTGAAATTACCTCTTTGATTTTTGCCACCTCTTCCTCTTGAATTAAAATACTGATTATATCCACCATTATTCTGAGTATTATGCCAACAATCATTAGCTAAGTGATTTGTCTTACCACAAATCCAGCAAGCTTTAACTCCATCTTTATTACTCCTGCCTCTTCCTCTACCTTTGCCACCTCCTCTTCCTCTTAGGAAGTTAGCTTGGCTAGTTGTACCTTCATCTTCATTTGATTGTTGCTTCCCTTTGCTATTCTTCTTCTTATCCTTTGAATACATTGCATGACATGTACTCTTATCACTTTCACCTTTGACATCCTGCTCAAAGGTTAGCATATGTCCTAGCAACTGATTTACATTAGGAGTGAAATGATCAAGTGATAATTCAGTAGACAAAATGAATGGCTTCCATTTGTCATCACCTCTCAAACCTGTAAGGATTTGCCTTACCAATTTATCCTCCTCAATGTCTTCATCAACTGCTCCTAATGCATCTGCAATGTCCTTCATTCTTGTTACATAATCTGAGATGGATTGAGAGGCCTTCTTCTTGAATGTGGTAAATTCTGCCCACAAGGATGCCTTCCTAGACTTTGTGGTGTTTTGGAAATGCTCCTCCAAAGCATTCCATATATCACTTGCACTTTCAAGACCTCTAATGTGAGGTAGCAAGTAGTCATTAACTGCCATGTAAATAATGCTCCTGCCTTGAGCATCTTTCTTCATCCAAGTCTTCAAATCTGATAATTCCTCCCTAGTTGGAACACTAGGATCTCTGAACTGAGGCTTTTCTTCTTCACCTGTAATATAACCTATCAAGTCTTTGCTCATAAGATGAGCTTCCATCCTCATTGACCATGCTGGATAGTTCTCTCTATCCAACTTCTCTATCTCAAGAGAATCTCCCATCCTTTCTTCACCTGTGTATTGAATTCTTCAAACTTTATGAGTAATAGATGTACCTTTACTTTGAATGATACTACTTTTGTCTTCTTTGATGTCGTATGGCCTCTTTCTCAAGCTTTGCTCTTAAGCTTTCACCTTTTGAACCTTCTAGTATTGATTTCTTTACAGCTGCAGCACTCGGAGTCCACCTTTCTTCAATTTTGATACTTCCTGCTTTGATACCACTGATGGAGAGTGTTAATCTCCCAAAGAACAAGCTACTCTTGAAATTAGAGCACCTCTATATCAAGAGTAACTCAAGATCTTTCCCAATTTGGAGGATTAATGATCAATTACAAGGATTTTGAATAAACTATGAAGAAGATGATTCTATAGAAAGTCTGCTGCACATATCTCTCTTATTGACTTATCAAATGTGTAAAGTTTTTAATAGAACTTTGCACAAGGTGTCTTCTATAGTTTTTGCACCTTTTCCAAGTTAAATCATTTCAAAAGACTCAATAGATCTTGAGAAATGAACTTAACAAGTCACCTATGTCTAAAACTGTTCTTCTTAGAAGTCGATTCAGACACCTGCAACTTCTAACACTTGGTCCTCTCAATCTAGAACTCGTTTATGCAAATGCTTTTAGCCATAGGTAGCTTACCTTCCAACTTAAAGAATGAGTGCTTGCTTGCTCAAAACTTTACATTGTGGAAGGAGAACTAACCAAAACATTAGCATCGAATTTTGCACCTCCTACAACTTCTCTTGTTTCAATTACACATGTAAATGTTCCTACACTCAATTCTCTCAGCCTGATCAGAATTAGAAGCTGAGAATTTGTATAGAGGTCAATCAACTATAGACTTAGAATTGTACAAAAGCATTTCATAAAAGATTCAACACAGAAGGAGAATACTCAAAAAGATCGGGCGCAACATTTTCCATTTCTGAGAAAATTTACATCTGAGTGATGAGAGAGATTCTACTCACTTCTAGAGTGTCTAATGACATCTAATTCTCATCCAAACTTGTTCTCACATAATCTCTCATATTTTCCGTGACATTTTCTTTGTATATATATAGGCAAATATTTACAAGCTCATAATTAATCAAAGGCATAAGTGAGCTAACTTCAAAATAATGTACATATGTGTACACATCTTCATCTTCTGAATATGCACTTCCTTCATGCTTCATAACTTGATCTTTTCTTCAGTCCTTGACTTCAATTCTTCATAAAGAACTTCAATTGTTGATTGCCCTACACCAACAGTAAACGCCCATTCTTCATTTGCACAAGATTAGTAGACTCTGTTTTCGGTGTAGAGGCCTCTGCAACAACCATTCTGGCCTCTTACTTCTTTGCCTCTTTAGCAGCAAGTTTTGGACAGGTCTTAATGACATGAACATTTTCTTTACAGTATTTGCAAAACAATTTCTGCTTTTCTGATTTCTTTTCATCTTTGTCTTCCTTCTTCGAATGTGCAACATTTGCAGATTTCTGCTTACTAGTAGATGAGCTCCATTTACCTTTGCCCTTCTAACTAGCCAGGAAAGCTTGATCTACAACACACATAATGGACCTCTTCTACCTAGACTGATCTTCCTGCAATAGAACAGAAACTAACTCTTTAGATGATAGGGCATTTGGATTGCCTTTCATCATCAAACGAAGAGTAGAAGCAAAACTCTGATATGAATCAGCACGTTTGATAGACAAAGCTATCAATGCATGTTTCTGGGCATCTTTGCCATCCCAATGAATTTGCTCTAGAATAGGTGCAATAGAAAGAGCAGTAGGAATAGGAATCTACAGAATATCACCATCTTCGACACCATCTGCATTAGCTTTAGTACTTGTATTTGTAGTACCTGTATTCGTAGATGTATTAGGACGTTTTTCAGCACCCTACACAATATTCCACAATCCTTTTGCAACCAATACATGTCGCATCATATAAGCCCACAATGGATAATTGGTACCATCCAACTGATCCTCAACAGCCAACATACGGAATACATCATTTCTTTCAGCCATGGCTACTTACTAAAATATCTTGATGTAGAAAAATGATTGTATCTGAAAAAGTTGAATAGAACTACCCAAATGAGTACTGCTAGACATGTAGTAGACTTTGAGACGCTTATACTGGCAAACCAAAATTGGTATATATCTCTTGCACAAAAAGACAAAATTGCATGCAAAAGCGCTGTGATAGTGCATTTAGAGGCCGAAACGAGCTCAGCTTGCGATTTCGACACAACAAAGCGAAGATATTTTGATATCCTAATCACCCTCAATATGCACATTTTGTGCGATTCTGAGACTATGACCGGAGGAGTGTCAATGATGCCCTAGATGAAGCAGCGACCTGCTCTGATACCAATTGTTGGAGTTAGATGTCTGTGGAAGCACGCAAACAGCACAAGGAAGAAGAAGAAGCTTGGAGCACAACACATAATGCTGAATGTATTACCGCTAGAATGTACAAAGATAAGTAACCCATCAGGGCTATAGGTGTATATACAAGCTGGGGAAAAAAAACCTCCTAAAGAGGGAAAAAAGTGCCCCTGCGGTCCTAGTGTGTTCACACACATCACTACCTAAATATATCAACATGGCCATGTATGGAAATATGTTAGTGAATGTTTAAAGTGCCTGTAGGTGAAATTTAAGGTTAAAAGAATGCTTGGAATGCTGCAATATTTGGATGTTCCAAATCAGAAGTGGGAGTTTATCTCTATGGACTTCATCACTAAAATGCATATGGCCAGAAGTAAACATGATACCATATTTGTGGTAGTTGATTGATTTACCAAGATGGCACATTTCTTTCCTATGAAAAAGAATGATACTACCTTGAATGTTGCAAAATTTTTTGTAAAATATAATTTTTGAATGCATGGAATGCCTAGAAACATGATTTTTGATAGAGACTCTAAGTTCACATCAAACTTTTGGAAACAAATATTTTAATCAATTGGTACTCAACTTGGCATGAGTACAACTTTCCATCGATAGACTTATGGGGAAACTGAGAGGGTTAATCAGGTACTTGAAGATATTTTGCATATGTATTGTTGATATATTTAGGTAGTGATGTGTCTGAATACACTAGGACCACCGAGGCACTTTTTTCCCTCTTTAGGAGGTTTTTTTCCCTAGCTTGTATATACATGTGTAGCCCTAATGAGTCACATATCTTTGTACATTCTAGTGGTAATACATTCAATATTGTGTGTTGTGCTCCAAGTTTCTTCTTCTTCTTCCTTGTGTTGTTCACGTGCTTCTGTAAACCTTGAACTCCAACAATTGGTATTAGAGCAAGTTGCTGCTTCATCTAGGGCATCTTTGACACCCCTTCGGTCACAGTCTCAGAATTGCCTGAATTTTGGTGAGCAACTCTAGGTGATTAGGAGATCAAAACTTCTTCTGTTTGTGGTGCCAAAATCATGATCTAAGCTCATTTTAGCCTCTGAATGCACTATCATAGTGCTTATGCAGACAATTTTGTCTTTTTGTGCCAAAGATATATATAGGTTTCAGCTCACCAGTATAAGCATCTCGAAGTCTGCTAAAGGTTTAGCAGAACTTGATAGGGTAGTTTTGTTCAACCTTTTGAGATACAATCATTTTTCTACATCAAGGTATTTTATTCAGCGGCCATGGCTAAAAGCACTAATGTATTCCATAGATTGGTTGTTGAGGATAAGTTGGATGGTACCAATTATCCATTATGGGTTTATATGATGTGTCATGTATTGGTTGTAGAAAGACTGTGGAAGGTGTTGAAAAACATCCTATTACACCTACAAACACAGTTCCTGAAGGTGATGCACATGGCATTGAAGATGAAAATATTCTTCATGTTCTTGTTCATGTTGTGGTTCCTGTTGCACCTACTACAAAGCAAATTTGTTGCGATGGCAAAGATTCTCAAGCACATTCATTGATAGCCTTGTCTATCAAACGTGCCATTATTCCTCACATTCGCTCATGCAAAATAGTTAAGCAGCGTTCCTCATTCCCAAAAGATGGTTCAATTCGAGCTACTCAGAAATTGTAGCTGGCCCACAGTGATGTGTGTGGTCCTATGCACACACCCTCTTTTTGAAACTATCTTTTCTTTGTAAGTTTCATTGATGATTTTTCCATGCACACATGGGTATATCCACTCAAAGCAAAGTCCGAAGTGTTTATGTGCTTCAAACAGTTTTTGTTTTTGGTTGAAAATATGTCAGCATGTAAAATGGGCACCCTCTATTCTGATCAAGGGGGGGAATATATGTCATCTGACTTTAATGCATTTCTAGTTGAACATGGGATAAAACATTGGTGTACAGTGCCATATACACCTCAACAAAATGGAGTTGCTGAACAGAAGAACAGGTCACTCATGGAGATGGCGAGGTGTATGATCAAGAGTCAGGCTTTACCACATAGTTTTTGGCTTGAGGTTGTCATGTGTGCAGCATATGTACTTAACAAGTGTCCCACTAAAGCATTGTAGTCTATCACTCCATATGAGGCTTGGCATGGTCGCAAGCCATCTGTTGCTCACCTACATGTTTTTGGTTTTCTGGCATATGCATTAGTGCATAAACAACAACATAGGAAATTGGATGATAATGCAGTGAAATGTATTTTTTTGGGTATACTTTTGAAAGCAAAGGCTATCATCTATATCATCCACAGACTAAACGCATTCTAGTTAGCCATGATGTGTTTTTGTGGAACATGCTATTCAGCCATTACTTTCATGTACTAAGGAGACATCTCTTAGCTCCAAAGACATGTATGATACTTTGCTACCTATTTTTATAGGTAGACAGTCTAGTGCTGGTCCTAATGAGGCAATTTCTCAACCTTTATAGGTTTCATGTGATGATGCAGATCATTCCATTTCTGATGTAGATTTACATGATGCACTTGTTGATGAGAGAGTTGATATTGAGGAGGCAAAAACTATGCCAAAATGGCTAGTGCACACTTTGCATGATAGCAAATTAGATGCACCTCGATCATATTGCACTTGTTCAAGCTCTCATATTGCCCCTTTTGCGTCAGATTGCTATGCTATGGTTGAAAATTTGGATGGTTGTTAGCAATCAGAATATGATGCTATCATGAAAAATGGTACCTGTTCTTTATGTGACTTGCCTCCTGGCAAGAAGGCCATTGGCACTAAGTGGGTATACAAGCTGAAGAGTAATCGTGATGGAAATTGATAGGTATAAGGCTAGGCTTGTTGCAGAGGGGTATGCTTAGGAAAGAGGCATTGATTTTGATGAGACCTTTGCTCCTACTTGTCAAAGGACTAGTGTTCCTAGCATCTATGCACTTGCAGCTCATCATTCTTGGAATGTACACCAGTTGGACATCAAAACTGCATTTCTAAATCTTGGGAATGATGGATGAACACTTCAAGAGAATGAGTAGGTACTGCCAAATCCTACTTTGTACCAGCCCTTTGATGCTTCAGAGTTGATAAGTAGACCTTCTTAGCTTTCCAATGACACCATAAATTGGCCTATGTACTTTGAAAATGATGTATGAAAAGTTTGAATCAAAACAGACAACTTTGAACTTCAAGTCTTCAAGAAAACCTTCTATTTTTTACTAGACACCTGCTGTATCTTTTGCTCAGTATACAAGCATTGTAGGAATTGGAAAAATTCCTTTTAGGATTATCTAATTAGTTTAACAAGCTAACTATTCCAAGTGGAATCACTTAAAAAGATTAACTATGCTTAGAGAAATCAATTTAGAAAGTAAACCTTTACTCTCGATATTTTAGGACTGTTGCAGACTTTGGCCAATTATCACTTCGATTTCTCTGAAATGGCTAAATAGAAATCCTTCAAATTTTGATAACATGTAGACAACTTTGAGCTGGTTCCAACAAGCTATAGATCTTTGAATTTGGTGGAAAAATGAGTGAGATACAATCTCCACAAGTTGGTAGACTTTCAGGGACTATGACAGAGAACTCAGAAATGAACAATGTAGATATATGTATTAATGAACACTATTGTACAATGCCATAGGCATGAAGGTCATTGCCTAATGGTGTAGATAGGTGTGGGCTATAGTGTAGGCCTCACACACACTCAGAAATGAGAATGAGGAGCTCGGAGGTAACTTGCATACCCGCGACTTTTTGATGATCACTTTTATAGTAGTTGAGTTCAAAGTTTGAATTTGAATTTAAACTTTTGGCTCTCTATAATCATGCTCCTACATCCTAGGAGATATTATCTTAATTGATTGATGCTTTAAAACTAATAAAGTCCATGACTCCCTTGGGTAGGTGGTTACAAAGATTCCAAATCGAATATGATTACAAAAGAGTAAATGGTAATTAACCATTAGCATTGGTTCCTATGCATCTTCTTATGTGTATGAACTACAAGCCAAATGTGTAGGCTTGTGAATTGCACCAACAGCTCCCCCTCAAGCCAAACATTTTGGCTGGGTCTTCATCTTCAGTCTTCATGTATATCCTACAATCCAATCATTGATTTGAACCTGCAAAGTTTGGTTCCATCCAATGCTTTAGTTAACAAATCTGCACACTACATGTTGGTTGATACATATGTTAATTGAATGTCCTTGCTTAATAGATTCTCTCTCACATAATGGTAATGGATCTCTATATGCTTGGTCCTAGCATGATAAATAGGATTAGCTGCAAGGTGAAGTGAGCTTGTATTGTCTCCAAAGATCAATGGAGACCTGGCATATAAACCCAATTTTGTATACAATAACTTGATCCATATGGCTTCTTGAGTGGCATTTGCCAATCCTCTATACTCTGCCTCTGTAGAAGATAAAGCAATAGTAGGTTGCTTCTTTGAAGACCATGATATTGGTTTATCACCTGCAAATGAAATGTATCCTGAAGTGGTTCTCCTATCATCCTTACATCCTGCCCAATGTGCATCTGAATAAATCTTGATATCCAGATCTGAAGTGTAACGGAAATACAAACCATGATGTTGAGTGCCTTTGAGATACTTTAGAATTCTTTCGGCAGCTTCTAAGTGCGGTACTCTTGGCGTGTGCATAAACTAACTTAGCACACTAACTCCATATGCAATATCTATCCTTGCTAAGGTAGCATAGTTCAAGCTTCCCACTATGCTTTGGTAACCTGTAATATCATCAAGTTCATCACCTTCATGGGCACTTAGTTTTAGGTTTACCTCCATTGGAGTACTTGCAACTTTGGCATCTTGCAAATGAAACTTCTTCAACATATCCTGTATGTATTTTTTGTGAGTAATATAGATTCCAGAGTTAGTATAGACTAACTCAAGTCCAAGAAAATACTTTAGTAATACAAGATCACTGATCTTGAACTCCTTCATCATCTGGTTCTTGATTTGTCTGATTCCATTGACATCATTACCTATAAGTATGATATCATCAACATATACACATAGGTATATTACCTCTAAATTACTTCTTTTGATGAATAGAGAAGTGTATGCCTTGCTCATGACAAAACCTTGGTCTTTAAGGTATGTGGTCAACCTGTGGTTCCATGCCCTAGGTGCTTGCTTTAATCCATAAAGAGCTTTATTCAGTTTGCACACATATGTTACCTTGTTTCGATCCTCATAGCCAGGAGGTTGTGACATATATACCTTCTCTGAAATCCATCCATTCAAAAAAACATTTTTTACATTCAATTGATACATGTTCCAATTTTTTGATGCAGCCACACTCACCAACACCCTGATGGTTGGCATCTTGGCTACACGTGAGAATGTTTCTTCATAGTCAATGCCTTGGGTTTGTGCAAAACCCTTGGCCACCAATCTGGCTTTATACCTGTTTATTGATCCATCAGAATTTCTTTTGAGTTTATAGATCCATCTGGATCCAATTACCTTCATGGACTCTTTCTTTGGTACTAGTTCCCATGTGTCACTTTCTTTGAGTGCTTCAATCTCCTCATCCATAGCTGCTTTCCATTCTTTCTGAGTTTTTGCTTCTTCATAAGATCTTGGTTCTTCAATTGACAAGTCTTTGGCAAGATAAACAGAATGTTTAGTAACAAGAGAGGTATCATACCCATATCTAATAGGTTTTTTGCTCTCCCTTTGTGATCTTCTGATTGGTTGATTTGAAGATTCAACTATGTCTTCAAGTTTTTTCATTTTGAATTTGCCTTTGGACTTCCATGCCTTGAATTCTTCAAGGTTGATAATGTCTCCATCATCTGAATTGGTGTCTTCACTCTGAGTAGGTTCCTCCTTAGCAAGACTTGGAAACTCCTCCTCCAAGTCATAGGGTAGTTTAAACTTCCTGCATTCATTCTCATACCAAGAATCATTTTCATCAAAAACAACATCTCTACTAACCATGAATCCTTTATTTGAAGGGTTGTAGAACCTGTACCCCTTCTGATTTAGATCATATCCAATAAAGATACATTTCTCAGCCTTAGGGTCTAGCTTACCTCTTATCTGAGAAGGAATGTGTACATATGCTACACATCCAAATATCCTGCAATGATCAAGTGAGGGTCTCGTCCCATGCCATGCTTCATAAGGAGTCATCCCATCAAGTGATTTGGATGGCAACCTATTTATAAGGTAAGTGGCAGTAGATACACTCTCTGTCGATAGGTAGTTAGGTAATTTCTTTTCATTTAACATTGACCTAGTTGTTTCAACAATGAACCTATTTCTTCTCTCAGCTACCCCATTCTGTTCAGGAGTATACCTTGTGGTGATTTCTCTCTTGATTCCTCTATCTTGCAAGAAATCTTCAAACTCATTGGAGAAGTACTCACCTCCTCCATCTGACCTTAGCCTCTTTAGATTATTCCCTGTCTGATTCTCAACGAGTGCAAGATACTTTTTAAAATAGTTGAACACTTCATCTTTGTGCTTCATAAATTACAATACAGTCCACCTGCTATAATCATCAATAAAAGATACATAGTACCTTGATCCTGAGATTGAGGGGTCTTTGCTTGGTCCCCATACATCTGTATGGACAAGTTCTAGGTAGTCTTCATGCATGTAGCCTTTCCTTGAGAAGGGTAACCTGTGTGACTTCCCAAACTCACAAGCACCACATTTATATATCATGTGTTGTTTGGAAACATTGGGTATTCCAATTACACATTGATCCCTGCATATTTGCTTCAAGGTTCTTTCTCCTACATGCCCTAATATTTATGCCAAATCTCAAGCTCTGAAAGTGTTTGATCTTTATAATTGTAGACTGAAACATTCTTTGTGCCCTCTAGCTCAAAAGTGAAAAGTCTACCTATCTTTTCTCCTTTAGCAATCCTCTTGAACCCATGCTTGGGATCCTCCACAAATTCTCCAAATTGGTTGAATCTAACCTGCAAACCTTTTTCCACAATCTGTCCAACACTCATCAAGTTTTTTTTAATGCTTGGTACATATAGTACCCTACTCAACAAGTTCTGATTTCCATCACAAGTCTTAACATTTCCAACTTTAACTACTGAGTGCTTGGTGTCATCACCTGTTTGTACTTGATGCTTACATCTTGGTTCTTCAAGGTCAGAGAGTAGAGCTACATTGCCAGCCACATGATTTGAGCATCGTGAGTCAATGTAGAAGAGATGATCATCATTTGTACCTGGTTTTGAAGTCATGTTCATGATCAGAAGAGAATCATCTTGCTCTTCTGTATAGTTCTTGAAGTCCTTTCTGGATTTGAATCCTCCTTGGTAGTTCCCATTGTAGTTGTTGTTGTAGTTGTTGTTGTACCCTTGATGATGGTTGAATCTGCCTCTTGACTGTGAGTATCCACCTCTTTGATATCCTCTTCCTCTCTGATTCTTGTAGTTCCTGAAACACTCATCTGTAGTATGATTTGATAAACCACAAATGTTGCATGGTGAGGAGTTATAGGATCTCCTCCTACCTTGCTTACCTCCTCTGCCCCTTCCTCTTGATGTTCTACCTCTCCCTGCATAGTTGGCTTGGGAGGTAGTGCCTTCATCTTCTATCTTCTTGTTCTTCTCTTTATCTTTAGACTTACTTTTATCAATGCATAGGGCAGAAGAGCTATTACCTTTGGATGTGTCTCCATTCTTGTTGAGCTTGGCTTCATGAGTGAACAATTGTCGCATGAAAGTTGTAAGATCCGGAATCTGCATGTCCATGTATAGGTCCATGGCAGTGGTGAAGCTTTCCCACTTGTCATCAGCTTTAATCCCATTGATCACTTGCCTTACTATTTGCTCTTCTTCAATCTCTTCTCCTATGCTTGCTAACTAATCTGCTACATCTTTAATCTTAGTGACAAACTCTGAAATAGCCTGCTTAGGTTGCTTCCTTAGTGTGGTGAATTCAATCCACAATTGGTTTTTTCTGGCCCTTGTGTTGGAAGAAAAGTAGGATGACAAGGTTTCCCAAGTCTCTTGGGATGTCTTACAGTTTCTAATATGTGGCAAAAGAAAATCAGAGATGGAGTTGAGTAAGTAAGACCTTTCTAATGCATCCTTGGCACACCATGTGTTGAGCTTTTCATGTTCTTCCTTTGTTGGTAGTCCTCTGGTTTTGAATGAGGACAATTCCTCATCTCCTGAGATGTATCCACTTCGAGCAGTGATCACTTCGACGGACATTTATCTGAAATGGCTGAATAGAAATCCTTCAAATTTTGATAGCATGTAGAAAACTTTGAGCTGGTTCCAACAACCTATAGATTTTTGAATGTGGTGGAGAAATGAGTGAGATATGATCTCCAAAAGTTGATAGACTTTCAGGGCCTATGACAAAGAACTCAGAAATGAACAATGTAGATATATGTATTAATGAACACTGTTGTACAATGCCATAGGCATGAAGGTCATTGCCTAATGGTGTAGATAGGTATGGGCTATAGTGTAGGCCTCACACACACTCAGAAATGAGAATGAGGAGCTCGGAGCTGACTTGCATACTCGTGACTTTTTAATGATCACTTTTATAGTAGTTGAGTTTAGAGTTTGAATTTGAATTTAAACTTTTGGCTCTCTATAATCATGCTCCTACATCCTAGGAGATAGTCTCTTAATTGATTGATGCTTTACAACTAATAAAGTTCTCGACTCCCTTGCGTAGGTGGTTACAAAGATTCCAAATCAAATATGACTTTTACAAAAGAGTAAATGGTAATTAACCATTAGCATTGGTTCCTATGCATCTTCTTATGTGTATGAACTACAAGCCAAATGTGTAGGCTTGTGAATTGCACCAACACTAAATGGTGACTTGCATGAAGAAGTGTATGTTTTTCAGCCCCATGGCTTTGTGCAGAAAGGGCATGAAAACCAAGTGTGTAGGTTGAAAAGGCATTATATGGTTTGAAGCAAGCACCACGTGCTTGGTATGAAAGGATACATGCCTATCTGATTGCACATGGTTTTGAGAAGAGTCCAATTGAGAGCACCTTATATGTTAAGCATGCAAATGATGTGCTTCTTATCATTGTTGTGTATGTTGATGACATGCTGCTCACTGGTCCTCATGAGAAGCATATTGCTAATTTTAAGGCTGATTTGCATGCCTCATCTGAGATGTCAGATTTGGGGCTTGCATCATTACTTGGGCATTCAATTTACGCAAGTTGATGGCGGAATAGATTTGTTTCAAATGAAATATATTGACACATTATTGTAGAGTTTTGGCCTTGAAGACTGTAAACCCATTGCCACTCCTATGGAGACAAGCTTACCGTTGAGTCTTCATGATGCTAGAGATGCATTTGATGTTGTTATCTATGAGCAGAGTGCTGGATGCTTGATTTACTTATGCATTACTAGGCCACATATTCAGTTTGTTGTCTCATAGATGAGCAGGTTTATGCATTGCCCAAGTGTGAAGCATTGACAAGTGGTTAAGCGCATCTTTTGCTACTTAAGTGGTACCCGACTACTTCGATTGTTTTATCCCAAGGGGGATCACTAATACCATATTTACATGTTTTTTTTTTTACTCTGATTGAGCTGGTTGCTATGACACTCATGTGTCCACTAGTGGTTTTTGCTTCATGCTTGGTAGCTCATGCATATCTTGGTTAAGCACGAAGCAGCCCACTGTGGCCACTTCTAGTTGTGAGGCTGAGTATAGGGCAACTTTCATAGTGATTGTTGATTATGTTTCTCAAACGCCTTATGGCTAATTTGGGTGTTGGTCAGTCTTCTGCCACCACCATCTTCACTGACAGTCAAAGCGCATTGGCTGTTGCGAGGAACCCTGTGTTCCATGCTTGCACTAAGCACATTGAGGTGCACTATCATTATGTCAGTGAGAGATTCTCTGTTACAGAGATCAGCTTGGCATATGTGCCCATGCAGGAGAACATTGTAGACCTTTTCATGAAGGCTCTACCTAGGGAGAAGTTTGAAGCTTTCCAAAAAGCTTTGGGCATAGTTCCTTTTGTGGATTGATTCCACATAGCTTGGCACTTCCTTATACATAAGTGCGAGCTCCTTGTTCACTACATCACTCATAGGAGGGATTTGTTGATATGTTTAGGTAATGATGTGTGTGAACACACTAGGACCATCGGGGCACTTTTTTCCCTCTTTAGGAGGTTGTTTCCCCCTTGGTTGTATATATGCCTATAGCCCTAACGGTTCACATATCTTTGTACATTCTAGTGGTAATATATTCAATATTGTGTGTTGTCACTCTAGCACAATGGAAAGTACCAATGCGAGGAGCTTCACCTCGTAATTGTCAATCCCCAGAGAGGTTAGGATGATATGAAGATCAAGAGTGAATTATGTGTATGAAGAAGATGGTGAGAAATGCAAGAGCATATACACACACTAGGAAAGTCACGATGGAGATCAATGGAAGGCAAGAAAAGAACTCATAATCATATTCATCATCATCTAGTTACAATAGCTCTTCTAGCTCTAGCTCATGGGTTCAATCATAAACTAACAACAACCTCAAAATGAGCTCTCTAGGTCTGTTTATAGTTTTTGCCTATTTTTAATCGGTTTCACGTCTAGTGATCGGCATAGTTAAAAAATAGGTTCTATCTCTAATTTGAACTATCTAATGACTTCCAAAAATTACAAAAATTGGTGTCACCTTTCTACTTAGACTCCTCAAGCTCGAGGACTCCTCAGCTTGCACAAAATGGGGTCAAATTTGCGATAATTGGATGTATATACATATAATACATTGGTTTAGTGATAAAAATCACAATGATCATGATGAAGTCTTCTGAATAGATTTAAGTGCTCCCTCTTCTTCTATGACGAGAACCAGTAATCGAACCTTTGCCTTGAACACTCCCCTCCTCCTCGTTTTTATCATCCCTGACAGACCTGATTTAGCGTGAGTAATATAGTTTGTGAGCAAGTTTGTTGCCAAGGTGTGTTCGGTAATGCGAAGTCCTCGGATAAGATCACATTCAAGTTTCTCCCAATCAATGGGTTGGGGTTCATCTGGAGGTGGGCGCATATAAAGTTTTGAATACATGATGTATTCACAAGCAAACAGGTGTAACAAATGCATTGGATGATTGATAAACACTTCTGAGTGATATTCCCAGAAGCTGGTGATGAACATTTCTTCAAACGTCTGCTTGTAGCAGGCGAGCATGTACTTCAATCTGCAGTTCTAAGCATAGCATACCTTGAGAGAAGGTGTTGTGCGCATGTCATAAACTAGGCCCAAGTTCCCATATTCAAAGCCTGGTGTATTTAGAGTGGGAGCCTTGCCATGATGAAAGGTCTTGAAGATGATTTGCATCGTATCGAAAATCTTAACAGTCATTTGAGCGGCAATATCTGTCATTTTGTGTAAACGAGGCAACCAATGATGAATGGTGCCATCATATAGTCAACAATCAGTGTATTATTCGTGGGAGGCACGAGATAGGGATAATTGAGCCAATCCCTGCATCGATGATTATTTTGAACCTTAATAGCAAATGCCTTCCAAGTACATCTCTGCGGAACCTGTCCAAAACAAAGATTGTACTTCAAGTGTGTCAGTGTGCGCATCCATGTATGCATCATTTCCAGGTACTTTTGTAAAAATTTTGCATGCTAGGTGGTTTGATATATGTGGCCTCGCTCTACTTCTGGTGGAACATCTTCAGGCTCAAATTGCATGGCATGCGTGGGGCGTTTCTGAGTCTCTTTCTCCACTTGAAAATTATATTCCTCTAGCAAAAGGAAATATGGTTTATATTGTAATTCACTAGACATTATATGTCTGCAGGGGGCGATAGCGACAAAATAAGGCGACTTCAAAATAACCTCTTTGAAATTTTCCATCGCATGGAGTTTCACCTCTATGCGAGCAAAGTGTGTCTTACCCAATTCTTCGATGGTCTTTAACCAAGCTGGCGGCAGTAATTCGTAGGTGTCCTATCCTTCACGGGATGAGCGGCTACCAACAACAGGTGAGGGCATGTATTCTTCTTCAAATGTTTCCTCGACAGGGTTAGGTATCATTTCCTTTGGTTCCGATAGATCAGGTGGTGACTCTGGTCAAGGGGGTTCCATCATATTAGATAGTTGAGTCTATAACTCCTATACTTCCATATGTAGCACGTGCAATTCTTCCAAGAGAGCCGATGGTGCCACTTTTTGTACAATAGTGGGTCCCAAAGAATTTTTAAGCAACAAAGTTTTATTGGTTTCCTTGAGGGTTCGGCATTCTTCCTCTAAACGGTCATAGTGCTCAACCACACATGCATGGTCTTCCAAGAGGATCTGCATCAATTCGGGGGGGAACGGCTTGAAATCGGGACGGACTAAGGCATGTCTGGATTGTCCAAGGTAGCTTCAAAATTCTCACGATTCTACTATTGCAGGCATTGATTCCCCTCTTTTGAAACGTTGAGGTGTCGGTGAAGAAGCACCATATTGCATGATAGTTGGGCATTTCGCATCAAGTGAACATCTAATTGGGATTCAACACCCTTGACCCGTTCCTGAACTTGAGCTTCAAAAGTTTGCTACTACCTCTGATGTTCGGCTTCCAAGTTTTGATAGTTTATGTTAAGCTCCTCATTCTACAGTGTGAGGGCATCTAAGCGTACCTGTAGATCTTGTATAGTCCATTGTAAGGTGGAATATTGTTGCCTGAGTGATGAATATTCTACATTAATTTGTTGCATACATTGTATCATTTGTTGGATAGCAGCATCAACAGTGGATGACAAAGAAGATGCAAGGGTGGGGAATGTGACATGCGGGGTGGTTTGTAATGCAATGGGAGTGGAAGTAGGGATAGGGATAGTGGATGCAATGGCGAGTGACGGAAGTGACGTGCAAATAGGTGACATGTGAGATGTGGGACGTGGTGTGGTGGATGCATGATGATTGTGCTTCGGGTGAAGCGGTGGGTGAGATGTCCATGTCACTAGTGGAACTCTCAGTGATTGCAACATGAAAGAGTGATGTCGGTGCTATGGTGCGTGGTGGTGGTTGCAATTGTGTGGTGAGAGGTGAGTGAGGGGGTGTGCTTGGTGGCCATAAAAAGGGTACTGGTAGGCAAAGCTCCTGAGAAGTCTTACAAACGGAAAAGGTGTAGATCAGGGTTGTAAAAAGGATGTGAAAGAAGTATAGAAAGAGGTTGGCTTTGTGGAAACGGGAAAGGAGTATAATGGATTGGTGGTATATGAGGGAAAGCGAGGGGGTGGAGAGATGATGGGTGGTGTCATAATAGGCCAAATGGAAACAGGGGGAGTGGGAGAAGACGTAAAGATGGGGCTAGATTCAGGGGTCCAAACAGAAACGGTGGATGGAATGCGAACCTCTGGGCTATCTACAACATCAGGGGAGGTCGGGGTAGGGACCGGTTGAGAGGGGAGGGTTTCACTAAGGGTATATATAGCAGACGTTTCTTCCTCGATCAAATTGATTGTGGAGGAACCCACGGTGGGTGCTGATGTGATGGGACTAGTAGGAACGCGAATGTATGTACTTGGACATTTGAGAATACGGACCCGTCGAGGGTCAAACTTGAGTAAGGGCTTCCGTAGCAAAAATCATAACGCTTTTGGCGTGCTGACTGATTTAGCCAACTTGTGCATAGCCGAGATAAAAGCTTCTTCGAAGCTACTGCTGACCAACTCTTGTTGTAAGATGGCTTCACTTTGTTCTTCAGTTAATTTAGTTGGTGCCCAAACTTTATGCATGTTATTGTAGATCCGTCGGATGGCGATAGTGTAAGCTGTTTCTTTGGTCATTTCTTCTTCATACGTGCTAGCTTCTCCTAAAACTTCAGCATGTGCTTCCGATTGGTGTATTTATTCCTCGCTAGCTTCAGTATCCATGTCACCTTCGTCGGTCACTATGCAGTCGTCATCTTCATCTTCAGAATCAGCATTCGCTCCCTCTGATGGTGTAGTGGGGTAAACCGGGCATTCAAATTCTTGAGAGGTATCTGAAAACTAAAAATTACTAGACAATACATTGGGGATCTCAAAATCAAACGTAGTGTTGATGTCTTCCATGCCCAAGCTTGTAACTAGGAAAGTGAAGGAATCAGAGACGAATGTAGAAGTTGCAATGGGAGCTTCTACAGTCATGGTGGTCATAGTCGTAATGGTAGTAGGCATGGTGGTCTCTACCTGTGACACTTCACATAGTGTGGCTGAATGGCTTAGATGAACACAGAGAGGGGGAATCCTTGGTTGTGGTTGAAGGAGAGATTGTTGGGGCGAGGTTTCAGGTGTGGGCTAAGGTGATGGTGACACCGGTACTTATAGGCATGGAATGGTGCCCAGCATGTGCCTGACTCGGTGGGGTTTGGGGGTCTCGTAGTCTTCTTGGAACCTTTATATTGTTTCAATTGCTCAGTTGGTAGTGTTCCTGCTATAGTAATATCATAGGCCAGACACATGTATATGATGCGTGTGAGAGCACAGCATCCATGAGCAACCTTCTTCTTCTCCCACTGATGTCTAGCCAATACAAGTTGATCCTGAATATAGGTGGCAATATCAATTGTCTGAGGCCCTATGCTAGCCAGATACAAACCAAACCAAAAATACTTGTGCGGGATCGTGAATCGCTCCTGTGTCGAGAAGGCAAAGTGCTATAGACAGATTCTGAGCAGAGTGGTTAACTAAGGGGTGATGGTGGAGATGGGGGGCCATTTATCAACATCGCTTCGCTTCATTGGTTATGGGATGAGACACTCCTTCTCAGTGGGCGTATGAGTGCCATGAATCTTAAGTGCAGTCCTGATTAAGTCCAACAACAATGTGAACTTCTTGAAAGGTGGATCATTCACCAAGGATGGTAATATGAAGACAGGGTCTAATTCCTTGCACTCCTGCTCTCTAATAGAGGCCACTAAATAATAACACCGATAAAAATCTGGTTTCGAGAGGTTTGCACTGAAATAATTTGCAAATTCTACCCTCTGCCATATAGGTTGGAGATCTTTGCTATTCTAGAGATTCTCAAATTCTTATGAGAAATGGTAGCATCTCCAAACATTGGCACCGTATGTTAGGTTGGCTTCATATATGAATTCTTCCCCTCCCAAGGGTCTTGCAAGCCCTTGGAACCAGTGTGCCTTGCCACTTACCTTTTTCTCTGTCCTTGAGGAGGGTCTTCCATGGGCATCAATCCTGTAAAACCCTAGAACTCCTCCAGGATAGCCTTAGGCAAGCTCTCAAATGGAAGATCCTAGAAATCCACAACAGGTCGCCCGAGCATTGCACTTGTCGAGCCTTCCGCTTGCATGATGCAAAGCTGGTGTGACCGACCTAAGCTAAAGTGAAGAGGAAAATACATTAGCCATGGACAATAATTAAGATCCCAAGAAGATGAGACCTCCATTCCTTTCCACCACCAACATGCTTCCTGTGTAGTGTGTGATTTTAACAATGTGAGCAGTGCGTGCTTGACTGTGAGTGGAAGCATGTGAGGTGCATGGCTTTACAATTGATTTTGAATGAGTACTACCTACAGAGTTAGTGTATGTTACAAGGACAGTGGTGATAGGAAGTTGTCTAATTGGGTTTGTATGCAGTGATTAATATGAGTGTTAGTTTCACTAAGTCGATGGTCAGAATGAGCTGGGTCGAGAGTCGTCGTGATCACGGAAGGCTTAGGGATCCATTTCTGTGTCACACGGGGTGTTAAAACAGATGAAGTGTTATTTACAGAAGAAGGTGTGTAGGGTTTTCTAGTAGTCTCAAAAAAGGTCTTCTTAGAGCTAACTAAGGTTGGAGCATAAACTAAGCACTTTTTAGGTACCCAAGGCTGGCAAGACTTGGACTGAGCTGTCGAATGTGTTGCCTCATTCAAAATTGAGAGGGCTACTGACGATCTGGAGTGTTTGGCTTACTAGGTACAATCACCTTGTGTATCCACCTTGGTTGAGGGTATGCCTGAGTGGACTGTCCAACAAACCACTCTAATGTGTTGTGCCAATGAGTACGTGGATAATCTGACCAGGTGGCTTGTCGAGGGTGAGATGTCATATCCACACATTGCTTTGGAAAGAAGGGAGATCCACTACACTCTTGCCTGGAAATGGTGACTGTTGACATTCATCTAAAGATTGAGTCTTATGCCACCATACTTGTCGGATTCCTATCTGCTTACCCAATTTTCGCTCCTAGATGGGTGGTAATTCCTATATGGGTTCGGTAGGGTGTGCTAATGCGCACAAGGTTGGGGGAACTTCTGTCACATCCAACACCTCTCTGTGTCGGCTTTGGAGAGGCAGTTCATGATACTATCCTAGAAGTTCCAGTTGAAACACACTTCTATGAAGATTTAAACTCACCGAGCAATGATATAACCAGTCCTGACCTAGGATCATAGGTTCTATCAGATCATGGTCATGGCAAACCAACAGTTTTACGATCAGGGTCACGTTTTCTATGGAGAGGGGCAGCTCGACCTCGCCTATGCAGGGGGTTTCTAATCCACCTAGTCCGATGAGATAGGCTTCAAGAGGCTTAATTTCATATTCCCTACAAAGAGAGAGTCGGGTTGCATTCGTGGCTACACCTGAGTCAATTAAAACCTTACACTACGTGCGCATGGGTTCCTGGCCTAGAGTGATATTAATGAACGGTCTCCTATCAATGATACTAGGGACACCTCTTTCTCCAAGTTGGCACATAGCTACATGATATCATGGGGCATCCATCGATTGAGGTTCTGTCTCTAGTCCTCGCCTTCATAGTCTCATTCTCCTGATGCATTCCAATGCTTCTGCTTGAGCTTCAGCTCTAATTCGTTCCTCTTCTTCCTTTCGCTTCTTGGAAAGAGTTAATCGTTTAAGCATGTCTGTGGTTAAAGATTCCTGATATAGCTTAACTCGGCATCCACTAATATAATTATGCAACACTTCTCCTTCAAAGGTTGCTAAGTGAACTGCACCGCTAGTTGATATCCTATTGATGATCATGGGTCCGTAACCTTGTTTCTCCAACTTGCGGGCATGTTGTTTCAAGGTGTAGACTAGCACCAAATCTCCTGCTCGTAATCCTTTGTCTTTAATATGAGCATCAAAGTAGGCTTTCTCTCTCTTCTTAGCAGCATAAATTCTTGCTGTTGCTCGTAGTCTTGTCCCTCCCAAATGTTCTAGGTCAAGTATTCTGGAGGAAAGCTCGTGACCTATCCATTCGTACTCCTGAGTGATCTTGAGTATGGGTATCAAAAATTCTAAATGCAGCACGTGCACACATATCCTTAGATAATCATCTCATCCTCGCTTATACAAATTATCACCAATGAGCTTGTATTATAAGGCCTCTTGTTCTAAGCTGTGTCTAGGGGCTACAGTCATGTCCTCTGGAAAAGTCTATGTCCTTAGGTAGGTAACTAAAAGTTCACTCCAGTTTGGCAATAGGGTTACCTAGTACAAAGTGGCATGTTCTATTGGGGGTCTATTACCGCACTTAGGACATTCATCACACAGCCGTCGGACATCTTTTTCCATTGACAGCCAATACACACCTAACCTTTTTAAGTTTGATAGCATCGTTTATCTAGAATGGTGTTGCTTCAATGCACCTACATGTGCTAATTGCAACCAATTGTTGTACTCATGTTCTTCTACACAATAGGCAAGGATATTGTGATGATCTTGCTTATAAATACTTCCTGCAAGAAGTTGATATCTCTGCGCTCTCACTACCTCTTTCTCTTGGGTTTTTACTCGAGGGTTCTTAGGTCCATATGTCAGTACTGGAACTAATGACTTGGCCCATTCAGGGACAATCTCAACATTGAAGAGATATGCATCTGGTAGCTCATCGGCTACCCCCGTAGCCGCTTCTCCGGAAGTTATCCTAGAGAGGTGGTCAGCTCTTAAGTGTGTTTTCCCTTTTTTGACTACAACTTCAAAATCATACTCCATCAAGAGTAAAAACCAACGTACCAATCTACCGGTGTTGCATGGTTTGTCGACCAAATACAAAAGAGCCTGGTGGTCAGTAAAGAATTTAAACTTATTTGCCAATAAATAATGGTGAAACTTCTTCACTGCATAGACCATTCCTAGTCCTTCTCTCTCGGTAGTGGTGTAATTTCTCTTTGCAATGTTCAATTGCCTACTGGCGTATGCAATTGGTAAATCTATATTTCCCTCCTCTATGGATTGTGCCAACACACATCCTATGGCATGATTAGAGGCATCTACATGTATGAAAAGGTTTGTTCCAATCAGGTACTGCTAGAATAGGTAGAGAACACAATTGTCGTTTAAGGTCGCTAAAGGAACTCTTACATTGTTCTGTCCACTCAAAATTGGTTAGCAGGTTGTAGAGTGGTTTAGCAATGATTGCATACATATGTATGAATCATCAGTAATGACCACAATGGCCCATAAATGCTTGTACTTCTTTGATGTTCTTTGGCCTAGGTAATTCATTGATTACTCGTACCTTATCTTCATTCGTGGAGATTCCATTTTTTGAGACTATATGGCCGAGTATCTTGCCTTGTTTGACCATAAAGACACACTTCTCTGGGTTTAAACATACTTGATATTCCCTACACTTTTCAAACATGTGTTCGAGCTTAGGGGTATGTTGTGGTCTAAGTACTGAGTGAGCACACAGGTCATCCACATACACTTCTAGGTTCTTTCTTCAAAAATCTTTGAACACATGGCACATCAACCTTTGGAAAGTTGCAGGTGCATTTGTTAGCCCAAAAGGCATTACACGAAATGCAAAGATACACCAATCAGTGGCAAATGCCATCCTGTGTTGGTCCTCGAGTGCAATGGAAACTTGGTTATAGCCTAAGAATCCATCAAGGAAGTTGTACACTTCCTTGCCTGCAACTCTTTCCAACAGGTGGTATGTAATGGGTAGAGGGTAACTATCCCTAATCGTGGCAACATTGACCTTCTTTAAATTTATGCACACTCTCAACTTACCATTCTTCTTAGGCACAACTATGATGGGTGAAACCCATTCGGTGTGTCATATTTCATAAATGAATATGGCTTGTATGATTCTGTCTATTTCTTCCTTGATTTTCAATGCATAATTGTCATTATACGCATAGGGCTTTTGCTTAGTGGGCCTTGCCTCAGTGATCATGGATATCCTATGGGAACATATGTCAGGATCTACCCCTTTCAAATCTTTGTAACTCCAAGCAATAGAGAGATCAAATTTTCTTCCTCCTCGACAGTTAAATCATGTTCTTCTCCTTCCTCAATTGCAACTATGAATTTCTTCGTGGTTTCCTTATTGTCATAAGCTTCTCCTGAACTTTTGTCTCAGTTGGGCATTCGGATCATGATTTTTTGATCTTCCACTGCATATTTCCTAAATTTTTCGGGCACTTCCGTCAAGGGTTCTTCCTCCTCATTTTGCACACTTTTTTTCTTCCTCACCTTTTGATCTCATTGAGTAGATCTTGAATTTTCCTTTTCCTTCTTAGGGGTGGTGACTTCTGGAGACATGGCTTCTACCCAACCTAGGAATTCCTCTTCCGATGAACATTCAGGTATATCCGAACCTACTTCCCATTCCACATCGTTCACTTGCTTACTACAATCCGAGATTTGTTCTTTAGGACTATCCTCTTTTGTTTTCTCTCTTACTAGGCTTATAGTGAAGATGGATATATCATACCCGTCTTTGTCACAATGGGGGGTCCATTGTTCTTCATTAATTGCAATATCCATAGTCGCTAAGATTTCTGCCCAGCCATGGGGTTTGAATTCCTCATCTGGAAATACTACTAGGACATGTGTTGGATCCTCAATGGGTCTAGATGAGTGTCCTACTCCTGACGCTCTTGTTGTATCATGCTTCTCTTCCTTGGCTGTGATTTTACACATCCACAGGTGTGTATCCTCATGCAACCATGATGGATCTGATGTTAAGAAATGTACCGATTCCTTCTCCTCTTCGTTTCTATGTACCATGTTCCATTGCAAAGGTGGTACGTCCCTATGTGAATAGTCTGTGAGGTTCACTTTCGTGGTTACTCCTAGGTGTTGTAGGTACAAAGAGTTGGTTCCCCAATCTTGTACAACTTGCAGTTGTCGCATAAAAGGTCTACCTAAGAGCATCTCATATGCTTGATTCTTTCCAAAATCGCATATTCCAAAGGTGTGATCAAATTCTACTCTGCAAGTGGATAGAGTAATTCCTTCCAACAATCCTAATGGTCTTTCTATGTGTCCATTTGCCATTTGCAGTTTCATCCTAGTAGGTCTAAGGGCTGGTTTTCCCCAACGTTTCCACAGTGAAGTGGTTGCGATGGCTACTTGTACACCTGTATCTAGAATGGCTTTGGTAGTGTGACCCTTGTACGTAATGGGCAAATAAGCATTACCTTCCTCTCCTTCACTCGCATTGCCCACTTTATCTAAGGGTATCTCAGGCACCTTCCCTCGCGCACTTGGTCTAGAGGAGGTTGTGGCTATTTCTAGGAACTGGTTTGCTACATGTTTCCATAGTTCAAGTTTGATCTTCAACATCTCATCCAAAATGGCATTGCACTTTGGTGTTCCTAATAGCTTCTGTATTCCTAGGAAGAACTGAGTTCTCTCCCCTTACTCGAATAGTGGGGGCTTTCACTTGAACTAAACAATCTTCCCAAGGGCCCGTAAAGTGAGGTAACTCTTGCAAAGAGTTAGATTCAAAACTAGTGTGCTCAATTGGCCAATCATCTACTTGATCTCCATAGATAAATGGGATGTTTGTAGGGAACTGTTCTCCTGAATCATCAACCTCAAGTAGGAGTGGTCGAGATTCTTGTTCCTATCTCCATTTTTCTTCTTGAATCTCTTTCAAGATGGCATGTGAATCCATATAACCCATTTGATGATTTTCTAGGTCTGACCTAGCCCATTCAAATAGAGTGGACTTCAAGGGTTTTGTTGGGCTGGTTTGTGTGCCAGAGCTGACTTTCACAAGGTTAGATATGACTTGCCCTAGTTTCTCTAGGAGTCCTTGAAAATGTAGCTCAAGCCTGGCCATAATTTCCCATTTGAGGTATTGTGAGGCTTCAAACATTTCCTGGGCTAATTCCACCATTTTCATGCACAGTTTGGTTCTCTCAATTTCTAAGTCAGCTCGAGGGTAATTTTTGCTAGATTCTCCTACTTGGGGTCCCTCTTGTATTATTGCTAGCATTTCTGATTGTTTGAGCCCATAAGACGTTGTCAATACTAGTAATGGCTTCTTTCGTCTTCTGTTCACTTTCTAGTTCGAGGGAATTGTAGGCCTCGTGTAGCTCTTGATAGCGTGCATTAAGGGAGGTGTTCTCGATGGTTAAAGAGTTTAATTGCACCTGTAACTTTGTAGTTGTTTTCTACAGTGCTTAGTAGCTGGTCCTGAGAGATGCGAATTCATCTCTAACTTCTATCATGCAAGAAAACATCTAGCGAAAAGCGATGTCGATCGTGGGTGACAATATTAAAGATGCAATGAGTGAAGATGTTGTGGGTGCGGGTGTTGATGCAAGGGGAAGGGTAAAGGGGGATGGGAAGGTGGATGCAGTGGTGACCGTGGAGAAGAGCAACATGCCTAAATGTGGTGGTGAAATAGATGAGGTCAATGGTGGTGCGTTGGGTGGGGAAATGTCCATGTCACTGGATGTGGTGTCGAGTGTAGTGGGTGAAGAGTGCTGTGATAGTGGGTGCATGAGTGGGTGTGAAAACAGGATTTACAAAAGTGGACGAATAAACTACAGATTGAGTTTTGTGGATTCCTTGGTGGATAGGGGAGGATAGAGGGAATACATTTGGGTGGGGAGGCGAGACTGGTGAGAAGGTCATTGGAGGGGGAAATGGGAATATAGGGCTTGGAGGGATGGGAAAAAAAGGAAAGAATGGAGTGAGAAATGGATTGGTGGAATGGTGGGAGCTATACGGGGAAAGTTAGGTGGAATGGGTGCGGGGAGAGTTTGGGAAGTTGAGCCACTTGCAATAAATGTGGATAATCTAGGAGAGGTGGGGTGTATAGGGGAAACTAGAGGGGCGGGAGGTGAAAGAGGAACGAGTTGTGTGGTGGGTACTTTGACGATGATAGTGGGAGCTATAGTGGAAGGATGAGGTGGGGAGTCGATGATATGGTCGCTTCTTCAAGTTGGGCTTTCAGAATAAGTCGGACTTCCCTGGCATGGTGCAAAGATTGGGTATCTGTTGGTATGCAAATATACTGACCTGGCTTGGAGAGTAATCAGATGCATCATGGGTCAAACTTCGGTAGCGGTTTCCTCTGCAAATAATGTAGTGCTTCATTGGTTCCGATGGATTTTACTAATTCCCTAAAGCCTTGAATGAAAGCTTCTTCGAAACCTCTAGTAGCGAGTTCTTGCTCGAGAATTGCTTTACTTTCTGCTTCAGATAGTTGTCTGCGTGCCCAGACTGGCTGCATAGTGCGATATAGTTTCTAGATTGCCAAAGTGTAGGCGGCAGCTTCGAACGTGTCATCTTCATGAGTACTTGTGTCACCTTGAGCTTCGGTTTGTTGTTCTTGTTTGTCATTTTGCACATCCTCTTCAGAGTCGTGGCTATCCTGACTGGCTTCATCATCACCGTCCTCATTGTCGATTTTGGTTCTCTCATCTTCTGACCTGGATACTCTTTGCTCTTGTGGTTGATCAGGGGGTGTGGTCACGTAACTTGGTCATTCATACTCTTGTGAGAAAAATTGCCCTTCTAAAAATTGGAATTCACTAGAGAAAGCATCATGCATTTCAAAATCAAAGGTGGTGTTCGTTGGTTCTGCATCCAAGTTAGGTATAGGAAAAGTAAAGGCTTCTGCACCAATGGTGGTGGGAAGTTCTCCTGTTGTAGTGGTAGGTTCCTGAATGGTGGTCGCTTGAGGAGTCACTTCACTGGTAGTACTGTTTGTGATAATAGGTCGTGAAAGGCATATGCGAATGGGCTATATAGGTGCGGGGGGTTCCATTGGAGACTATTGTGGAGACGGCTGAGGTGATGGGGACTCTGGAATTTGCAAGCATGGGATAGAATCACGCATGCACTTTCCTGCCCGTCCTTTGCTAGCTTTTATGGCCTTCTTGGTGGTTCCTTTGAATGCTTTCAATTCTTCATTGGTCATCATGCGTTCTATGGGCAAATCATATGCCATAGAACGCATGATGTAACATGCGTTCTATGCTAGCTTTTATGGCGTTCTTGGTGGTTCCTTTGAATGCTTTTAATTCTTCATTGGTCATCATGCATTCTATGGGCAATTCTAGTAAGGGTGCAACAGTCATGGATGACGTGTTTGCATTCCCATCGTTGCTGAGTTAAATACAACTGATCAATAATCCAACTAGCCAAATCTATAGTTTGGGGCCTGATGCATGCAAGATATAATCCAAACCAGATACATTTTTGAGGGATGGTAAAGCGATCCTGGGCCCGAAATGCAAAATGTTGCATACGTATGTGTAACAGCTTAGAGAGTTCAGGTCTAATGGCCGAAATATCCGCCCACTTCAAAACATCACCACGCTTCATCGGCTCTAGAATAAGCCTTTCACGCTCCATCGACGTATGAGTCCCGTGGATCTTAATCGCTACCCAAATGAGATCTTTCAAAAGATAAAATTTCTTGTAAGGAGGATCATTTACCAAAGATGGAAGAATGAATGTTCCAGGCAAGTCCTTGTTCTCGGAGGCTTGAAGTGTAGTCACTAAGTAGTAGCATCGGTAGAGGTCAGGTTTGGGCAATGGATCACTGAAATATTCCGTAAAAGCAGCTCTAGCCCAAATGTGCTTTAACTCTTCTAAATTTTGAAGCTCTTCAAATTCTTTGGAGAAAAATTGATACCTGCTCCACTTGATATTGTCAAACTCAGCATGGCATCAAAGATAAAGTTTGCGTCTGCTAAGGGTCTTGCTAAACCTTGGAACCAATGAGAATTGCTATGAAAATTTTCAGTGTATCCCATAGGATGATCATCTATGGGCATTGGTCCTAGGAATCCCTGAACCTCTGGTGGTTGTGAGGTAGGGTAAGATTCAACTAATAGGTTACCAAAGTTGGTGATTGGCACGCTGCGCCCAACTGCGGAGGGTCCTTTTGCTTGCATGATGACCTGAAGTGAGTGTTTTGGTGATCTTCTACAAAATATTAACACATTAGTATGGAAATTAATTAGGATCCCAATTAAGTGAGACCACAATCCCTTTCCATAACCGATGTGTAACCCGTGTAGCTGAGTGTCGTGAAGTTGTTTATGGAATGTTTTTTTCAGAAACTAATGCAGGTCACTAGACGCCTACATGCTTTAGATAATGCATACATTTCTTTTGATGAGTCTTGCCTTACAGGTGATAGTGGGTTACTGTGGGTGAATTTATACAAAGCTTAGTCGTGAGTGAATTATTACAAGGCAGGAGTTAGTCAAAATGGGTGTTATGTTGTACAAAGGATCATGAGGAGGCTTCTAGATACGTTTCGGCATCCATTTCCTAAAGAACTGATTAGTGGGTAGTATTCTTTTGGTGAGGTACAAAAGGTGGTAGTGGTGGTTGTGGTGTCGATGGGTGAGGAGAGTTTGAAGGGGTATATATAACAAGGGTGGAGGTTTGAGCTATAATACAATGCTTGGGTACCCAGATTTGCGTGGGTGTGGGTCAATTCGTGAGGTACTTCTTGGCGATCCAAATTTGTCGAATGTTGATCGAGGTAGAAGAAGGTCGAGGAGATGTTGGATGCTGACTCTGCTTCTGCTTGGACTTCTGCGTATCATTGTCTGCATTGTTGGAAACTATTGGCACTTGCTTTCCTTTTGGCACCCATATTTGTCTCGTGTTGCTTGCTTTGTGATGTTGATATTGTTGACTTCTTTGTGTCGTCTAGTATGGTCGTCGGTTTGGGTTCCTAAGTCGTGGTTGAATCCTTCGTGATTGGGGGTGAGAGGTCGGGTTGACACTCTGCAATGCACGTCCTCCCATCATGGGTTTCAGTGGCATTTCATGTCTACGAGTAGGAAAGTGAGTTCTTTGGCACACATCACAACTCTTAACATAGGTATTGTTGATATATTTAGGTAGTGATATGTGTGAACACAGTAGGACCATCCAGGCACTTCTTTCCCTCTTTAGGAGGTTTTTTTTTTCCGGCTTGTATATATGCCTCTTTGTACTTTCTCTAGTAATACATTCAGTATTGTGTGTTGTGCTCCAAGCTTCTTCTTCTTCCTTGTGTTGTTCGCATGCTTCCGTAGACGTCTAACTCCAACAATTGGTATCAGAGCAGGTCGTCGCTTCATCTAGGGTGTCATCGACACTCCTTCGTTTGCAGTCTCAAAATCGCATGAATTTTGGTGAGCATACTTAGGCTATTTCAGAGATAAAAAGACTTCACTCTGTGGTGTCAAAATCGCGATTTGAGCTCATTTCGGCCTCTGAATGCACTATCATAGTGCTTGTGCATGCTATTTCATCTTTTTGTGCCAAAGGTATATACCAGTTTCTGTTTGCTAGTATAAGCATCTCAAAGTCTGCGACATGTTTAGCAAAATTCATCTAGGCAATTTTGTTCAACTTTTTGAGATACAATAAATTTTTTGAATCAAGGTATTTTAGTCACCGGCCATGGCTGAAAACAATGATGTATTCCGTATGTTGGCTATTGAGGATAAGTTGGATGGTACCAACTACCCGTTGTCGTCGAGATTTTTTCTCCTCTCTCACTAATGAAGGCCTACACGAAACACATTCGGTGAAGGTAGCCAGAATTCCCTGAGAAGTCCAAGATGCATCAAGGATGTCAAAGGGAGTCCACATGCAAACTTTGGAAGAAATCGAGCAAATCCAGGGTAGCAATCAAAGCTGGTCAAACTTTGGAAATTAGGGCAAAAATTTCAATGTCTCCAAATCACATGAAAATTCATATACTTGTAAAGCCTATCAAAGGCAGTCTATAGCCCAAATTTCACATGAAAATGGATTTTCTAGCACATTGATATGCCATGTGCATTTTGTAAAAAATGTAATTTTTCCACTTAGACCCTACAAAATTTTGTATAGGAATTTTTGTTACCCATATGGTTTGGCATGTATAAAGACCATATGTGGCTACATATTTGTACAAAGTTTCAAGGCTATCAGAGCTTCCTAGATACCTTAATGCCACCTTGCAAGCTTCCAAATGTAGTCAAACTTGTACAAGGAAGATTCAGATGGGAGTTTTTTTTGCATATTCCTAAAGGAGCCCTTTCAAAACATAGTCCTATAAACTTTTATCTTCATCAAAGGATATTTGAAGGGTCAAAGAGCACAAAATCAAGTTTTCAAGGTCACCGCAGTTTTCTAAAATAAGAAAATTGAAGGCTTGAAGGGCTTCCACATGGAAAAATATGATTGAACCATGTTGTACGGTCAAGATGAACTCATATTCAAGGGTGGAGATGCACTAAAGCATAAAGGAAGGAGGATCCACGAGTTTTTTCATCAAAGAAGACTTTTTTGACAATTAAAGATCAATAATGCAAAGTTTCTCTAAAAATAGTGGCTTATCTTATCCGAATTGATGTCAGCACTGATCCGACGGTCCAGATCATCCCCAGATCCAATGGTGGAGAATGAAGGTGCCTAAATTTCACTCCTTTACACTAGATTTGATAGAAAGAACAATTTCAAGCCATTGATTTGATTAATCAAATGGTTGTAATCGAAAGTAGCGATCCTAGAGTTGAGAGTTGATTTCTCTAGATCCAAGGGCCCAAATTCATTCAAAAAACTATATAAACCCCCCTCCAAACTCCTAGAGCATCATTGTTAGGCATCCATAGGGCTCTTGCTAGCTTAAGGTTTGCTTGAGACGATCACCCTCGGTTGAGCAAGTGAGGATCCAAGGTGGGCTAGTATGAGTATAGTACCTAGTTTCAAATTTAAGTTAGAACTCCAATCTAGGATAGGCTCTTGAAACCAGCATCTCTATCTTGACTCACCCTCGGTGGAGCGTGTGAGTGAGTTAGAGCTGGTTTTAATGAGTCTTAGACTTCTTTAGTTAGAAGTTACGAGCCTAGACATAGATAGGGTCAATGAAGTGGAACTCACCTCCTTACGTGTGACATTTGGTTGAATTGTCATGGTTTGAGGGTCGGAACCGCCTTTGATCAGTAGACTGCTTAGCTTGACGTATCACGACGATCTTATACATGTATCTTAATTCAAATCCTTTTAATTCATGTCACTTGTCACTTGTCTTTTGTCTCTTGTCTCTCAGGCTCTTAAGTATTTTTACATGTCTTCTATTTTCTTCTATGTGTGAGAAGGCTCCACAGTATTGCGTTGGACCAGTGAGGATGTTTCATTGAGCTTGTGAGTAAACTCTATCATCATAATTCACTTGCATGCATATAATCCATACATACCCATACATATTGATTAGTTTCTGAAAGTGTATAAGAAGCTCCAATATTGGACCATTCTTCCTTTCAAAACTGATTTATGTGTAAGGATTCCATCTATTCTCGTCATGCATACATATCATCCAAAGAAGACTATGCATAAAGATTAGAATTAGGAAGTGTTTAAGAAGCTCCTTCAATGGACCATTCTTCCTTCCAAATTTGATTCGTGTGTATGGTTCTCTTTCATTCTTATCAGTCATGTTCATAAATCTAACTTGCACTCCTACATTCCTATTCCCATAATCATTTCAACATCTCTCTCTTCTCCATAATCAACATTAATTTCACTTTTATGTCCTTAAACCTTCCAACATTCATTAGCTTCATACACCCTGTGTGTGCCACGACCGGACCCGATCCACCCAGATTGCGATCACCTCCATATTTGAACCCGACGTGAAACGCTTCATGGCATTTGCTTCTGATCTTGTTGGGAGGTTGTGATCCATATCCTTTGTTTCATATTTTTCATTCTCATCATATCATCATCATCAGTCTTGAGTGTTGCACTGGATTTCTCACAGTATCGTGCACATCTTCATCGTGAAGTAAACGCATTTGTGAGAGATCTAGAGCATCGTGCATCACTTGTTTATTCACATAAGATGGAGGAAGGATTCAAATCCCTTATTGTTGAGAAACAAGGCCAAAGAATAGTCTCTTCTATGTTGAGAGAGAAGGGAAAATTCAATGGCATCAACATCACAAGCTACTTAGATTTGTTTGAAGAGCAAGCTATGATTTTTGGTCTTCCCGAAGATTGAACGAATTGTTGATAGCTCTATCATAAACCGTGTCACTGAATATGATAGTCTTCCTTGGAGTGATTTTATAAAGGAGATGCTCAAAGAATTCTATCTTGAAGATTATAGCCAACATAATCGGGATGGATTCTTACGATGGGTCAATTCACCAAAGCCTAGTAGCTCTATTACTCACTTACAAAATGAGTATATTAGACGCTATGAACAACTTCCTGATGAGGATAAGATGACTTTGGAACCTGATCTTGTGATCAATTTTCTTAAGCTTCTTCATCCTAAAACTCGTAGGGAAGTTGAACGACGATTAGAAGAACCGGATAAGCGCTATGTTCTTACTAACAATTGGCAAAAAGTGCGTAAAGTAGTAGAGGCTATAGCCCATAGACGTCAAAGACAATCCATGCTTTATGAGCAAACTAGTCTTTCTCAAGCTAGCCTTCCATGCTCTTTACCACACTTGGCACAAAAACCTTGAATTTTATAGTATTGTGCCTTTCGTGCTATCAGAGGATGTGGGTAATCCTTAATGAAATGATCTCCTTGGCACCTGAAGCATGGTCCTCTAGGGCCATGTGGTCTTTGTTGTCTTAACTGGGGTCACGGATTAGGGTTGTCATACATCACATTGGCATAATCAGGTTCCCAACTGGGTTCCAATGGTGGACTATCATATTGATATGTTTCCACATGTTCTGGTGACCCTGTGTAATATGCAGGGGGGCTATCTACATGGGTAGAGTCAAAACTGTTAGGATTAGGATCGCTATCTGTGATCAAGAGTGAAGAAGGCACTAAATCCCTATTGAGGTTTTCTTCTGCAGCAACATATTTGACTGAGATGACATTAGCTGGTGAGGGTGGCTATTGAGCTAAAACGGGTTCAGGTCTCTATTGAGCCTGATAAGGATAGTTCTAGGGGGGCCTCTAGTAATGAGGCTGAGCATTGTATTGACCTTGATACCTACTTGGTTGGGGGTATGCTTGAGGGTAGCTATGTCGTACTACTTGTTTGTTGTATGGGCAGTCTTGTACCATGTGATTTGTGTATCGTCTCTCAATTGTATAGTATTGGCCACTAGGGTTAGCTTGCAGTTGTGCCACGTTGGGACACACATTTTCCATATGATCACCACCACAAGTGTAACAACGTTTGTTTGTTGTTAACCTAGCCATCTGTTTGCTAGAAACTCCTAGTTTTTGGGCCATTTTTTCTACTAGGTCTTCAATTGAGCTAGAGAGTTTTGAGGATGATTGAGATGAGCTATATGAGTCTTTATAGGCCTTTGAAAGTTCCATTTCATCTCCTAGATTGTCCTCAATGGCTATACAAATCCTTACACATTGCTCTACTGTTCTAGGTTCCTTCAAGTATACATAAGAGCATAGTTTAGAGCTCAAGAGGCCATCTAAAAACAACGACACTTGCTTGGCCTGTGAGGGTAGCTCTTGCATAGAACATCTCTCCACATATTTTCTAAACCTATGTCCTGTCAGTCTGACTGTTTCCTGAGGGGTGTGTTTGAAGCTGTGAATTAACGAAGAAGTATCATGTATAATTCCACTTTTAGAGAATTTTGTGATGAATGACTCTAACAAGTGATGAATATCCCTAGATTGCCTTTGTTGCAATGGTTGGAACCAAGTTTAAAGCCATGTTCTTTAACGTGAGTCCAAACATATTGTATTGCATGAACATGTCTTCTACTTGCTCTACTCGTAGCACTTGCTTAAATTCCACTACGTGGTCATAGGGATCTCTTGTCCCATCAAAGTAGTTTTTCATTGACTTTACTAATTGAGTGGGTCTTAATATCCTTGGATGTTCATGTGGTCTAGGTAGATGAAAATCATCTCTACCACATGGTATTCTTGGTTCCCTTTATCATTCCAATCTATCAGTGTCTATGGTTGGTCTATCCCTCCCTATAGGATGTGTGAAACTTACTTCCGCTCTTTCTTTGTTCTTCTCTCTTTGATTACCATGGGCTGAGGATGTCCCAGCACCCTGATGGCTAGCATTTACATTTGTTCGTGATGAGGGGAATACTAACTCGCCTCTCCATGTGTAGGCATGTCTCGCATGATCCGGCACTACAAATATTTGATCTAAAGTATTATCCAAATATACTACCTTCCTAGGTATTCATAAATCGTAATGGAACCTACCTCACTAGGTTGTTCCATTCTGTACCTCCAAAATGCTTCATCCGTGTCCTTATTCAGGAATAATTCTATACTTCTATTATCTTGAGGGATCCAATCAGGGTTTAATAGTCTTGCCAGTATAGATTTCCCTCTAGGTGTCCTAGGTTCGTCTCCTAGTGGTTCTTTTCCTTGGGTTCTTACTTCCGTATCAAGATGAACTACACCAAACTCATTGGTATGATTTGGTTGAGTACTTATGATGTACATTGTTCCTTCTTTTTCTATGTAAGCATCTCTCTCAAATTTCACCATTGGACGTTCCAATCCAATGGCTTGATCAGGGTTATGCGATTGCACTACTGATCTTCACAAACCATCCTCATAGATGCGAGCACCTAGATGGTTGGTTCGGACATATTCTAATTGGGTTCTATAGGGTCCTTCGGGTCTTTCCAAATATGCTACATTTAGCCCTCCTTCTGGTCTTTCCGTGCTAAAGACCATTTCTGACTCACTGGTATCTGAGCCCAAGTCATAAGGGTAACTATTCAATTGTTGTGCCCATGAACATGCAGTAGTTCCTACACTTGCTTCTGATGATCTAAGGCTTCGTCGATCAGACTTACCTATATGCTTGCCCGATCTAAGGTTCATGAATTTACCTCATGAATCACTCAATACACACTCTGATTGTCACTGTTTCTTTGTTCGTAATTGCTTGTTTCGTTTTTAATTCCTTCATATTCTTGTCTTGTCTCAATGTATACGTTAGGAGTCGACTTTCTATTGTACTTTTGAGTTCTCATTCCATCAGACTTAAGTTCTTTCCTTTAGGTTTTTGTTTTGCACACTCTATCTTGCTCTTGGACTTGAAAAATTAAGTCTCTTGGACTTTATGCATTCCTATCCTCGTCCTAATTTAATCCACAATGCTAGATGTTTAGCCTAAACTAATAATTGACTGAGGGTGTTGTTGTAGTATGCCCTTGGGAGCCAAGACCCACACCACCTTGCATGGAAGCAAGAAGGAAGGCCCAAGAAAGACTCTCCTTTCATCCACCCCATTCTCCAACATGTTCAAGCCATTGGCCATCAGCCCGCAGCTATGCCACATGCTTGAAAATATGGAGCAATGGGAGTCAAGGATCCTAGTCACATATGTAAAATACAAGACAATTGCAACACTCTACTTACACACAAAGGAAAATGCTAGCATGCACACACACCTCACTCTCACACTCTCCAAGACTAAATACATATATGCACAAAGCCTTAAGAGAAAGGAGAGTTCTTCCATTGAAAGGATCTTACATGAGAGCACGACCAAAAGCTCCCTATTACAAGAAATGAGCCTCTATATATAGGCTAGGCACATTCTCCCATGTGCTCTTTTTGACTAGTCAAAAAGGAGCACATGTTCATATCTCTCTAAATCTTTGTAGATATTCTCTAACAACCCACTCTCTTCAAAAATATAGGCGTGGGAAACTTCTACGTGGGTTTTTGTACATGTGTGTCAAAAAGGTACTTTATTTTGAGAGGCTTCAACACCATAGGCTAAAAGAAATATCAAAAAGGGGCTTAGGAGAGTGTTCATATGGACATCTCCTAAATACAAGAAGGAGGTATTTTTGTGAGGGCTAGAGGGTGCCATTGCATGAGGAAATTGTGGGCAACCCTTATAACAACACCCTCCTCCTCCTAGACTTTGTCGTCCTCGACAAAGCTAAGAGAGAAGCATACAGTGCCAAACTGGTCCAAGTTTGGAGTCTTCAATTCTTCAAATATGTAGTAGTTCCAATCTGAATTTTGCAAGGCTGCAAATCTTTTGAATCAGCAAGACGTCCACCTTCAAATCTCGAATCCAGCAATGCTGAGCGACACAATCCCCTTGGGGGGTAGTCAGCCCAGCCTCCATTCAATGTGCCTTCTCTGAAAGCTCCAATACCTGAAATTTAAACATACACAACAAGTAGACTGAATTTGAAAAGAAGCAGCCATAAAATATTAATTCCAATTTTTAGTTTCCATTTCAGGGAGCATCTTTCACATAGGACTTTCTCTTCTAATGAGAAGAGCTCCTGAAAATCTTCTTATCTCTACAATCCAAAAATGATGCCAAAATTGGTAATCTCCAAGTGAGTGTGACATATTGCATTGCATCGCATGAGATGAATATGTAGTAGCATGCTTAACTTATGTTCCTTCCATCATTCATACTATGCTCCTAGTCAATCAAGTTTGAAATTTAACATGAGTGTTCTGTGCTCATAAAATGAATAAACAATAGTGCAACATTATGAGTCCTGTCATTTTACAAGCTTTCCTGAGATTCAAACAACTTATCCAACACTATTCCTGCAAAGCATCAAATCATCCATAGGAGATAAGAAGGATCAATGCTGAAGTTCTAAGTGTGTTGGCCTATAATGAACTATGAAAAATTAAGCCTTAAATGAGGAATGTGGAACTAGAGAGTTATTTCCCTAGCAACAAACAATCACTCATTCAATGGCTTCACACTTAATTTAGTTTAGGTCTAAAAATTTTCAACCTCCTATATGCACATTCACCTGCAAATATCCTTTAAAGAATGCATGCTTACATCATGAAGAGCATTTTAAAGCATAAGCAATATGCACTCAGCCCAGGAATTTTACCAGAAGCAGCCACTTGCAAAGAATGGAGTAAAAGTGGCAAGTAGCAAGAATGTAGTATTGTACCTCCTTTCTGTTAGAGGGTCAATGGATATCAAGCAACATTCATACCAATGCTAGATCAAAACAAATTGGATAACCCCTTTAGCTTTTATGCCTAAAATATTAAGCAGACACTCTCCTAGAGCAAGCCAAGCTTAGCACAACATTCACACAACAACACAAATTTCCTTTCAAACATACGTGATCATATGCAAACCCAACATATAGAGGAAGAAACAAGAAATTTTATCCATTTCCAATAATTATGGCAAGCATGAAGTAGAAACATCACAAGACCAGGAAGCAACATCCTCTTCCTTGCAAACCTGTAACACTCAAAATAAGAGGAATTGAGTACACAGTTAGCTTCTCATGTAAAGATTAGCAAAAAGAATTCAGTATCCCCAAAAGCTCTTTAATCATTATAAGGGAGTGCTTCCCCAAGGAGAAGAATCAATATGCTCCAGTCACCTGCAAGCTTTCCATCAAACAGCAAGATCATGATAGAGATGATGTGCCTAAAAGAGTCAACAATCCTCAAACTCAACATGTGCATTATTCCTTGGTGTTGGCTTCAAAAACCTTTCAAGACCACAAGGGAGTGTGGAGCCTAGAGAAGTCCCTTACCTACTCCACATGATATCAGGGCCCTGAATTCAAAACATGAACCCGAACAATCACATATGTCAACCACTATCATTTTTCCGTTAAACATAAGTAAACACAAAAGACATGATAGAACATATGACGAAAGCTTAGTGAGTTATGAGCTTCCAATAGTAGTAGCTTTCTACAAAAGATCAACGAACAATTCTGAGCCATCATCAACTTCTGTTTTCAACCTTTAAAACTCACGATAGATTCCGGATGCCAAATTAGTGTGAAGACATTCATCTCATGTTGGAAAAAATAAAAAATCAAGCCCAATGCATCCAAGAACACCAAAAAAAAACAAACATTCAACCTTCCCATTGCTTTCTAATAATAACCCCGAGTTGAACAATATTGCAATCAACAAGGTAGAGCCTATCAAGAAGTATTTAACATGCATGGTCATTGATAGATTTTCAATTCCTATGGGTGACATGCAACAGCCAACAAGAATGCCTGCTTTAGCCAAGTGATAAGATAAAAAACAATTTCCTATTTAAGCACTCCTAGCATTCCAATGTGTCCCTGCAGTTGTGAGCTCCCCCAATCCTTAGAAAGCATTCTGTACCTACCAAGCTCAAATTGAAGTATGTTCTTTAAGTAGGGTAATCACAAACTCAGCCAAAATGAGCATTGACTTCTCACTGCTACCCTTGTGCAAAAAAGAGTTTTTCCGAGTCTATGTTGGCAACAACCTTATCAAGAGGAAACAACTCACATAAAAATCAATCAACTCATTATATGAGACTGGAACATGAAGCATAGCTAAGATGAGTTGGCATGATCATCAAACCTGTGAGGATTAAAGAAAACACATCATTCACAAGAGCATCTATAGGAGTCTCAAGGAATCAAAGCTAAGGGCTGTGTGTGTTAGCCTATACTGCATTAAGGGAGAATTGTAAAACCAGAGAATTTCGTCCCTGGCAAAAAACAAACTCTCAAGACTATTACAATTAGACAGTCCCAAATAGGTTCACACCCTATTTTGCATGTGAACCTGTAACTTTCCTATGATGAATACCTGCTCTTGAACATTTAGGCAGTACAAGTATTATGCACTCACCCCTTCTTTTACTTAAGCCATTATCAAGTGGTACGCAAAGTCAATCATTCACAATCTGTGAACCTAAAAAGGTGTGAATACTTAAGTTGCAGAATGAGATGAGCAACTAGGTGGATCACATTTTCTGCAATTACAGCTTATGAAATGAAGCTCCAAGCATTATGACCATATAGAAGTGAAATCATATCAATCATGGAATACAGTCAATTATCCAACATCAATCATGGAGTTCTTTTGGTAGTCTAGATGGAGCAAACCATACAAAAACTCAAAACCCATTCAATGTTCCATAGCCTGACAAACCACACACATCCGTCATTTTCAAACAAGGGGCCCTTGCATCTATGGGAATTCCAGAGATCGTAACTCATGTTTCTTGCGTCCTGCAAGGTCAGTCATGCAACTATAAAAGAGATAACACATCACTATAATCACCTTCTTTTCTTACGATTGCACTGGACTTGTTAAGGCAATAAAAAATGCAAGGGAAAAAGATGACAGAGAAGACACCTTTCAATAAAGAGTAGCATCATATAAAAGCTTCTTGGTGAGAGCCTAAGGGTGTTTTGTGCAGTCTCTTCTTGTTAGTATGATATGTGAACATGAAGTGCCACAATCTTTAGAAAGACAAGACAATCAGAAACATACAATACTCATCCATATTCTGACCATGTAACTCTCAACATGAATGACCCATTCCATAGCGTCCTCTTAGTTGTGATGGGTGGGTGGACACCATTCCCCAAAAAGTAAAAAAAACATGTAAGCATACGTGAGACTTGAAAAAAGAGACCATGGGTAGCATTTGCACATCAAGAGAGATTTAAGCCTTTATGAGAGATGTTACGTTGCCAAGTCAATATAGGGAGATGTTCCTAAGTGAGTAGGAGAGATGAACTCTATTCCCATGGGGCAACATGCTTACCTAAACCTTTCGAAGTTCTTCCAAACATGCATCCATCATTCTTGGGGAACAATAGGAACAATACTGATGTTCTATGTCTTTTTAAGAAATGTGGAGGAAAACTTTTACTATGAACCATGACAAATCCTTCAGTCCTCTTGACTTAAACGCGATTCAGACACGAGGCCAATCTTTAAACCATACCAAAAACTCATTCTTATATACAAGCATGTGCGCATCTACCGAGTTCATTTATGCGACAGTCTGTAGCAGAATTTGTAGGCATGATTCCTGCCAACTTATGCATGAAGAAGTGAGTGTATTGCAAAGTAAAACATGCATGTGACTATAACATGACATTCCTATGCCTTTAATCTCATCAGAATTAGATTAACTTGATAAAGTTGGATTCCCTAACAGTACCTACATATGAGCATCATATGACACCAACTAAGAAAGTGATTTGGGTTAGTATTTTCACAATCATTAGACCCGAATCAACAGCAAGGAGAGGATGATGCTTTTTTTACCTATGGAAGTTTTACAGATCAAACCCATTTCCTAGCATCCTTTTGTCTTGGTGGGGTTGGACACATTCCCCTTAAGGGCAGTCACACACGTCTCCCAAGAAAGTCAAGCTCTGTGTTATCTAAAGTAGGCATGTATTGCTTCTTGACAAAGATTCTTGTTGTAGCATGGTGGTCTTGTCAGCTTCGTCATTGTAGCAACACCTCCTCAAGGCATTTTGCACCTGTGCGCCAGAGCCTTCTTTGAGGAGCACCAAGGTCGGGTTGCCTTGTCATCTTTGAAGGGTAGCGAGCAGTCGAACATTCAGTGGGTGAGAGAAGTTTGAGTAAAGAAATCACTGATTTAGTCAGGAGAAAATAGCATAATGTAATCTACAAGACATAGTTTAGTACAGCCATCGATTATGCTCCCACTCTATGGGTTGTAGATGTGACTGCATTGCAGTGGATGGTAAACAGCATGCCAACAAAGCTTCTCAACTGCTAGAGGATTAGGGCCATATTGGGTGAAAAACTCGTGGTTAAAAAGGGACTATAGCCTATCCTGAAACACATCCCATCTAGTGACGAAGCAAGAAATTCCTCCCTCTCACAACATCTGTACCCCGGCTTGATGATTCGGATTTATGATCATCTGTTCATGAGTCGAGAGGAGGGGGAAGCAGCAAGGATACATCACTCTGAATGATAAGAAATTGTCACGAGAGGAGCTTCGTGCGGAGCTTAGCATAACCCACATAGCCATGGCTCCATAGGAAGAAAAAGGGCCGCGCAGCCCCGCAGAAGATCTAGACAAGGTATTCAAGCTCAAACGTGTTCCTCAGAGCTGGGAGGTGAATCCAATGCTCGTCATATGCAACAGAGGAGACCGAGAGCTTCCAAGGTGACTGAAAATGATGCGCAGAGCTGGGAGCCCAACCTCGAACATTCCACAAAGATGTGCGGAAGCAAGGCACGAACCTGTACAGAGCATGGGGGAGCCATGGCTCACCTTTGTCGAACAGGTCCCGTAGGCTCGAAAAGACCAAAAGGCACGACTTCACGACTGCACAGAGCATGATTGGGAGGGAAGGGAAGATTCTTCCCCCACCTGAGTGTGATGCAGAGGGGGAGACACAAGGTCTCACCCTTTGAATGGCGGAGTCGTCGGCGCCATTCGAGTGGAGAAAGAGAGGGCAGGGAGAGCATGAGGTAGCTCAACCTCCACCATAGCCAAGAGTGAGGAGCAGGAGAAGTGCCGACCCAACAGGAGGGGCCAAAGGAAATGAATATCTGCCCTTGACTTGCCTTGGCACATTGCTTCTGTGGGGAAGACGCACGTCGTATATTCCAAACTACTCGGGAGAGTGCGGGCATGACCTCAAGTGAGAGACGCCAAGGGAGGAGCAAAAACTCAGCTCAACCCATGACAGAGCAGAAGTCACCGCCCATGACCCGCCTTCACAGAGTATCTTGAGGAGAAGATGCGCAGGAGGGGGAGCTAGAAACAGCTCAACCCCTGGGCAACCCACCGAATGACACATGCAAAAGTGAAATAGAGCCGATGAAGAGGGCCCTGCAGGGTGTATCCGTCATAGCGAAGGGGTATGGAGAAGCAGGAGAATCGAGGCGGAGGAGCCAAAGGTGGCTCGACCCCATAATGGAAAGGGAGGAGAGGGGAATAATGTATCCTCACCGTAGCCATCCGCCAAAATTTGAGGAGGTCCCTCACATGCGTAGTCAGGTGCTTGTCAGACGCTTCAAGTGAGAGGGTGAGGGAGAGTTAATGCCCCCCCCATCTACCGTGCAGATTTTTATGCTCAGCCTGAATTTCAAAAAGCAATAGAATTCTAGCCAACTTGCCCGTTGCGCGGATGAGAGAGAAAGAAATTCGTGGAGTGTCCTATTGTACAAACAAAATCATTTTTATTTTATTTTATCTTTTTGAAAATGAAGAGAGGAGAGGGATACAGAGTACTACCCATCCCTCTATTCAAGACAATCACTCAACATAGAGATGGTAGTGGTGGAAAGTGATGGCCCAATGAATGTGTGGGAGTGTGTGTGTATGAGAGAGAGAATGAGAGAAGGGGGTAAGGGGGTGTTTTTGTGCCACAAACCAAACTGAACTAAACTATCCTACTAAAAACAAGAAAATGAGGAACTAATGGCCCAATGGAAGGGTGAAAGTGCCATGCCAACACACATATCCTAAGCGAATAAGCAGAAATTTGCAAATCAATATCTTACCACATGCTCTTGAGCACTCCAAGTGATGAAAGGCCGTTCTCCCCGGCAACGGCGCCAAATTTGTTGTTGTAGTATGCCCTTGGGAGCCAAGACCCACACCACCTTGCATGGAAGCAAGAAGGAAGGCCCAAGAAAGACTCTCCTTTCATCCACCCCATTCTCCAACATGTTCAAGCCATTGGCCATCAGCCCGCAGCTATGCCACATGCTTGAAAATATGGAGCAATGGGAGTCAAGGATCCTAGTCACATATGTAAAATACAAGACAATTGCAACACTCTACTTACACACAAAGGAAAATGCTAGCATGCACACACACCTCACTCTCACACTCTCCAAGACTAAATACATATATGCACAAAGCCTTAAGAGAAAGGAGAGTTCTTCCATTGAAAGGATCTTACATGAGAGCACGACCAAAAGCTCCCTATTACAAGAAATGAGCCTCTATATATAGGCTAGGCACATTCTCCCATGTGCTCTTTTTGACTAGTCAAAAAGGAGCACATGTTCATATCTCTCTAAATCTTTGTAGATATTCTCTAACAACCCACTCTCTTCAAAAATATAGGCGTGGGAAACTTCTACGTGGGTTTTTGTACATGTGTGTCAAAAAGGTACTTTATTTTGAGAGGCTTCAACACCATAGGCTAAAAGAAATATCAAAAAGGGGCTTAGGAGAGTGCTCATATGGACATCTCCTAAATACAAGAAGGAGGTATTTTTGTGAGGGCTAGAGGGTGCCATTGCATGAGGAAATTGTGGGCAACCCTTATAACAACAGAGGGGGTTGAGTATTCCTCCAACCTTGAGTCAGCTTCTTTGATAGCTCTGATGCCCAAGAAGTCGCACTTCCCAAGCCTTGCGTTCTTCACCTGCCTTACTTTGATTTCCCTTGGATAGCTCTTGCTAGACCTTTTGGAAGCTTTCCTGCTGTTCTGGAGCACTGTACCTGCAAGAAAAGTCAAAAACACACATGCACAAACAAGCACAAAAGCTCTCTCTCTCTCTCTCTCTCTCTCTCTCTCTCTCTCTCTCTCTCTCTCTCTCTCTCTCTCTCTCTCTCTCTCTCTCTCTCTCTCTCTCTCTCTCTCTCTCTCTCTCTCTCTCTCTCTCTCTCTCTCTCTCTCTCTCTCTCTCTCTCTCTCTCTCTCTCTCTCTCTCTCTCTCTCTCGCTCTCTCTCCCTCTCTCTCTCTCTCTCTCGCTCTCTCTCTCTCTCTCTCTCTCCCTCTCTCTCTCTCGCATGTGCAAATGAGGGAATGAGGGGATGGGTGGATATGGTGAAATTTTTTATTTTCTTTTTAGTGGAAGAAGATGATGCAGTGATGAAGGAGGAGTGTAGAGGAGACAAAAAAACACAAAAAATTACTTTAAAAAAACAAAAAAAAAGAAATTTTTACCTTCCAATGCTACTTCTTGCTATACTCTTACCATCACGCATTCGTCCTAGAACTCGATCCCCGGCAATGGTGCCAAATTTGGTGTTGCTCTAGCACAATGGTAAGTACCACGTTAAGAAGCTCCACCTCCTTAATGTCAATCCGCGGAAGAGATATGAGTGATATGAATATTGTGAACGTGAGGTGTAGTGAGAGTGAAGGTGAGAAGCATGGAGATGCACACACACATGTAAGAGACAAGCAAGACACAATGGAAGATAGGAAATAGACTCTATTGCTCAAGATCACTATTACAAGCTCAAAATAGTTCAAAGCTCACACTTGCTAACCTTAAAAATGAGCTCTCTAGCTCTTTTTTAAATTCTGGACTATTTTTGACTGGTTTCACATCATGTGCGACATAGTTAAAAAATAGGTTCTAGGCACTATTTGGAGGTCTAAACGAGATCTAAAAATAGCCAAAATTGGTATACTTGTTCTACCTAAGCTCCTCAAGCTCGAGGACTCCTTGCCTTCCACAAAAGGGAGCATATAATGACAAAAAAGTGTGCTTCTATGATACATATGGTAGAAGAGTGATGAAAATCATTGTTGGGTGTTTTGAGAAAGTAATATAAAACATGTTTCCTTGGAAAAAATAAACCGTCTGGCTCCCTAGGACTTCCTTGTAGTCCACCTTCACATGCTTCCTCATCGTCTGTGCCTTTGGCGACTACCAACAGGCGTCTCTAACACTATTGTGCAAATCCAAGAGAGAACATTTTTGCCTCTCACAAGCATTCTATTTTTGAGTTATAAGATCGAGAAAAGTGTCAATTTTTCCAATACTTAAAAAAAAAAGTGGACTTCTCTATTATTATTCGAATCCATGACTTTAATGCATACATGTTCTCATGCACACTTGTGGATGTCTTCAGATATGCCTTTTTGTTGTTTTTCTTCTATTTTTGACAAGCACCACTAAAGAGAGCACTTGAAGACAACAAACACATGCTTTTATGAAAGTTTGGCATGCAACACAAGGAGAGCCCACTTTTGCTAAATTTTGTGGACCATGCACTTCCTTGAGGGATGATCAACTTTGTTTTGAGGGGCATTTGTTGCATCATGTAGAAGGAGGCCAAAAAACAGAGAATTACCTTGTAATTGAGATTGAGAGTGAGATTGTGATTTAGAGCGAGATTGTGATTTAGAGTGAGAATGTGATTTAGAGTGAGATTGTGAGTGAGAATGAGATTTTGAGTGAGAGTGAGATTGAGAGTGTGAGTGTGAATGAGATAATGATAGTTGGGGGTGGTCAAGAGGTCGAGGCTTTGTCAAGAAGCTATTTTCCAAAGGTATTGTATCCTATTGATTCAAATATATAATACCAAAACTTCTTTTTCTCTAGGTCATACCTTGTGTAATCTGTTGCATCCGATTTTCTCTTATCATGTGCAAGCTCTGTTTTTCTCTCTTCTAGTATTCTTGAGTTATTAGAAGCTTATGATTGGGAATAGCTTTTGATTGAGGAAGTGCTACATGGCATCACTTAGTGCATTGGGTTTTTAGATCCAAAGACAAATGGGATGTTTGACCATATCTTGGACATATGGCATCCACATGTGGGACAAATGGAATCCCTTGGTTTTTAGTTCCATGGACATATGGGATCCATGATGTGTGGGACATATGGCATCCCTGGGATGCCAAGACATATACTTGGACATTTGGGATCCAAGTGGTTCTGGGGATTTAGGGAAATATGGGATCCCTAGACATGAAGAAGGGTCTACAACATGGAATATGTAGTCATTTGGATCCATTTGCCATCTAGAATTTAAATTTTCCTCTTTTGTTGAGAATGCATTGAGATATCCATTTGATGTGGTGGTTGAGATCCATTGTTGGGATCCTTGCGTGTCTTTCGCTTAGTGTTGTGGAATCCTTTGTTCTTTCAAGCTGCATGGTGGGATGCTTTGATCCTCCTGTTAGCATACCTTTGGTGAGGCCTTTTGTTCCATACACATGAGAGATTACATGTGGAGTTCGGTACAATTTATGTAATATTCATAAAATGGAAAATCATGTGTGAATAAGGAAGGTCTTACCACTTAGATATGTGGTAGTCTCTAATCCCTTACAAAGAGCTTTTTTTTTTTTGTTTTGATACTTGATATAAGCAATATGAAACTTTTAAAAGGAGAAATTGATGTTTGATTATGATAAATTGAACATCCTCTTCCTTGAGACAAAAAATAGCCTTCTTCCAATAATAACAGCCAATATAACACTCATAACATAGATTAAGATTTTCTCTCAAATCAAATTCTTGATTTCTCATGCGAAATAAGTGCATGAAAATGTTTGTAATCCATTTCCTTACCATGCTTGAATTCTGAATGGTTGTTTTCACTGCCATAATACAGTCGATTGTACCCAAATTGTATAGTATGCTCAGCAAAACTTCAAAAATGGTGACATCGTTGCTTATGACATAACAAAATGGCCTTGCAAATACTAAGATGTCCATTCATCTCTCTCTCTCTATCTCTATCTCTCTTTCTCTTTCTCTTTGGCAACCATTGTTCTTTCTTTCTTCACCATCACAAGCAACTATCTCTTTCTTTCTCAATCACCTTCGATCACCTGCTTCAATTCACTCATTGTGTTGATAAGGTCTCCACAAGATTCTAAGCTATAGTGACTAGAGTAGAGCCAATCAATCAATAGTGTAGCCTTCTTCAATCTCTATCACACTATTAGACATTCTCTTTCTCTCTCTATATCTCTCTCTAGTATCTACAACAACTCCATATACAAGAGAAGTTCTTGCACAATATGTCATTGCTAACCTTCGTAGGTTGTGAGCTGAGGTTTCCTCACTTCAATCTCCTTATGGGAAGTTTGTTGAACCTAGGTGCTGGAGTCTATGACAAAGTAGCCATGATGCAACCATTATCTACTTGAAATGCTCTACATTAAGACATGAAAGACTATGTGATGTGCTTTCTCTATGGGCTTTGTTTCACTCTTACCCTAGTACATAGTCATTCGTTGTGCACACAAGGTCAAGTGCACATCTCCTCGCTAGCAATGTTCTCTACAGTGAGGTGCAAACTTGGCTATTGTTATGGCAGTAGAAAGCCATGAAATTTGAATAGCCAATGTATATGAAAGCGATGTAGAGGCTTCATTTCCATTGGCTACATGAAAAGACATAGAGCATGAAAGATCCTAAGATATGGCAATGGAAAATGATGAATACCACTCAACTCCTTCTCTAAATCTCTTATGTTGTTAGTGTTGTAGTGATAGAGATATAAGAATTTTGAGGCTTTTTCATAAAGCTTGGCAATGTGAACTTCATAGTATTTATAGCTTCCATCTTTGTTGTTAGAATTTCTTTCTCCCCTCTCTATTCACCTATAATGGGTTGAAGAGATGCTATCATAGCACTACTCTAATGGACAAATCCATGATGGACATGGAAGCCATCACATGATGGACATGGAATTTATTTGACCCAATGCTTATAAGCACTTGTTATAATGATGAAAAAAAAACATAAGGACTATGAACTATGGTGCTCTAAAAGAAAACTCATGAAGAATAGAATTATTGAGAAAGAAATACCTTATGCAAGATAGGTAGGGAGGGAGGTGGGATTAGGTGAACATTAAAAATGAACAACAAATATAGTGCTTATGTAATAAATTAATTCTATGATCTAAGTGTCCAACCAATTCAGACGGATCAAAAATCAAACATCTTTTAGTCATCTGTATGTATGACCAAAGATCTTGAGTCTAGACTTACTAGAAGGTCATTTCCTCTTGTAACCAAGTGATCGCTTAGCCTAGCGGTTAAGACTCAAGGATATGAAGGAGGAGGTCTTGGGTTCAACCCCCATGGGATACATGGGGAGAGTGTTTCGCCCAAAGAGCTCTAGAACCTTCTAGATTCATCCAGTTGAGTCAACTCTCGTTAACTGGGACACTTGGTGCACATGTAGTTACATGATTGACACTTGCTTGATTAGAAACCACCTACCCAAGAAGGTAGACCCTTGGAGAGAGCTATATATAGAGGCATATGGTTGGGAGGAGAGTCATTCCTTCATGAGCAATTCCTGTGGCTACGCTGTTGTTGCATTGGTGTGGACTATAGGGCATTAAACAACCTTACTATAAAGAATAAGTATCCCATGCCGCTAGTTGAAGATCTTTTCGACAACCTAAAGGGACATAAAATCTTTTCAAAGATTGATTTGTACTAGGGTTATCATCAGGTCAGAATCAAAGATGATGATATTCCCAAGCTAGCCTTTTGAACTAAGTATGGTCACTATGAGTTTTTAGTGATGTCGTTTGGGTTAACAAACACACCCGCAACATTCATGACTTTAATGAATCAAGTACTTAAGCCGTACTTGCAAAAATTTATAGTTGATTTTCTCGATGATATACTGATCTACAATACTGATCATGAAAATCATCTAGAGCACTTGAAGAAAGTCTTTGAATTACTTCACGATAATCAACTTTATGGTAAAGAGTCAAAATGTGAATTCTTTACCCCATAAGTAAAGTATCTAGGCCATATCATTTCCGCGGAAGGAATCAAAGTTGACCCAAATAAAGTCCAAACAATTCTTAACTGGCCTGAGCCCAAGACTGTTCGAGAATCACAAAGTTTTCTCAGATTGGTTGGATATTATCGAAAGTTTGTGGTCAGGCATGCCGAATTGGCAGTACCTTTGACAGACCAACTCAAAGGGAAGCATTAAAAGATAAATTGGAAAGAGGAACAAGCAAAGAGTTTTCAAGAACTTAAACTTGCTTTAGCTCCGGCCCTGATTCTACAAATTGTAGATCCAAACAAGCCTTTCCAATTAGAAACAGATGCAAGTTCATCTGCGTTAGGAGCAGTACTAAGCCAAGATGGTTGACCAATAGCTTTCAAAAGTAGAAAGCCAAGTCCTGCTCAACAAAACTATTCTACCCATGGGCGAGAAATGCTCGCTATTATAAATGCTATGAAGAAATGGTGCCATTACTTGTATGGATCAAAGTTAACCATATTCTTTGATCAAGAAAGCATCAAGTGGTTTGCAAACCAACCAGATCTGAGAGGTAGAAAAGCAAGATGGGCCGAACAGCTACAAGAGTTTGATTATGAACTAAGGTACAGAAAAGGAAAGTTCAATGCAGTGGTAGATGCCTTAAGTTGGATGCCTTTTAAACAACCTAAGTTTTGTACAAATTCAAAGTGAATTTATTTCAACTTTGAAAGGAAGCTGCAAAGAAGATCCAAGCTACAATCAAGCATGGAAAGCAATTGAACAAGCCCAACAAATGAAGCAAGTACTTTTGAGAGAAAGTTTAAACACTATTCTCTCCAAGATGAATATTTGCTTTATAAAGGTAAGGTTTGTGTCCCAAGTATGTCGAAAATACGAAATCAAGTACTTTTTGAATGTCATGATGTTCGAAGTACAAGACATCCTGGTATTAACCGAACCTATGAGTTAGTTAAAAGACATTTTTAGTGGCCTAGTTTACATCAAGATGTGCAAAATTATGTATCTAAGTGCCATAAATGTCAAGTTGATAATTTTGAACGACTTAAAGTTGGAGGATTGGTGCATCCTTTGGATATTCCCAAAGGAAAATGGGAAAGTATTTCCATGGATTTCATTTTTGGATTAACCCGCACTCAGAAAGGCTTTGATTCAATCTGGGTTATAGTTGATTGATTGACTAAAATTGCTCAGTTTATTCCAGTCAAGACTACTTATAAGACTCCAGAACTTGCAAAAATATTTGTAAATCAACTCTATCGACTCTATGGTCTTCCAATAGACATAGTTTTTGATAGAGGTGATCAATTTACAAGTCATTTTTGGCGAGCAGTCTTTAGTAGACTTGAAACTAAACTAAGTTTAAGTATAGCTAAACATCCCCAGACAGATGGACAGACAGATAAATTCAACCAGATTTTGGAAGGCATACTTAGAGCTTATGTCACTTCCAATCTGACAGATTAGGAAGGCTATCTTCCTTTAGTTGAGTTTGCCTATAACAATGCCAAGAATTCGTCAACTGAATTTAGTCCATTCATGTTGATGTATGGGTTCCAGTCTAGGTCTCCATATGTAGTGGGACTTCAAAATGAACAAGTTCAAGCAGCTCAAGAATTCCTTCAAGACATGAACTTTAAACTTAAGTTTGCTAAAGAAAACTTAAAGAAAGCTCAAGATCGTGCAAAGGCTTATGCCAATCCAAAGTGAAGAGATGTTACTTTTTAGGTTGGGGATCAAGTTTATCTTCGTATTCTTGAAAGATTGAAAAAGTTCAAGACTGGACAATGCACCAAGTTGTCGCCTAGATATTGTGGTCCTTTTCCAATCACCAAGAAAGTTTTATGGGCTTATGAATTGTAACCCAGATGATAGTTGGATTCATCCAGTGTTCCATGTTAGTCGACTTAGGAAGAGTCTGACAGATTTAGATAATCTGGTTGGACATTAGGTTACACGTCCACTTCCAGTAAGTGAGACAGTTCCTCATGAACATGAAAGGATACTTCCCACCCAGGATAAACGTACAATAAGTCACTTTCTACTAGGAGTGCTTAGTAAAAATGGAAGGATGGAACTGAAGAAAACTCAACATGGGAAAAAGTTTCCACAATCCAACGACTTTTTCCAACTTTCCAATTTTAAGTTGGTCCCAAATAAAAAAGGTTTTCCACTTTCAAGTTTTAAGTGGATAAATCAATCAAATAAAAGCATGTTCTTCAAGTTTTAGAACATGATAAGGCTTTTTACTTTCAAGTTCTAAGTAAATAACCTGATTGAATGAATGCATGTTCTTCAACTTTTAGAACATGAGGCTCGGGGGTTGCCTACAATATATATAGCTCTAATTTTCGAGGAAGAAAATACTTTTCCAAGGTGGGATGAATGTAATAAAGTAAGTCTATGATCTAAGGGTCCGGCCGGTTCAGACGGATTAGAAATCGAACACCATTTGGTCATCCATATGTATGACCGAATATCTCAAGAGAGTCTAGCAGTAAGCGATTAGGGTGACCTTCCAAGAGAGTCTAGCAGTAAGGGACAAGGATTGATGAAGATCCACCTGCTGCCTCATTGAGAAGAGGAGAATATGCGTGTAAAAGAACCCTCCAAAACATACAGCTTCAGATAAGAGATTCAATTGTGAGTAGATGTCCACTCCCTCTTGTGCAGCCCACGTACGACCAATTTTAGAGATCAAAAAGAGGAAGTTGACCCTTTCTACCATTTCCCTCCACTTCTCCCTGTGTAGTATCATAGAGGTCATCAATCGCATCTACTACTGTCTTGGTGTAATTTCGACATTGATGTCATCTTTGGACCTGAACTTGTGCATTATACATTAACGGTGCCATCCAGTGGACTTGCGAGGCGACTTAGCAACACAATGATGTTATACAGCTTGTTTGCTTTTTTGACTTCTCACAACTATATATGAATTGGTGAGAAAAGTACTTGGCTACATTATCCTTACCATAAACAGCATTTTGCCTAATGTATTGTGTTGTTTCTAACTAAGAAGTCTACTCCTAGATTTGCCAAAGATGAGCTAAAAAAGTCTACCTCTACCAAGCATATGAAGGTTGCTGCACCAAAGCCGCCAAAAGAAGTTTATCAGGAGATAGGAATTGCACCATGAACACAAAGAAAGAGAAAGAGGAATGTGTTGTGTGACTTCCAAAAACTATAGAGGTAATACACACATGAGTACACTCGTGACAAACATCGAGAAAATGCTTTTTTGTGCTGCTGAATCATTTGAATGCCTCATAGTGGAATAGGGTGAAGTCACTAATGATGGATGATTATGAGTGTGTTAGAGAGAGTGAATGAATTTATGAGAACATCGAGAACATCAAGCTGGGCAATGGCTATCTTTGTGCTTCTGTAAACCCATTTGAACATGAAGGGCCTCTTGGCCAAGTACAATTATGAAAAATTGAAGATCGGCACTGGAAAGATCAAAAGAAGCGGAATCCAAAAATGAATGTAAATGGAGACCATTGATTGGTTCACATCAGGAATATAGGAGGAGTTGCGAGGTTGCATTAACCTTCAATAGATTGGCTCGTGTGATGCGTCATTTCTCCTCATATGGATTATTGACATAAGCACTGATGTCAGATTCACTGCATTCATCGAATGTTCAATGCATCAAAAACCAAGGAGCACCAGGTTAAGCACGCATCAACTCACTAGAAGTTGGGTCCCAAATATGTTGACAACACAACAATCACTAAAGTAAATGCACATGATATATTTTTCTTCCTCCAATTGTAATATTTGAAAAGGATTTCTTCCAAAGAGTTAATTTTATGAAGTATTATTTAGCTCCAAATCATTTCAAGCCTCATGTAAAGGGACTAGACACTGCTCTTTAAAAGAGTAAGACCTTCCCTATGGCTTGAACACAAAACACTCAAAATTGAAGACCATGGTCAAAATCAACAAAAAGGAGTCCACAACAAGAGGAACATACCAAAGATTCCATCAATGGATCCCATGAAGACTACAACAACAAAAAAGAACAATGCACAAAAGGTGGAAAATGCTTCCATAAGCACTACCTACCCCATGATGTAAACCTTCTTGTATGTCTAGGGATCCCATATATCTATAGATCCCAAAAACCACTTGGATCCCAAATGTCCGAGTATATGCCTTGGGATCCCATATGTCCTAAGATCCCAGGGATGCCATATGTCCCACACACCATGGATCCCATATCTCCATGGAACTAAAAACCTAGGGATGCCATATGTCCACGTTATGTCTAAAGATCCCATATGTCATTAGATCCTAAAAACCAATGGATTAAGTGATCCCATATGTAACTAGTCTTCCATATTAAAACAAAAGTTTCATCACAGGGGGGGTTGTTGAGAGTTCCATGCTCCACCCTTTTGTCCAAAGCTAGAATCATTCTCATGCAAGACCATTTATCCCACATGCAAGGGAATCCTCCCAAAATCCATGTAAGCAAGGCCTCCCTTCACTCCTAACAAGCGCATTCACTCTAGCCATTGCCAAGAGTGTCACTCTCTCCTCATGGAGTCTCCATGCCCATTAGAGCATTCTATGTGAGTCCTTCCATTTATTTTAATCATCATGTTTTCACATCTTTTATTTCTTCCTCCTTAATTTAATTAGTGTGTGATTAATAGTAGATTAGGAGTTTCTTTCTTTATTCTAATAGAAACTACTTACATACAATGCTCTATGAGCATGAAGAGTCAATGAGGAGAGAGTGGGTACTCTTGCCAAGAGCTTGAACATATATGCTTGTGTGGAGTGAAGGTAGGCTTTACTTATATGAAGTTTGCGAGAATTCCCTTGCATGTGTGATAAATGGACGTGTATGAGAATGAATGTAGACTTGGACAAAAGGGTGGAGCATGGAACTCTCAAAAGACCATACCTCATTAGATTTTACTATTCATTATATTTCTTGATGTTGAAGTTTGGGGAAGGGGAGAGTCCTCCATTGCTGGTGCAAGAGACACCATACTATCACTCTAGCACAATGGCAAGTACCAATGTGAGGAGATACACCTCATAAATGTCAATCCATGGAGACATGAGGACCAGTATGAAGATCGTGAGCAAGTGATGGCACAAGTGCGTGAGTGAAAGCACACAAGCATGCAATCACATACACACACACACACGCACAAGGTAAGAGCAAAAAGTGGAACAATGGAAGGACTTTGATTGCAAAAGAACTCTCTTACAAAGTTCAAATCTACAACAAGCTAACATAAAAAATGAGCTCTCCAACCCTTTATAGTTTTTTGAGTGGTTTTGGCCCTGTCTAGACCTAATGTCCGGCCTAGTTAAAAAATTAGGTTCCAAGACTTATTTGGGGGCTCAAATGGAGTCTAAAAATTATGAAAATTGGTAGGATGATTACTTCTAATACTCCTCAAGCTCGAGGACTCCTCGGCTTGAACAAAATGGAGTTGAAAAAATGGAAAATGGTATCTACATTGGCTTTTAGTGATGAGGATCACTATTTTTATAGGGATTTCTTCTAAAAATTTGACATATACTTCTCAGAGCTCCCTACATGCTCTCTCTTCTTGTGTGTCCATTTCTTTGATGTGCTTCCATGCTTGTGCTCGACCTTGAGTGTCAACACTCCCCCCCCCTCTCGAATTTGTCGTCCCTGACAGATCCTTGTCCATGCTTCCGTGCTTGTGCTCGACCTTGAGTGTCAACACTCCCCCCCTCTTGAGTTTGTTGTCTAGGTAGTACTTTGAGAGGTAGAGTTCCTCATGTCTCCACCAGAGCGGTCTGTCTTCCACCTGTAGGGGGGTCGCTTGTCCCATGCTTCATGTCTAGTCCCTCTATATATACTTTTTCCTTGATTCCAACATGAGTGTGTATTGTTGAGCTTTCAAAAATTGTGAGCTGCTCAAAAGAGGTTATCACGGTTGATTGTGAGTAGCTCTCAATGGTGGATTGCTTCCTTGCTCTTGCTGTTGTCACCTTGATGTCCTCTGTTTTTCAAAGATGGCTTCCCTAGTTTTCATGCCAAGTACTCGTGACCCATAATGACTGATGGGTAAGTGCATTAGTGCATGGGTTGGGAATGTGCCTTGTGCACGGCCTTGTAATGTAGCCCTATGCATGCATACTTGGGAAATCCATTGGAAGAATTATGGTGCACGAAGTTGGGTCTTGAGCTGAGTGCTCAAGGGTATGCCGATGAAGAGGTTTCCTAATCGATCATGGTTATAGTGTTATTGAAGCATACAATTCTTACCATGGTGAAAGGTTTGTTGAACTTCAACTCTTTGTGTTGTACTTCCATCATGATGATTGACCATTGGCTTGTCTTTCTTGTCGATGGATGTCCTTTTTGATGGTTCACTTTATGAGATTCGTCAAGCGCACAGTCTTGTCTCTCTCTTTTCTTTTCTTTTCTTTTTTTTTTTTGCTCGCGATGGCATAAAGCAAGAAGAAAGAGGTTAGTACCAATAAAATATTTTTTACATATGGCAAGTGTGTCTCATGTGCATGGAATTTCTCAATGGTGTCTATGCACGGTCGTGTAAGGTGGCCCTATATTGATGCATACTTTGGAAATGCATGACCTGAATAGTGCAAAAGACAAGGTTATGCTAAAGGCACATGGTTGTTGCTCGTCGAGGCTTTCAATATTGCTAGTGGACATTGATGCAGTCTTTGTTGGGGGTAGCTAGTGGATCTCGAAATGATGTGATCAGTCAATGGTGAAATGACAACTGACCATTCCTCCCTTTAGGGACCCATTTAAGAATACTATTTGGCTGCATAGAGATCAATTTGGGCTTCTTCATCTGTGGATGGTTGCTTGAATTTTTTATCCCTCGTGGTCGGCGCTTTGTTTTTGTGGGTGCTACTGATGCTTTTGGCTTCCAAACCCATATCCTTGATGAGTGTCCTTTTACGTTTTTCGAAGGGGTGCGTTTATCTTCTTTTGGTCTCTGTGCTTGGTTCTTACCCTTTTCTCTCCTTGGCTTCTTTGTTGAGACCTTTTGCATGGTGGAGAGCATAGGCCTTTATGCGTGTAAGAGTATTTTTGGAACCCACATGTGTAATCGCCTTTGTTGAGCTGCAAGTAATTTCTTAGGCACCCAAATTTGTCAAAGACCTTCCTGTTGAGCTAGTCCTGGTTGCTTGGTTCTTGTCTTTGCATGTTTGGCTTGCCTCGGTGGGAATTGTGTTGGCAAGGCTTGTGGTTCCTCTCCTTTTCGTACCCAGATTTGGTTCATGCCTGAAACTACTTTCTTCTTGAAATCTCTTTGTCTAGTTGATTTAGCAGTTTTCATGTACTGTTTTGCTTGCCTTTTTGGTTGAGTTGTGGTGTCAGGATTAGTCCTTGCACAGGAGGAGGAGTCCGCTTGTCTTTGAGCCTATTCTTCCATGATTGAGTTCTGCTGGAACACAGAGCTTTTGACACATACAACATCTGGTTCGTGAAGATTAGTCTTATAGGAACTAAGAGAGTGTGTGGTACCATGATTTGTGAGCATGCAGTTCTCTAATTCTAATGTAATGCATTGCTCATGTACCCAAACTTGAAGAAGTTGGGTTCTTAGGTTCAAGTTGACTGCATGGTCATAAATCCAATCTTGATCCAAGACAAGTGGCTATGTAAGGTCCTCATCGTGACACACTAGCATTTTGACTTTCATTGGAACATCTTGAAGGTAGATGGGAAGTTCCACCTCGCTCAAGCAAGGGGTTTCCACACCTCCCAAACCTATGAGATAGGATTCTACGGGCTTGATGTTCAATTGTAGGTCTTGGTAGTATGAACGTCTAACCACACTAGTTGTTGCACCTGAGTCAACCAAGGCTCTCACAGTCTTTCCTCATCCTACCTCCACAGTCACAAAGGGGCACCGATCAATTATGTGAGAAGTAATTATGCCCAATTATTGGCACATGTCCATGTGATATTTTGGGGCTTTCAGGTTGACATCTAGGCCTAGTCCCCTTAACTTATTTTGCTTGATGCGCTCTCTAGCCTTTGCCTGTGCTTCTTCTCTAACTCTCAACTCTTCTTCTTTTCACTTCTTTGGAGTGTTGTCTCATTAGCATATCCTCCATAAGCGATTCTTGATATAGCTTGACTCTACATCCACTTATATAGTTTGACAAGATGTCACCTTCTAGAGTGGCCAATTGAACCGCACCGCTAGTGGAAATTTTACTAATGATCATGGGTCCATATCCTCGTTTCTCCAATTTTTGGGCATGCTACTTTAGTGTGTACACCAGCACTAGATCTCCTCCTCTAGCTCGTGGCCTCGTCTCCCCTAAGCGTTCTAGATCAAAGATCCTAGAAGACAACCCGTGTCCATTCCACTCATGCTCTTGTGCTACTCTTAAAGCTGGGATTAAAAAATCTAATGGTAGCACAGCATTCTATCCAAAGACCATATGAAATGGGGTGGCATTGAGTACCATAAACAGCATGATGAAGTTGTTTGTCCCAATCAGAGTGTTTATTATTTACCAATTTTGTCAATATGTTACATAGGATCTTATTTGTGCTCTCGGCTTGTCCGTTAGCTTGTGGATGATAGGGGGCAGACTTCTTATGTATCACCAAGAATTCTTGGAGAAGGTTTTCAATTACTTCGTTCAAGAAGTGTGTACCTCTATCACTTACTAACTCTATTGGTAAAAGAGTGTATTGACCTAGAGGAAAATCTAGCAGAAGATTTGAAAATACCTCAAGGTAGTGTGAAAAGTGAGGATACCGCCAACAACACCTCAAATCTCAGGAACAATGTAGAGGAAATAGCCGACTTAGTGGCTAAGAAGCTGAATGTTCAAGGACAGAGGAACTACCCAAACAATCCGATGAGAGTACCCATGCTTAGAAGATGTGTGCACTGTGGAGGTGACCATCCTTCTCACATGTGCAATAGGGGAGTAGTTCCACCACCTGCTTATGCTTACAATAGACCACCCGCCCCATGTCCTATGCATTTTTGTAGCATAGAACAAAGGTACACAAATCACAACACAGAGAACTGTCCTTACAATCGGCAATCAAGACCGGTACAACCACCCATGAGGCCTTATGGATACCCTCAGAGAGATCAAGGAGGAGAAGCCTCTAGATATCCCACATATCAGCAACAAGCACTAGCACCGTGACCTTATGCTTATCAAGGATACAACCAACCTCAACCTGTGTTAGGGCAACAGCCACCACACCCTCATAATGTTGTCCCAGTGAAGATGGCTCAACTTGAAGAGAACCCAGAAAGACCGATAGTCCGAGCCACTCCATTGGCTAGTATTGAGGCTTATGACCCATCTTATGACCCTAGTCAAGGAAATTATTCCACATATGAGGGCACTATAGTTGAGTACGGACAATCTTATGAGCCATATCCTTATGGTCCTAAAGGACATGATGGTTCTTATGGATATGAGCAGGACTATGTGTCATTAATGTACACAGCTCCCTGAGCACCTTTACCCTCTGGACCAATGAATAGACCACCTGTACCTAGAGGAACATGTTATAGATGCGGAGGAGATCACTTTATCAGAGATTGTACATTACCTAACCCACCACCTATACAACGAATTTGGGAAGGATATTGTAGTGATTGCGGTAAAGAACATCTTTTTAGAGATTGCCCCATGAATCCCAACAAAGTTAACTCCAATGTTTAGATCAATGTGATAGAAGTGGTAGAGTCATCGGGGAGTGATAAGGAGTACATTGTACCACTGAAAGTAATAACAAGGGCTAAAGCGAGAGAGACCTCAAAAAAAAAACTAGAGAGAATGATCATGCCAACAAAGACTTGAACATGCCCACACCTCAAGTAGTTGCAGACTCTGAAGAGTCTGGGAAAAGTATTAAAAGTAAACGGACCCAAAGATGGAAGAATCGTAGAGAAAGGATGAAAGAAAAGAAACTACGACAAAAGATGGGGACGAGAATAATGAACTAAGCCAGGAAGAAAAACAAGAACTTGAGGGAAACAATAAGATAGAAAAGTGTAAAAAACAAGAGGCAGGATCAGTTCTAGCTGACCCTATGCCAGAAGAGTTAGCCATGTGGATTCAGGCATACCAAGCACGAATAAAAGCAGGACAAACCATTGAGCAACACAAAAGGGAATATCCAAGAGGTGACTTAGAGAAGGAAATATTGGAGATATGTAAGAAATTAATTGAAGTGGCTCAACAGATCCTAGAAAAACCCATTCAGCCACTACCCAGCTCAAGAATTCCCAAAAAGGAATTTCAGGAATATGTCACATCTAGTGATCTTACGGAAGGAAAGAAAGACAAGACCTATGGTGAAAATTACTGTGAGAATAAAAGAGAAGGATCCATTATCCCCGAAGTCGACGGGGAACGGCCTAAAGACTTGTGGGCAAGAGTCCAAGAATATAGATGGAAGAGAATGGAAGGAATTGAACCTCCCTTTGAGGAGTTAGAAGCAGAAGGTGAATTTGAAGCATCAATACCTGGGTTAAACTCAGAAGGATTATTGCAACTTGACGAGAGCAAAAATGATGAAGATAGTGTGCAAGCTTTGCCGAACTACAGGGGAGAATACGAACATAACTCTGAATTATATTGCATTCCCTCAATGAGGAGAAAGGAGCAGAACCCATCGATTCAAACCTCAGACATTATACAACATCTTAAAAAAGTAAAAATCCCTTATACTTTGACGTTGGAAGAACTCTTGAAGGTAAAACCACAATTGAAGGAGAAGCTCACTAGTCAATTAGAGACAAAGTCAGACAAAATTGAAATGCCGGATGAAGTAGCCACAGTTAAAATCCCAATCGATAAGGTTGGAGATTTCAGTGAGGGAGATGAAGGAAACACATGCCTCCCCATCACTTACAGAGGTTACACCATTAAAGCCATCTTAGATTTGGGAGCGGGAGTAGGAGTTGCTACCAAAGAAATTTGGGAAAAATGGGGAAAACCAGCTTTACGAACAACTAGAATGAAGATTCAAATGGCAAATGGACACACCGAACGACCCCTAGGATTATTAGAAAAAGTAACCTTTACCACCTGCGGAGTTGAATTCGAGCACACCTTAGCAATCTGTCAATTTGAAAAGGCTAGTAATTATGAGATGATACTTGGAAGGCCTTTCATGAGGCAGCTTAAGGTAGTGCAAGACTGGGGAAAAGACGATGTATACTTGCAGCATGAAGGAACCACGACCAGAATAAATATCCATACATACACGTATCAAGACGTTCCCCCCTACAATGGAATCTGATTCATAAAGAGGAAGACGATCAATCGATTCACAGTATAGGTTCAAGTAACCAAACATGGATGAACGAAGAGACTCATCTATGGACATGCTAGGCAGCTAAAAGGGAAGAAGAAAGGAAGAAAGGATGGCAGGAAAGGCAGGGAGTTGCTAGATCTATACAAGCTCCAGCTTATATGCCCCAAATATTCCTAGATGACGAATTCAAACCTCATGGTTGGATGGAGATTCTAGATACTCTTGATGTATGCATAAATGAAGAAGTAATAACCATGAATGAATGCATTGATGAGGAAGGATATGATGTAATTTTATACGTGGTTGTTCTTCAAGAAGCCGAAGGAGGAGAAGTAATCGAAAAAGAATGGAAGGAAGATTATGAGAGTATCAAAATGGAACACGAACAAATTGAGGCAGAAAGTGAAAATCCAAGAGCAAGTGTCATAACTAATGAGTTCAATCAAGGAATGAAACAAAGGGAAGAATTTGAACCAGATAAAGAAAACGAAGAGGGAGAAAACAAGCCTCAAGATCAATTCGAAGTACATGTTCACTTCAAGAAATATGAGGTAGAAAAGAGGAAGATTGCTATCCAAATGCCGAAACTGTTGATATATTTAGGTAGTGATGTGTGTGAACACTCTAGGACTGCCGGGGCACTTTTTTCCCTCTTTAGGAGGTTTTTTTCCCCCGGCTTGTATATACGCCTATTGCCCTAATGGGCTACTTATCTTTGTACATTCTCTAGTAATACATTCAGTATTGTGTGTTTGTGCTCCAAGCTTCTTCTACTTCCTTGTGCTGTTTGCGTGCTTCTGCAGACGTCTATCTCCAACAATTGGTATCAAAGCAGGTCGTCGCTTCTTCTAGGGCGCCGTCGACACTCCTCCGTTTGCAGTCTCAGATTCGCACGGAATTTGGTGAGCATACTCAGGGTGTTTCCGAGATCAAAACAGCTTTGCTTTGTGGTGCCAAAATCGCGATCTGAGCTCGTTTCGGCCTCCGAACACACTATCGCAGCGCTTGTGCAGGCTATTTCGTCCTTTTGTGCCAAAGGTATATACCAGTTTCTGTTTGCCAGTTTAAGCGTCTTGAAGTTTGCTACAGGTCTAGCAGAACTCGTCTGGGCAGTTCCGTTCAACTTTTTGAGATACAGTCAATTTTCTGCATCAAGGTATTTTAGTCACCGGCCATGGCTGAAAGCAGTGATGTATTCCGTATGTTGGCTGTTGAGGATAAGTTGGATGGTACCAACTACCCATTATGGGCTTATATGATGCGACATGTACTGGTTGCAAAAGGACTGTGGAACATTGTGCAGGGTGTTGAAAGACGTCCTGTTACACCTGCGACTACAGGTACTACAAATACAGGTGCTGGAGGTACTGGAGCTGATGAAGATGGTGTCGAAGATGATATTCCGCAGATTCCTGTTCGTGCTGCTGTTTCTGTTGCACCTACTGCAGAGCAGATTCGTTGGGATGGCAGAGATGCCCAGGCACATGCATTGATAGCTTTGTCTGTCAAACGTGCCATTATTCCTCACATTCGCTCTTGCAGAACAGCAAAGGATGCTTGGGATACACATACCACTTTGTACTAGGCTAGGAATGAGGCTCGTGTTGCTTACCTCCGAAAACAGTTGGAGAGTGAGCACATGAATGAAGGTGATTCTATGGACAGTTTTCTTACAAAGATCAAAGACCTGAAGGAACAATTGATTTCTGCTGATGAGGTTATACCAGATAGCTCACTTGTGCAGACCGTTCTGAATGGTCTTCCTGATTCATATCAGAGTTTTGCCTCTACTCTTCGGTTGATGATGAAAGGCAATCCGAATGCCTTGTCATTTGAAGAATTAGTCTCTGTTCTGTTGCAGGAAGATCAGTCCAGGCAGAATAGGTCCATTATGCGTGTTGCAGATCAAGCTTTCCTGGCTAGTCAAAAGGGCAAAGGAAAATGGAGCTCTTCTACTAGTAAGCAAAAATCTGCAAATGCTGCACAATCGAAGAACCAGGATAAAGATGAAAAGAAATCGGAAAAGCAGAAATTGTTCTGCAAGTACTGTAAAGGAAATGATCATATTATAAAGAACTGTCCAAAACTGGCTGCTAAAGAGGCAAAGAAGAAAGAGGCTGGAATGGTTGTTGCAGAGGCCTCTACACCAAAAACAGAGTCTGCAAATCTTGTGCAGGAAGAAGAATGGGCGTTTACTACTGTCTGCAGTTTTGACCCATCTTCTCATGATCAGTGCATGTCTGCAGTAGACTCAGATGTTTGGTACTTTGACAGTGGGGCGACCAAACATATTACCTCACAGCGCAGTTTCTTCTCTTCACTCGAGCCTGCCCCTACAGGGAATACTGTCACATGCGCCAATAACTCCTCTTATCTTGTTATGGGAGTTGGTAAGATCATTCTGACTACTGCTGATGGTAGTTCTTTCACTTTGTCAGATGCTTTATTTGTGCCAGGGATCAAAAAGAATCTGTTATCAGTTTCTGCATTAGCCAAGATTGGCTTGGTTGTGAAATTTGTTGATGACAGGTGTACAGTCCATGATCTCTCAAATGGCGATGTGATTATTGCTTCTGGCATCTTATGTCGTGGGCTGTATAAGCTCATAGACTATGAAAGATCTGTGAATGATTCGGCATGTGCAGTTCATGATTCTCAGGCTATGTCAGATGCAAAGCTTTGGCATGCACGCTTTGGTCATCTGAATTTTGCTAGTTTGTTACGCCTGCAGAAATCTGAAATGGTGTCCTCTTTGCCCAAACTTGAGGCACCTGGAAAACATGTTTGTGAAGGCTGTATTTTGGGCAAAATGCAGCGTTCTTCCTTTCCAAAAGATGGTTCAGTTCGGGCTACGCAGAAATTGCAGCTTGTACATAGTGATGTCTGTGGTCCTATGCAGACACCCTCTTTTGGAAATTACCTTTACTTCGTGACTTTCATTGATGATTTTTCCAGGCATGCATGGGTATATCCACTCAAAGCAAAGTCCGAAGTGTTCATGTGCTTCAAACAGTTTTTGGTTTTAGCTGAAAATCTGTCAGCATGTAAAATGGGCACCCTCCGTTCTGATCGAGGGGGGGAATATATGTCTTCAGATTTTAATGCATTTCTGGCTGAACGTGGGATAAAACACCAGTGTACAGTACCGTATACACCTCAACAGAATGGAGTTGCTGAACGAAAGAACAGGTCACTCATGGAGATGGCGAGGTGCATGGTCAAAAGTCAGGCTTTACCACATAGTTTCTGGCTTGAGGCTGTCATGTGTGCAGCATATGTACTGAACAGGTGTCCCACTAAAGCATTGCAGTCTATCACTCCATATGAGGCTTGGCATGACCGGAAGCCATCTGTTGCTCATCTGCGTGTTTTTGGTTGTTTGGCATATGCATTAGTGCCTGAACAACATCGCAGAAAATTGGATGATAAGGCAGTAAAATGTATTTTTGTTGGGTACAGTTCTGAAAGTAAAGGCTATCGTCTGTATCATCCACAGACTAAACGCATTCTGGTTAGCCGTGATGTTGTCTTTGTGGAAGATGCTATTCAACCATTGCTTTCATGTACTAAGGAGACATCTGTTAGCTCCAAAGACATGTATGATACTTTGATGCCTCTTTTTACAGGTGGACAGGCTAGTGTTGGTCCTAATGAGGCAACTTCTCAGCCTTTGTAAGTTTCATATGATGATGCAGATCATTCCATTTCTGATGCAGATTTACATGATGCACTTGCTGATGAGAGAGCTGATATTGAGCAGGCAAAAACTATGCCAAAATGGCTGGTGCAGACTTTGCGTGACAGCAAATTAGATGCACCTTTATCATATCGTACTCGTTCAGGCTCTCATAGTGCCTCCTTTGCATCAGATTGCTATGCTATGGCTGCATCTAGTCTCTGTGGTGAGAATGAGCCTGTTTCTTTTGATGAAGCACAGAATTCAGAAAATTGGATGGCTGCTATGCAATCTGAATATGATGCTATAATGAAGAATGGTACATGGTCCTTATGTGACTTGCCTCCTGGCAAGAAGGCCATTGGCACTAAGTGGGTATACAAGCTGAAGCATAAACCTGATGGTACCGTTGACAGGTATAAGGCTAGGCTTGTTGCAAAGGGTTATGCGCAGGAAAGAGGCATTGATTTTGATGAGACCTTTGCACCTACATGCCGTATGACTACTGTTCGTAGCATTTGTGCACTTGCAGCCCATCATGGTTGGAATGTACATCAGTTGGACATTAAAACAGCATTTTTGAATGGTGACTTGCATGAAGAAGTGTATGTTTTTCAGCCCCGTGGCTTTGTGCAAAAAGGGCATGAAAACCAGGTGTGCAGATTAAAGAAGGCGTTATATGGTTTAAAGCAAGCACCACGTGCTTGGTATGAGAAGATACATGCCTATCTGATTGCACATGGTTTTGAGAACAGTCCAACTGAAAGCACCTTATATGTTAAGCGTGCTAATGATGTGCTTCTGATCATTGTTGTCTATGTTGATGACATGCTGCTCACTGGTCCTATTCAGACACATATTGCTGATTTTAAGGCTGATTTGCATACCTCATTTGAGATGTCTGATTTGGGGCATTTGCATCACTATTTGGGCATTCAGTTTATGCACGTTGATGGTGGAATGGCTATGTGTCAAACGAAATATATTGACACATTATTGCAGCGTTTTGGCCTTGAAGACTGTAAGCCTATTGCCACTCCTATGGAGACAGGTTTACGATTGAGTCTTCATGATGCTGGAGATGCATTTGATGCTGTTCTCTATCAGCAGGCTGTTGGATGCTTGATTTACTTATGCATTACTCGGCCAGATATTCAGTTTGCTGTCTCACAGATGAGCAGGTTTATGCATTGCCCAGGAGTCACGCATTGGAAAGCGGTTAAGCGCATCTTTCGCTACTTGAGTGGTACTCGGCTACTTGGGTTGTTTTATCCCAAGGGGGGATCACTACCGTCAGATTTGCATGCTTTTTCTGACTCAGATTGGGCTGGTTGCTATGACACTCGTGTGTCCACCAGTGGTTTTTGCTTCATGCTTGGTAGCTCATGTATATCTTGGTTGAGCAAGAAGCAGCCTACTGTGGCCACTTCCAGTTGTGAGGCTGAGTATAGGGCAGCTTTCACAGCGACTATTGAGTGTGTGTGGCTCAGACGCCTTATGGCTGATTTGGGTGTTGGCCAGTCTTCTGCCACCACCATCTTCACTGACAGTCAGAGCGCATTGGTAGTTGCGAGGAACCCTGTGTTCCATGCTCGCACTAAGCACATTGAGGTGCATTATCACTATGTCAGGGAGAGGTTCTCTGCTGGGGAGATCAGCTTGGCATATGTGCCCACGCAGGAGAACATTGCAGACCTTTTCACGAAGGCTCTGCCTAGGGAGAAGTTTGAAGCTTTTCGCAAAGCTTTGGGCTTACTTCCTTTTGTGGAGTGATTTCCACATATCTTGGCACTTCCTTATACATGAGTGCCAGCTCCTTGTTCACCGCATCACTCCCAGGGGGGATTTGTTGATATATTTAGGTAGTGATGTGTGTGAACACTCTAGGACTGCCGGGGCACTTTTTTCCCTCTTTAGGAGGTTTTTTTCCCCCGGCTTGTATATACGCCTATTGCCCTAATGGGCTACTTATCTTTGTACATTCTCTAGTAATACATTCAGTATTGTGTGTTTGTGCTCCAAGCTTCTTCTACTTCCTTGTGCTGTTTGCGTGCTTCTGCAGACGTCTATCTCCAACAGAAACGGGAGGCACAACTAGGAATAGCATATGACAATAAAGAATAGACCAAGAAAATAATAGTAGTTGGAGGAAGGAGAAGAGAGATGCACTTTCATAGGACAGGATGTCTCATTGGAGGAAGAACAAGAGTTAATACAACTCATAAGAGAATATAGGGACGTATTGCATGGACATATATAGATTTAAAAGGGGTAGATCCCTCTATCTGTGCCCATAAGATCCTTATGACATCAGAAGCCAATCCTTCCAAACAAAGACCATACACTTATAACGATGTTTACTCAGCAAAAATTAAGGAAGAGATAGATAAGTTGTTGGACGTAGGCTTCATTTACGAGATCGAACACACGGAATGGGTATCACCTTTAGTGGTCGTGCCGAAAAAGAATGGAAAGTTAAGGTATGCATTAATTTGAAAAAAGTAAATGCTGCCACCATACGAGATAGTTATCCACTACCTATCACTGATCATCTTTTGGAAAGGGTTGCCGGAGAGGAAGTCTATAGTTTTCTGGATAGCTTTTCAGGGTATAATGAGGTAGCAATTGCTCCTGAAGACCAACATAAGATAGCCTTTGCAATCGAATGGGGGGTGTATGCATTTAAGGTTATGCCTTTTGGTCTAACCAATGCCCCAGCCACTTTTCAAAGGTTGATGTGCCATGTGTTCAAGGAATTCTTAAGGAAGAGCATGGAGGTATACGTGGACGACTTATGCACCTATTCAACTATACGATCGAAACATGTCCCAGAACTAAGAAAGATCTTCGCCAAATGTCGACAATATAGAGTTTGCCTTAATCAAGAAAAGTGCATCTTCATGGTTCGACAAGGGAAGATATTAGGGCACATTGTCTCTAAAAATAGAATTTCCATAGACGAAGATAAAATCAAAGTGGTTTTGGATTTGTCGAGACCAAAGACTGCTAAAGAGGTGCAAGCATTTATGGGACATTGCAGATATTACCATAGATTTATCCACATGTATGCCATAATTGTCATACCTCTTTATGCATTACTGACTCAGTTCACTTGGACGGAGGAATGTGATAAGGCCTTCAACGAATTAAAGAATCGCTTGAGTGCAGCATCAATCCTCAGAGTACCTAATTGGAATAAACCATTTCATATTCATGTAGATGCTTCCAAGTTTTCCATTGGATGCATCTTAGCGCAACCAGCACATACAGGAAAGATACAAGAAAGTTAGACCCTATAGCCTATGCTAGTAGACAACTAAAACAAGCATAGCGTAATTATACAACTACGGAGCGAGAAGGTTTAGGCATGGTGTATACGGTAAAGAAGTTTCGACACTACTTATTGGCAAACAAATTCAAATTCTTCATTGATCATCAAGCCCTACTGTACTTAGTTAATAAGCCTTGTAATATAGGATGATTAGTGCGATGGTTTCTATTGTTGATGGAATTTGATTTTGAAGTAGTAGTCAAGAAAGGGAATACACACATCCGAGCAGATCACCTATCGAGAATGACACATGGAGAGCCTCCCACAAGAGTACTAGATGATCTACCAGATACTTATCTCTTCAATCTTGAAGTATGTCCCCAATGGGCTAAAAAGTTGATCCCCATCCTCACCTATGGACCCCAGCATAGGATCACTGAGAACAAAAGCCAGGAATTATGGAAGACTAAAAATCTTCACATCATTGCCGGAAGCTTATACCACCAAGACCCAAGTGGGTTACTTATGAGATGTGTGGAGGAAGAGGAACAGGAGATGTGGCTTCAAAAAGCACATGTAAATCAATGGAAAACTCATCAAAGTGTGAGTGGAACATGGCAAACAATGAAGAGATTGGGCATACATTGGCCAACCATGCAGAGGGATACACATAACTATGTATCTACCTGCCCTACTTGTCAAGAAAGAAGGCCAGAAGAGAACTCTACTATATGTTACTCTACGGTGGCACCAAGGTGGAGTATGCCTTTGGTAAAATTCTTGAAAACCCAGGAGTACCCAGAAGGAGCTACTTTAGCAAGAAAACGTGCCCTCAAAGAGCAAAGCAAGGACTATGTTCTTATAGGGAAACAACTCTTCAAGAGGGGAAGAGACAATCATCTACGAATGTGCATTCATGAAAACGAGTACATGAGATGGCTCATACGGGAGCCGCAAGAGGACACTTTTCTGTAGATAAAACTACAAAAATGATTCTCTTTGCCAGAATGTGGTGGCCTACCCTACATCAAGACGCAGCCACTTATGTTCAAAGATGCGATACATGCCAAGGAAAAAAGTATCCCATTAGAAGAGATGAAATGCCACTAAAGCCTATGATGAGTGCTAGGGCATTTACCAAATGGGGAATAGATTTTGTAGGACCTATTAGCCCACCAGCTAAAGGTTCCCATGTCGAGTACATAATAGTAGCAACGGATTATTTGACCAAGTGGGTAGAAGCCAAGGCGACCAAGAAAAACGATGTGAGGACAATGGCTAAGTTTCTCTTTGAGAACATATTCTCTAGGTTTGGATTGCCTATTGAAATTGTGAGTGACAGAGGTACACACTTTGTCAATGAAGTGATAGAATCCCTAATGAATGAATTGTTAGTGATTCATAAGAAATCAACCCCTTATCACCCACAAGCCAACAGATAGGCTGAAAGTTCGAACAAAATTTTATGTACTGTTCTCACCAAGATTGTTAACAATGGCAGATCCGATCACGCTTTATGGGCATTCCGAGTAGCATACAAAATAGCTATAGGAACTACTCCGTTTAACCTAGTGTACGGGTAGAATGCCATCTTACCAATTGATTTCCTGGTACCCACTCTCAGAGTAGCCTCAAACTATGAATGGACCGGACATGAGTTATCAACTCAATTGGACCAACTCAAAAACTTACATGAAACAAGATTACAAGCTGTGGTAGGTATTTATGCTGCAAAAAGGCGACAAAAGGCATATTTTGATGCTCATATTAAGGATAAAAACCTGAAGGAAGGAGATTTGGTATTGGTTTATACTTTGAAGCAACACACAAAAAAACTACAAAAAAGAGGATATGGCCCCTTGATAATCAATCGTATATCTACCAGCAAAGCCATCAGCTTAGCAACCCTAGATGGAGAAATATTGCCTAACTATATAAGTGGTTGCTGAGTAAAAAAGTATTTAGAACCATTGACAGAGGAAATGATGTCACGACCTCTAACAGCAAAAACTAGGCGAGAAGCGGACGAGAGAATACAAGAAGAAGCTAGACAGGAAGCTCTAGAACGAATAAGTAAAAGGAAGGAATGGATGAGAGAGAGAGATGAAAGATATCGACAAGGCGATGAACTCATCCCAATGGCTAATTTTAGAGCCTCTGAAAACCTAGGACATCTAACAAAGCAACCATATTTGAACTTGGGTGTTGGAACAGAAGAGTACCACTTGGTGGATGCTCTAATTGACACGGAAGCAGTTGTTAGTTGTATCAAGTCTTTATTGACTCATAAGCTCAAGGAAGAATTACGCTCATCCAAAGCACAGCTGATTGGAATAGGGGGAAAAGTTACTAAATGCATAGGTGAGATTACATTGTCACTACATCTCGGAAATAACACGATGCAACAAAAACTCTTGGTGTTTCATGATCAAGATTTATTGGAAGAACTTGTATTAGGCCAAGATTGGATATATGAATATGAAGTGATGATCCAATTAGCCTTGGGCTACATATCAGCCAAGATAGGGCACCGTGAAGTATTCAATGTGTTAGAAGAACGACCTGTCAAAGCCAGGTGTATAGGCCCAAGAGATCTACTACTCATGCATGAAGATGATTCTACCTTCACTTCCACTATGGAACCCCCACCACCAAGTACTTCATGTGAGAGTACACCAACTCTCAATCTCATGCACCCTCCTAGGCGAGTGGGCACCAATACTAACGTTGTATCCAAGCAAAATCCCCTTGAGGAATTGAGCACAAGAGCAACTAGTCAGCATAATTATCACGAACATTCCTGCATTAGAATTTATCCCACCCCATACACCAGACATGCTTGGATCAGGAAAGATCATGTGATAGCATATTATCAACAACGGAACTGTAGACTACACATGAAACAACAACGGTACGAGGACACAAGTCAAGCTGGATTCCGAGGTCCACAAAGGATCGCTAGAGTATGTGTTCCAAAGAAAGTGATTACCGCTCAACCTGCTAGAACGCAAATATGGGTCCCCAAATCATGTGCACCAATGACTATTGTTAAAAAGAAAATATCAATACCCAAGAAGGCTCAGTACGACATGAAGATGAAGCATCAAGGAAAAGACAACTACAAGAAATTGCAGAAACAAATATACACAACAAGAACAATTCAAGGATTCGAAGGGCTAGCAAAGTGGAAGTACAACTTAAGAAGTACACCAAGCACCAGAAATGATGGTGGAACAGTTGACCGCAAAAAGATAAACCAGATCTGGATGCCTAAAGGCCGAGCAATCTGTATGCATCAACCAAATACTCCAATTTGCACAAATCTTGAGTTCCAAGAGTCTCGAGCATGCATAATAGGGCCACCATACAAGGCCATGCATTCGGCACCTAGTTCTTCTCCTACTGGATAGTGAAGCACATTTCCCTCTCACGGAATAGGAGAGCACTTGTACAATAATCTCAAGGAAAATAATTAAAGGTACAATAAAAGCTTTGGCTAGGTACTAACACTTTTGTTTTCTTTCAGAAAGAAATATAAAAAAATATATATGTATGAAGAAAAACCCCAGGTACTATCTTTCTCACACACACGGGAAAGGGACAACACAAGTCACTCCGAGAATTGCCAATCTCATGCAAGCTAAGTGCAGAATAACTCATGATACCAGCTTAACACTGATTACTTGTATATATTGAGTGCAGGTGGCATCTTCAAATTTTGAGGCTACGCAAGAGGAAGAGGTCCTGCTTCTTCCCTTGGAGTCGATTTCGAAGGTGAAAGTTCATTGGTTCCTTGAAGACCAACCTGTGTTGGATCTTCTTTTCATGGCCACCATCAAGATTATGGATAGGGATCACTACTTCCCAATCATGTCACAAGATTTTCAAACCATAATACAAGGATTACCGCGCATCACGGATGTTTGGACAAGAGCTGGGATTGATGCATTTTTGCGACTTCCGATATATTTACCGGATTTTCAAAGATGCACACAAGTTATGAACACACTCCAGTCCACAGCAGATAAGCCATCAATCCCGGAAGCTAAAGTGCTCAATAAAATAGGTGCATGGAAAACAATTCGATTCACGCATGAAGTAATCAACAAAGCTTTTGGATGGAGTCAGAACGGCCTCACTAATGTCAAAGATGAATGTCATGATGCGAAAAAGAAAACCTTTCTGGAAATCAACAAGATGGATATAGAAGAATTAGTTCGATTAGTGCATCAGCATTTTTGTTTTCCCAGCATGAACAGGTATACAACACCTCAGAAAATTGTAGTTCAATTGCTCTCCCATGCGATGAGGCAAATTGGGAATCAAGTCAATTTTACTCCATATATTCAAGACCGCCTATTTGAAGCTAAGAAGAAATGGAGTCAGAAGAAGTTTCTGAATGGAAGTTCTGCATTGACTCTGCTAATCTACGAGGCTCTCGAGATGAAAGAATGTCTACTTTGATGCCAAACTCCACCGAAATGGAAAAATATGAGAAGTCGGCTACCGTTCCAAAGAAAAAGACAACAATCATCTCCACAGAAGAAGTGGGAACAACTTCCAAGGAGAGGGGCTAAGCGCGCTAGAGACGAAGAGACGCAAGAAACACCACAATCCAAGCGGGGACATGTACTGCCAAGGATTCCTTTGACACAACCACCTATCACAAAAAGAGATCTTTCAGCAGCACTGGAAGAAACACATATGTACATGAGAGGTCAAATTAACCTCAATGTCCAAGGGCATCAATATAGACAGGCAAGACGAGGGCAGCAACAGAAGGACAAAGAACATACTCCAGAACTAGCTGCTAGATATAAAGAATTGGGACTGGAGGATTCAAGTTCTAATGAGGAATCTAGTCCTGAGAAGGACACCTTAAACACCGACATAAGAACAGAAACAAACAATGAGGAATGGACAGAGATTAACCAGGTCAAAGTCACCCCCGACAATCAACAATCACGTGTATAGAACGAGGAAGCATCAAATGAACAAACACACCTCATTCAATTGAATGAAAAGTCACAAATCAACATAAAGGAAGCTTCAATCACACATAAAGATGCGGTGCCACCAATAATTAAGACAGAAATACAAACAAGCATGGAAAAAGAAAAGCTTTTACAATGAAAATATGGAACAAATCCTGATTGAAATCCCTGATGATACACCACAAGGTAAGACAGTAATTAAGGAGGCTGAGCCAAAGATACAACTTCATATTAGGCAGCCCCATGACACAACATTGCATGTGGCACAAGGAAAAGATGTTACCATAGGTGAAGAGCCTAGCATCCCGACAACATGGTTAAATGTAGATGTTACTCAGTTAAAACCAATCGTCAAACAAATGATACAAACGGCCATGGATACACAACAGCAAATGATGGAAACAGACGCAGATTATGATAAGGCCATGCGAGAAAAGAATCAATTTCAAGTGATGAGTGAACAACTGTCTGCGCAGCTAATCCAGGCTCAACAAGTTGTCTCAGTTAAGGAAACGGAGATAATAGAAGTTAAAGGACAATGCACTACACTAATGGAGCAAAATCATGAACTTCAGAAGCAATTGATGGAGCTACAAAGACAATATGAAGCAAGTGAAGCGAACAAAGAAAGAATGAGGACTAGAAGAAGTCTGTTAGAAACACAGCTCAAAGTATACATGGAGGAAAATGATAATTTACGCAACAGGAATAAAGAACTGACGAAGGCCTTGTTATACGACCAACCAATAGAAAAACAAGAGATAACAACGATTGACTAGAAGGAATTGAAAGATTAGGTTGCTAAATATGAAAATCTATTGAAACAAGAGCAAATCCTAAAAGAAGAATGGGAACAAAGGTGTATACGGGACACAAATGAGCTTAGGAAACAACTGAAAGCTGCAGAAGAAAAACTCTTGGTAATCTATAATGAAGATGCGGATCAAATAGCGAAAATCAACAATGAGCTTCTCGCGGCAAAAGATGCACTAACAGCAACCATCCATGAAGTTAAAGAAAAGAATGAACGTATTGCACAGTTGGAAGCTCAAATAGAACAAAAAATGAACATCGGGACACCAATAGAGCCACAACCAGAGAATCCTACTGACGAGGTAGAGGTACGTCCTCTATCTCCCCCGATCTATCATTCTCCAATAAACAAGCAGATGGCGGAATAGTGTGATGATCATCCCATGCCAAATACTGCAGAAATAGGTCAGAAGGAGAGGGCACTATTGGTGTCCCGATTGACAGAAAATTTTGAAAATGAAGTCATCAAAGTCATGAAAGAAGCCAAAATTAAGGGAAAAGACTTGGATACAATCATAAAGCCATTCAATATTCCGTATGGGCTCTTGAAAGAGAAAACACGGCATTATATAAAGAAGATCACGCAAAAGGATCCTGATGAACAGTTGCACTTCAAAGAAAACACATTCAATTACTGTTGCAGAGCTAAAGAGCGCACAAAGCAGAGAAAAAAGTCGGGCCCCAAAATTTTTCCGATTTGGACCACACATTTTGTAACATATTCATTCTTGTAATATATTTCCCTTTGTAAAGGCACTAGAGGAGTCCTCTAGATGCATTCCCACAGAAGATTAGAAGCTTACCCATGTAGAATAGTAGGAAATTAGCTTTTAGTGAATAAAGTGCCGGTCACTTGTGTGAAAGGACCATTTTTATGGCACTAGTATATAAGTCAAATGTGACTCTTTGTAAAAGACTTTTTGCCATTGTGAGAAGAGAGAGCACAGAAATTCGAATTTGTGTCTTCTTCCCTCTTCATCTTCTTCTTCGTGAGCTTGTATGCATGTGTAGTGCTTGAAAAGAGTGCTTGTGAGTGTTGTCTATCCTTGAGAGTGTTTCTTTGCTATAGGAAAGGTGTGTGCGACGTGTAGGAAGTGCTGAAGAGTAGGAAAGTATTTTCGCGATTCAGTATTTCTGTCATAACTTGAAGTAGGAGCGTCGGAATTGAGTGAAACCACTGCCATTGGATGCGTCTTCTCGAGAGCTTCGAAATGCATATGCTATTCGCTATATTTGGAGCTCGGAGCTAGGAGAAAAGTCCAAAATACTGACGGCTGCTGCACCAAGTATCGTTTCATCTTGACCTACAGTTAGAGCTTGTTAGGATAAGTATTTACCTCATTTTCACTCTTGAGTAGTTCATTTGCATTGACCATTACGTGATTGCATGTCTTCATACACTCGGCTAGGTTTGCATACTCTTTGGATTGATAATTAAAAGCGTGTATCCCCACTATATGCACTTGTGAGGGGATTGAGGTATAGTCTCTTTCTCCGCAAGTCCCTAAGTTGAAGCTTAGGCCAACACACTTTTTGGCGCCGTTGCCGGGGAGTGACGAATCAAACCGAGGCATTCGTGTGATGGTAAGTAGCTTTTTGCTTTGAAGAACTTGGAGGAGCGGAAATCTTCTCTTCTTTGGTAAGTCAATTTCAGCCGCACTTGCTACTTCTCATTCTTGGAGTGTGTGTAGTGAGTTGATAGATTAGGGAGGTGAGTAGAAGAAGTAGAGTAGGAGTGAGTGGAGAGTAGAGTAGGCTTTAGTGAGGTTCAAAAATTTTCCTTTTTTATAAGCTAGGAACTGCCAAGTATAAAAGCCAAAAAATTTCATTTTTCAAATTACTTGTTGAACAAGTATCGTGGAGAGCAGTGTCGAGTGTCGTGAGAGCTTGCAGAGATCGTGGGCGAGTTTTTAGGCGACCTGGAGCATTACAAAGAAAGGGAAAGGGAGCAAGGTGTTGAAAGAGCATCAGAGGTGAGCCTAGCAAGTCCTAGTCCATTTATATCATTCAAAAAAAATCAATTTCAGTGTGAAACGACCTGCGTCAGAGATCGTTTGGGTTGGAGTGAGGTGAAAAGTTGAGTTTTGAGTGATCCAGAGAGTGGAGAAGGGGGAGGAGAGTGCATAACATAATTGCATTGAATCAAAACTTAAAAATTTTTGTCAAAAATTGTCTAAGGGTCAAGTATCGCTTTGCTCCCGCGGTCGAGTATCGTTTTACTCCTGCGGTTGAGTATCGCGATATTTCCCAGCGGTCGTCGATCGTTTCGTGAGAGATCGTAGATCGTTTCAGATAGAGATCGGTATCGTTTCGTTAGAGATCGTTTTGATCAGAGGTCGTCGATCGCTCATCGTTTGCCAAGTATCGTTATCCAGAGATCGCGACACTTGTCAAAGGTCGCGTATCGTTTGTCACGGGTGTCGTCGGTCGTCAATCGTTTGGCGGAGATCGCGACACTTGTTAGAGATCGGTATCGTTTCAGCCCAAGTATCGCCGATCGTTTTTTGCGAAGATCGTCGATCGTTCCATTTCGAATATCGTGTATCGTTTAGAGAGAGATCGCGTATCGTTTCAGGTCAAGTATTGCCGATCGTTCCTACTAGATATCGTCGGTCGTGTATCGTGTTCAACCAGAGATCGCTTTGCGAGAGATCGTTTTACCCAGAGATCGTGTAGTCAAAGATCGTTTTCCAGCGATCGTTTTGGTCAAAGGTCGTAGATCGTTTCACTGAGAGGTCGTGTATCGTTCCCAGGCAGAGATCGTTTAGGGAAAGATCGTTTTCCAGCGATCGTTTCATCCAAGTATCGTCTGTCAGCGATCGTTTTCTCAGAGATCGTGAGAGTCAAGTATCGTGACTTAAAATTTTCTTTCAGTCACTTTCCAGCCTAAGTTTTCCCTAGACTTCTAAGCCATAACTTAGAACTCTAGAGGCTAGAGGTGGACAAGAATTGATCAGAGCTCTTAAGTGAATGAACCTGAGATCAAGAAGAACCCTAGGAAGCCGAAGAAGTGTAATTTCTTCTGTAGGGAGTGCTGCCGAACCAAGTAACCGTTCACACTATTCTGAGACCTCTAGTGAGTCAGAAGGAGAAATCCCCATGACTTCAGAGGATATGCAAAACACTGTGCCCATGATTGGCCAGATGTCCATCATTGAGGGCGAATACAGAACTTCCTTAGAGTATGTGAGCACCAACCACAATGAGATCCCTATCTATTTGGATGGTCTAAACAGATCAGTGGCCAGACTGAGGAAGGCTTCAGAAGCCTACATAGTGCCAAGACCAGCAGTTAAGTACATAGGAGGACTGTACATGGATAAACAAGACATTCAATACGTGGTCACAGAACACCCTGAAATCATTAATGAGCGTGGTGAGGAAAATAATGCTTCGAGGTTAAATGGATATGGAACTGAAGAACAAGTAACTACTCCTAGAGGGAGATCAACAATCACTAAACTTTGGAGAGGAGACCTAGTTCCCCAGGATGATACTCTAATAGATGTGTATTTGATCAACGGGATGGAGCACTTGCTCAGAGCCCATTCCTCTATTTGGGAAGCTGCTCCTTATCCAGTTACCATCTATGAGTTACAAGATCCCGAATTCTCCACCATCATCACATATTTGGACAAAAATCACAGAAGGTATTGGCCAATCACAGAAGTAGAGAGAGCTGAGCTGAAATATCAGAACATCCCAGTGTTCCCCCCAAGGGACCAAGCCACTACGTCACGAAATCCACGTGGAACTTCTCCAAATGATTCAAATCAACATTCGGGACAAACACAACAAACTCAACAAACCCAAATCCCTGTCAGACCACATGTACAATGTGCAATGCCTGCCACTAATCCTAATTACCGGCCACAACCAGCCATTGACCCAAGACATGGAGTTCATGCTCCAGTCAGACCACAGGTAGTACGAGGACCAGGCATACCAATAGGAAGACCCAATTACCCTGTAATGCCGAGACAACCTGAAGCAGGAAGGAGACTAAGGCCGATTCAAGTGGCCAAGTGCATGAGAAATCATTATGATGGCTCGAGTGAACCCTATAATCACATAGCAGAATTTAAACAAGTAGTCAGAGCCGAGCAGGTAGATGACTTCATGATTCAATATGAGTCTTTTGGCCTTACCTTGTCAGACACAGCTCTGGCTTGGTTTCAGCCATTGGATCCAAGTACCTTTCAGAACATGGATCAGGTTTATCAAGAAATGATTGAAGAATTTACCAAATCTGGAATTAAAAACAATTCTTCGTCATTAATCCACAGCTTCAAACAAGTCCCGACTGAGTCAGTCAGATTGGCTGCCAGGAGATTCAAGCAGTATGTGGATAGATGTCCCGTAGAAGAGAGACCAACACAAAACAAGATGGTATCATTGTTCTTAGAAGGACTACTGAACGGAACCTTGAGGTCATTAGTGTACGTGAAGAGAGTTCAAACTTTGCAAGAGTGTATGAAGGAATGTATAGACCTAGAAGATAACCTTGCAGAAGACTTGAAAATACCCCAAGGTAATGTGAAAAGTGAAGAGTCATCAAGTAGCACATCAAACCCTAAAAACAATGTAGAGGAAATTGCCGACTTGTTAGCTAAAAAACTGAATGTTCAAGGACAGAGGAATTATCCCACCAATCCTATGAGAATGCCTATGCTTAGAAGATGTATGCAGTGCGGAGGAGATCATCCTTCTCACTTGTGTACTAGGGGAGTAGTCCCACCACCTGCCTATGCTCCGCATAGACCCTCTGTCCCCGGACCACTACAATATTGCAGTATAGAGCAGAGATACACAAATCATAGCACAGAGAACTGCCCTTACAATAGGCAAACCAGACCCACACAGCCTTATGTGAGACCATATGGATATCCGCAGAACCAGCAAGGAGGAGAAACCTTTAGATATCCCTCATATCAGCCGCAGGCACCAATATCACGACCATACGCATACCAAGGATATACGCAGCCTCAACCAGTGCTAGGACAACAACCGCCCCACCCTCAGAACGTTGTCCCAGTAAAGATAGCGCAACCAGAGGAAAACCTAGAAAGGGCTATAGTGCCAGCCACACCTCTGACTAGCAGTGAACCATATGACTCATTTTACGAATCTAGTCAAGGAACATACCCTGGTTATGAGAGCTCAATAATGGAATATGGGCAACAATATGACCCATATGCTTATGGCATGGAGACACCAGAGAGTTCATATAACTACGAGCAAGATTATGTACCATTAATGTATACAGCTCCTAGAGCAACCATGCCACCTCGACCAATGAATAGACCGCCTGTACCTAGAGGACCATGCTACAGGTGTGGAGGTGACCACTATATTAGAGAATGTACATTGCCAAACCCACCACCACCACAACGAATTTGGGAAGGTTACTGTAGCGATTGTGGAAAGGAACATCTTTTCAGAGATTGTCCTAAGAACCCCAACCAAGTCACATCCAAGGTGCAGATTAACGTGATAGAAGTAATTGAGTCATCAGGGAGCGACAGAGAGTACACTATACCTTTAAAAGCCATAACAAGAGCAAAGGCAAGAGAGAACCCTGATAAATCAGACGGAAATAATCAAAGTGACAAAGAGGGAAATACACCCATCCCTCACAGAGTGGAAGATTCCGAAGAACCAGAGAAAAGTATCACCAGTAAACGATCCCAAAGATGGAAGCAAAGGAGAGACAGGATAAAAGAAAAAAAGTTATTGCAAAAGAAGGAAAATGAAAAGAGAAAACCAAAATCAACAGAAAAATCACAAGTAGAAGAAGAAAATGAAAAGGAGAATAAAAGGAAGGAGGTAGGATCGGTATTAGCGGACCCAATGCCTGAAGAATTAGCCATGTGGATTCAGGCATACAAGGCGAGAATAAAAGCAGGACCTACCATAGAACAACATGAGAGAGAGTATCCGAGAGGTGACTTAGAGAAAGAAAGATTGGAAATCTGCAAAAAATTAATAGAAGTTGCCCAACAAACATTAGAAAAACCCGCATCACCTTTACCAAACAACCGAATTTGCGAAGAAAAATTCCAAGAGTGTCTAAACAATCAGGAAAAGCCTAACGTAAATAGACCTCTGGATGATGAAATTGGTATTGAGAGAAAGGAAGGATCCATAGTCCCTGAAACAGAAGGAGATTGGACTAAGGATTTATGGGCGCGAGTTCAAGAGGACAAGTGGAAAAAGGTGGAAGGAATGGAACCGCCTTTTGAAGAATTAGAAGCAGAAAACGAAATGGAAGGTTCAATACCTGAACTTAATTCAGAAGAAATTTTTCCAATGGATGCAAGTGACAAAGAAGTGGAAGACGATGTAAAGGAACTACCCAATTACACCGGGGAATACGAGCACAATTCAGAATTGTATCGCATTCCATCAATAAAGAGACGAGAAACGAATCCATCAGTTCAAACATCGGAGATCATACAACGCCCTAGAGAGGTGAAAATCCCATGTACCTTAACATTTGAAGAACTGTTAAAGGTAAAACCACATTTAAAAGAGAAATTGATCGATCAATGGGAAGTCAAGGAGGAAAAGAAGGAGGTAGATGACGAAGTGAAAACGGTGAGAATTCCAGTGGATAAAGTAGGAGACTTTAGTGAAGGAGATGAAGGAAATACCTGTCTTCCAATCACCTATAGGGGTTACACTACCAAAGCCATACTAGATTCAGGAGCTGGCGTTGGCATTGCTACCAAAGAAATTTGGGAGAAATGGGGAAAACCAGCATTGAGACCAACACGTATGAAAATTCAAATGGCAGATGGACATACGGAAAGACCCTTAGGATTGTTGGAACGAGTAGTCTTCACTACGTGCGGAGTGGAATTCGAACATACTTTAGCAATATGTCACTTTGAAAGGCCAAGCAATTATGAAATGATCTTGGGAAGGCCATTCATGAGACAGCTAAAGGTCGTACAAGATTGGGGAAAGGATGCAGTGTACCTACAACACGCAGGGGTCACCACCAGGATCAACCTACATACGTACACATATCAAGATGTACCACCTCTGCAATGGAATCAAGTCCATAAAGAGGAAGACGATCAATCGATTCATAGTGCAGGTTCTAGTGACCAATCCTGGATGAACGAGGACACTCATCTATGGATATGCCAAGCTGCAAAAAGGGAAAAAGAGAGAAGAAAAAGTTGGCAGCAGAAACAAGGTGTAGTGAGATCGGTACAAGATCCAGCTTATATGCCACAAGTATTTCCAGACGAAGAATTCGAACCTCACGGTTGGATGGAAATCTTAGCCACCCTCGATGTTTGTGTAAACGAAGAAGTGGTAACTATGAACGAATGTATTGACGAGGAGGGTTATGATGTTAGTTTGTATATGGTAGTCCTTCAGGAGGCAGAAGAAGGAGAAGTAATTGAGAAAGACTGGAAGGAGGACTACGAGAGCATTGAAATGGAACCAGAACCCATGGATCTAGGGATTAGTACCACCAACATGGATATCACTGCCAATGAACAACATAAGGATCTCACACAAAAGGAAGAATTAGAAGTTGAAAGGGAGTTAGAAGATGAAGATAACAAGCTTCAAGACCAATTTGAGGTACCAGCTCATTTCAAAAAATACGAAGTGGAAGAGAGGAAGATTGCTATTCAAATGCCTAAAAGAGAAGCACAACCTGGAATAGCATATGATAATAAAGAACAAACCAAAAAAATAGTGGTAACCATGGAAGGAGGAGAGGAACGATATACTTTCATAGGACAGGATGTCTCAGCGGAAGAAGAGCAAGAGTTGATTCGACTCATAAGAGAATACCGGGATGTCTTTGCTTGGACTTATAAGGACTTAAAAGGAGTAGATCCATCTATATGTGCGCATAGAATTCCCATGACATCCGAAGCCAAACCTTCTAAACAGAGACCTTATACTTATAATGATGTGTATTCAGCCAAGATAAAAGAAGAAATAGATAAGTTGTTGGATGCTGGATTCATATACGAGATAGAACACACAGAATGGGTATCGCCATTAGTAGTAGTGCCTAAGAAAAATGGAAAATTGAGAGTGTGCATAAATCTGAAGAAGGTGAATGCAGCCACTATACGTGATAGCTACCCATTACCGATTACGGATCATCTATTGGAGAGGGTAGCAGGTAAAGAGGTCTATAGCTTCCTAGATGGTTTCTCCGGATACAATCAGGTGGCTATTGCGACTGAGGACCAACACAAAACAGCATTTGCCACTGAATGGGGTGTGTATGCATTCAGAGTGATGCCCTTTGGACTCACTAATGCACCGGCTACCTTCCAACGATTAATGTGTCACGTTTTCAAGGAATTTTTGAAAAAAAGCATGGAAGTGTATGTAGATGACCTTTGCACGTATTCCAATCAAAGACCCGATCACATACCGGAATTAAGGAAGATATTCAACAAATGTAGGCAGTATAGAGTCTGCTTAAACCCAGAAAAATGTGTCTTCATGGTAAGACAAGGAAAAATACTAGGACACATAGTCTCAAGAAATGGGATATCTACGGATGAGGATAAGATTAAAGTCATATTGGACTTACCAAGACCCAAAAATGTAAAGGAAGTACAAGCCTTTATGGGACATTGTGGATATTACCGTAGGTTTATTCACATGTATGCCATAATAGCTAAGCCCTTATACGGTCTATTGACTCAGTTCACTTGGACAGACGAGTGTGAGAAGGCCTTCAACGAGCTTAAAAAGAGGCTGAGTACAGCCCCAATTCTAAAATCACCCAACTGGAGCAAGCCTTTTCATATTCATGTTGATGCTTCCAAGTTTGCCATTGGTTGCATCTTAGCTCAACCAGCGGATACAGGTAAATTAGACCACCCGATAGCCTATGCCAGTAGACAGTTAAATCAAGCGGAACGCAATTATACTACTACTGAGAGAGAAGGCCTAGGGATGGTTTATGCCGTCAAGAAGTTTAGACATTACTTATTGGCAAACAAATTCAAATTTTTCATTGATCATCAAGCTCTATTGTACCTAGTCAACAAGCCTTGCAATACAGGACGACTAGTACGATGGTTTTTATTGCTAATGGAATTTGATTTTGAAGTAATAGTCAAGAAAGGAAACACACACATAAGGGCAGATCATTTATCTCGCATGAACCATGGAGAACCACCCATAGGAGTTCCTGATGATCTGCCAGACACCTATCTTTTTAACCTGGAAGTATGTCCTCAATGGGCAGAAAAGTTGATCCCTATACTTACACATGGACCTAAAGAGGGGATCACTCCAAACTGAAAGCAAGATCTTTGGAGGACTAAAAACCTTCACATTATTGCTGGAAGTTTATACCACCAAGATTCAAGCGGACTACTGATGAGATGCGTGGAAGAAGATGAACAAAAAATGTGGCTTCAGAAAGCACACATAAATCAATGGAACAGTCACTTGAATGCAAATGGAACGTGGCAAACGCTCAAGAGATTTGGCATATATTGGCCAACCATGCAACGAGATGCACATCATTATGTGTCAACCTGTCCAACCTGTCAACAACAAATCCCAGATGAGAACTCTACGTTATGCTATTCTACAATAGCACCAAGGTGGAGCATGCCTTTAGTAAAGTTCTTGAAAACTCGAGAGTACCCTGATGGAGCTACTCTAGCAAGAAGACGTGCTCTTGAAGAACAGAGCAAGGATTACGTCATCTTAGGAAAACAACTCTTTAAACGCGGGAAGGATAACCAGCTAAGATTGTGCATTCATGAAAATGAATATCTCTCCGTCTTAGAAATGGCACATGCAGGAGCTGCGGGAGGACATTTCTCAGCAGACAGAACGGTCAAGATGATTCTCTTTGCAGGCTTGTGGTGGCCAACTCTACATATGGACGCAGAGGCATATGTGAGAAGTTGTGAAACATGCCAGAGAGCAAAATATCCCATTAGAAGAGATGACATGCCTTTAAGACCCATGGTTTGTGCGAGAGCATTTACCAAGTGGGGTATTGATTTCATAGGACCTATCAATCCACCTGCGAAAGGATCACATGCGGAGTACATCATAGTAGCCACCGACTACTTAACAAAGTGGGTAGAAGCAAAAGCCACTCGAAAAAATGATGCTCAAACCACAGCAAAATTTCTTTTTGAGCACATTTTCACACGCTTTGGACTACCAATTGAGATAGTGAGTGATCGAGGAACACATTTCTTAAACGAGGTCATTGAGTCACTAATGAATGACTTTCTGGTGATTCATAAAAAATCAGCCCCATACCACCCTCAAGCTAATGGGCAAGCTGAAAGTTCCAACAAGGTACTATGTACTATATTGACAAAGATTGTCAATAATGGAAGGTCAGATTGGGACAAACAATTGCATCACACAATTTGGGCCTTCCGAGTGGCATATAAAACGGCCATTGGAACTACACCTTTCAACCTAGTGTATGGGCAAAATGCAATTTTGCCAATTGACTTCTTAGTACCTACCTTGAAAGTGGCCCAACAGTATGAGTGGAACGGTCATGAATTATCTCAGCAATTAGATCAAATTGAAAAGCTGCACGAGACTAGATTGCAAGCGGTAGCAGGCATCTATGCCGCCAAACGGAGACAAAAGGCTTATTATGATGCACATATAAAAGACAAGGGACTAAAAGAAGGTGACTTAGTCCTAGTGTACACCCTCAAACAACATGCAAAGAAGCTTCAAAAACGAGGATATGGACCCCTGATTATAAATCGAATCTCTACTAGTGGTGCAGTCAATCTTGCCACACTAGATGGAGACATTTTTCCCAACTACATCAGTGGATGCAGGGTGAAAAGATTCATGGAGCCTCTAACGGATCAAATGCTAGCACGACTGTTAGGAGCTCAAAGTAGGAAAAAAGAAGAAGAATGCATACGAGAAGAAGCGAGACAGGAAGCCCTAGAACGCATCAGAAAACGGAAAGAGTGGATGAGAGAAAGAGACGAGAGATATCGAGTAGGGGAAGAACTCATCCCTATGGCTAATTTTAGAGCCACTGAGAACTCCGGACAACAAAGAAGACAGCCTTATTTGAATCTGGGAGCAGGAAGAGAAGAGTACCACTTAGTGGATGCTCTCATAGACACAGGAGCAGCAATAAGCTGCATTAGATATTCTTTGTCTCAGAGACTTAACGAGGAGTTACGGCCATCGAAGGCACAACTAATTGGAATAGGAGGAAAAGTCACTCAATGCATAGGTGAGATAACTTTACCTTTACATATGGGGAACAACACAATGGAGCGGAGACTTTTAGTATGTCAGGACCAAGATCTGCTTGAAGATGTGGTGTTAGGACAAGATTGGATCTATGAATATGAGGTAACCATTCAATTGGCTTTAGGATACATATCTGCCAGAATAGGACCTCGTGAAGTATTTAGTTTGCTAGACGAACGACCACCCAAAGCCGCTACTATAGAGACAGAAGTTCTTCCCAAGGAACAAAGTCGGGATTGTATGTTAACTAGCACTATAGAAACCCCATCATCAAGTACTTCATGTGAAAATACCGAGAGTCCGGTGTGCACTCCATCTTTGAGTATAGAGAGTCACAAGAGTGCACAAGAACCTAAAATCCAGCCCAGAGAACCGCAGGGCAAAAGAAAAAATACTCCTCTGCAAGAATTGAAGTCTATGCCTATGAAAGTATACCCTATTCCACACTCTACACTAGCTTGGATAAGAAAGGACCAAAAGAAGGCATATCTCCAGCAACAGAAACGTCTTCGACATCAGCATGTCCAATCAAAGAAGAAGACAAAGAGTTTCGCACACTTCAGTCAACCACGACTCAATAGCATATGGATCCCAAAAAAACTGATAGCTGCACAACCTGATCGAACAAAAATATGGATCCCAAAGTCATGTACCCAAAAGACGACCATCCCAAACAAGGAACATCCTCAGAAGGGCTATCATACTCAACATGGTCAACAGACACATCAGACGAGAAAGAGGACATATTGGAGGAAGAAGGAATCTACAGATGCAATACAAACCAACCTGAGATTCCCAAAACAGAATCAGCAGACATACTACCGAAGAAGAACCGCATTCTTCAAAAAGGTGGAAAATACAGTACATTCCATCCAAGTGAAGCCAGTTTGGATGCCGAAAGACAAGACAAGCTGCATACATCAAGCAACTACTTCCAATTGCACACATGAGGAATTGTCGAGAGCCAAAGTATGCATGATAGGGCCATATTACAAGGCCAAGCATTCGGCATGTCTTTCTTCTACTTTCGGATAGTCATGCACATTTTCCCTTTGGAAATAGGAGAGCACTTGTACATACATAAAAATATTACTCCAAAAAAATTTCACTAATCGCTTCGGCTATGGACTAACTTTTATGTTTTCTTTTCAGCAAAAAAAAAATGTAAAAATACAGGAAAATTCAGGTACTACCTTTCTCACACCCACGGGAAAGGGACAACACCTTGCACTCGGAGCAACATCGAATTATTAATCAACATATGGAGGAGGATTTCTGAAAAAAATATATGGATACTAATTCATACTCTATATTGAGTGCAGATGACATCTTCTGACTCAGAAGCTACGCAGCAGGAAGAGGTACTACTTCTTCCAATGGGATCAATAACCAAGGTCAGAGGACATTGGTTTCGAGATGACCAACCTATCTCGGAACTTCTCTTTATGGCAACCATCAAGATTATGGATAGGGATCACTACTTCCCTATCATGTCACAAGATTTCAAGACCATAATACAAGGGTTACCTCATATCGAGGAAGTATGGACTCAAGCTGGAATTGAAGCATTTTTGAAGATACCTATATGCGTACCAGACTTCCAAAGATGTACGCAAGTAATGAATACCATGCAGCCGGCTGCTACAAAGATTTCGGTTCCAGAAGCAAAGGTATTGGACAAGGTGGGCACATGGAAGACAATTCAATTCACTCATGAATTGATCAATAAAGCCTTTGGATGGAATCAAGAAGGAATTATTAATGTCAAAGAGGAATGCCATGACCCCAAGAAAAGATCATTCCTGGAGATTAACAGAATAGATATTGAAGACGCGGTACGTTTGGTACATCAACACTTTTGTTTCCCTGGCATGAACAGATACACTGCACCACAAAAGATTGTAGTACAACTCCTATCGCATGCCATGAGACAGATAGGCAACAAAGTGAATCTCACAGGTTACGTACAAGAACGATTATTTGAAGCCCAGAAGAAATGGGGGCAAAAGAAGTTCTTGAACGGTGGTTCAGCTTTGACGTTACTGATATATGAAGCTCTAGACATGAAACACTGCTTACGGGAGATGCCGACATCAGAAGGACTAGCAAAGTATGCAAAATCCGCTACGGTCCCGAAGAAAAAGAAAGCAGTTGTAGTGGCTGAACAAGCTGAAACCAGCTCACAAAAACCAACGAGGGGTACAAAACGATTACGGGAGGAGGAAGCCCAAACTACGCCACAATCAAAGAGAACACATATGCTACCCACGATCCCCGTAGTACCAGTGCCGATTACAAAAAGAGATTTGTCTGCTGCCCTGGAGGAGACTCACCAGTATATGCAAGGGCAGGTGAATCTAAATGTCCAAGGACATCATTATCGACAAGCGAGTCAAGTAAAACCAAAACAGAGTACAGAAAAGACTCCAAGACAACCTGGAAGATACAAAGAATTGGGCATCGATGATTCTAGTACGAATACGGAATCCAGTCCTGAGAAAGACACGCTAGATACTGATATCAGGACAGAAACTTATGAAGAAGAAGGACCAGAAATCAATCAAATGGAAGTGACACCGGACAACCAAAAGGAAAAAGAAAAGAAGGTGGATGATGCTAAGGAACAGGAGCACGTCATTCAGTTGAATGACACTACAAAAATAAGCATCAAGGAAGATACGACTACTGGGGTTACACATGTCAAAGCACCTATTAAAGAGGAAGAACAAACCCCAGTGAATAAGGAAACGGGAGAGCTCCAACAAAAAGAACAAACCATAATTGAGGTGCCTGATGACACACCTCAAGGACATGACGAAGACATGGGGGCTGAGCCAAGGATCCAGCTTCAGATCAGGCAGCCCCATGATACCACACTACACATTGCTCAAGGCAAAGACGTGACTACCGGAGAAGAACCCACAATACCTAAAACATGGCTCAACGTGGATGTGGCTCAACTGAAGCCTGTGGTAAAGCAGATGATCCAAACAGCCATGGATACGCAACAACAAATGATGGACATAGATGCAGACTATGACAAAGCCATGAAGGAAAAGAATCAGTTTCAAGTTATGAGTGAACAGTTGTCTGCACAATTAATTCAGGTACAAAAAGAGATAGCCACCAAAAGCACTGAGCTGTTAGAAACACAAACGCAATATGAATCATTAAGCACTCAGCATCACCAACTGCGAGACCAGCTCAAGGATCTACAGAAATTGTATGACGCTACTGAAGCAGAAAAAGAAAGAATGAAGACCAGAAGTACTCTACTAGAGACACAGTTAAAGTTATATCTGGATGAGAATGATACTTTACGCAGCAGAAATAAAGAGTTGATGAAATCATTATTATATGACCAACCAATCAAGCAACAAGAATCAACCGAAAGTAAAGAAAACGAATTAAGAGATCAACTCGCACAATATGAAGCTTTGCTAAAACAAGAGCGCGCAGTAAGAGAAGAAGAAGAACGTAAGCACAATCAGGAAATATGTGAGCTCAAAAGGCAACTGAATTCAGCACAGGCAAAACTGGTACAGAGCTACAGTGAAAACATGGATCACGTAGCTGACATAGGTAAGGAGCTCCTAGCCACCAAAGAAAAACTCGGGGAAGCCATACAACAGATAAAGGAAAAAGATGAATGCATTGAGGAACTAAAGAATAAGAAGAAAGACAAAGAACCGATCGGGACACCAGTAGTGTCAGCAAAGGAAACTCCTACTGACGAGGTAGAGGTAAGCCCTCTATCCCAACCGATCTATCATTCTCCAATACATGAGCAGGTGGCGGATATGCATGATGATCATCCGATGCCATACACTGCAGAAATAAGTCAGAAGGAACGGGCACTAGTGGTGTCCCGATTGACGGAAAATTTTGAGAATGAAGTCATTAAGGTCATGAAGGAAGCAAAAATCAAAGGTAAAGACTTGGAAAAGATCATGAAGCCTTTCAACATTCCATATGGATTGTTGAAAGAGAAAACAAGACAATATATAAAGAAGGTGACACAAAAAAGTCCAGATGAGCAGCTCAATTTCAAGAATGACACATTCACGTACACTCAAGCAGAGTTCGAGGCTGCACAACCAGTGTGGCGGAGAAAATTTTTGGAGAAACATCCCACACTACGGGTGCACTGGCAAGCCGCACCTTATTTATTACAGGTAAACCCTTCGTTTTGTCCAATACCACGCAGAAGGGATACAACAGAATTTTTGGATTTACAACGCAGCGGCACTATTAATAAACAGTGGCTAAATTATCCTATGTTACCTAGCCCGCCACATAACTATTTGCCAACAGAGGATTATATGATCAAAACAATAGAATTTTGGCTACAAAACTATGCGACAGTACCAGACTTAGCGGTCAAGATGACAAATAAAATACTTAGTATGCTACTTACAGTTTTGAAGGTCTTCAAACATGCAGCGTATACATTTCTGAACTTCATCGGCATTAATCAAGGCACAGATATACTTATTTTCGATCTATCAGTCATGCCGAGCCGCCCCACAATAATGGCATACTATTCCAGACTCATGTTTTTGCCAAGTCCGTATATGCAAACATTTGAAGAAGCATTTTTCACAGGATTTTTTGAAATAGATTCCGAGATTTTTTTGAAAATGTCATCCAATCTGAATGCCAGACTTGTGGCATACGAATTAAGCTTCTTCGCAGATCACAGACAACCACCAAACGATGGAGTCAAAGCTGAACAATGGAAACAGATCATGATACGTGAAGCCAATCTGCTAAATGATACAGAGCAACAAGTATACAGAACATATGCCCGGCGCTTATCAAAGCCTGTCGGGGACGACAGAGTCCAGGAGGGGGGCAGTGTCGAGGGCGAGACGAGTAAGAAGAGGAAAAAAAGAAAGCAACGAAAGAAACAGCTTCACTAAAAGACAAATTTGAAGATACATCTCTGCAGGAAGCCACGCAGGGGCGCACACACTAAGGAAAAGCACGCAGCTGGAAGAAGGGATCAGGGCCAACATGTATCACTTATGTGGATGCTTCAACCTCTTGAGTTGCAGAGGTTTCAGATCAAGGCTTACGAGCTACATCCGCATATGTGCACTAATGGCGTGCGTGGCAAACCAAATCAACCAGGTCCAATGTGTGCAACCAGGACAAACCAGAGCGCCTCTAAAACATAATGCAAGATCAAGATTCAGACAACACTGACCACAGGGCGCGTGCGCGAAGCAAAGTCTGTCAAGGGCGCGTGCGTGAAGCAAAGTCTGTCAAGGGACAACAGAGACGAAGAGGGGGAGAGTGTTGCAGAGCTAAAGAGCGCACAAAGCAGAGAAAAAAGTCGGGCCCCAAAATTTTTCCGATTTGGACCACACATTTTGTAACATATTCATTCTTGTAATATATTTCCCTTTGTAAAGGCACTAGAGGAGTCCTCTAGATGCATTCCCACAGAAGATTAGAAGCTTACCCATGTAGAATAGTAGGAAATTAGCTTTTAGTGAATAAAGTGCCGGTCACTTGTGTGAAAGGACCATTTTTATGGCACTAGTATATAAGTCAAATGTGACTCTTTGTAAAAGACTTTTTGCCATTGTGAGAAGAGAGAGCACAGAAATTCGAATTTGTGTCTTCTTCCCTCTTCATCTTCTTCTTCGTGAGCTTGTATGCATGTGTAGTGCTTGAAAAGAGTGCTTGTGAGTGTTGTCTATCCTTGAGAGTGTTTCTTTGCTATAGGAAAGGTGTGTGCGACGTGTAGGAAGTGCTGAAGAGTAGGAAAGTATTTTCGCGATTCAGTATTTCTGTCATAACTTGAAGTAGGAGCGTCGGAATTGAGTGAAACCACTGCCATTGGATGCGTCTTCTCGAGAGCTTCGAAATGCATATGCTATTCGCTATATTTGGAGCTCGGAGCTAGGAGAAAAGTCCAAAATACTGACGGCTGCTGCACCAAGTATCGTTTCATCTTGACCTACAGTTAGAGCTTGTTAGGATAAGTATTTACCTCATTTTCACTCTTGAGTAGTTCATTTGCATTGACCATTACGTGATTGCATGTCTTCATACACTCGGCTAGGTTTGCATACTCTTTGGATTGATAATTAAAAGCGTGTATCCCCACTATATGCACTTGTGAGGGGATTGAGGTATAGTCTCTTTCTCCGCAAGTCCCTAAGTTGAAGCTTAGGCCAACACACTTTTTGGCGCCGTTGCCGGGGAGTGACGAATCAAACCGAGGCATTCGTGTGATGGTAAGTAGCTTTTTGCTTTGAAGAACTTGGAGGAGCGGAAATCTTCTCTTCTTTGGTAAGTCAATTTCAGCCGCACTTGCTACTTCTCATTCTTGGAGTGTGTGTAGTGAGTTGATAGATTAGGGAGGTGAGTAGAAGAAGTAGAGTAGGAGTGAGTGGAGAGTAGAGTAGGCTTTAGTGAGGTTCAAAAATTTTCCTTTTTTATAAGCTAGGAACTGCCAAGTATAAAAGCCAAAAAATTTCATTTTTCAAATTACTTGTTGAACAAGTATCGTGGAGAGCAGTGTCGAGTGTCGTGAGAGCTTGCAGAGATCGTGGGCGAGTTTTTAGGCGACCTGGAGCATTACAAAGAAAGGGAAAGGGAGCAAGGTGTTGAAAGAGCATCAGAGGTGAGCCTAGCAAGTCCTAGTCCATTTATATCATTCAAAAAAAATCAATTTCAGTGTGAAACGACCTGCGTCAGAGATCGTTTGGGTTGGAGTGAGGTGAAAAGTTGAGTTTTGAGTGATCCAGAGAGTGGAGAAGGGGGAGGAGAGTGCATAACATAATTGCATTGAATCAAAACTTAAAAATTTTTGTCAAAAATTGTCTAAGGGTCAAGTATCGCTTTGCTCCCGCGGTCGAGTATCGTTTTACTCCTGCGGTTGAGTATCGCGATATTTCCCAGCGGTCGTCGATCGTTTCGTGAGAGATCGTAGATCGTTTCAGATAGAGATCGGTATCGTTTCGTTAGAGATCGTTTTGATCAGAGGTCGTCGATCGCTCATCGTTTGCCAAGTATCGTTATCCAGAGATCGCGACACTTGTCAAAGGTCGCGTATCGTTTGTCACGGGTGTCGTCGGTCGTCAATCGTTTGGCGGAGATCGCGACACTTGTTAGAGATCGGTATCGTTTCAGCCCAAGTATCGCCGATCGTTTTTTGCGAAGATCGTCGATCGTTCCATTTCGAATATCGTGTATCGTTTAGAGAGAGATCGCGTATCGTTTCAGGTCAAGTATTGCCGATCGTTCCTACTAGATATCGTCGGTCGTGTATCGTGTTCAACCAGAGATCGCTTTGCGAGAGATCGTTTTACCCAGAGATCGTGTAGTCAAAGATCGTTTTCCAGCGATCGTTTTGGTCAAAGGTCGTAGATCGTTTCACTGAGAGGTCGTGTATCGTTCCCAGGCAGAGATCGTTTAGGGAAAGATCGTTTTCCAGCGATCGTTTCATCCAAGTATCGTCTGTCAGCGATCGTTTTCTCAGAGATCGTGAGAGTCAAGTATCGTGACTTAAAATTTTCTTTCAGTCACTTTCCAGCCTAAGTTTTCCCTAGACTTCTAAGCCATAACTTAGAACTCTAGAGGCTAGAGGTGGACAAGAATTGATCAGAGCTCTTAAGTGAATGAACCTGAGATCAGGAAAAACCCTAGGAAGCCGAAGAAGTGTAATTTCTTCTGTAGGGAGTGCTGCCGAACCAAGTAACCGTTCACACTATTCTGAGACCTCTAGTGAGTCAGAAGGAGAAATCCCCATGACTTCAGAGGATATGCAAAACACTGTGCCCATGATTGGCCAGATGTCCATCATTGAGGGCGAATACAGAACTTCCTTAGAGTATGTGAGCACCAACCACAATGAGATCCCTATCTATTTGGATGGTCTAAACAGATCAGTGGCCAGACTGAGGAAGGCTTCAGAAGCCTACATAGTGCCAAGACCAGCAGTTAAGTACATAGGAGGACTGTACATGGATAAACAAGACATTCAATACGTGGTCACAGAACACCCTGAAATCATTAATGAGCGTGGTGAGGAAAATAATGCTTCGAGGTTAAATGGATATGGAACTGAAGAACAAGTAACTACTCCTAGAGGGAGATCAACAATCACTAAACTTTGGAGAGGAGACCTAGTTCCCCAGGATGATACTCTAATAGATGTGTATTTGATCAACGGGATGGAGCACTTGCTCAGAGCCCATTCCTCTATTTGGGAAGCTGCTCCTTATCCAGTTACCATCTATGAGTTACAAGATCCCGAATTCTCCACCATCATCACATATTTGGACAAAAATCACAGAAGGTATTGGCCAATCACAGAAGTAGAGAGAGCTGAGCTGAAATATCAGAACATCCCAGTGTTCCCCCCAAGGGACCAAGCCACTACGTCACGAAATCCACGTGGAACTTCTCCAAATGATTCAAATCAACATTCGGGACAAACACAACAAACTCAACAAACCCAAATCCCTGTCAGACCACATGTACAATGTGCAATGCCTGCCACTAATCCTAATTACCGGCCACAACCAGCCATTGACCCAAGACATGGAGTTCATGCTCCAGTCAGACCACAGGTAGTACGAGGACCAGGCATACCAATAGGAAGACCCAATTACCCTGTAATGCCGAGACAACCTGAAGCAGGAAGGAGACTAAGGCCGATTCAAGTGGCCAAGTGCATGAGAAATCATTATGATGGCTCGAGTGAACCCTATAATCACATAGCAGAATTTAAACAAGTAGTCAGAGCCGAGCAGGTAGATGACTTCATGATTCAATATGAGTCTTTTGGCCTTACCTTGTCAGACACAGCTCTGGCCTGGTTTCAGCCATTGGATCCAAGTACCTTTCAGAACATGGATCATGTTTATCAAGAAATGATTGAAGAATTTACCAAATCTGGAATTAAAAACAATTCTTCGTCATTAATCCACAGCTTCAAACAAGTCCCGACTGAGTCAGTCAGATTGGCTGCCAGGAGATTCAAGCAGTATGTGGATAGATGTCCCGTAGAAGAGAGACCAACACAAAACAAGATGGTATCATTGTTCTTAGAAGGACTACTGAACGGAACCTTGAGGTCATTAGTGTACGTGAAGAGAGTTCAAACTTTGCAAGAGTGTATGAAGGAATGTATAGACCTAGAAGATAACCTTGCAGAAGACTTGAAAATACCCCAAGGTAATGTGAAAAGTGAAGAGTCATCAAGTAGCACATCAAACCCTAAAAACAATGTAGAGGAAATTGCCGACTTGTTAGCTAAAAAACTGAATGTTCAAGGACAGAGGAATTATCCCACCAATCCTATGAGAATGCCTATGCTTAGAAGATGTATGCAGTGCGGAGGAGATCATCCTTCTCACTTGTGTACTAGGGGAGTAGTCCCACCACCTGCCTATGCTCCGCATAGACCCTCTGTCCCCGGACCACTACAATATTGCAGTATAGAGCAGAGATACACAAATCATAGCACAGAGAACTGCCCTTACAATAGGCAAACCAGACCCACACAGCCTTATGTGAGACCATATGGATATCCGCAGAACCAGCAAGGAGGAGAAACCTTTAGATATCCCTCATATCAGCCGCAGGCACCAATATCACGACCATACGCATACCAAGGATATACGCAGCCTCAACCAGTGCTAGGACAACAACCGCCCCACCCTCAGAACGTTGTCCCAGTAAAGATAGCGCAACCAGAGGAAAACCTAGAAAGGGCTATAGTGCCAGCCACACCTCTGACTAGCAGTGAACCATATGACTCATTTTACGAATCTAGTCAAGGAACATACCCTGGTTATGAGAGCTCAATAATGGAATATGGGCAACAATATGACCCATATGCTTATGGCATGGAGACACCAGAGAGTTCATATAACTACGAGCAAGATTATGTACCATTAATGTATACAGCTCCTAGAGCAACCATGCCACCTCGACCAATGAATAGACCGCCTGTACCTAGAGGACCATGCTACAGGTGTGGAGGTGACCACTATATTAGAGAATGTACATTGCCAAACCCACCACCACCACAACGAATTTGGGAAGGTTACTGTAGCGATTGTGGAAAGGAACATCTTTTCAGAGATTGTCCTAAGAACCCCAACCAAGTCACATCCAAGGTGCAGATTAACGTGATAGAAGTAATTGAGTCATCAGGGAGCGACAGAGAGTACACTATACCTTTAAAAGCCATAACAAGAGCAAAGGCAAGAGAGAACCCTGATAAATCAGACGGAAATAATCAAAGTGACAAAGAGGGAAATACACCCATCCCTCACAGAGTGGAAGATTCCGAAGAACCAGAAAAAAGTATCACCAGTAAACGATCCCAAAGATGGAAGCAAAGGAGAGACAGGATAAAAGAAAAAAAGTTATTGCAAAAGAAGGAAAATGAAAAGAGAAAACCAAAATCAACAGAAAAATCACAAGTAGAAGAAGAAAATGAAAAGGAGAATAAAAGGAAGGAGGTAGGATCGGTATTAGCGGACCCAATGCCTGAAGAATTAGCCATGTGGATTCAGGCATACAAGGCGAGAATAAAAGCAGGACCTACCATAGAACAACATGAGAGAGAGTATCCGAGAGGTGACTTAGAGAAAGAAAGATTGGAAATCTGCAAAAAATTAATAGAAGTTGCCCAACAAACATTAGAAAAACCCGCATCACCTTTACCAAACAACCGAATTTGCGAAGAAAAATTCCAAGAGTGTCTAAACAATCAGGAAAAGCCTAACGTAAATAGACCTCTGGATGATGAAATTGGTATTGAGAGAAAGGAAGGATCCATAGTCCCTGAAACAGAAGGAGATTGGACTAAGGATTTATGGGCGCGAGTTCAAGAGGACAAGTGGAAAAAGGTGGAAGGAATGGAACCGCCTTTTGAAGAATTAGAAGCAGAAAACGAAATGGAAGGTTCAATACCTGAACTTAATTCAGAAGAAATTTTTCCAATGGATGCAAGTGACAAAGAAGTGGAAGACGATGTAAAGGAACTACCCAATTACACCGGGGAATACGAGCACAATTCAGAATTGTATCGCATTCCATCAATAAAGAGACGAGAAACGAATCCATCAGTTCAAACATCGGAGATCATACAACGCCCTAGAGAGGTGAAAATCCCATGTACCTTAACATTTGAAGAACTGTTAAAGGTAAAACCACATTTAAAAGAGAAATTGATCGATCAATGGGAAGTCAAGGAGGAAAAGAAGGAGGTAGATGACGAAGTGAAAACGGTGAGAATTCCAGTGGATAAAGTAGGAGACTTTAGTGAAGGAGATGAAGGAAATACCTGTCTTCCAATCACCTATAGGGGTTACACTACCAAAGCCATACTAGATTCAGGAGCTGGCGTTGGCATTGCTACCAAAGAAATTTGGGAGAAATGGGGAAAACCAGCATTGAGACCAACACGTATGAAAATTCAAATGGCAGATGGACATACGGAAAGACCCTTAGGATTGTTGGAACGAGTAGTCTTCACTACGTGCGGAGTGGAATTCGAACATACTTTAGCAATATGTCACTTTGAAAGGCCAAGCAATTATGAAATGATCTTGGGAAGGCCATTCATGAGACAGCTAAAGGTCGTACAAGATTGGGGAAAGGATGCAGTGTACCTACAACACGCAGGGGTCACCACCAGGATCAACCTACATACGTACACATATCAAGATGTACCACCTCTGCAATGGAATCAAGTCCATAAAGAGGAAGACGATCAATCGATTCATAGTGCAGGTTCTAGTGACCAATCCTGGATGAACGAGGACACTCATCTATGGATATGCCAAGCTGCAAAAAGGGAAAAAGAGAGAAGAAAAAGTTGGCAGCAGAAACAAGGTGTAGTGAGATCGGTACAAGATCCAGCTTATATGCCACAAGTATTTCCAGACGAAGAATTCGAACCTCACGGTTGGATGGAAATCTTAGCCACCCTCGATGTTTGTGTAAACGAAGAAGTGGTAACTATGAACGAATGTATTGACGAGGAGGGTTATGATGTTAGTTTGTATATGGTAGTCCTTCAGGAGGCAGAAGAAGGAGAAGTAATTGAGAAAGACTGGAAGGAGGACTACGAGAGCATTGAAATGGAACCAGAACCCATGGATCTAGGGATTAGTACCACCAACATGGATATCACTGCCAATGAACAACATAAGGATCTCACACAAAAGGAAGAATTAGAAGTTGAAAGGGAGTTAGAAGATGAAGATAACAAGCTTCAAGACCAATTTGAGGTACCAGCTCATTTCAAAAAATACGAAGTGGAAGAGAGGAAGATTGCTATTCAAATGCCTAAAAGAGAAGCACAACCTGGAATAGCATATGATAATAAAGAACAAACCAAAAAAATAGTGGTAACCATGGAAGGAGGAGAGGAACGATGTACTTTCATAGGACAGGATGTCTCAGCGGAAGAAGAGCAAGAGTTGATTCGACTCATAAGAGAATACCGGGATGTCTTTGCTTGGACTTATAAGGACTTAAAAGGAGTAGATCCATCTATATGTGCGCATAGAATTCCCATGACATCCGAAGCCAAACCTTCTAAACAGAGACCTTATACTTATAATGATGTGTATTCAGCCAAGATAAAAGAAGAAATAGATAAGTTGTTGGATGCTGGATTCATATACGAGATAGAACACACAGAATGGGTATCGCCATTAGTAGTAGTGCCTAAGAAAAATGGAAAATTGAGAGTGTGCATAAATCTGAAGAAGGTGAATGCAGCCACTATACGTGATAGCTACCCATTACCGATTACGGATCATCTATTGGAGAGGGTAGCAGGTAAAGAGGTCTATAGCTTCCTAGATGGTTTCTCCGGATACAATCAGGTGGCTATTGCGACTGAGGACCAACACAAAACAGCATTTGCCACTGAATGGGGTGTGTATGCATTCAGAGTGATGCCCTTTGGACTCACTAATGCACCGGCTACCTTCCAACGATTAATGTGTCACGTTTTCAAGGAATTTTTGAAAAAAAGCATGGAAGTGTATGTAGATGACCTTTGCACGTATTCCAATCAAAGACCCGATCACATACCGGAATTAAGGAAGATATTCAACAAATGTAGGCAGTATAGAGTCTGCTTAAACCCAGAAAAATGTGTCTTCATGGTAAGACAAGGAAAAATACTAGGACACATAGTCTCAAGAAATGGGATATCTACGGATGAGGATAAGATTAAAGTCATATTGGACTTACCAAGACCCAAAAATGTAAAGGAAGTACAAGCCTTTATGGGACATTGTGGATATTACCGTAGGTTTATTCACATGTATGCCATAATAGCTAAGCCCTTATACGGTCTATTGACTCAGTTCACTTGGACAGACGAGTGTGAGAAGGCCTTCAACGAGCTTAAAAAGAGGCTGAGTACAGCCCCAATTCTAAAATCACCCAACTGGAGCAAGCCTTTTCATATTCATGTTGATGCTTCCAAGTTTGCCATTGGTTGCATCTTAGCTCAACCAGCGGATACAGGTAAATTAGACCACCCGATAGCCTATGCCAGTAGACAGTTAAATCAAGCGGAACGCAATTATACTACTACTGAGAGAGAAGGCCTAGGGATGGTTTATGCCGTCAAGAAGTTTAGACATTACTTATTGGCAAACAAATTCAAATTTTTCATTGATCATCAAGCTCTATTGTACCTAGTCAACAAGCCTTGCAATACAGGACGACTAGTACGATGGTTTTTATTGCTAATGGAATTTGATTTTGAAGTAATAGTCAAGAAAGGAAACACACACATAAGGGCAGATCATTTATCTCGCATGAACCATGGAGAACCACCCATAGGAGTTCCTGATGATCTGCCAGACACCTATCTTTTTAACCTGGAAGTATGTCCTCAATGGGCAGAAAAGTTGATCCCTATACTTACACATGGACCTAAAGAGGGGATCACTCCAAACTGAAAGCAAGATCTTTGGAGGACTAAAAACCTTCACATTATTGCTGGAAGTTTATACCACCAAGATTCAAGCGGACTACTGATGAGATGCGTGGAAGAAGATGAACAAAAAATGTGGCTTCAGAAAGCACACATAAATCAATGGAACAGTCACTTGAATGCAAATGGAACGTGGCAAACGCTCAAGAGATTTGGCATATATTGGCCAACCATGCAACGAGATGCACATCATTATGTGTCAACCTGTCCAACCTGTCAACAACAAATCCCAGATGAGAACTCTACGTTATGCTATTCTACAATAGCACCAAGGTGGAGCATGCCTTTAGTAAAGTTCTTGAAAACTCGAGAGTACCCTGATGGAGCTACTCTAGCAAGAAGACGTGCTCTTGAAGAACAGAGCAAGGATTACGTCATCTTAGGAAAACAACTCTTTAAACGCGGGAAGGATAACCAGCTAAGATTGTGCATTCATGAAAATGAATATCTCTCCGTCTTAGAAATGGCACATGCAGGAGCTGCGGGAGGACATTTCTCAGCAGACAGAACGGTCAAGATGATTCTCTTTGCAGGCTTGTGGTGGCCAACTCTACATATGGACGCAGAGGCATATGTGAGAAGTTGTGAAACATGCCAGAGAGCAAAATATCCCATTAGAAGAGATGACATGCCTTTAAGACCCATGGTTTGTGCGAGAGCATTTACCAAGTGGGGTATTGATTTCATAGGACCTATCAATCCACCTGCGAAAGGATCACATGCGGAGTACATCATAGTAGCCACCGACTACTTAACAAAGTGGGTAGAAGCAAAAGCCACTCGAAAAAATGATGCTCAAACCACAGCAAAATTTCTTTTTGAGCACATTTTCACACGCTTTGGACTACCAATTGAGATAGTGAGTGATCGAGGAACACATTTCTTAAACGAGGTCATTGAGTCACTAATGAATGACTTTCTGGTGATTCATAAAAAATCAGCCCCATACCACCCTCAAGCTAATGGGCAAGCTGAAAGTTCCAACAAGGTACTATGTACTATATTGACAAAGATTGTCAATAATGGAAGGTCAGATTGGGACAAACAATTGCATCACACAATTTGGGCCTTCCGAGTGGCATATAAAACGGCCATTGGAACTACACCTTTCAACCTAGTGTATGGGCAAAATGCAATTTTGCCAATTGACTTCTTAGTACCTACCTTGAAAGTGGCCCAACAGTATGAGTGGAACGGTCATGAATTATCTCAGCAATTAGATCAAATTGAAAAGCTGCACGAGACTAGATTGCAAGCGGTAGCAGGCATCTATGCCGCCAAACGGAGACAAAAGGCTTATTATGATGCACATATAAAAGACAAGGGACTAAAAGAAGGTGACTTAGTCCTAGTGTACACCCTCAAACAACATGCAAAGAAGCTTCAAAAACGAGGATATGGACCCCTGATTATAAATCGAATCTCTACTAGTGGTGCAGTCAATCTTGCCACACTAGATGGAGACATTTTTCCCAACTACATCAGTGGATGCAGGGTGAAAAGATTCATGGAGCCTCTAACGGATCAAATGCTAGCACGACTGTTAGGAGCTCAAAGTAGGAAAAAAGAAGAAGAATGCATACGAGAAGAAGCGAGACAGGAAGCCCTAGAACGCATCAGAAAACGGAAAGAGTGGATGAGAGAAAGAGACGAGAGATATCGAGTAGGGGAAGAACTCATCCCTATGGCTAATTTTAGAGCCACTGAGAACTCCGGACAACAAAGAAGACAGCCTTATTTGAATCTGGGAGCAGGAAGAGAAGAGTACCACTTAGTGGATGCTCTCATAGACACAGGAGCAGCAATAAGCTGCATTAGATATTCTTTGTCTCAGAGACTTAACGAGGAGTTACGGCCATCGAAGGCACAACTAATTGGAATAGGAGGAAAAGTCACTCAATGCATAGGTGAGATAACTTTACCTTTACATATGGGGAACAACACAATGGAGCGGAGACTTTTAGTATGTCAGGACCAAGATCTGCTTGAAGATGTGGTGTTAGGACAAGATTGGATCTATGAATATGAGGTAACCATTCAATTGGCTTTAGGATACATATCTGCCAGAATAGGACCTCGTGAGGTATTTAGTTTGCTAGACGAACGACCACCCAAAGCCGCTACTATAGAGACAGAAGTTCTTCCCAAGGAACAAAGTCGGGATTGTATGTTAACTAGCACTATAGAAACCCCATCATCAAGTACTTCATGTGAAAATACCGAGAGTCCGGTGTGCACTCCATCTTTGAGTATAGAGAGTCACAAGAGTGCACAAGAACCTAAAATCCAGCCCAGAGAACCGCAGGGCAAAAGAAAAAATACTCCTCTGCAAGAATTGAAGTCTATGCCTATGAAAGTATACCCTATTCCACACTCTACACTAGCTTGGATAAGAAAGGACCAAAAGAAGGCATATCTCCAGCAACAGAAACGTCTTCGACATCAGCATGTCCAATCAAAGAAGAAGACAAAGAGTTTCGCACACTTCAGTCAACCACGACTCAATAGCATATGGATCCCAAAAAAACTGATAGCTGCACAACCTGATCGAACAAAAATATGGATCCCAAAGTCATGTACCCAAAAGACGACCATCCCAAACAAGGAACATCCTCAGAAGGGCTATCATACTCAACATGGTCAACAGACACATCAGACGAGAAAGAGGACATATTGGAGGAAGAAGGAATCTACAGATGCAATACAAACCAACCTGAGATTCCCAAAACAGAATCAGCAGACATACTACCGAAGAAGAACCGCATTCTTCAAAAAGGTGGAAAATACAGTACATTCCATCCAAGTGAAGCCAGTTTGGATGCCGAAAGACAAGACAAGCTGCATACATCAAGCAACTACTTCCAATTGCACACATGAGGAATTGTCGAGAGCCAAAGTATGCATGATAGGGCCATATTACAAGGCCAAGCATTCGGCATGTCTTTCTTCTACTTTCGGATAGTCATGCACATTTTCCCTTTGGAAATAGGAGAGCACTTGTACATACATAAAAATATTACTCCAAAAAAATTTCACTAATCGCTTCGGCTATGGACTAACTTTTATGTTTTCTTTTCAGCAAAAAAAAAATGTAAAAATACAGGAAAATTCAGGTACTACCTTTCTCACACCCACGGGAAAGGGACAACACCTTGCACTCGGAGCAACATCGAATTATTAATCAACATATGGAGGAGGATTTCTGAAAAAAATATATGGATACTAATTCATACTCTATATTGAGTGCAGATGACATCTTCTGACTCAGAAGCTACGCAGCAGGAAGAGGTACTACTTCTTCCAATGGGATCAATAACCAAGGTCAGAGGACATTGGTTTCGAGATGACCAACCTATCTCGGAACTTCTCTTTATGGCAACCATCAAGATTATGGATAGGGATCACTACTTCCCTATCATGTCACAAGATTTCAAGACCATAATACAAGGGTTACCTCATATCGAGGAAGTATGGACTCAAGCTGGAATTGAAGCATTTTTGAAGATACCTATATGCGTACCAGACTTCCAAAGATGTACGCAAGTAATGAATACCATGCAGCCGGCTGCTACAAAGATTTCGGTTCCAGAAGCAAAGGTATTGGACAAGGTGGGCACATGGAAGACAATTCAATTCACTCATGAATTGATCAATAAAGCCTTTGGATGGAATCAAGAAGGAATTATTAATGTCAAAGAGGAATGCCATGACCCCAAGAAAAGATCATTCCTGGAGATTAACAGAATAGATATTGAAGACGCGGTACGTTTGGTACATCAACACTTTTGTTTCCCTGGCATGAACAGATACACTGCACCACAAAAGATTGTAGTACAACTCCTATCGCATGCCATGAGACAGATAGGCAACAAAGTGAATCTCACAGGTTACGTACAAGAACGATTATTTGAAGCCCAGAAGAAATGGGGGCAAAAGAAGTTCCTGAACGGTGGTTCAGCTTTGACGTTACTGATATATGAAGCTCTAGACATGAAACACTGCTTACGGGAGATGCCGACATCAGAAGGACTAGCAAAGTATGCAAAATCCGCTACGGTCCCGAAGAAAAAGAAAGCAGTTGTAGTGGCTGAACAAGCTGAAACCAGCTCACAAAAACCAACGAGGGGTACAAAACGATTACGGGAGGAGGAAGCCCAAACTACGCCACAATCAAAGAGAACACATATGCTACCCACGATCCCCGTAGTACCAGTGCCGATTACAAAAAGAGATTTGTCTGCTGCCCTGGAGGAGACTCACCAGTATATGCAAGGGCAGGTGAATCTAAATGTCCAAGGACATCATTATCGACAAGCGAGTCAAGTAAAACCAAAACAGAGTACAGAAAAGACTCCAAGACAACCTGGAAGATACAAAGAATTGGGCATCGATGATTCTAGTACGAATACGGAATCCAGTCCTGAGAAAGACACGCTAGATACTGATATCAGGACAGAAACTTATGAAGAAGAAGGACCAGAAATCAATCAAATGGAAGTGACACCGGACAACCAAAAGGAAAAAGAAAAGAAGGTGGATGATGCTAAGGAACAGGAGCACGTCATTCAGTTGAATGACACTACAAAAATAAGCATCAAGGAAGATACGACTACTGGGGTTACACATGTCAAAGCACCTATTAAAGAGGAAGAACAAACCCCAGTGAATAAGGAAACGGGAGAGCTCCAACAAAAAGAACAAACCATAATTGAGGTGCCTGATGACACACCTCAAGGACATGACGAAGACATGGGGGCTGAGCCAAGGATCCAGCTTCAGATCAGGCAGCCCCATGATACCACACTACACATTGCTCAAGGCAAAGACGTGACTACCGGAGAAGAACCCACAATACCTAAAACATGGCTCAACGTGGATGTGGCTCAACTGAAGCCTGTGGTAAAGCAGATGATCCAAACAGCCATGGATACGCAACAACAAATGATGGACATAGATGCAGACTATGACAAAGCCATGAAGGAAAAGAATCAGTTTCAAGTTATGAGTGAACAGTTGTCTGCACAATTAATTCAGGTACAAAAAGAGATAGCCACCAAAAGCACTGAGCTGTTAGAAACACAAACGCAATATGAATCATTAAGCACTCAGCATCACCAACTGCGAGACCAGCTCAAGGATCTACAGAAATTGTATGACGCTACTGAAGCAGAAAAAGAAAGAATGAAGACCAGAAGTACTCTACTAGAGACACAGTTAAAGTTATATCTGGATGAGAATGATACTTTACGCAGCAGAAATAAAGAGTTGATGAAATCATTATTATATGACCAACCAATCAAGCAACAAGAATCAACCGAAAGTAAAGAAAACGAATTAAGAGATCAACTCGCACAATATGAAGCTTTGCTAAAACAAGAGCGCGCAGTAAGAGAAGAAGAAGAACGTAAGCACAATCAGGAAATATGTGAGCTCAAAAGGCAACTGAATTCAGCACAGGCAAAACTGGTACAGAGCTACAGTGAAAACATGGATCACGTAGCTGACATAGGTAAGGAGCTCCTAGCCACCAAAGAAAAACTCGGGGAAGCCATACAACAGATAAAGGAAAAAGATGAATGCATTGAGGAACTAAAGAATAAGAAGAAAGACAAAGAACCGATCGGGACACCAGTAGTGTCAGCAAAGGAAACTCCTACTGACGAGGTAGAGGTAAGCCCTCTATCCCAACCGATCTATCATTCTCCAATACATGAGCAGGTGGCGGATATGCATGATGATCATCCGATGCCATACACTGCAGAAATAAGTCAGAAGGAACGGGCACTAGTGGTGTCCCGATTGACGGAAAATTTTGAGAATGAAGTCATTAAGGTCATGAAGGAAGCAAAAATCAAAGGTAAAGACTTGGAAAAGATCATGAAGCCTTTCAACATTCCATATGGATTGTTGAAAGAGAAAACAAGACAATATATAAAGAAGGTGACACAAAAAAGTCCAGATGAGCAGCTCAATTTCAAGAATGACACATTCACGTACACTCAAGCAGAGTTCGAGGCTGCACAACCAGTGTGGCGGAGAAAATTTTTGGAGAAACATCCCACACTACGGGTGCACTGGCAAGCCGCACCTTATTTATTACAGGTAAACCCTTCGTTTTGTCCAATACCACGCAGAAGGGATACAACAGAATTTTTGGATTTACAACGCAGCGGCACTATTAATAAACAGTGGCTAAATTATCCTATGTTACCTAGCCCGCCACATAACTATTTGCCAACAGAGGATTATATGATCAAAACAATAGAATTTTGGCTACAAAACTATGCGACAGTACCAGACTTAGCGGTCAAGATGACAAATAAAATACTTAGTATGCTACTTACAGTTTTGAAGGTCTTCAAACATGCAGCGTATACATTTCTGAACTTCATCGGCATTAATCAAGGCACAGATATACTTATTTTCGATCTATCAGTCATGCCGAGCCGCCCCACAATAATGGCATACTATTCCAGACTCATGTTTTTGCCAAGTCCGTATATGCAAACATTTGAAGAAGCATTTTTCACAGGATTTTTTGAAATAGATTCCGAGATTTTTTTGAAAATGTCATCCAATCTGAATGCCAGACTTGTGGCATACGAATTAAGCTTCTTCGCAGATCACAGACAACCACCAAACGATGGAGTCAAAGCTGAACAATGGAAACAGATCATGATACGTGAAGCCAATCTGCTAAATGATACAGAGCAACAAGTATACAGAACATATGCCCGGCGCTTATCAAAGCCTGTCGGGGACGACAGAGTCCAGGAGGGGGGCAGTGTCGAGGGCGAGACGAGTAAGAAGAGGAAAAAAAGAAAGCAACGAAAGAAACAGCTTCACTAAAAGACAAATTTGAAGATACATCTCTGCAGGAAGCCACGCAGGGGCGCACACACTAAGGAAAAGCACGCAGCTGGAAGAAGGGATCAGGGCCAACATGTATCACTTATGTGGATGCTTCAACCTCTTGAGTTGCAGAGGTTTCAGATCAAGGCTTACGAGCTACATCCGCATATGTGCACTAATGGCGTGCGTGGCAAACCAAATCAACCAGGTCCAATGTGTGCAACCAGGACAAACCAGAGCGCCTCTAAAACATAATGCAAGATCAAGATTCAGACAACACTGACCACAGGGCGCGTGCGCGAAGCAAAGTCTGTCAAGGGCGCGTGCGTGAAGCAAAGTCTGTCAAGGGACAACAGAGACGAAGAGGGGGAGAGTGTTGCAGAGCTAAAGAGCGCACAAAGCAGAGAAAAAAGTCGGGCCCCAAAATTTTTCCGATTTGGACCACACATTTTGTAACATATTCATTCTTGTAATATATTTCCCTTTGTAAAGGCACTAGAGGAGTCCTCTAGATGCATTCCCACAGAAGATTAGAAGCTTACCCATGTAGAATAGTAGGAAATTAGCTTTTAGTGAATAAAGTGCCGGTCACTTGTGTGAAAGGACCATTTTTATGGCACTAGTATATAAGTCAAATGTGACTCTTTGTAAAAGACTTTTTGCCATTGTGAGAAGAGAGAGCACAGAAATTCGAATTTGTGTCTTCTTCCCTCTTCATCTTCTTCTTCGTGAGCTTGTATGCATGTGTAGTGCTTGAAAAGAGTGCTTGTGAGTGTTGTCTATCCTTGAGAGTGTTTCTTTGCTATAGGAAAGGTGTGTGCGACGTGTAGGAAGTGCTGAAGAGTAGGAAAGTATTTTCGCGATTCAGTATTTCTGTCATAACTTGAAGTAGGAGCGTCGGAATTGAGTGAAACCACTGCCATTGGATGCGTCTTCTCGAGAGCTTCGAAATGCATATGCTATTCGCTATATTTGGAGCTCGGAGCTAGGAGAAAAGTCCAAAATACTGACGGCTGCTGCACCAAGTATCGTTTCATCTTGACCTACAGTTAGAGCTTGTTAGGATAAGTATTTACCTCATTTTCACTCTTGAGTAGTTCATTTGCATTGACCATTACGTGATTGCATGTCTTCATACACTCGGCTAGGTTTGCATACTCTTTGGATTGATAATTAAAAGCGTGTATCCCCACTATATGCACTTGTGAGGGGATTGAGGTATAGTCTCTTTCTCCGCAAGTCCCTAAGTTGAAGCTTAGGCCAACAATTACACTCAAGAAGAATTTGAAGCGGCACAACCTTTATGGAGAATAAAATTTTTGGAGAAAAACCCTACTTTGTGGGTGCACTGGCAAGCAGCACCATACTTACTACAGGTAAATCCTTCTTTTTGCCCAACACCATGTCGCTGTGAAGCACGTGAATTTTTGGATATGCAAAAGAATACAATGGCTGAATCACCCTCTACTTCCAAGTCCACCTCATAATTATTTGCCGATCGAAGACTATATGGTGAAATCTATTGAATTTTGGCTATCTCGATATGCAACAGTACCAGACCTAACTATCAAAATGACTAATAAAATCCTCAACATGATACTTACAGTATTGAAAGTTTTCAAACACGCAGAATATACATTTTTAAATTTCATTAGCATCAACCAAGGCACGGATATTCTTATTTTTTATTTATCCGTTATGCTTAGTCATCCTACAATCATGGCTTATTATTCAAGACTCATGTTCTTGCCGAGTCTATACATGCAAACTTTCAAAGAAGCCTTTTTTATTGGATTTTTTGAAATTGACTCCGAGATTTTCTTAAAGATGTCAACGAATCTGAATGCCAGACTGGTGACATATGAATTGAGTTTTTTCACAGACCATAGACAGCCACCACATGATGGTGTGAAAGCTGAACAATGGAAACAATTGATGATACGTGAAGCCAATCTGCTTAATGAGACAGAGCAAAGGGTCCATAGGACGGACTCTCGCCTCAATCCAAAGCCTGTCAGGGATGACAAAGTTCAGGAGGGGGGTAGTGTTGAAGGAGAGTCCAACAGGAAGAAAAGAAGAAGAAAACCAACAAAGAAGCTTCACTAATGATGACATATCTCAAGACATACCTCTGCAAGAAGCCCCGGAGGGGCATGCAACACCCATCTTTGCACAAAACCCCGCAGGGGCATACAACAAGGGAAGGCACGTAAAAGGCAAGGGTGGATCAAGGCCAACAAGTATAGTGCAAGAAGATATCACGCAGATCCAGAGCCCCAAGAAGGTGCTTCAACCTCTTGATCTTCGAAAGGTCTAAATCGAAGGTTGAAGATCCACACCTTCATACCTTCCACTGGTTGCATGCGTGGTAGCCCAACTTAACACAGCAACCCAAATTTAAAGAGGTTATTGGTGAACTAGACTACAAATCTCAGGTAGTCCATCTCCACGGGTTGCGAGCGGTGAAAAGAAAAGAATAAGCAAAAAGAATGCATCATGTACCTGAGGTAATGAAAGAAGATTCAAGAAGAGGGCCTTTAAAATGTAATGCCAGACGGACAAAGAGGCAAGGCCGACCAAGTGATGCATGTGATGGAAAGAAGTAAACGAGCTGCCGACAAGAAGTGAAGCCTATTAAGGGACGACATAGACAAAGAGGGGGAGAGTGTTGCAGAGCAAAGAAGAGCAAAGAGGTAGAGAAAAAGAAGGGCCCCAAAATTTTTTTGAATTGGACACTTTATTTTTGTACTATAATCACTTTGTAGTATATTTTTCAATGTAAATGCACTAGAGGAGTCCTCTAGATGCATTTCCGTAAATATTTTTCTCAATACCCTTGTAAATTAGCATGCAATAGGTAAGGTATGTGTGAAGTGTAGGAAGTATTGAAGTGTAGGAAGATCATTCCTATGACTCAATATTTTGCTCATAACTTGAAGGAAAAGTGTCAAAATCGAGTGAAGAGACTACCATTGGATGCGTCTTCTTGAGGGCTTCGAAATGAACCCGTTGTTCACTATATTCGGAGTTCGGAGATGAGAGAAAAGCTTGATTTACTATTGACTACTGTTCCAAGTGTCGCGACACCATAGCTGACCTTGAAAGCTTGAATGTGATGGATTTATACTTATTTGTACTTGGTGAAACTTCATTTGCATTGACCATCATTTGAATGTGTGTCTTCATACACTCGGCTAGGTTTTGATACTCCTTGGATTGATAAATAAAGCGTGAAGTCCCCACTATATTCACTTGAGAGGGATTGAGGTATCGTCTCTTTCTCCACAAGTCCCTAAGTCGGTACTTAGGTACACACTAAGCGTCCCATATTGCAAGGTTTATTGACCAAATATAATAAAACTTGATGATCCGTGAAAAATTTCAACTTGTTGGCCAATAGATAGTGCCTAAGCTTCTTCATAGCGTAGACCATGCCTAAGCCTTCTCCCTCAGTTGTGGTATAGTTTCGTTCAGCAACATTCAATTGCCTGCTAGCATATGCTATAGGCAAATCTAAATTCCCTTCACTTGTTGGTTGTGCTAGCACACATCCTATTGCATGATTGGATGCATCCATATGAACATGGACTGGTATATTCCAATCAGGAGTGGTCAGTATTGGTGTTGTGCACAAACGTCTCTTTAGTTCATTGAAGGATTTTTCACACTTGTCGTTCCACTCAAAATTTGTCAACAAGGCATAAAGAGGTTTAGCCATAATTGCATATATATGGATAAACCTACGGTAGTATCCACAATGGCCCATAAAGGCTTGTACCTCTTTAACATTCCTTGGCCTTGACAATTGTACTATGGCTCTCACCTTGTCCTCATCTGTTGATATTCCATTTTTAGAAACAATATGACCTAAGATTTTACCTTGATATACCATGAACACACATTTTTCTAGGTTCAGACACACTCGATATTCTCTACACTTGTTGAAGATCTGTCTGAGCTTAGGTATGTGGTATCCTCTTTCTTGGGAATGAGCACATAAATCGTCCACATATACTTCTAAGCTCTTTCGCAAGAACTCCTTGAAGACATGACGCATGAGCCTTTGGGAAGTTGCAGGTGCATTTGTGAGCCCAAATGGCATCACACGAAATGCAAAGATTCCCCACTCTGTGGCGAAAGTGGTTTTGTGTTGATCCTTTGGGACAATGGCTACTCGGTTCTAACCTAAAAATCAATCAAGGAAGCTATAAAATTCCTTGCCTGCAACACAATCCAATAAATGTTCTGTGATTGGAAGCGGATAGCTATCTCTGATTGTAGCAGCATTAACTTTTTTAAGGTTAATACGCACTGGCAACTTTCCATTCTTCTTGGGTACCACTACAATGGGGGACACCCATTCAGTATGTTCGATCTCATAGATAAATCCAGCGTCAATCAATCTATCAATTTCTTCTTTTATTTTTGCAGCATAAGTGTCATTATATGTGTAGGGCTTCTGTTTGGTGGGTTTGGCATCTGCAATCATGGGGATAGTATGAGAGAAAAATTTTGGATCTACTCCCTTTAAGTCTCTATAGTGCCACGCAAGACATGACACGTCCCTATATTCCCTTAATAGAGCTATAAGCTCTATCTCTTCTTCTGCACTTAGGTCGTCTCCTATGTACGTACATCACTCTTCATTCTCTTCAATGGTTACTATAATTTTTTTGGTCTTTTCTTTATTATCATATGCTTCTCCTATGATGGCCTCTCTCTTAGGCATTCGTACCAAAATTTTCCGATCCTCAACTTCATATTTCTTGAAGTTATCTGGTACTTCAAACAATGATTCCTCCTCTTCTTGTTTCACTGCTTTTCTTTTCTTTTTCTTTTTACTACCTTCACTTCCATCCTTTGAATTTATTGTTTTAATGCTTGTGAGAGGTTCTTCTTCTTGTTGGTTAAATACTCCTACATCTTCTAGAAAGTTATTCTCTAAATTAAAGCAACTATCCATCACAATGGACTCTAGATCGTCATCATTCTATTCTTCTTCTATGAAGTCACTAGGGTCACATTCTTCTAGCAAGGGCTGACACATGAACACTGAAATATCATAACCCTCCTCATCACAATGTGGTGTCCACTGTTCTTCATTGATGGCAATGTCCATGGTGGCCAAGATTTCTGCCCAACCATGAGGCTCAAATTCCTCATCTGGAAAAATCATCGATGTATAGGTTGGGTTGTTAACTGGTCTATCTCCTGGAGAAGTTCCTTCCTCTCTCACTTTTAGGCGTCTTTCCTCTTCCTTTGCGACCTTGCACATCCACAAATGAGTATCTTGATGCATCCAGGATGGGTCAGGAGAACTTCCAGAATGTACAAAGATTGAATCTTCTTTTGCTCTGTGGATAGGATTCCACTGTAGGGGTGGTACATCTCTGAAGGTGTAATCCTTCAAGTTGACCTTGGTGGTGACCCCTAAGTGCTGTAAGTACAAATTTGGTTCCCCAATCTTGTACTATTTGTAGTTGTCGTAGGAAGGGTCTTCCTAGGATCATCTCATAGACATTATTTTTCTCAAAGTCACATATAGCAAATGTTTGTTCAAACTCTACACCACAAGTGGTTAGAGTTATCCCTTCTAGCAATCCTAGAGGTCTTTCAACATGGCTGTCGGCCATTTGAAGCTTCATTCTAGTTGGTCTTAACATTGGTTTGCCCCATTGCTTCCACAAGGAGGTGGTTGAAATAACAACACCTACGATCGCTTTGGTTGTGTAACCTTGGTAGCTGATCGGAAGATAAGGATTACCTTCTTCACCTTCGCTCATGTTCCCTATTTTATCGAGAGGTATCTTTGGAACTTTTTGCTTAGAGCCTACTTTTGGCATTTTGGAATCAAGTTCTGGAACCTGATCCTTCACATGATTCCATAGTTCAGGTTTACTTTGAGCAGCTCCTACAGTGAGATGACACTAAACCTTAGTGTTCTTCACGATGTCAGTGTTTCTTGGAACCACTGAGTCTTCATTTCTTACCAATATTGTGGGAGCTCTGATTTGAAGAGATTCAGATTCCCATGGGCCTGTGAATTGTGGGAACTCTTGTAAAGAATTAGATTCAAAATCTAATCTTTCATCTTCTTGTTGCTCTAATTGGTCTCCATAGATAGATGGAATGTCTTGGGGAAATTGATCATGAAGGTCATCAATTTTAGGAATAGGAGGGGAATTACCCTTCTCCTTGGCCCATTTCTCCTCTTGTATTTCTCGCAAGAACTCTTGAGAGTACCGTTGAATTGAAAGAGGTGTTCCATCATCCACGGAATCAGGAACATAAGCTTTTGTTGGTGGTGAGATTTCTCTTTCAATAATTGGTTGAGCTTGTGGAGGTAAAGAAACATGGGGCTTGTTTACCAACTGCTCTAATCTTTCTAGTAAGCCCTGAAAATGAAAATCTCGTTTGACAGAGTTTGTCTGATTGAATGATTGACTGGTCTCGAGCATAGCCTGAGCTAGCTCTACCATTTTCATGCACATTTTCGTCCGTTCAATCTCTAAATTTGCTCTAGGGTAACTCTTGTCTAGGTTTGCAGTTGTTGGCCCTTCTTGAAGTCGAGCCTGGTAGGCCTTAAACATCATGTCCAAGCCTTCTATTGGATCTGCAAGAACAGACCCTGGTTGAGGGTTATTTGCAATGGGTGGTGGGGTGGGATGAGGTGGAGTGGATGGAGCTTCGGCATGTGAGGGGGTTTGAGATGCAATATCCTCTATTTTTGTTTTTGCATCCTTTAGGCTTTCTTCTAGTTCAGATAACTTTTTATTCCACTTGCAATTAGCTTTCTCTCTGGTAACCTTCCATGTTCTTGTTTTCCTCTTACTAGGCTCTCCTGATTCACTTGAATCTGATTGTTCAACTGGTTTATCTTGTTTTAAGGCTTGTGCCCAGGTAACTTCCTGTATAGGAGCCACATTATTGCTACTTGAACTTGAATACACCACTAAGTCTACCACATTAATGGGTGTAACCTTGGGCGCACTAGAGGGGTTCCTGGGACATTCTCTCGGGAGATGTTCCTTCCGCACTCACGACAAAAGCCTTGTATTGTGATGTTCTATCCTTGTCCTAGAGTGAGTGAGTGGGGACATTCACGAATGAAACGGTCGCCCTGACATCTAAAACATGGTCCTCTAGGGGCTTGTGATATTAGTTGTCTCAATTGGGGCCTGGGGTTAGGACTTCTATACATGACATTGGAGTATTATGGCTCCCAATTTTGTTCCATAGGTGGTGCCTCATATTGATACGAATAATTCTCACTAGGCTCAGGTGACTCTATGTAATAACCATGTGGACTATCTTCATGGGAGTAGTCTAAACTATGAGCATGAGAGTCAATTTTTGAGATCAACGGGGTCACTAGCACCAATGCTCTATTAAGGTTATCCTCTGCCACTACATACTTAACTGGAATCACATTGAGAGGAGCTAGTGGTTGGTTTCCTAGGACTGGTTGTGGCCTATATGGTGCGTGATATGGATGTTGTGGCCTATAATATGGTTGTTGGTATTAATTCTAATACCTACCCTGTGGATAAGGTTGTTGATAATTCTGTCTCACAGCTTGCCTATTGTATGGACACTCTTGAGCCGTGTGGTTCATGTATTTTCTATAAATTGTGCCATACAAAGCATTAGAGTTTCCTTTGGGTTGAGCCATCGTCAGACAAACATTAGCCATGTGGTCTCCTCCACAATTGTAGCATTGCTTCCATGAGGTGACCCTTGGTGCTTGTCTATTTTGAACTCCTAGCTTCTTGACAACTTGCTCAGCTATCTCATCTATCTCCGTGGAGGTTCTGGAAGCATGTCTGAATCCTTATAGAGTTTGGAGAGTCCTAACTCCTCACCCAAATTGTCCTCTATGTCAATGCACATGCGCACACACTCTTCTATGGATCTAGGCTCTTTCAAGTACACATATGACCTTAACCTTGTGCTCAGTAAGCCATCTAAAAACAAGGCCACTTGTTTGGCTGCTGTGGGTAATTTTGACAAAGGGCATCTTTCGAAGTACTCTCTAAACCTTCTTTCTGCAAGTCACACTGTTTCTTGGGATGTCTGCTTGAAGCTATGGATCAGGGATGATGTGTTATGCCTAATACCATCTTGGAAAATTCTATAATGAATTCTTATAGCCATTGACCTATCTCTCAGTAGTTGCGACTATTTAGGGGTGGAAGCCAAGCTAAGGCAGTACCCTTAAGAGTCAAACCAAATACCTCAAACTATGTGAAGGTCAACTTCAAAATACTATATCTAATAATCCACGTATTAGTTTTACCATAACCAGTGGAAATTTTGGTAGTACTCCCCACGAGCTTTCCAACGAACCCAAAATCACAACAAACGGATTTCATATGAGAAAGTAATGCTAGTTGAGGGTTCTCGGGGTTAAAACAGGGAAACAAGATCTCTCTGGGAGTACCTCAGAATAGGCGATATGATACCAAATTTTCACAATACTATACTTGTCCTTCGGTGATACCAACTTCCACGATACGATATTGGAAGTGGTCACGATACAATACCTCTGATTGGCACAATACGATACCACTAGGCTCACGATACGATACCACTCCAACCGTGATACGATACCACAAGGTGCACGATACGATACCAGAATAATAGATGATATGATACTAAGTTGGTGATACGATACCAATCATGCATGCAATACGATACAGCTCGATTAACGATACGATACCGTGATCGGCACGATACGATACCAGGTGGATTGCGATAGGATACCATCGGGTGACCGCGATCGCGATACTAGTACTTGACGATACGATACCTTGATGGTATTGTGATACCTCAAGGAGGTGATAGGATACTCAACAAGTATCACGATACACGGGAGTTCTGGTATCGTGATACCAAAACTCAACCAGACATAATACTTGGAGTTTTTGAGGTCCAAATTCAAATTTTTTTGCAGATATGTGTACCTTATAGTTCCTTATCACTCTTATGTGCCTGTAAATGCAAGGTCACCCTCCAAACTTGCGATATGACACTCGTGATACCAGATGCAGGTCGTTTCAGCCCGCACGATACTTCACTCAGATTTTGGCACTTTGAGAGTATTTCAAGGGTATTTCTTTAGTGTTTTAGCTAGGAATGCCCTCTGTGCTTCTTTCTCACAGCTACAAGTGAAAAACGAGGTGAGTGTACAATCAACAATGAAAAAAAAAAAGAGAAGATGAAGATGGGGAGGAAATGGTGGTGATGGTGAAGATGAAGATGAAGAAAAACTTAGAAACTAAATTGAAAATGGTGATTTATTTACCTTCCAGCATCACTACTTTACATCTTACCGTCACACGCTCGTCCTCCAAGCTCTCTTCCCGGCAATGACGCCAAATTTGGTGTACTCTAGCACAATGGCAAGTACCAACATGAGGAGATATACCTCATAAAGGTCAATCTGTGGAGACGTGAGGACCGGTATGAAGACCGTGAGCAACTGATGGCACAAGTGCGTGATTGAAAGCACACAAGCATGCACACACATACGCACACACACGTGCACAAGGTAAGAGCAAAGAGTGGAACAATGGAAGGACTTTGATTGCAAAAGAGCTCTCTTACAAAGTTCAAATCTACAACAAGCTAACCTCAAAAAAGAGCTCTCCAACGCTTTTTATAGTTTTTTGAGTGGTTTTGGCCCTGTCCAGACCTAATGTCCGGTCTAGTTAAAAATTAGGTTCAGGGCTTATTTGGGGTCTCAAATGGAGTCTAAAAATTATGAAAATTGGTAGGATGATACTTCTAATACTCTTCAACCTCGAGGACTCCTCGGCTTGAACAAAATGGAGTTGAAAAAATGCAAAATGATATTTACAATGGCTTTTAGTGATGACAATCACTATTTTTATAGGGATTTTTTTGAAAATTGGACATATACTTCTCGGAGCTCCCTATATGCTCTCTCTTCTTGTGTGTCCACTTCTTTGATGTGCTTTCGTGCTTGTGCTCGACCTTGAGTTTCAACACATACACACAACGACCCCTCTTTACACTTACCAAAGCAATAATGAGAAATAAGGACAAAACAGAAAGCTTTATAATTCAATTAAGTGCAATAGATTTGGATGTGTTACATAATAGGCATGAAGAGCTAATACTGATAGACAAGAAGATAACAAAAAATCTTATACTGTGTAATTCAGTTAAGTGGAATAGAGTTGTACGTATATTACACACAAAAATCATGAAGAACTAATACTAATCAACAAGAAGACAAGTACCTCAGACTCTATTGCTTCAGTTGTGCTTATTCCTTACTAGCCAACCTTAAAAATGAAGACTTGAAGAAAACAAACATCACTTGTAGTGTCCCTTAACACTGGCTCATGTGATATTTATTTCTTTACAACATTTGATATTAAGTTTGAAACAAAAGTTATTATCATTGGTTAATCCACGTTGGGTTCTTTTCTAATCAAAACATCTTCTTGCAACCATCGTTGGATGCATCTTTTGAAGTATGTTTAAGGTACAAGAATCATGCTTCACCATGGATTAACAAAGTACAATGGTCTCTTAAGAACACGAATCCCCGATCTTATCATTTAACATTTAAGAATCTTCTAGATCCTTCATTAGAAATGATAATTTACTAAAGCTTTGAGAGATTTAAGGATTAATCTTTCCAAATAACTTGTCTAAGATATTTAATCGTTCAATATTCTTCTTTAGCCATGGAAATCAAGATATGATTATTGAATAAAGAGCTCATACTTTGCTTTTTTTTTATAATACTAAATTATACCTTAGATTCATCTAAATAGCTATGATGAATTCATTTTGCAAAGGAATACTTTGGAGGAGATAGACACTTATGGATGTGAAGAGATGTGAGTGCACACATACCTAAATGAGAATATGGAGGTCTCTACCTCATAAACAAGATCATGAAGATTTTAGGGTTTCCATGGAAATTCAACCTAGAGCTTATGGATGTGAAGAGATGTGAGTGCACGCATATCTAAATGAGAATATGGAGGTCTCTAAATCATAAACAAGATCATGAAGATTTTAGGGTTTCCATGGAAATTCAACTTAGAGATCTAACAACATTGTGAAGGACTAGAGCATTAGGACCAACACATCCTAGAGAGAAGGCTCTCCTCCCAACCTTATGCCTCTATATATAGCTCCTCGGATGAACAATGACCTCTAGATCAATTGGAGTCACATATGCATGTGTAATCTCCACCATTGTTTTTACACCTTCCATAGAAGTCCACTAATGGTAGGTGTACTCACCACTTGAGTTAAATCTGCTTGAATTCAAGTTAACTCACATGAACTTTGAGTGGATGCTTCTCTAAAGCTCTTTGGACAAAACTCTCCTCCATGTTCCCCATGGGGGCTGAACCCAAGGCCTCCTCCTTTCGATCCTTGAGACTTAACCACTATGCCAAGTGCATTATTAAAAAAAAAAGGAGGTTCAATCGAAACATACTCCCCCGGGCTTTAACTTTGAAATTACAACTGTACAAGTGAATGAGCATAGTACCCATGGGACCCCCCGTGTTCCACAAAGCAGGAGTTAGATTGCCCGAAGGCGACACAAGAGAGAACTAGTTTCAACGGGAATATCATGGTTTTACACTGGCCTTAGGCCCACACTATCCTGCCGATAGTGGGGATTGAACCCTCACCCCCGCCTCAAGAGGCGAAAGGCCCAACCAATCCATCTAACGTGCATGGACTCTAAGCACATTTTCTTGTTGTAGACAAGAACCACATAAATCTATCTTTAAATCAAATATGGAGATCTTTGGCCCTACATGAGAATGATCACATGTGGAGGTTGCCTTGCGATGAAACATGGATACCCTGAAAGAGACCTGTCTCCTTCCGAAATCTCTCAAGTCACTCTCCAAGGGATATGCTAAGAGATGATACTAGCCCTTGAATATGCTTCGCAAGATGCTCTTCCATCTGCAATTAATCGTATCGGACGTTAGTCACATATAACCTTGCGCAGCGCTCAGACTCCACTCTGCTGTGTAGACGAAGTTGGCGAATAGATCACGTGATGGAAAACTTCTCACGCAGTTTCTGCCTTCAATGTATGCATTGATTCATCCCAGCACAATCCATCTAGATATCTGAGTATCAGGTGTTAGAGCGTATTTATTTACAGCCACATCCTATACCTTCAATAGCCAGGCGCATCGGCCATACCGCGAGGAGAGATCCCCGCGAGATCGTCGGGCCCCTGCGCGGAGGTGGATAGTTGCTGATATTCTACACCGTATTCATCCCTCGACTGCAGCCCTAGGTCGGCAGAGGCTCCTATCGCCGTTGTCATCGCTTCTCGAAATCAGGGGATTCTCCTCTGGTGAAAGTGTCGGATACTGGCTTGCTGGAGTTTGGAGAGCTTGTGTGGGTATAGCGCTCACACTCATGGCTCTCCTTGGTCTTAAGACAACGTCTTATGCTCCCTCATGCGAGATCCCAGAAGAGCTCGCACGACCTTCTCGGCATGCATGTGTTAGGTTGGGCTCTCAATTCAGCTCACAAAGGGTTTTATTAAACAAGAATCTGTGTTTGCGAAGGAGAGAATGCACAGCTTTGCAAGTTCGGGCCTCAGCCTCCGTCGTTCCAGCTGCAGTAGACACCCCAGCTTCGAACAATGTAGCTCACAAGCCTCGGCGAATTGCGCTCTTTGTGGAGCCTTCTCCATTTGCGTAAGGATGTCTTTCCTTATTCATATTTTTTGAGGTGTAATGTTATTCTTAAGATTGGTGTACACATTTAAGATCCATTTAGCTCGTAATTTGTGCAATTTTGTGGGGTTGAAAGCTGGCATTGTGCAAGTTTCATTTGCTTACTTATTCGGCACCAATATTATAGTGGAAACAATAACACACATTATGAAGTTTGGTTCACGATTCTTCCCGTCCAGCTGCAGGACTTGCTTTAGTAGATGACCTGTTTGGGGTAGCTTAGTCGTGGATTGAAACCTATATAGCCTGCATTTCATTAGCATTCGGATAGTGACAGTTACTTATCTATCTTATTGTATGAGGTTGGACCTATCTTGGGGCTTCTTACTACACTTAAGTCTACATTTACATAAGTATGGATTTCAGAAGGATAAGGTTTGCATCAAACAATTGATATGTGCAATCAATGAAGCTTAAGTTTTGCATAGTTTGTAGTGTCCTTAAGATTTCAAGGATGCATTCTTAGCGTGCTGCTTCTATTTCTTTGTTTACAGACCTTACTTCAGTTGTAAGGAGATGATAGTTTTGTACCGCCTCTGCTCTCTCTTTGTATGTTATCTAAAGATTAGGTTCAGGCTCATGTTCTAATTTCATTTGAATATTTCATTCACTCGATTTTTTGTGGTTTTAAGGTTTTGTTTGTTTAATCCTCTTGCTTGGTAATTTACATTATTTTTGAGGTAGAGGACACGGGTCAGGATATTGACATTTCTAGTTTTCTTGTTTTAGTTTTGTAAGCCTATAAGCTAGAGCCTCTTGTTTTGGATATAGATTTTGATCCCTTTGTCGCCCTGATGGCAGCACTTCATTTCTTTTTTGTTTTTTTTTTTCATGTTAAAAATATCGGTTTGATTTTTTTTGTCTTTTCTATTTTTCTTTCATTGATTAAGATAGAAGATGATTGAGATTCAAATCTGACCTGGTTCTTCAATTTATTTTTATGGAATAATCTAGTCATTATGTTTATGTATATAGCCCTTTAATATCTCACCCATTCACAAATTTGATCTGCATCTTTCATCTATTTTTTATGCAAGAAAGGTATATTTTTCCCCGTTTACTAACTAACTTTTCTATGCTAATTTTTATATATGGTCAGGACCCATGTATTTCTAATTATGTTAATACCGCTACATGCACACAAAACGTCATGTATAGTTTACCCTTGAGATAGAATGAATCAATGGTTTCCTCTTTCTATGTATCTTATGTTGCCAAAACTAAGCTTTGCCGTTAACAACTAGAAGTGTGGTTCCATCCCGTGTCTGGATCCTGAAGTAAATTATATAAATTCATCCAGTTTTTCATGTAATGCAGGTCTCAGACTATGATTGATTATAATTTACATATACCTCTAGAAAATTTTATGTGATGTCTTTCTGCATGTGCATGCATGAGCACAAAAATAAATTAAAGTGTTTTAGTTAGAACTAGGTCTTTTTCATTTGTAAATATGATAAAGCTAAGCTTTGCATGTACTTTTAGAAGTGTGGCTCAATTCCATAGCTGAAGTGAATTATATTAGCTCATCTAGTTTTTGCTGTAACATAGGCAGCAGACTATGACTCATGATTTTAATTTCTGTATGCTCTACAAATTTTTTTTCCAATGTTATCTGCATGCTCATGCACTAGTGCAAAAATGCAATAAAGTGTTAAATGGAACTTGATTCTTGCCATTTGTAATATCTTTCGTCCCTACTCCGAGATACTTTATGTGCTATCTTATGTCCCTTCTTCAAAACACTGAAAATCTCCTAATATTTATTTTATACCCCTCCCCCCCACAAAAAAAAAAAACCAAAAAAAAAAAAAAAAAAACCCAACAACGCACACACACACACATATTAACAAGTTCGCATATAATTATTTAGTTTACCTTTCTTGGAGCCATAAATAGATATATACACACACACACTCTCTCTCTCTCACATGCACACACGTGCACACACACACACACACGTGCACACACACATACACACGTGCACACACACGTGCACACACACACACACGTGCACACACACACACGTGCACACACACACACACACGGGTGCGCACGCGCGCGCGCACACACACACACACACACACACACACACACACACACACACACACACACACACACACACACACACACACAGACATGCGCCCACGTGCACGCGCACACACATACACACACACATACACACAGACATGGCCCGACATATGCACGCCTGCACACACACTTCTATGGCTCCAAAAAAGTTCACTAAAAGAGTTTTTTACAAACATGGAAATCAATTTTTTTTGAAGGCATTATTTTTGGTTAAATGTGAGCTTGATACTGAGTAATCCAAGGAGTCTATGAACTGGTGGAGATTTTTTTAACTTTATTATTATCATTATTATTATTTGGGCATAAAAGAAGAAATCTAATTAGCCACTCTATTCCAATGTGGACTTGCTATGCTGTGAAAAAGTTTTGTATCTATGTGAAGCCTCTTGTACAAAGGGGAAAGTCTCAAGCTGTATACTGGAGATATGCTGACCACTTGAAGGTGCTGAACTTCAGGTTGCACCCTCTGAGTTAAATATCTCCAGACGGTTTCCTGATTCTGGATTCTGTTGCTTTCTTTGAGAGTTTTGAGGTTTGGGTTTGGTGGCGTTATTCGTTTCTTATATGTCCTGTAAATGTTTTGTGCTGGCATCATCTACAGAAGGCAAGGCTATGTAAAAGTCTTTGCATTCTAAAATTGCTCAATTTACCTGCTTACTATCTTGGGTTTAAATTCAGAGTCTGATGAAAATGGAATATAATTGCATTATTTGCTAGTCATAGTGAATCAAATACCCTGTTTTTTGTTTTCATTTTTTCCAAAGGCATGATTCATTTATATCTTGAATTACATTTAATATGTTATTTTTCTTTTAATCTGTGCCGTCTCATCAAGTTGAACATACCAAACCTGTAGTTCTATTGTCAACCTGTTGCATTTTTTCAGAGCTTTTCCATTTGAGATGAATGCTCTTTTCTTGCATTATATTTTAATGAATAGGAGATATATTATAGAGGACACAGGAACCTAGGTTTTGACAACATTAATTTGTGTTGTCAGGGTACTTTACTCTTTCCCTCCCCCCCCCCCCCCCCCCCATTTGAGATGAATGCTCTTTTCTTGCATTATATTTTAATGAATAGGAGATATATTATAGAGGACACGGGAACCTAGGTTTTGACAAAATTAATTTGTGTTGTCAGGATGCTTTACTCTCTCTCTCTCTCTCTCTCTCTCTCTCTCTCTCTCTCTCTCTCTCTCTCTCTCTCTCTCTCTCTCTCTCTTCCCCACCCCCCCCCCCCAAAAACAAAACCCACCCACCCACCCTTTCTCCCCCCCCCCCCCCCCCCCAAAAAAAAAAAAAAAAAAAAAAAAAAAAAAAAAAACCTGGGAAGAGTTGCAGGTTACTATACTTCTACTCGAATCACTTGTATGGATCATATATGTTTGGTTCATTTGGCTTGTGCAGTTTTTCAGTCTAGACTTAATGTTTTTTGTTAACACAGTTATATATCGGGATATAAGAATCGGTTTCAGAATTTCATAAAGTATTTGAAGGAAATGGGTGATGAGGTGAGTTCTGGTTTGCCATGTTGATATCTGCATCCAGTGCTTGAAATTTTTAGGAAGTTTATATTAGGGCCTCGCAGGTTATTGTTGTCACAACTCATGTTGGTGCTCCAGAGCATTACCATGGTGCTAAGGTGGTGCCATCATGGAGGTTTGTATCTTATTTACATATACCGTGTCCTTATTGCTGATGGATATTTGTTGCCTCACTGAGCTAAACATTTGCATGCAGTTTTCCGTGCCCGTGGTATAAGGTTGTTCCACTATCCTTGGCTTTAAGCCCCAGGATTATAATGGAGGTTGCAAAATTCAAACCTGACATAATTCATGCATCATCTCCTGGAGTAATGGTTAGTCATCTCAAGCGTGTGGAAATTCTTTTTAAGGATGTTGCTCTTTAGACCTGAAAATAATTATATCCTATTTACCTGTTTGTGACATTTTTCAGGTTCTTGGTGCACTCATAATTGCAAAGCTATTGCAAGTGCCACTTGTGTTATCTTATCACACACATGTGCCATCGTAATGCATTTTATTGGATGGCCTGATCTTCATTTTCTATCTATTGAGCTTCTGTCAGTTGTTCTAATTGAGATCTCATCGGAAATATTGGGTGTAGGTATATTCCAAAATACACTTTCAGCTGGTTAGTGAAACCAATGTGGCTAATTATAAGTAAGTTTAAGTGTTTCCTTCATCCTACAAGATTTGGGATTTTGTTTGAATCTGAGTCAGACTCTTTGTTGTTTGGAAACGAACATTTTTTCAATGGAAAAATATTATTTTATGGACTTAATTGTGTAGAATGCTCAGATTCTCAAATTAGTTTCCATAACTTTGATTTCTTAACTTGTGCGAATGCTCAGATTCTCAAATTTAGTTCCATAACTTTGATTTCTTAACTTGTGTGCATGCAATGGGACAAATATCTCAATTTTTACTCCCTACCTCAGAGTTTATGCTCAAAATGCATATGGATCAGTGGCTTTGAACCTTTGGTTTAATGCTTGTAGCTGTCAAACTGGATGGTAAGAAGGTGATGTGGCTTTTGTTTCTTGCAGAGATGCTACACCGTGCTGCAGATCTCACACTTGTTACATCAAGTGTTGTTGGCAAGGAACTGCAAGCAGCAGGGGCTTCAGCAGGTAAGGTTTTACTGAGCCGGTTGGTTCTATCCCTTTTTTTTTTCATTTCAATTGTCATGTCTGTTCATGCTAAATTCGTAGGTTTTATTGTAGCTTACAAAATCCGCTTGTGGAGGAAAGGTGTTGACTCTGAGAGTTTCAATCCACGATATAAATCTGCCACCATGCGATCACGTCTCAGGTATCTGTGATGTGTCATTTGTGATGTTTCTGAGAGGCTGTGCATACTGCACATCTCAGGTATCTGTGATGTGTTATGTTTCTATCTGTGATGTGTCATTTGTGATGTTTCTGAGAGGCTGTGCATACTGTTGTGAATGTTTGCCCTTTTTTCTTACATATATACATGTAAGTATTTAATTTTTTTTTTTAATATACATATATTTTAATTTCTAATTTCACTGCACCTATGTTGTAAATGAAGTAGTAGGGATGGTATACAAAGAAATGTGCACCACCTGAAATCGTATTATGAGTTAAAGCATTGGGTTTTATCCAGCTGTTATTTTAGGAAATGATCACGATCTCAGCTTATAAATGTATTGTGCGCTTTTTGCTGTGTTTCAGCAATGGAGAAATTGACAAACCTCTCATTGTGCATGTTGGGCGCTTAGGTGCTGAGAAAAATCTGGATTTTTTCAAACAGTAAGCACTGATAGGTTGCTTCGATTATTCAGAAGTTTTTGTTGTGTCTAGGCATTTTCAAAAGATTATATGTGTCTGTACAGGTTGATGGAAAGAATGCCAGATGTCCGCCTTGCCTTTGTTGGCGATGGTCCTTATAGGTAATACTTACATACCGAACTCTGATCAAATCTCTTCGTTATCTGAGATAAAATAGCAGGCAGTTCTGAGGTTCAATTCGGATATTGTTTTCTAATTTTGCCCGAAACAGGCAAGAGTTAAAAAATATGCTCGAGGGAATGCCTGTTGTCTTCACTGGGATGCTTCAGGGAGAGGAGCTATCACAAGCCTATGCAAGTGGGGATGTTTTTGTGACACCCTCTGAATCAGAAACTCTTGGTCTGGTTGTTCTTGAGGCTATGGCATCAGGGGTACCCATTGTGGCAGCAAGAGCAGGGGGCATTCCTGATATTATCCCAGCCAATCAGGAGGGGGAAACAGGTTTTTTGTACACACCAGGTGATGTGGAGGATTGTGTCAGCAAGTTGCATGCATTATTTTCTTCAGAGGAATTTCGGGAGAGAATTGGAGCTGCAGGCCGTCTTGAGGTGGAGAAACATGATTGGAGGGCTGCGACAAGGCATGTAAGGAATGAAGAGTACAATGCGGCCATATTGTTCTGGCGAAGACGGCGGCGACAACTTGGTCGATGGTTAACCTATTTGTGCAGGTGGTTTCCTATGGGTCGTCCAGAGCCAGCAGCATAGCTTCTCTCTTCTTCTATCGCAACTTGGAGTTGGTGTACAGTAGCAGGTCATTTGGTATTCTGCCTTGTCCCTTTTCTATTCTGAAGTGAAATCTTTGTCCATACTGAGTTTGGGTAGATTTTGGTGATATAAATCCTTCACCTTGATTGCTTTTCCAACTTATCAGCATGTGTAAATGCAAAGTAACTTCGACCACACTATCTGATAGAGCTTTCCCTACTATGGATATGCTAGGTTGTGCAGGTGACCGATCACAGTATTCTTATGCATTTGTAAGTTGTACGTTTATTATTAAGCATTAATTTAAACCTAGGTGATTTGTTGGCTTCTGACCATTTTATGTCCCCTCCCACAACAGTATAAAATATGCATGAATGTGTGCAAGCACATGCATGTGCGCGCGCACACACACACACACACACACACACACACACACACACACACACACACACACACACACACACACACTCTATATCTCTCATACATGCACACACTCACATAAATGCACTCATGTGCATGTTCGAAACACATGCAATGCACACACATCATCCACAAGGCACACTCTCTCTTTCTCTCTCTTTTTTTGAAAAGGTTCGGAGTTTCTATCATGTTGGTCAACTGAGGTGTATGGTTCCAAAATGAGCGACTCACGTCTCTTAATTAATAAATTCATTGACACTATGAGTGTATGCATGAGGTCAACAGGAGTCTCTACCTATTATAGTTGAAGCGTTTTTCCTCTCATTCAAGCATCCAAGACATCTCTTGGTGACGGATCTCTGTAACTTTCCCAGTGATTGGAATCATCAAACACTTCACGGCCCAAATGTGTATAGTTTTGGTTCAGCATGAAATGTCGAAACTGAACTGCTGCTGCTATGCTTCTAACCTCTTGAAGTTGTTGGAGATAGAATCCACTGTGAGCTTTGCACAGAATTGTGAGAGGGGTAGAACTCTTGTATCCCACATTGTGAACCTTGACAAGTAACTTTAAATCTGCATAGCTCCACTAGCCAATTACAAATGTAAAGTGGATCTGGTTTTCTTAAAAGTCAGGTTATTGATCTACTCTTTCAGTTATGCTTGAAAGATTGAAAAATGAACAACGCATGCACTTTGAGGATTCCCCTTATTGGAGTGTCCAGTTTTTTAATCACTGCACCACATATTCCCGACTTTTCTAATTAAACATTTTCTGAGATGCGCTGTAGCCTTTGAAGGGCCTCAAGCTTAGTGCATCTATATCTAATTGCGATTTGGTTTTGCAAAACCGTCACAAAGAGTTTGATATGATCTGTTTTTTTCGAACACAATTCTTTTTTTGTTGCTTCCACATTTTCCAAAGGGGGTAATATGTAGATGTGTATATCAGTCATCGGTGTTCCACATTTTCCAATTCTTTTTTTGTTGCTTCCACATTTTCCAAAGGGGGTAATATGTAGATGTGTATATCAGTCATCGGTGTTCCATGTCTGCAGATTCAATAAGCAAGAAAGTTCATTGCGGTTTAGAATCCGTCCATATGGGGAAAATGAAAGTAAGCATTCCAGTATTTTTTTCGGGTAAGACCAACTCCAGAATATATGATGCATGTTTTCCACATGAATTGCAATGAGGACATTGGACACCAGCAAGTCCATGCTTTGTAACACACCTACAATGAAGTGACCAAGAAACACCCTTATAAATACTTTCATTTTGTATGTTAACTCAGAGCTCCACAGATGTTGAATGTGATTCTCCCTCAAGCAGAAGACCTGAGCTTCCACGTGGAGCTGCATTGAGTGAAGATATGATTTGCAGGCAACAATGAAATGGAATCTATGTGTGTTTGACAAGGCCACCATATTGTACGCTTAGCATAAAGCCAGTTTTTCGGAGACAATGAAGCATCAATTGATATAGCAACTTGGTATTGTTTCAAGGCAACAAGTTCCGTCCATTTTTTTGATTTATAATACCTATTGCAAATTGTTTTCACCTTGAGGGAATAGATGAAATCCTAAAGTGAATTATAACAAAAAAAATTATTGTGAGCTGGAAATGGGAACTCATGAAGTGCGGTTTGTGGCTTAAAGAGAGAAGACGGTTAGGGTTGAGAAGATTGGAAGCAAGAAATATGGTGGAAGTGTTCTAGCAAAGCAATAGTTAGGTGGAGATTTCCAAATTTTCCACAAGCTACATTTTCCACCTTTAGGAATTAAGTCCAAAACACAAATATTATAATCTACTCCATATTTGTGTAAGCCAAGGAGTCTTTGGGCTTGAGGAGTCATTCTTTAACCCTCTAGAATTCTAATCAGATTTGTACATTATTTGCACTCCATTATCCATTGAAAAGATCATTTAGGTATCGTCATTGTGTTGCTCCCATTGTTTTCATTGTCTTTTATTTTGTGCATTAATCGAAAAGGGGAAAGAACACTGCAATTTCTGTTTTTGTTCTGCTTGGAATGTTTTTGAGAAGTCAATAGGTTGGAGGATTGCAAAAGGGTATGGTTAGGTCGTCAAGGTAAGGGGATGCTCAATTGCAATCTTGTCTTCATTCTTGTTCAGAGGGGTTGGATCATAGCATGTTAACCACATCAAAGAAGGAAGAACATAAAGGGAGGTTTGCATTGTCATTTAACCACATCAAAGAAGGAAGAACATAAAGGGAGGTTTGCATTGTCATTTGGATTTCTTGGCATTGGATTGTGGTATAAATAGACAATAAAATGTGAGCTGGATGTAGTTGGTGTAGAGAGTAAAGGATTGAGTTGTGGTAGCTCTATATAGAAGGTAGTGCTACACGTATCCATAGTTCTTGACATATAGATCAAGAAGGGGTTTAAGCGTCGAATAGTGGAAGGAGGGATTCAATTATAGTGGATCCCTCAACATTAGATCATGTAGCAAGAGGGAGTCTTCTTCCTTGGGCTTTCTTTACTAGGTGTGGAGAAGGCAAGCATCGTTTATCTTTACTTGTCTTAAGAATGCTCTAGATTGGTTGGGATGATCGTTGAAAAGTAGGTAGCTATGTTCACAATTAAAGATTTGGGAGAGGTGAGTCTCAGGTAAGAGAGAGTTCAATAGGGTATGATCAATGATGCACTATTGTTTAGAGGGGAGCAAGAAATAAGTGAAGCAATATGAATGCTATAGTATGGGAGCAAGAGGTCACTGTCAAACTCATATCGTAGTTGGAAGGTGATAGGAAAAGAAGTGTCGCTCCCACATAGTCAAGCAATGGGCATGAGGGAGCAACTTGTTGTCTTGGTCTTGGAGAACGAGAGGCCCTGGAAGCATATGTAGAGGCCTTATGTAACTACATTGAAAACACATTGTGCCCTATGTTTACGTCAAAATCAATATCTCTACGATGCTTTTATGATGCTAATGTGCGAAGGAAGATTTTTCGTTCTATTGTGAATATATAATTATCCTTGTGAAAACATTCAATGCAAAGCCAATAATGTAGAAACTCAAGCTCATTAACCTCAATCTTTCTTAAGCTCCATTTAAAAAAAATTGAAGTGCTAAATCTTTGGGACCTATCATGATCATATCATCAACATGAATGATGATAATAATAAAAATAATTTTCTTTGACTTAACATAAATTGTAGGAGATGCTTATGCATTTTTAAAAACAATAATAAAATAATTGTAGGAGATGCTTATGCATTTACAATTGTATCTTCTTATACCATGCTCTTGATGCTTACTTGAAATCGTAAAGTGTTTTGATTAATTTGAAAACAAGATGGTCTTTATGTTCAATTAAACCCTCATGTTGTTGAATGTAGATATTCACATGTAGAGCATCATTAGGAAAAATGAACTTGATATCTAACTGATAAGTACTCCAATAAAAGAATTCAGTTAAAGAAAGTTTAACTTTGAATATGGTCATTCTATATATAGGTGCAAAAGTGTTACCATAATCACTACCTTTATGTTGTTCATACCCTTTGGCTATGAACCTTGCTTTGTGTCTATCACTTAATATGAATAACATTCTTTTCTTTTGGTGACTCACAAAGCTTCCAAGTCCAATTCTTGTGAATAGTATCAATCTCCACTTGCATTTCTTTCTTCCACACAGGATTACATAGTCCTTCTTGAATATATGTATGTTCATCATCAGATGACTTAAGAGAAAAAATGTCATGAATTTCAATAAGATGACTTAAGAGAAAAAATGTCGTGAATTTCAATAACTTTTGCAAAACTTACTTGACATGCTTAGATTCTTTTGTTGAATTCTAGTTCTCTTCCTAAAATTCTTGATACCGCTTTCTTGCGTAGCTTGTAAAAACCATTCTGGTACCTTCTTGAAAATTAGAGATACTTCTCTTATTTCTTCTTGACTTCTAGAAGGCTCCAACTTCTTGAATTTGTTCTTCTTTTAAAGGTTAAGATGGAATAAGAGAAGGTAAATGTTGAGATTGAGCTAATAGAAAAAATTTAGATTTAGATTGAGTAAGAGGGGTATAATATTTTTCTTTTTAAGAGTAAATATTATTTAAAAAGATATATAAGTATTTGATTATATATATATATATATATATTTTGATTTTTTTATCATAAATCTTGTTTTCAATAATATAAGCATTATGTGAGAGGAGAATTTTACTTGTATTTGGAACATACAATAAGTTACCTTTGCTTTCAATACCATAATAACAAAAATAGCTTTGATTGCTTTGTCATCAAGCTTACTATCTTTCTGTTTAATATGAGCATATGATGGAGAACAAAAAACCCTAAAATAGTTCACATTGGATTTCTTACCATAATAAGCTCCACAAGGTATAAGAACCTTGAAATTTTTGTAGATGCCCTATTTAGAATATGGTGAGCCTTATGAATAACATCAAAACCAAAACTAAAGAGAAGGCTTCCTTTAAGATAACGTGCTATGTGCCGTTTCTACAAGTGTATGATTTTTTCTTTCTAAAATACCATTTTGATATGGATAATGAGAAATTGTGAGTTGATGAAGAATGCTTCTATCTTCTAAGTAAGACTTGAAATCATTTGACATATAATCATAATCTCTATCACTTCTTAGAGCTTGAATTTTCTATCGAGTTTCATTTTTAACCATATCTCCAAATTTCTTGAATGTAGAAAAACTTTTGGCCCTTTTTTTCGAAGAAAAAATGTATCTTGTAAAATCCTCAATTAATATGAAAGAATATATTTCACCATGAATAGGGTTCGCTCTTATAGGTCTATTCACATCCATGCTTGTTAAAAGGTAATTTATGTAACTTTCCTTCTGACCATACTTCACATGGATTTGCATTATCTTGTAAAGCAAAAATAGGCAAGATCTCAACCATATCTTTTTCCTTCATGTGCATAAGAATTTCATAACTAATATGACCATATCTTGCATGCCGAAGCTCCATATTTGCCTTTGGTGATGAACTTGACCTAATTAACAAATATCCCACTTCTATTTTCACCCTCTAAAAGACAATGCTCTTCATTAAGTGTGAGGATTTGACACGAGTTCTTCTTAAAAATTACTTTATAATCATTTGTAAGAAAATACTTAGAGAGCAAATTATTCTTAATCTTGTTGATAGCTTGAAAATTTGTTCTCATTTATTTATTAATTGAGCATGAGAGAGAGAGAGAGAGAGAGAGAGAGAGAGAGAGAGAGAGAGAGAGAGAGAGAGAGAGAGAGAGAGAGAGAGAGAGAGAGAGAGAGAGAGAGAGAGAGAGAGAGAGAGGTATATTCCCACCTATTACAGAAAGACGGGTGGTAGTGATTAAGAAACTGAGATATGTGTAGGTTTAAATGATGCATAATATAAAGGGTCCATCAGAGACCGGAAGCTCTATTGAGAGAAGCAAATTTACTATTGAGCACATGAGAAAAATGTTTATGTCCATCATGAATGAAGAGCATCACAGATACCAGTTGGAGGTTCATCCATAGTGAGTTCTTGGTTTCGGTAACGTTTCAACCCATTGATGATAGAGCTCTTGTTTGTCCTTGCACAATTGAATTTCAACGACTTTAGAGCTCACTTGCCACATAAAGAAACAAATGGCTATTTCCATATTTTTTGTGCTCAGTTCTCCTATGTAAGATATGCAAGGGTGAAATTATTATATATATCAAGAGCATGCACATGTGCCCCTATGTAAAGGGACTCAACTATATGATCTTAAAGAGTTGAATTCGGGAACATAATTTGTTTAGCTTGTAACCAAGAACATAGCTTTCTTGTAAGGGATTAGACACCACCATGTATATGGTAGGACATTCCTAATGCATATCGAAGATTATGTGCCCCATGAATACTCTCTCTATATCACAAAGATATGCATCATATGATAGCCAAAATCAACAATAAGGAAAAACTCAAAGAAGAAAATCAAAGTCAAGCTCAAATATCAAATGCATGAAAAATGACAACGATGGGTTCTACAACCTACAAATTATAAGGTCAAAGGCTTCATCAACAACAAGAAGGAAGGAAGAGGACCCTATCAAAGATCCCATCAATGGATCCAAAGAATGATATATCACCAACAAAAGTCTTCATCAAATAAAGATCAGAGGTGCAAAATGGATCAAAATCACTCCCTACACCATGTTGTAAACCCTCTATTTGTCTAGGGATCCCATATGTCCTTAGATCCCCACCACCATGGATCCCATATGTCCATGGATACAAGAACCACATGGATGCCATATCTCTATGAAAACCAAGGGATGCCATATGTCCCACACTTGGATGCCATATGTCCAAGCTATGACTAAGGATCCCATATGTCCTTAGATCTAAAACCTCGATTGACTAAGTGATGCCATATGTCACTAGTTCCCCACATAAAAACAAAATGATCATCACATGGAGGGGGGTGTTGGGAGTTCCATGATTCACCATTTTGTCCAAATCTACATTCATTCTCATGCGAGTCTATTTATCCCGCATGCAAGGGAATTCTCCAAAAATCCACATAATGAGGGCCTCACTTGACCTCTTCTCATTCAATTCATGCATTCCCATTGTTTTCTCACCTTGAGGCTCAAGCTCCATGCTTCTTATGTAAGTTCTCTTTTCATAATTTAGTTCATTTCTTTTCATATTTCATTATCATGGTGTTTCTAGTATTCTTTGAGCCTCCATAGCTTGTTTCTGTTTTGTATCTTGGGCATTGTTTCTCATCAAAAACCTAGATGACAAAGCAGGGAAATGTATCTTTGATGGGTATAGTTCAGAACGCAAAGGCTATCATCTGTATCATCCATAGACCAAACACATTATGGTTGGCTATGATGTTGTTTTTATGGAAGATGCAATTCAACCATTACTTTCATGTACCAAGGACACATCAGTTAGCTCAAAGGAAGAGTATGACACTTTGCTTCCTCTTATTACAGATGGACATTCAAGTGGTGGTCCAAATTATGCAACTCTAAGCCTTTACATGTTCCAAATGATAATGCAGATCATTCAGTTTCTAATGCACATTTACATGATGTAATTGTTGATGAGAGGGCTAAGATAGAAGAGGAAAAAACTATGCCTAAGACATAAAAAGTTAGATGCACAATTGAGATATCATACTTGTTTAGGATCTCATAGTGCATCTGTCATCAAATTGGTATGCAATGGTTGTCTCTAGTCTATGTGATGAGAATAGCCTGTTTCTTTTGATGAAGCATAAAATTCAAAAAACTCGATAGCTACGATGCATTCAAAATATGATGCTATTAAAAGAATGATACTTGGGCTTTATGTGGTTTGCCTCTAGGCACAAAAGCCATTGGTTCTAAATTGGTATACAAGTTGAAATGTAAGCCGGATGGAATAGTTGACATGTATAAGGCGAGGCTTGTTACCAAAGGTTATGCTCAAGAGGGAGGCATTGATTTTGATGAGACCTTTGCTATCCCATGGCAAACGACCACTGCTCATAGCATTTGTGCACTTGCAGCTCATCATGGTTGGAATCTACATTAGTTGACCATTAAGATTGCATTTCTGAATGGTGACTTACATGAAGAAGTGTATGTATTTTAGCCCCATGGTTTTATGAAGAAAGGGCATGAAAACAAAGTATGTAGGCTGAAAAAGGCAGTGTATGGGTTGAAGCAAACCCAGTGTGCTTGGTATGAAAAGATACATGCCTACTCAATTGCACACGGTTTTGAGAACAATCAAACTGAGGGCACCTTATATGTTAAGCGTGGAGATGATGCACTTCTAACCACTATTGTATATGTTGATGAAATACTGCTCATTGGTCCTAATGAGAAGCATATTGATGAATTTAAGGCTGATTTGCATGCCTATTTTGAGATGTCAAAATTGGGGCATTTGCATCATTATTTGGCATTTAGTTTGTGCAAGTTGATGGGGGAAGGGCTTTGTATAAAAAAAATATACTAACATATAGTTGGAGTGTTTTGGCCTTGAAGATTGCAAACTTATTACCACTCCTATGGAAACATGTTTACAATTGAGTCTTCGCGATGTTGGAGATGCATTTGATGTTGTTCTCTATCAGCAGACTATTGTATGCTTAATTTACTTATGCATAACTCAGCTTGATATTCAATTGTTATATCTTAGATGAGTAGGTTTACCCATTGCCTAGGTGTCAAGCATTAGCAAGAAGTTACGTACATATTTCGCTACTTGAGTGGTACCTGAATACTTGGATTGTTTTATCCCAAGGAGAATCATTACCACTAGATTTACATGCTTTTTTTGACTTGGAATGGGCTGGTTGCTATGACACTTGTGTGTCCACTAGTGATTTTTACTTCATGTTTGGTATCTCATGCATATCTTGGTTGAGCAAGAAGGTCAACTTTCATAGTGACTGTTGACTGTGTGTAGCTTAGATGCCTTTTGGATAATTTGGGTGTTGGTGAGCCTTTTGGTACCACCATCTTCACTAACAATCAGAGCACATTGAATCAATTTGGCTTATGTGCCCACATAGGATAATGTTGCAAACCATTTCACAAAAGCTCTGCCTAGGGAGAAGTTTGAAACTTTTCACAAAGCTTTGGGATTACTTCCTTTTATGGATTGGTCTCTTTGCTTGTAGCTTGACCTTTTCTTATACATGAATACCAACTCCTTGTTCATCAGATCACTCCTAAGGGGATTTGTTGATACATTTTGGCAATGATATGTGTGAATATACTTAGGATTACCAAGGCACTTTTTTGCCTCTTTAAGAGGATTATTTCCCCTCGGATTGTATTTATGCCTATAACCCTAATGGATCACTTATCTTTGTACATTTACTTGGTAATACATTATGTATTATGTTGTGCTAAAAGCTTCTTCTTCTTCCTTGTGCTGTATTGTGCTTCTATAGACCTCGGACTCCAATAGATATTTGGTACAAAAGGAACATTAGAAATCTTGAAATTATCACCCGCTGTTAGAAAGTTAGTAAGAGAAGAAAATACATTTTTGCAAATTATCATATGTTTTGTAACTCGAGAACCAAATATTGTTTCAATGTTTCTTGATCAAAAGAAAATTCTTCTATATTGACATATGCAAAAGTATCCTCTTCTGAAGAAGATTTAGCTTTTGAACTTTCTTCAACATTATTACTTGAAGATTGTTAGCAATCAAGGAGGCTTATCATGCCAAGTTAACATGAGGCAAGGGAGCGAGAGGGAGCAAGGACAAAGAGAAACCAGGAGGACCAAGTAGGTAGAATAGTCAAAGAAGATCCAACGAGTAGGCGTAACTAAACTTTTTAGAATTTCATCTCAAATAAGAGTGATTGTCATCACTAAATTACATTTTAAATATCATTTTTGATAGTTCCAACTCCATTTTTTCAAGTTGAGGAGTCCTCGATCTTGATGAGTATTAGAAGTACCTATGTAACAAATTTCATAATTTTTAGAGTTATGTCGAGCCCTCAAACAAGCCTACTAATTTCATGGTAGTTAGACACTAGGTCTGAACAGAGCCAAAGCTAGTCAAAAAACCATAAAAAGAGCTAGAAGGTTTATATTTGAGGTTGGCTTGTTGGAGAAAGAAGAATTTCTAGAATGTTGGAAACTTATTTTGGATAATCAAAGATTCCATTGCTCCATCTCTTTGTCTTACCTTGTGCATGCATGTGTGTATGTGTGTGCATATTAGTGTGCTTCTCACTCATGCACTTGTGTGATCACTTGTTCATGGTCATCATACCACCCTCATGTCTCCTACGACTGACAATTATGAGGTGGATCTCCTCACATTGGTACTTGCCATTGTGCTAGAATGACACCAAATTTGGCACCGTTGTCAAGGATTGAGCTTTAAGGATGAGCATGTAATGGTAAAACATAGAGATTTGATGTTGGAATCGTAGGTATACTTCTTGTATTTCAGTTTTTTACTTCATCATCATCCCTACATACCTACTCCCTCCCTACCTCCATTTCCAACTTCGTGGAAAATTCACCTTCTTGGTCATATCCCCACGTCCTTTGCATTCCCTTCATTTCACTTATGAGAACAAGAGAGAGAGTGATATAATTTGTGTGCTATGTTTTTATGTATTTTTTGAGCCTTCTTGTAGGTACGGGCATAATAGCTACAATAGGTAGGACATCTCTATTTACGCATCTTGGGGTGAAGCTCGCTGTCCATGGCAAGAGTCCAACAAATTGGATCATTTTTGAATCAATGCTTAAGGTTGAATGTGTTTCCAGTTCATGAGAAATCATGATGATTAATACATTGCATTGAATTGAATCCGTTCTTGATCTGCACATTAAACTTAAATCTCCAGAGAAGGCCTATTCAGGAAATTTGGGAATTATTGAGAAATCATGATGATTAATACATTGCATTGAATTAAATCCGTTGATCTGCACATTAAACTTAAATCTCCAGATAAGGCCTATTCAAGAAATTTGGGAATTATTCAAAATCCTATTTATATTACTTACTATCTTAACTTCTTAAGTTTTAGCCAAACCCTAATACTCCATTAGTAATAAAATTATTCAAAATATTAAAGTGTCACTTTTTTAATAAAATTATTCAAAATATTAAAGTGTCACTTTTTAATACTCCTATCAAGAGATAATAGCATGTTGTAGTGTGTGGATGATTCAAAAAGTAAAACATTGGTAAACAAAGCATTGTATCAAAATCCTATGTAATTATCATTTTTCTTGAATAGGCCTTAGATTATTGCATTGCAAAGTGGTTGCAAAGATGTGCTTGATTATATGAGCAATTAAATTAATTGTACACTTTCCCATCATTTGAAAGTATTTCTGAGCCTTGTAGACTGTAATATCAGACCTTATCTTAAAGCATTTCATAACATCAAATCTGTTAGTTACCAACTCATCTATTCACATTACAATACCTAAAACAAGATTTACAAGGTATGTTGCACATAAATCTCAAGACAAGATCTTCAAAGTCAAGGAAACATAAGGAGAAAATACATGCCCACAACTAATCTAAGTAGAACTGTGCACAATGTTAAGCAGAACAGGAAGCACATACCTTTACAAAGCTAACAATTTGCAAATCTAGTGCTTCTATTAAGAGGATTACTCATTGATTGTTGGTGGACCTTTGATGTGCGTCCTTTAGTAGACCCTGTGTTGCTACCAAAGCTTGTCGGTTTAGCATTTTTGCGTATTGCTAAACTTGAAAAGGTTGCCTCTGAAACAAATAAATTGCATCAGGTGCTTTGCTTCCTCACAATGTTGTCTGTTTATATAAACAAAGAGCCTTTCAAAAATAAAATTTCCCAAGTTCGTCAAAGCACCTGTATTGATTAGCCTATAACACATTACTACCATCAGGACAATATTTCAATGCTTCCTTCTACCTCTAGTGTTTGGAATCCATAATTGATAGAAGAATATGTAATACACCATAAAGAACTCTTCTAGATAAGGAGAAGTAAAGAAAGAGAGCACAAACTATAGACTGCATATTAAGTAAAAGAAGACGGGATCTCTAGACATAGTAGACGCACTGTCATCACAGTAGTGATAGAAGCGAATGCTGGGGCTCTTTATGCTCATAGAGAATAAGCATGAGGATACACATTGTGCAAAAAATAATATGGACAAAAATTAAAGTAACTTTGTGCAAGAAATGAATTCGATCAAAGTAAAGTCACCTTTCTACAAAGATGTTTGAAAATTTGCCCTCTAGGAGAGGACAACTTAGCACGAGTAAAGCAAAAGGATCACTTGACATTGATTATTCAAGAGTCTTCTTGGCAGGAGTTGGAATATCTTTTCAACTTCAAGCCTTCAAGGATTACCTTTTCATATTGGATGGCAAAAGCATTTCCTCCCAAAACATTGTTTTGAATTGTTCTAGATCACCAAAAGGTTGAACTTTACACTTAAATCCTTGATATTTCATGTCGGCTTCACATATCTGGAGGTGCATTCATGGGGACAAGGCTTGCTTACAAAGAGCCCTAGTGCAAAGTTTTCATCAATTTATATGAATAATGCAACATCAAATGATAAAAAACATTTAAACATACAAGTTCATCAACGAAAACAATGTTTATGAAGTTGGGAATAAGAATTTAACCTTGAATATTTGAATTCTTAACTCACAAATCAATGTTGACATTCCATGAAACATGAAGAATTCACCAAGATTTTTTGAAGTTGATCTTCACACACCAAATTCGACTTCATGATCATCATGGAGCCTCAACAATGTCATTTGTGCTCAAAGATGAAGGATGTATTACTAATCAAACTGTGAAAAGATTACAAGCTTAATGAATCCAAAGATCCATAATGGTTTCTCTCACAAATGGAAACTCAAAGGTTAGCTGAAGGGTTTAGAATCAAAAGTTCTCTAGTTGCACTAAGCACTCAAGTTCCCAATTCTTGGGAAGTAAAAAAAGAAAACAAATGAATAGACTTGTCCATTTATATGAAAAATGACCCTTTGATCCATGCTTGATTTAAATGGACCAATCAAATTCTTTTATTTTTCCTCTACAAACAAACATGTGTTTGTTCTACATGATCTTTCACATAGGATTTGGAGGGTCAAAAAGTGTCCAAATTTGAATATACTTGTTGCTCCTTACTCTTCTTCATCTCTCTCATTTGATTATGGTTGAACCTTTGGAATTACCTTCATGAGCGTTCCTTTCGTTTGAGAGCTCCATTTCCTTCCTTGATCTTTTCTTTTCTTCACTTGATGTAGACCAATGGTTGAGCATCTTCATGGTTGAGAACATCATAGAAAGCTTTGAATACTTCATCTTCATGTCTTGATGAGGGTGCATCATCACAAAAACTACTACAATGTAGGTATGGGCCCTCCAAAACATTTGCAAGGCCCATACCCACGTTTTTGTGGAAATCCCTTTTTGCCTTTCCTAGGCCTTTTGAAATGATGTAGAGCACATTGCATAGGTATAAGCGCATATAAAAATTCATGAAATTGATTTCTCACTTGTAGAAGGGTTTGGCATGACTTATACCTCAAATATGGCATACCATATGCTTTAATGTAACAATAATAGCAACAAAAGGCATGCCACTAAAGTGCCGGATTGGGATTTTCAAAAAATTTGCAGGGTCCAATGGTGAATTTTTGTGGTAGGCTTTTTTGAGCTATTCTAGGTCGTTGGAAGAATTTGTAGCACAAAATAGACACCTCATATACAATAAAAATATGCTAAACTTCATAATTAGTGCTTGAGACTAAGATATTTATGTGCAAATACACTTTCAAAAACTTGGGAGACAAATAGACTTCAAAACATGTTAAATAAAGAATGTAATAAGAAGAAGATCATATTATTAATTTGGAATAATACAAAAATTTCTCTCATCAAGAGAGTTTACAAGTGTTAAGGGTTATTTCCTCTAATCCTTCTAGCTAACTATGTATCCTTAGGTTGTATTGTCACTTTCTTTGCACGGATATCACACAAGTTGGCCTCTACAACCTCTTGGAGTACCTCAATTTCTATCCCTTGAACGCAAAAGTTGAGCACAAGAAATTTGGAGCTCTTGCTTCACAACTTTTGTAAACGGACTTGTGGAATAAAACACTCCATAGAATTCTAATAATGCCTTATCTCTCAAAAGGCTCTAGTTTTCTTTCTACGTCTTTGTGGTGCTGTTGCATTTGAAGAGATGCTGGGTTGTGGTCGTTGTGGTCTAGGACATGGTTGATAGTTCTTTTTTCTTGGAACATGCTTAGATGGCCTTGCCTTTTCATTTACATACACTCACCTATTTCCATGTTGACTTTGTTCTTTCTTTTTTTTCATCTGTTGATCTTTGCCCTAGCCCTACACGTAGTTTGTGTCACGAAGAAGGAGATTAGGAAGAGAGCTCACACACACACACACTCACAATTAAAGAGGAGCACACACACAGATTGAGGCAAGGAAGAATGATCTTCTTCTTCTTCTTCTTCTTCTTCTTCTATTACATAAAAGGAATGTACAAAGTGAGCCCAAAAACAACAATATAACAAGTGCCATATATAAAGAACACTACATAAGGAAAATCCTAATGTTTGTGAATGAGTGAGGTGGCAAGAAACAAATGTGCCATCACTCTCGATAGATAAATCTAGTAAAACTTAATGAAGTATCCCTGACATATACCGGCGTGATGACCACTATACATGCTAGAGAAATGAAAAAAGTGATACATGTCATCCTGAATCATCACATGTTGAGCTTGATATCTCAACACTCTCCCTCAAGCTCAATGTCATGTCCTCTAATCTAAGCATCTTTTGAAACTTCTTCAACTTCTTTGCTCCAAGTGCTTTAGTAAAACTATCAACAACCTACTCATTTTTCCTTACATGAACAAGATGAATATCACCTGCTAATACCTTCTCTCTCATGAAGTGGTAATTTACCTCAATATGCTTTGTTCTAGCATGAAAAATAGAATTTTGTGCAAACAAAATGTTGCTAAGATTATCACAATAGATGATGATTGGCTTTTACACTTCCACACCTAAATTGGAAAGTAGCATCTCTAACCATGATGCTTCACATTCCACCATTGTAGCACTGCTATACTCAGCCTTTGTACTCGACAAAGCAACAATGGGTTACTTCTTGCTGCTCCATGTGGTAGCTGCACTCCCAAGAGAGAACAGAAAGCCACTAGTAGATCTTTTGTCTGGAATACAACCAACGCAATATGTATCAGTATATCCATGAACTTGCAAATCTACACGAGCTTCGTAAGACAATGCATAATCCAAAGTAGCACTCACATAACATAGAGTGCACCTTAGAGCATCTAAATGTGGCTTCTTAGGAACATGCATAAATTGAATTCCAAGTCCAATAGTGTAGCTTAGATCATGCCTTGTAATTGTGAGATATATCAGACTTCCCACAATTTTCTTGTACATAGGAGCTTTCCAATGCTTCACGTGATGTAGTATTCAACGTCAAATTCTGATCTAATGGCATAGAAATTAGCTTACAATCAGCCACCATACTTTTATAGCATACTTAATGCATATTGACTTTGTGATATCCATATACCTATTTCTATATGTATAAACTCAATGCCCAAGAAGTAGTGCAACACATTAGCATCTTTCATGTCAAATTCCTGCATAAGGAGTTGCTTTAACTCTTCAATGCTTGCTTCATTGTCACCTCCTGCAATCAAGGCATCAACATAAATAGCCACAATCGTGATGCCATCATCACCCTTTCTTGCATACAATGGATGATCTACATCACACATAGAAAATCCAATGGTATTTAAGTAGTCAACACTCCTTGCATGCCAAGCACGAGGGGCTTGTTTAAGTCCATACAAAGCCTTTCGCAACCTGCAAACATATTCTAGGTGTTTTGAATCTTCATATCCTTGTGGCTAGTCCATGTATACTTCTTCATGTAACTCACCATGTAGGAATGCATTCTTCACATCCATCTGATGCAAATTCCATCCTTTTGTTATAGCTAATGCAAAAAGTGCTTTGATAGTAGATATTTTAGCTATAGGGCTGAATTTTTTCTCATAATCAATGCCATATGTCTGTGCATATCCTTTTGCTACCAATCGAGCTTTACGCCTGTTTATGCTACCATTAGCATTGTGCTTTACCTTGTAAACCCACTTGCAGCCTATGGGTTTCTTTCCTTGCAGCAAGGAAACCAGATTCCATGTTTCATTTCCATAAAGTGCAGCCATCTCCTCATCCATAGCTCTTTTCCAATTTGCATTTCCAATTGCATCTTCAAAACAAGAAGGTTTAGCATCTTGTATTACCTTGGTCATGTAGGCATAATGACAAGCCATTTAACTGTCATATGTCAATCATTGCACTAGATTTTGCAACCTCCAAGATCTTCTTGGTCTTGGGTCAGTTCTCCTTGTATCATCTACATGTGCCTTTCTAACTCATGGAGTCTTCAAAGAGGACAGTCCAAGTTCCTCATCAAGGCTCTTTTCTGAACCGCTTGAATCTCCATCAATGTCTTCAAAACATGTAGATGTTTTACTACCAGCAGAAAGCTTTTCTTTACCTTTCTTGGATGTATTTGATAAATTTGTTGGATTGAAATTTCCATGCAATCTTCCACTCCATGGATTTGAGTTGGAGCTATTGCTTGGTGATCCATCTGGTCCACTCAAAACTTGAGATTTTGCACTTGATTTTTCAACATTTTCTTTGTCATTTGGTTCAAGATTAAGTCCATCTTTGGCATTTGCATAGAAGCTTGACATTTCAACAAGCACCACATCTCTTCTTACCTTCACCTATCCTATGAGAGGATTATAACATTTATATCCCTTTTGCTCAAGATTGTACCCAATGAAGATACATTTTTCTGCTTTTGGATCAAGCTTTGTCCTCAACTCATCTGGAACATGTACATATGCAATACAACCACATACTTTCGTATGTGATAAGTTTGGATTTTTACCTATGAACTTCTCTTCATGTGTAACTTGATGTACAATAGTAGCCGGAGTTCTATTCATGATGTATACAACATTATGCACAACTTCTGCCCAATAATAATGAGGCATATTCTTCTTAACCACCAAGGCTCTTGCTATTTCTGCAATATGTCTATTTTTGCATCATCATTGCCATTCTATTGTGGTACCTACATGAAGACTGACATGGAATTCCATGACTTTTAAGAAAGTTGCTGAACTCATTTGACATGTATTCACTTCCTCCATCAGACTTTTATTTCTGGATATACTTTCCTGTCTGCTTTTCCCCCATAGCCCTAAAAGTCTAGGAGTGGACACCTCACTCTTCTCTTTCATGAAGTATGCCCATACTTTCCATCTATGGTCATCAATGAAAGTAACATAAAACCTGCAACTGCCCATTGATGTCATCTTTGTAGGACCCCTTCCATCCTCCATAGACAGTGATATGTATGATTGATGTTGGAACATCAAGCTTATACTATGCTTGAGGTGGATTTGATCTACATCAAAAGCTATCTCTTGGCTTACGATGAAAGAATATCTATTGGAGAGTTCTTTTTCTTATGCTCACTTATTGTATTAAAATTTTTTTTTTTTCATGGATCTTTTACCATTGTAAAAGCCTTGAGATTTACACATGTAAAGCTATAAATTTCTTTGCATCCAACACATTCCAATAAATGCTCGATGATTGGAAGCGGATGGTTATCTCTGATCATAGCGGCATTAACTTTTTTAAGGTTAATACACACTCACAAATTTCCATTCTTCTTGGCACTACTACAATGGGGGACACCCACTTGGTATGCTCAATCTCATAGATAAATCCAGCTTCAATCAACCTGTCTATTTCTTATTTTATTTTGGCTCCATAAGTGTCATTATATGTGTAGGGCTTCTGTTTGGTGGGCTTGCCGTCAGTTGTCATGGGGATTGTATGAGAGCATATTTCTAGATCTACTCCCTTGAGGTCTCTATAGGTCCATGCAAAAACATCCCTATATTCCCTTAATAAAGGTACAAACTCTACCTCTTCTTCTTTACTTAGGTTTTCTCCTATGTATGCACATCACTTTTCATTCTCTTCAATGGTTACTATAATTTCTTTTTTGTTTTTTCTTTATTATCATATGCTTCTCCTATGATGGCCTCTCTCTTAGGCATCTGCACCAAAATTTTCCGATCTGCAACTTCATATTTCATGAAATTCTCTGGTACTTAAAGCAATGATTCCTCCTCTGCTTGTTTCACTGCTTTTCTTTTCTTTTCTTTTGAATACCTTCATTTTCCTCCCTTGAATTCACAGTTCTAATGCTTGTGAGACGTTCTTCTTCTTTTTAAGTAAATACTCCTAGATGTTCTGGATAGTGCTCCTCTAACTCAAAGCAACTATCCATCACAATGGACTCTATATTGTTGTCATGCTCTTCTTCTTCTACGACCTCCTTAAATTCACACTCCTCTAGCAAGGGTTCACACATGAACAAAGATATATCATAACCCTACTCATCACAATGAGGCATCCACTATTCTTCATTTATAGTGATGTCCATGGTGGCTAAGATTTCTGCCCAACCATGAGGCTCAAATTCCTCATCTAGAAATATCATCGATGTGTAGGTTGGGTCTCTAATGAGTCTGGTTCCTTGAGAAGTTCCTTCTTCTCTCGCTTTTAGGCATCTTTCCTCTTCCTCAATGAGCTTGCACATCCACAAGTGAGTATCTTCATGCATCCAAGATGGATCAAAAGAACTTGTAGAATGCAGAGAGATTGAATCTTCTTGCACCTTGTCAATAGGATTCCACTATATGGGTGGCACATCTCTAAAGGTATAATCCTTTAGATTGACCTTGGTTGTGACCCCTGGGTGCTGCAAGTACAAGTAGTTGGTTCCCAATCTTCTATTATTTGCAATTGTTGTAGGAAGGGTCTTCCTAAGATCATTTCATAGATGTTATTTTTGCCAAAGTCGCATATAGCAAAGGTCTGTTCAAACACTACACCACAAGTGGTTAGAGTTATCCTTTCCAAAAATCCTAGAGGTCTTTCAATATGGTTGTCATCCATTTGAAGCTTCATTCTGGTTGTTCTTAATGTGGTTTTGCCCCATTGCTTCCACAAGGAGGTGGTTGCAATTGCAACACCAACATCTAAATCTAAGATAGCTTCGGTTGTGTAAACTTGGTAGGTGATTGGAAGATAAGTATTACCTTCTTCACGTTCATTCATATCTTTTATTTCATCTAGACGTATCTTTGGGACTTTTTGCTTAGAACCTACATTTGATATAGCATTTGATATATTGGAACCAAGTTCAAGAACCTGATTCACCACATGTTTCCAAAGATCAGGTTTTACTTTGAGAAGCTCTTCTAAGGTGAGATCACACTGCACCTTAGTGTTCTTCACGACTTCAGTGTTTCTTAGAACCACTGGGCCTTCATTTCTTATCATTATTGTAAGAGCTCTGATCTAAAGAGATTTAAAGTCCCATGGGCTTGTGAATTGTGGCAACTCTTGTAAAGAATTAGATTGAAAATCTAGTCTTTCATCATCTAGCTGTTCAGCCTGGTTTTGGTATATAGATGGAATGTCTTGGGAAAATTCATCATGAAGATCATCATTTATTGGAATAGGAGGGGGATTACCCTTCTCCTTGGCCCATTTCTCTTCTTGTATTTCCCGCAAGAACTCTTGAGAGTACTCTTCAATCGAAAGAGGTGTTCCACCATCCATGGAATTAGGAACATAAAGTTTTGTTTGTGGTGAGCTTTCTCTTTCAACAACTGGTTGAGCCTGTGGAGGTAATGAAAACTATGGCTTGTTTACCAACTAATCTAATCTTTCTAATAAGCCCTCAAAATGCAAACCCCATTTGGTAGAATTTTTTTGATTGAATAATTGATTGGCCTTAAGCATAACATGAGCTAGTTCTACCATTTTCATGCTAAATTTTAACCGTTCAATCTCTAAATCTGCTCTAGGGTAACTCTTGTCTAGGTTTGTAGTTTTTGGCCCTTCTTGAAGTCAACCATGGTAGGCCTTGAAAATCATGTCTAAGCCTTTTGGGGTTGGATGTACAAGAACAGACACTGGTTGTGGTCTATTCATTATGAGTGCAGGGGTGGGATGAAGTAGAGTGGATGGATTTTTGACATGCGAGGGGTTTTGAGATGCACTGTCTGCAATTTTTTTTTGCATCTCTCAGGCTTTCTTCTAGTTCAGATAACTTTCTAGCCCACTTATGATTGGCCTTCTCCCTCATATCCTTCCATGTTCTTGTTTTCCTTTTACTAGGCTCTCTTGATTCACTTGACTCTGATTGTTGATCTAGTTTAGCCTATTTTAATGCTTGTTCCCTAGTGACTGCCTGTATAGGAGCCGTGTTAATGATACTTGAACTTGAATCCACCACTATGCCTACCACATTAATGGGTGTAACCTTGGGCTCCCTAGAGGGGCTCCTATGACAATCTCTCAATAGATGTTCTTTGCCGCACTCAAGACAAAAGCCTTGTATTGTGATGTTTTGTTCTTGTATAGGAGCTAGTGGGCGGGGGCATTCAGAAATGAAATGGTCACCCTAACATCTAAAACATGGTCCTCTAGGGGCTTGTGGTCTCATTCGCCTCAATTAGGGTACGGGGTTAGGATTCATATACATGAGATCAGAGTATTCCGACTCCCAATTTGGTTCCATAGGTAGTGCCTCATATTGATGCAGATAAGTCTCATGGTGCTCATGTGACTCTGTGTAATAAGCTTGTGGACTATCTTCATGGATGTAGTCAGAACTTTGAGCATGAGGGTCACTTTCTGAGACCAAAGCGGTCACTGGAACCAATGCTCTATCAGGATTCTCTTCTACCACTGCATACTTAACTGGAATCACATTGGCTTCTAGGATCGATTGTGGTCTATACAATGCGTGATATTGTTTCATGTATTGAGGTTGATATTGTTGTTGTGGCCTATAATATAGCTGTTGGTATTGGTTCTGATACCTACCATGTTGGTAAGGCTGCTGATACATTTGTCTGATAGCATGCCTATTGTACATACAATCTTGAGCTATGTGGTTCATCTATTTTCTCTCAATAGTGCAATATGGAGCATTCAATTCTCTCATGTTTTGGTTTTGCAATGGGCATACATTAGCCATGTGGTTCCCTCCATAAGTATAACATTGCTTCAATGAGGTGATGTTTGTCTATTTTGAACTCCTAGCTTCTTGGCACATTCTCAAGCATTGATCTAGTTTGTTTGGCTCCTTGAGATATACATACGATCTAAATTTCCTGCTTAGAAGTCCATCTAAAAATAGGGAAACGTGTTTTGTTTGTGTGGGTAATTCAGGTGTGGGAAATCTTCCCACGTATTGTTTAAATATCAGATTGGTTAGTCGAACTATTTCCTAGGGTGTCTGCTTGAAGTTGTGGATCAAGGATGATGTATCATGCTTGATGCCACTCTTGGAAAATTCCATGATGAATGCTTCTAGCAGTTGAACTATATCTTGGTAGTTGCAACTATTCAGGGGATGAAACCAAGCTAAGCTAGTACCCTTGAGGGTCAAACCAAATGCCTCAAACTAGGTGAACAAGTCCTCAACATTTTTATCTCTTAACACTTGTTTGAACTCAACCACATGATCATAAGGACCTCTTGACACATCAAAGTAGTTTTTCATTGTCTTGACCACTTGAGAGGGTATAAGGGTTCTTGGGTACTCTCAGGGTCTAGGCAATGGGAGATCATGTGTGTTTCTTTGATGCCTATGTGCTCTATGTCTCTCTCTTTTAGGTCTTTCACCTTGAAATCTTGATCTATCTCTGCCCACTATATGTGCAAAGCTTACCTCACATCTCTCTCTAGCTCTTTCCCTCTGGTTTTCATGTGTGTGGGATGATTCTATGCCTTGGAGGCCATGGGAAACACTTAATTAGATGTTGGTGGAGGGAAAATCAATTCACCCTACCAAGTATATGCATGCTTGCCATGCTCTTTTACCAAGAACATTCTCTCCAATGTATTATCTAGATAGACAACTTTGCCTCGTATCTCAGGATATTTGAACTCATAGATGGTGACTCCACCTATTTTGCTAAGTTGATCTAGCTTGAATCTCCAAAAGGCTTCCTCTTTTTCTCTATTCAAGAATAGTTCTATGCTTTTGTTGTCTTGGGGAACCCACTCTGGGGTAATCACTCTGGTCATGACAAATTTTCCTCAAGGAGTCTTGGGTTCTCATCCTAGGTCTCCTTGCTCTAGGTCTCCTATCTCATTCTCAAGAATGACATTTCCAAACTCATCAGTCCTATCTGGTAAGCTGGTAACCACACATGGTTCCCTGCTTATCAATGTTTGAACCCTCTTCGAATTTAACCACTGAAAGTTCAATTCCGAAGGGTCGATCGGGATTTTTGAGTTGGACAATTGATTGGTGCATAGCATACTCATAGATGTCTGCAACTAATCGGTTGATCCTAATATACTCCAACTGTGTTTTGTAGGGACCTTTTGGTGTTTGTAAATAGGTAGTTTTTGAGCTAGCTATGGGTCTCTCCATGATAAAAAAACATTTCTCAATCACTCGTTTCCGAACTTAGCATGTAGGGATAATCACTAAGTTGTTGTGCCCATGACCTAGCTATGTGATTTACACTAGCTTTAGACGATCTGATGCTTTCTCTACCCCGGCCTAGGTGTCTACATGATCTAAGTTTTTTAAGCCTTGGTTAAGAGTCTGAAAGTTCTTGAGTACAACCTTGTTGCTAAGAATCGACTTAGGAGGTTAAGAATGCTTACAACCTCAAGCTCTTTCTCCCTTGAACACACTTGAATGCTCAAGACACACATTCCCAAGCTTACAATGCACTCGCCACATTGCTTTGACACCCTTGAATGGCTCTTAATGGACCTGTAAGATTCCCAAGTTTAGATCAAGCTTTAACTCTAACTTATTTGATAGACATTTTGATTCAAGCATTTATAAAGTCCCATTTGTCCCTTTGTATTGCTCAAAATCCTTTGGGCCCCCCCTTGGCTTCCTAATCCCACTTGAGGGTCAACTATAGAGCTCAAAAAACAGATTTTGGATGAAAAGGGTATGTCAAATCAAGCTCCTGGGGGTCGAATCAGGAAAATAGGGTGTTATGAGAAAATCATGATTTTGACTAAGAATTACGATCCTAAACAATCCCAAAAATCATGATTTTGAGTATCAAACATGATGTTGAACAATCCCAAAAATCACGATCTTGACTGAGAATCCTGATACTGAGACAACTTGAAAATCAGGATCCTGACTGAGAATCGAATTTTTGAGACACCCTAAAAATCACGATTTTGATTGAGAACCATGATGCTGAGACAACATGAAAATCGCAATTTTAATTGAGAATCACATTTTTTAGAATGGCCTAAAAATTGTGTTTTCTAAAGATCGCATTTTTTTTAAAGATGGCTTGAAAATCATGATTTTGAGAATGACCTAAAAATCACATTTTCTTAAAGATCGCAATTTTTTTTTGAAGACGGCTTGAAAATTGCGATTTTGAGAATGACAGAAAAATTGCATTTTTTTGAAAATTGCATATTCTTGAAAATTGTTTTTTTGAGACTAACTGAGGATCGCATTTTTTAGAATCACCAAAAATTAGGACTTTGAGAATGACAAGAAAATCATGATTTTGAGAATGACTTGAGAATTGCGATTTTGAACATGACTCAAAAATCGCAATTTTGAGAATGATTTTAGGAAGCAATTTCAATACTAGGAAAATCGCATTAAAAAAAAAAAGAATTTTTCATAGAATCACGATTTTCACCACAGAATCGTGTTTTTTTGGGATTTTTGGTGAGAACTTGAAATTTCAACACCAAGGCCTATGCGTCATGTCATGTGGAAATGATGCTCTTGACTGTTTACCAAATTGACATGCTGCACATACCTTTTGCATTTCTGCAACTTTGAAATTTGGTGCACATACCTTTTGCATTTCTGCAACTTTGACTACATCAGTTTCAACCTTTGCAGATTTGCGTGTCCAATTTGTTTGTGCCAGATCTCTATATCAGCAATAACTCCTACACCTTTTGCAAACATGGCTTCATTCATTTCAGGAATCTTCAGGTGAACATCCTACCCACTTTGTTTCCTTTGGCAACCAATCGTCCATCTTGCTTGTACTCCTCTACATATAATCCATAAGCATTGAACCTGACTTGTAATCCCTGGTCAACCATTTGTCCAACAGAAACCAGATTTTGTGTTATATTTGGAACATGCAGCAAGTTTTACCTTTCCATCCTCCATAGATAGTGCTATGTTTCTTGTATGCTCAATAGGATGTGATGTGTCATCACCTGTTTCAACATCATTTGATTTTGAAACACCAACAGACATCGTATTCATCATGTGATGTTGAACCATAAACAACTTCTCAGAATCATCAGCACTTGTGGATGCATAGTTGTTTTGCTATCTTCTGTTATTTTGATTCTTCAACCGGCAATCACGTTCAAAGTGTCCAGGTTTACCACAATTCCAACATCCTTTACTATCATTACCTGAATATTTCTTTGGAAATTTCCATGACCTCTTTGGCTCCCCCTGCCTAGAAACTGTCCTCTTCCTCTTGCATGATTGTGTTGTTGACCTTGGTCTTGGTTACTGTTTCCTCTTCCACTTCCGAAACCTCTACCTCTTCCTCTTCCTCTACTAGAGTAGAATACGTGCTCAAAATTGGGCTTTCCTTGGGAGTTTGAATCCTCACTAAGATTCTTTTCTTTAATAATCAGCATAGATACTAGATCAATAAAATTTGGAATATTTTCCTGGTCTGTATAGAAGTTCTGAACTGCTTATATGTAGCTCCTAAACCACGAAGACACACTTCCACCTTATCATCATCATCTACATTCACGCCAATAGATGCAAGTGACTCACATATGCTTTTGATTTTCAGAGTGTAGTCACTTACCGACATGCTCTTTTTCTCAAATGTATGCAACTCGTTCTTGAGTTGCAATTTCCGTGCCTTTGTATTGGTCTCGTACAATGTGACCAAACTGTTCCAAGCCTCTTTCGGAGTCTTGGCATCCTGTATGTGCCCAATCATGCTATCCTGTATGCTAACATATAGCCAGTACATTACCTTTCGTGCTCCTTGATTCCATTCCTCATATGCTCTATTTGTTCTGCAGTCCGATTCCTCTCTGGTAACTTGGGGAGCATTTTCGTTCTCTCCTTCGATGTACTTCCAATAGCCTTTTCCCATCAGGAAATTCATCATTCTGAATCTCCAAGCATGGAAGTTGTTCTTGTCCAACTTATCACTCATAAGCTGACTCATTCCATCTGCATTTGCCATTTCTGCAGCAATTCATAACACTGCAAAACACTACAAGCAGCACTTCTGCTTGAACACTGTCGCACTATGACGTGATAGTTCGATCTTAGAAAAACACAGTTTTCGTGTATCAACAGTACACGGAATCACTTGAAATTCTGGATCTGGAATATATGAGTGTTGCCGAATGCAACGCAAGTTACAGTTTCTGAAACTAACTTGGTTTTTCTATGGGCCCCACCTTACAGGCTCAAAATGGAGGTCGAGATGGCTCCGAAACTTCGATCTGACAAAAACATGTGACCCTAAAGGGATAACTCACGAAAATATTTTGAGGTCTTCTACCTTCATGCCGATTTTCGTAGCAAATAGAGGTTGTTTGTGAATCATGTTTTCTCCATGCCTTGCTCCGTACTCTTCACCATCGCCTTCTCCACGAGCTCTCTACAACCACACTGGCTCTGATACCATGTCACGAGGAAGGAGATAAGGAAGAGAGCTCACACACACACTCTCACTCTCAAGGAGAAGCACACACACACAGATTGAGGCAAGGAAGAATGATCTTCTTCTTCTTCTTCTTCTTCTATTACATAAAAAGGAATGTACAAGAATGAACTAAAAACAAGAATACAACAAGTGCAATATATAAAGATCAGTAAATAAGGAAAAACCTAATGTCCGTGAATGAGTGAGCTGGCAAGGAACAAATGTGCCATCACTCTCGGTAGATAAATCTAATAAAGCTCAATGAAGTATCCCTGACATATACCGACGTGATCACTATACATGTTAGAGAAACGAAAAACTGGTACGTGTCATCTTGGATCATCACATGTTGAGCTTGATATCTCAACAAATGGACCTATGATGGAAGATTCTATTCAAGGGTTTGAATATTTTGTTACATTCATAGATGATTTCTTCAGATATTCATGGGTTTTTCATCCTAAAGCAGAGTCAAATGTCTTGATTATAATCACTATCAATGTGGATGCTATAATCATGATAGGCCCCAAGGATTTTGACCTTCAATTATTTAAACTCAAGCATACATTTGATGTTAATAACCTTGGGATTCTATGCTATTACTTAATCATTGCATTCAAATTAAGGAATGCTGATATCTATATGACACAATAGAACTAGATTGAGAAACTTTTAGAAATGTTTGAAATGATAGATGTAAACCTATACAAACACCTATAAATGTTAATGTGTCATTACAGGAAGATGTAGAATCAAAATCTTTTGATGGACCTTATATAGTCAAGCAATTGGATTCTTTATCTGTCTATGTAATACATGGCTAGACATTCAGTTTTTAGTTTCTCAAGTATCAATGTTCATGCACAAATCACTAAAGTTCCATTGGAAAGAAATCGAAAGACATATTTGTTGATATATTTAGGTAGTGATGTGTGTGAACACACTAGGACTATTGGGGCACTTTTTTCCCTCTTTAGGAGGTCTTTCCCCTGGCTTGTATATACGCCTATAGCCCTAATGGGTTAGTTATTTTTGTACATTCTAATGGTTTAAGAAGTGTATGTAATTTGGCCTCGTGGTTTTGTGCAAAAAGGGCATGAAAACAAAGTGCAAAAGTTGAAAAAGGTATTATATAGGTTGAAGCAAGCACCACGTGTTTGGTATGAAAAGATACATGCCTACTTGATTGTACATGGTTTTCATAACAGTCCAACTCAGAGCACCTTATATGTTAAGCATGCCGATGATGTACGTTTTATCATCATTTTGTATGGTGATGACATGCTACTCACTTGTCCTAATGAGAAGCATATTATTGAATTTAAAGTTGCTTTGCATGCCTCTTTTGAGCTTTCATATTTGGGGCATTTGCATCATTATTTGTGCAATGGTTTGGCCTTGAAGATTGCAAACATATTGCCACTCATGTGGAAACACATTTACGATTGAGTCTTCATGATGCTAAAGATGCATTTGAGGATGTTCTCTATCAGAAGACTATTGGATGCTTGATCTACTTATGAATAAATCAACATGATATTCAGTTTTTTGTCTCTTAGATGAGCAGGTTTATGCATTGTCGAGGTGTCAAGCATTGGCAGATGGTTAAGAACATCTTTTACTATTTGCATGGTACCCGGCTACTTGGAGTTTTCTATCTCAAGGGTGGATTGTTACTGATAGATTTACATGCTTTTTCTGACTCATATTGCTCTAGTTTCTATGATACTCATGTGTCCACTAGTGGTTTTTGCTTCATGTTTGGTAGCTCATGCATATCTTGGTTGAGCAAGAAGCATCCTACTATGGCCACTTCTAGTTTTGAGGCTTATTATAGGGAAACTTTCACAATGAATATTGAGTGTGTGTAGCTTATACTCCTCTTGGTAGATTTGGGTGTTGGTTAGTCTCTTGCCACCACAATCTTCATTGACAGTGAGACTGCATTGGTAGTTGCAAAAAACCATGTGTTCCATGTTCACACAAAGCATATTGAGGTGCACTATCATTATGTCAAGGAGAGGTTCTTTATTGGAGAGATGAGTTTGGCATATGTGCCCACACACAATAACATTGCATACCTTTCCACAATGGCTCTGCCTAGGGATAAGTTTGATGCTTTACGCAACGCTTTGGGCTTACTTCATTTTGTGGATTGATATCTTTCCACATAGCTTAGCACTTCCTTATACATGATTGAAAGCTCCTTGTTCATTGCATCACTCCCACATGGGATTTATACATATATTTTGGTAGTGATGTATGTGGAAACACTTAGGACCATCGGGGCACTTTTTCCCTTGCTAGGAGGTTACTTCTGCCAACTTGTATATATGCCTATAACCCTAATGCATTACTCATTGTTGTGCATACACTTGGTAATTCATTCAGTGTTGTGTTGTGCCCCAAGCTTCTTCTTCTTCTTCCTTGTATTGTTTGTGTGCTTTTGCAGACCTCAAACTCCTACATTTTGTTGATGATATGTTTATTTTTGAGAAGTCCTCAAAGGACTTGTCTTGAGTCAGACTTTTGACATGAAATATTTGGGAGATGCTAAATATATAATTGTTATGAGGCTAACTTATGATAGGGGTAAGAGATGCATATGATTGCTTATAGTGATCACATAACCAAAGTACTTTACAGATTCAATATGCATGGTGGAAAGGCATTGAGTACACCATTTCCTACATATGTGAAGAGGAGAAGAAATAATTTTCCCAAATTTTATGAGGATAAGGAAATCATGAACAAAATTCCTTATCAATATTTTACTGCTAGTCTCACATTTACTATGGTAGCTATCAAAGTAAACATTGCATTTTTCTTGGGAGTTGTGAGCATATATATGTCAAATTTTGGAAAGAAGAATTGTGATGTGGTCAAAATGATATTGAGATATTTGAATGGTACTAATGATATGTGTTTATGCTTGGGAAAATGTAATGCATCCTTTGTTGGATACACAAACTCTGATTTTGTAGACAATAGGAAGCCCACTTCAAGGTACATTTTTCATTTTTACAACTATTTCCACTACACAAGTAGAGTATGTTCCATGCCAGTGAGGCATGTAAGGAAGCATTTTGGTTTCATAGATTGGCATGTGACATGGGCATGCCTCATCACCTCATTTATTGGATGATAGATAGAATGTTATGAGAATGACTAAGAATCATGTCTATCATACAAAGATCAAGCACATTGAGGTGTTTTTATCACTTTATTTGTGATTACTTAACCATTGGGTTTGTTTTACTTGAGAAGGTTTATACTCAAGAAATTGAAGTAGATTATTTGACAAACACTACAACATATGAGGGGCATACCGATGCTGCTTATACCGATGGTCACTCGCGGCATCGGTATAAACGTTGGAAAACCTCACTTAAAGATACCGACGGTCAAGTGACCGTCGGTATGACCGTTTTAAACGGATCATCAGTGTGCCCCGAGGCGTCGGTATAAGCATCGGTATGGGCATTGGTATAAGTGTCGGTATAAGCGCCGGTATAAGCATCGGTAATTTACTGGAAGTTATCGACGCCCATACCGAGGCCAAGTTTTAAACATACCGGGAACCCGAGAGCAAAACTTCACTTTTTTGTGTGTGTTTGAGTACTATTTGTCTTCTGTCGAACTTGCATGTGCGAACCGAATTGCGAACTGCATTGTCTTGTGCACACACACACACATAGAGATCTCTCTCTCTCTACACACACACACACACTCTCCCTCGGTGTAGATCTGACATCTTGGTAAGTGGTGCGTGTACTGTTAGCCTTTGTCTTTCTCTATGCTTTAAGTCTTATAATATCTCTTCTCTTTGATTTTGCAGAAGTTATTTGGCGTCCATTGTTTGGAATTCGACGATAGACGACATACATTATGCTTTGACGACAATGATCCAAAAGAGGGACATACTTGTAAGTGATTGTTTTATTGTCTATTGATAGAGAGAGAAAGAGAGAGAGATATGAGAGAGAGAGAGAGAGAGAGGGAAAAAAGAGAGAGAGAGAGAGAGAGAGAGAGAGAGAGAGAGAGAGAGAGAGAGAGAGAGAGAGAGAGAGAGAGAGAGAGAGAGAGAGAGAGAGAGAGAGAGAGAGAGAGAGAGAGAGAGAGAGAGAGAGAGAGAGAGAGAGAGAGAGAGAGAGAGAGAGAGAGAGAGAGATGAGAGAGAGAGATATGAGAGAGAGAGAGAGAGAGAGAGAGTGAGAGATAAAGAATGATGAAAGAAAGGAAGATAGAGATAGGAAAATAGAGCATACACACACACATACACACACACATAGACACATTTACACATGCATACATACACACATACATGTACACACATGCATGCTTACATACACACACATATACACACATGCATGCTTACATACACACACATATACACACATGCATGCATACACACACATACAAATATACATACATGCATACATACACACACATGCATACACACATACATACACACATATATACACATATGCATACATACACATACACACACACATACACACATACATACACACACATACATACACACATGCATGCATACATACACACACATATACACACATGCATGCATACACACATATACACATATACACATATACACACATGCATATAGACACACACACACATGCATACACACATACACACACATATACACATATGCATACACACATACATACACACATATACACACATACATGCATACATACACACATATACACATATACACACATGCATGCATACATACACACACATACACATATACACACATGCATGCATACACACACATACAAATATACATACATGCATACATACACACACATGCATACACACATACATACACACACATATATACACATATGCATACATACACATACACACACATATACACATACATACACACACATATATACACACATATACACACATGCATGCAATACACACACATATACACACATGCATGCATACACACATATACACATATACACACATGCATACATACACACACATGCATACACACATACACACACACATATACACATGCATACACACATACATACACACATATACACACATGCATGCATACATACACACACATACACATATACACACATGCATGCATACATACACACACATACACATATACACACATGCATACATACACACACATACACACACACACACATCTACACATTTACACATGCATACATACACACATACATGTACACACATGCATGCTTATGTGAGGGGAGCACTAGATTGTGCTCTCTGACTACAGTAGACAAGATTTCCGAAATACACTTATGATTACAAGAACACCCACGTAGGGAAAATAATACAAGAAGACGTAGCCGATACAAGACGTCCCACAACACGGGACCAATAGGTATGGAAAACTCGACTAGAGATGATACAGGAGATCCCACAACCCGGGATCGTAAGTATGAAACAAGATATCTGGATTACAAGAACTCCCTTCTGGGAGATGAACTCGATACAAGAAAGAACTCGACAAGATCTCGTACTACGAGATTACAAGAGGATAAGACAAGATGTCCTGGATACAAGACTAGACAGGACTGGAACAAGGAACAAGACAAGAACAAGAACTGGAACTTGGACAGTACTTACTTGGTGGTCACGACTCCTTGAGCTCCCAAGACTTGTATTGGCAGGACTAATTATGAATGTGGCCAACCCCTCCTTATATAGGTTTTCAAGGGCGGTTGCCAAGGGCGGTTGCGAGGTGATGATGTCATCAATGATGTTAGCAGATCGATCAGGAGCTCAGAATATCAGAATTTAGCAAATAAGCAGTCGATCTTAGGGTTTTGGCATGTTCCGGATGCAATGGAAGCAATGGTTTCTCCTAATTCTGAACCAATCACGAGATATGGAAAGTAACATGAAATCTAAGGTTTTAGATGGTTTCCTTGGTGTCCATGACATCACCTCCCCCTCAAGCGACGAGTTCCACGAGGAGCGGTTATATGATTGTGAGATCTTCTAGAACTTGAATCCTCATAGCTCTTGGTCTTTGTAGAGCTCTTGGTATGTGGTACTAGAACATGATGATGATGGATATCCGTGATGAAATTGGAAAGGGTTTGTAGTATATCGAGGTACAGAATCAAGGCCATGATTCTCATGATGGGTAGTACTCCTTTTTTGATTTCGATGATGATCCTTCTGATGTGGGATGGTGATTGTAGAAGTCCTAATTCCAACTTGCTTCTTCTTCTTAGGACATTCGAATACCATATGATCATGATCTCCGCAATAAAAGCATAATCCATTGTCTTTTTGATGTTTTCTTTCCTTTGGTGTAAGTCGTCTTACCCTGATGTTATCCAACTGCATGGGTTCTGGTTCAGATTCTTCCAATATATGTTGCTGAGGAACTGAGGTAAACTTGTATTCTCGATCATGGATAGAAATCTTCTTCTCTTGCTTTCTCTCAAACAACCTATTGTCACACTCAATTGCTTGATTCATGAATTCATTCAAAGTATTTACCTTGGGCATGGTTAACATGAGGTCCTTGACATCGTCACATAAGCCCCATCGAAATTGGTTGATAAAATAATCCTCGTGCCATTGGAGATCACAAATGATTTGTCTGAATTCTGATGCATAGGTAGACGCAGGTCTATTTCCTTGATGTAGCTTCCTTAGCTTTGTTTCCGCAACACATGAACAATTGGTATCTCCAAATGAAGATGTGAACTCTCGAATAAAGGCCTTGAAATCATGCAAAATATCCATGTCCTTCTCAAGGATAGGTGCAAACCATGAAAGAGCAGGACCACATAATAGAGTTCCTATGAGTCCTACTTGAGAAGCATCATATGGGTACCTATCTGGTTGCATCCATATGAATAGCTTCACTTGTTGCACAAATCCTTGAAACTTTGATCTTGTCCCGTCAAACTTCTCAGGCATGCTCACTTTTGGACTTTTGTTCATGTTAGTTGTCATGGGCGTACTTGAAGAAGATTGACTTACAATGATCTTTAGCTCTTGAATTTGCCTTTGAAGTTCTGTGATTACATCTTGAATACTCTGTTGTTGAATCCTTTGTTGGTTCTCTCGTATCTCTTGGACTTGTTGTTGAATTACTTTAAGTGCAGAAAAAAAATCTTCTCGAATAATCTCCATGGTTCTTGGCCTTGATGAAGGTAGTCTTGCCAAAATGTCAGGGGAGCACTAGATTGTGCTCTCTGACTATAGTAGACAAGATTTCCGAAATACACTTATGATTACAAGAACACCCACGTAGGGAAAATAATACAAGAAGATGTAGCCAATACAAGACGTCCCACAACCTGAGACCAATAGGTATGGAAAACTCGACTAGAGATGATACAGGAGATCCCACAACCCGGGATCGTAAGTATGAAACAAGATATCTGGATTACAAGAACTCCCTTTTGGGAGATGAACTGGATACAAGAAAGAACTCGACAAGATCTCATACTACGAGATTGCAAGAGAACAAGACAAGATGTCCTGGATACAAGACTAGACAGGACTGGAACAAGGAACAAGACAAGAACAAGAACTGGAACTTGGAGAGTACTTACTTGGTGGTCACGACTCCTTGAGCTCCCAAGACTGGTATTGGCAAGACTAATTATGAATGTGGCCAACCCCTCCTTATATAGGTTTTCAAGGGTGGTTCCCAAGGGCGGTTGCGAGGTGATGATGTCATCAATGATGTTAGCAGATCGATCAGGAGCTTAGAATATCAAAATTTAGCAAATAAGCAGTCGATCTTAGGGTTTTGGCATGTTCTGGATGCAATGGAAGGAATGGTTTCTCCTAATTCTGAACCAATAATGAGATATGGAAAGTAACATGAAATTTAAGGTTTTAGATGGTTTCCTTTGTGTCCATGATAGCTTACATACACACACATATACACACATGCATGCTTACATACACATACATATACATACATGCATGCATACACACACATACATACACACATGCATGCATTCATACACACACATACACATATACACACATGCATGCATACATACACACACATACACATATACACACATACATACATACACACACACATGTACACACATGCATACATACACACAAACATACCCACACACATATACACATATGCATACACACATACGCATACACACATACATACACACATGCATGCATACATGCACACACATACACATATACACACATGCATGCATACATACACACACATACGCATATATACACATGCATACATACACATAGGAAAATAGAGCATACATACACACACACATACACACACACATACACACACACACATCTACACATTTACACATGCATACATACACACTTATAGGTGTTTAAGTATTTAGGTTTTAGTATTTTAGGTTTAAGTCTAAGTCTTTCTGATTAGGGTTTTAGGGTTTTAACACCTACATAACATATATACACACATACACATACACATATAATACATATATACATGTATATACACATGCACATAGAAATATACATATTTTAGGTCTAGATATTTAAGATTAGGGTTTTAGGGTTTTAACACCTACATAACATATATACACACATACACATACACATATAATACATATATACATGTATATACACATGCATATAGAAATATACATATTTTAGGTCTAGATATTTAAGATTAGGATTTTAGGGTTTAGGCATATATATAAGTCAATTAAATTTATATAAAGAGAAAATATAGAAAAAAATTGAAGAAAAAATCTGAATATATAAATAAATATATATATAAAATAGGATAATTATATAGATAAATAAATATAAAAAGAATTAGTGTTTTAAATAATTTAATTAAATATATAAAATTAAAAATATATAATTAAATATATAAAAATAGGATTAATTAAGGAAGAAATCTGAATATATATATATATATATATATATATATATATATATATAATAGTGTTTTAGGAAAATATAGAAAAAAATTAAAGAAAAAAATCTGAAGATATAAATAAATATATATATAAAATAGGATAATTATATAGATAAATAAATATAAAAAGAATTAGTGTTTTAAATAATTTAATTAAATATATATAATTAAGTATATATAATTAAATATATATAATTAAATATATATAATTAAATATATAAAAATAGGATTAATAAAGGAAGAAATATATATATATATATATATATATATATATATATATATATATATATATATATATATATACATATATATATATATATATATATATATATATATATATATATATATATATATATATATATATATATATATATATATATATATATATATATATATATATATATATATATATATATATATATAATAGAGTTTCAGGTTTTTAGGATTAGGATTAGGGATTTAGGGTTTAAGGAAAAAATCTGAATAAATAAATAAATATATATATAAAATAGGATAATTATATAGATAAATAAATATAAAAAGAACTAGTGTTTTAAATAATTTAATTAAATATATATAATTAAATATATATAGTTAAATATATATAATTAAATATATATAATTAAATATATAAAAATAGGATTAATTAAAAAAAAATCTGAATATAAAAATAAATATATATATAAAATAGGGTTTTAGGTTTTTAGGATTAGGGTTTTAGGGTTTACGGAAAAAATTTGAATAAATAAATATATATATATATATAATAAAATACTTAAAATGATAAATAAATATAAAAAGAACTAGTGTTTTAAATAATTTAGTTAAATATATATAATTAAATATATATAATTAAATATATAAAAATAGGATTAATTAAGAAAATATCTGAATTTAAAAAAAAAAATATATAAAATAGGATTTTAGGTTTTTAGGATTAGGATTAGGGTTTTAGGGTTTTAGGGTTTAAGGAAAAAATCTGAATAAATAAATAAATAAATATATAAAATATAATACTTAAAATGATAAATAAATATAAAAAGAACTAGTGTTTTAAATAATTTAATTAAAAATATATAATTAAATATATAAAAATAAAATTAATTAAGAAAAAATCTGAATATATAAATAAATATATATATGAAATAGGGTTTTAGGTTTTTAGGATTAGGATTAGGGTTTTTGGGTTTTAGGGTTTAAGGAAAAATCTGAATAAATAAATAAAACTATATATATATATAATATGATAATTATATAGATAAATAAATATAAAAAGTACTAATGTTTTAAATAATTTAATTAAATATATATAATTAAATATATAAAAATAGGATTAATTAAGAAAAAATCTGAATATATAAATAAATATATATATAAAGTAGGATTTTAGGTTTTTTGGATTAGGATTAGGGTTTTAGGGGTTAAGGGTTTAAGGAAAAAATCCGAATAAATAAATAAATATATATATAAAATAGGATAATTATATAGATAAATAAATATAAAAAGTACTAGTGTTTTAAATAATTTAACTAAATATATATAATTAAATATATAAAAATAGGATTACTTATGAAAAAATCTGAATATATAGATAAAATAGGATAATTATATAGATTAGGGTTTTCAGATTAGGAATTTAGGTTTTTTTAGGTGTTTAAGTATTTTGATTTTAGTATTTCAGGTTTAAGTCTTTAGGAGTAAGATTTTTAGGTTTAATAAAAAAACCAAATGATCTAAAATGTCCATATTGTAGCAGATGGCTTCTTTGGATTCGGAGGAGAGAATGGCATGTCCTTGCACTCACTGCAAGTATCAAATTTATTGGAAACGATGGATTTGTACTGCACATGTTAGAGAGTATCGATCTTGATAGGAGTCGACTAGAAAACCTATGCTACCATTCGCATGGTCCCTAGGTGAGCAGATGGACCCAAACAACATTGCACCAGTAACCCCTTGTGGACAAAAGAGAACAAAGAAGGACTTAGACGTACAAGATATTACTAATAATATTACACAGAATGAACATATGGAAGAGATGCTCGAAGCATTTTATGAGATGGATGAAGATCATGATGGTGGAGAAGATGTCGAGAGTTTCAGAGAGCAAAGATAGCGGGTGAAGATATCTTTGAAGAAGAGGAAGAACTCGCAAAGGGATGTGATTGGGAGTATACTAAATACGGTGCCCTATGGTCTCATTGATGACACTTTCGGATCACACGAATCGATAAAAATAGTTCTAATTTTGATAGTGGGGTGATGGTGAACGTTTTGCAAAAAAGTAGAGCGAGTGCAAGAGATGATAATGCTCAAGAAGGCCAGCTAGATTATTGTGGTGTGATTCAAGATATCTTGAAACTATCTTTTAGGAAGTTTGATTATTTTGTTTTTGATGTGAAATGGTTCAAAGTACCTCTGGAAGAAACGCAATAGTGAGGCGGGATAAAAGCGGTTTGCTTCAAGTCGACTCGACAAAATTATGGACGGATAAAAGGGATACATTTGTACTTCTCTAACATTGTGAGCAAGTTGTTTTTATACCAGATTCAAAAGAACCAGAGTGGCTATTTGTTTTACAAGTTGCTCCATGTAGTAGAAAAATTTGTGAGAATATAGATGTAGAAGATAGTCCATCTGTAGTGGACTCAGAGATTCATTCGATAGTCTAGGAGGAAGAGATCATTATTCGAGAAGAAGAGGTCATTGAAGAAGAGGTCATTGTTCGAGAAGACGAAGCAATAGATGATGATCAGGAAGAAACCAGCATAGCAAGCGATTTAGAAGCCATCAATATAGAGATAGATATTCTTGGTGCATCGGATCTTCAAGAGGATGCTAGATTAGAGGATTTTTGAATAAAACACTTGTACGTACTAATTTTTGTTTTTTTTTTCTGTTTATTCTCTATATTATCTTTATTATCACATGCTAATTATTTAAGTTCTTTTGTTGCAGAGCACAATGGGAGACATTCCTCCAGTCACTCCTCATTCCATGATAGAGGAGCAGTTTTTAGAGTTCATCTCTCAGGTATCTCCCGCGTATATGGCTGTTGCATCACAGTATTGGATCGCTCGTGGTAGCACTCCTCTCGACGTCACTCCTGGAGGCCTCACTGTTGCCGGCCTTACTCCTGCCGGCCTCATTCCCACCGATGTCACTCCCATTGGTGTCACTCCTGCCGGTGTCACTCCTGCGGGTGGTGCTACTCCCGCAGGAGGTATGTCTCCTAGCTTTGTGACTCCACCACGACCATCTTTTCAGCCATCTCCTATTGGGTCTAGTAGTAGACATGTGCGTTCGACGCCTCAATGCGATACAGGTTCTGGCCCGTCTCGTAGGTCGAGGTCACACTTTGGAGCAGGAGGTTCTAGAAGTGGATCTACATGTAGGTCTGTAGGAGGTGGCTATCGTGGAGGCAGTGCGACAAACGTTGTGTCGCCCGCTTCTACTGCTAGGACGAGTACCTCAGATGTAGGTACACCACGCAATACACCACGTGGAATACCATGTAAACCTTGGGGTGCTCATGACCATGACGACTTCAAGGTGTATAGTATCCGAGATGGAGCTCCGGTGATGGATGCAGCTGGCAAAGCAATGCGTGCACGTATATGACAACTTTGCTCCATACAGTTTGGACACTCCATCATTCTGAAATGGAGTGAACAGGATAAAGATCGGAAGAATTATATCACACAAACGATTTATCAAGAGTTCCAACTAGCCGATGGACAGTCTCTTGTCAGTTCAGAGTGGATTCTGCATACCGCACGTGAGGTTATGTCCCATCGATGATCAGGGGCTCGTGATGCTTTCAGAGTAGGCTTACCAAAGCTTGTATGGTTAGATGCTGAGGAGGTGGGATCTGATTCGCGACGAGCAGCAACAAACTCCTGACCGATATCGTCAGTAGTGAGATACCGCAGCCACACGTTTAGATACGATTGGACTATCACATTTGGGCAGCGACAGATATGACATGATGCATCATGAGATTGTGAGTACCATTTCATTTATTGAATTTATTTGTGTTAAGTTTCTCATGTATGTTCCTCTAATGTTTTGTATATTTGTTGCAGGAGCTGGCAATGGGTCGTCCTCCAACACGAATGGAAGAGGCTTACGGATATTAGCACGGATTGACTGCACTATTGGATGACTTGGAGGGACGCGGTGCGGTCGTTTCATGGGAGCATTTGCGATGAGGTTATTAATTTATAAACTTGGTTTTTACTTGTTGTTTATAATTTCATGTGAATTTATCTCATTCCATTAATGTTCTTTGTTGTACGATTGTTGATATGGAACGTTCTTTGCATGTGTATGGCAGTGGCACACCAAAATTTTGTATTTGATTTTTATATGGCAATGCATTGCTTTGCCACATTTTGTAAAAGCGTCATATATGACAGTGGTTTGCCACACTCTTGTACATGCCTCATTTATGAAATATATCACTTTTTTTGTACATGGTTCATGGTTCATTCTGATTATCTTTTTTGTGTCCAATAATATTTTGTTTTATGAAATCATATTTCGGTTGACATTAGAGTACACATCACATGTACTTGGTTTTTTTTTGGGCAGAGTGTATTGTCTTTTGTTAAGCAACATCATGATAATGGTGCTGTAGCAAAAGACAACACACTCTGCCCAAAAATTTTTTTGCAGATATGGTCGTCGGTATACGCGATGGTACTCCCAGTAATGTCATCGGAATAAGCGTCGGTACACCCAACAAGTGCTTGTATATGCGACGGTGCACCCAACAAAGGCGTCGGTATGGACATCGGTATGAGCGTCAGTAATACCGACTTTTATACCGATGCCTATATCGATGCCCATACCGACACCCATACCAATGCCCATACTGGCGCTGTAGTACCGATGTGCATACCGAGAGCTACACCGATGTCGCGGCAAAAATAAGCGCGTCCATTTCCCTCGGTAAAAACCTTAGTGTACGGTCGATCTATTGTAGTGAAAAGTTCTACCACAAGTAGTTTTAGACAATGTTTCCACTTGAAGGGGACCATTTTAACTTGTTTTGCATAGCCCCTTGTGCACTACATAATTTCCTATCAGGTGGGAGTCATGCGTCATGAATTCATACTCTAATACTCTTTTTCGTTGTTTAATTTTCTCCCTTATCCATATCAACCATACTATCCTTTAGTAGGAAATTTTTATCGATTGTTATTGTTTCTATCTATGTGAAAGGCCAAATATCCCTTTGATACAATTATATATGTATGGTCAAATAAAAATCATATTGACCTAGTCAGCCACAAACTCTATTGAGACGATCCATTTGTGAAACCTTCATACAATGAAATTCTACTTTCAACCTCTCTATTTTTTTTAGATTTTCATGCATAACCGACATTTCATTGCAATTTATTTGTTTTCATTATCTTTTCCACTTCATTTTTGGCTATCAAATCACTAATACAAATGTTAAGAATATTGTGAATCAAGGTGGTGTTTAGGATATTGCAAGTTTCAGTTCTAGTGTGGTTCCTGTTTCAAGTCCTCTTGCAATGCTTACTTTGACTATATGAAATACACCGTCTGCAACGCCAATCATTATAGATTAGCTTCAATGGGATGGGAGAGATGCACATGTGCGTGCATTGTTTTCTTTGTGTAGTAAGCGTGCATTATCCAATGTATTCCTCATGTAGAATAGCTAAGGATACTTGAGATAATTTTACCACTTGTATTATGCAATAAATGAGACATGTGTTGCTTAACTATAAAAAAATTGAGCATATGAATGAAGGAAATTTTTTTCTTTGAGGTCTCATCTTCAAGAATTTAGAACTTTTTGCACTATAGAAGTAGATTATGCTGCAACTAGTGAGGCATATAACAAAGCATTGTGGCTTTCAAGATTGGCATGTGACATGGGTATATCTCAACATGTACCTCATTTACTTAGCGATAGTCACAATGCTATTGCATTAGCTAAGGACCTACTCTAGTATGAAAAGACCAATCACATTGAGGTGCAATATCACTTTATTTGTGGTTGCTTAGTTAGAGAGCACATTTTACTTCAAAACATTTATACTAAAAAAAGTGCAATAAATGCTTTGAGAAAAGCTCTATAATAGGATAGATTTAGACATTGTTGTCACTTAATATGGTTAACTTGATCTTGTTTTTCACATTCCCTTGTATACTATGTAAATGCCCATCAGATAAGAGGTATAACTCATGTACTCATAGTCAGATATTCATTGTGATTCTTCATTTTTCTTTGTTTTCCATATCATTCATGTGGGCATTTAGTGAGCGATTGCTATTAATTGTTACCATTAGTGTCAATGTAAAAGGCCAAGTGATCATCCAACATTCTCATATATACTTATGGCCTGCTCAGCTAGGAATTTTATTCAAACTTCCCATTTGTAAAACCTACATGCAACAAAATTGTGCTCTCTATTTTTTTTTTGGCATTTTCTTGCAAGTCTACATAGATAAGTATAGAGAGTGGTTGCAATGCCATTTAAAAAGATAAGCTATGCTTTGAAAAGCTAGGAAGCTTCCCTTGAGTACATCATATTTTCTAGCTTGAGGTCTTCATGTGTGTTGCATACATACTTGAAGGTGTCCTACTAAAAGTATGCACTAATGTATAAGAAAAGCTAAAAATTTAATGATAAATCTATGAAATGTATTTTTTATGGAAATAATTTCGAGAGCAAGCTCCATCATGTATATCACACACAATCTAAAGGTATTTTATTTGTCTTAGAGGTGTTTCTTGGGGAGAATGTATTTCATCCTTTACTTTCATGTATCAAGAAAACTTCAATCAGTTCAATGAATGAGAACATCACCTTATTACCTCTTTTCATGTGTCTCCAATCAAATGTATGTCCTAGTGAAGAAACTTCTCAACCTATGCAGGTTTTAAATGAGAATATAGATCATTTCATTTTTATGTAGATATTCATGATCCACTTACACATGAGAGAGGAGGTATTGATGAAGTAAAATAGTCACGGCAATGGTTGGTTTAAACCTTTAGAGACTAAGTTACATGAAGCTTTAACTCATCGTACTTGCTTAGCCTCCCATGGTGTTTGTTTTGTATAAGATCATTATGCGATGGATTTTTTTTAGCATAATTTATAAGAGTGAACCTATTTCCTTTAATGAAGCACAAAAATTGTCATACTTGATGGGTGTTATAAGATCATAATTTGATATTATTATGAAGAATGATACTTGATCTTTATGTGGCTTACCCTCTCGCAAGAAGGACATTTTCATTAAAAGGGTTTATAAGCTAAACCATGAGAATGATGATAGTGTTGATCATTGTAAGGCTATTGTCTTATGTTGTACAACTACTCCCCACGTGTTATATGAAACCAATCATGTAATTTGGGCACTTGCAATTCACGAAATTGCATTTATGAATAGAGACTTGCATGAACAAGTCTATGTTTTTTAGCTTGATGGTTTTGTACAAAAAGGGTATAAAAACACAGCGTGCAAGTTAAAGTTAAAGACGAAATTGCATAGACTAAAGCAACAGCATGCCCGCTTATTATATGTGAAAATGCATGCCCGCTTATTATCGCATGTAATTTAGAATAGTCCAATTGAAATCACCTTATATGTGAAATGTGTAGATGATGTGGCTTTCATCATTCTTGTTTATATGGATGATATTTAATGGGTCCTAATGGCATACCTATTCATGAGTTTTAGGATGATTTTCATCCCTCTTTTGAAATGTAAGATTTGAGGCATTTGCATCATTATTTGGGCATTTAGTTCATGCATCAAAAATCATTTAAACTTTATTGCAATACTATAAACCCATTGACATTCCCATAGAGATAGGTTTACCATTAAGTCTTCATGATGTTCGAGATGCATTTGATGTTTGTCTCTATCGGCAATCTGATAATGGCCTTATTTATATATTTATAGATGCATCACTTAGCCTAAAATTCATTTCTTTTATATCTCAGATGAGTAGTTCTACACATAGTCTATGTGTCAAGCATTGGTAGATAGCTAAGAATATCCTTTACTACTTATTTGGTGCTTGAAAACTTGGGTTGTTTTATCCCAATGGTGGATTTGTATTGGTGAATTCACAGGCTTGATTTGACTCTAGTTGCATTGCCTAGCATGAAACTCATGTATCCATGAGTGGTTTTCACTTCATGTCTAGTAGCTCATGCATATCTTAATTGAGCAAGAAGCAACCTATTACGAACACTTCTAGTTGTGAGGTAGAGCATAAGGTAGCTCTCATAGTGATTGTTAAGTGTGTGTGTGTGTGTGTGCACGTGCACACGTGCTTAGATGCCTTATGTATGAAATCAGTCCTAGCCTTTTCGAAAGGTTGTACCTCGTGAGAAGTTTGAAGCTTTCCACATAAATTTGGTATTACTTCTTTTTGTGGATTGATCTTAGTTCACATTGTTGGCACTTTTTTGTATATGAGTATTAGTGCCTTGTTCACCACATCACTATCATGGGGGATTCGTTAGTACATTTTGGTGGTGGTGGTGTGTGTGAACACACTTAGGTCCATTAGGAGACCTTTTTCCCTCTTTATGAGGTCTTTTTCCTATGGATTATAAACATGATCATAATCTTAATGACCACTTATCTTTTTATATTCTAGCTTCAATAATGCACTATGTGTTATATGATAAGCTTCTTCTTCTTCCTCATCCTTCTATTTTGTGTACATTTATACCTCTTGAAATCCAATGAGATCTTCCTCATATTGTTCATCGCATCTTTGTGTCCCGAGATTCCTTTGGACTAATGTTATCATTGCATCTATTGCATTCTAAGATAACAAGGACAATATATTTTGTTCACTCTGATGTAGCATCTTCCATGGGATCCTCTAGCTCCTCACCATATTCAGTCACATTTTTCTTGACAAGCTACTTCTTTATCTTGATTTTAAGTGGTTGATAACTATCCTTACTAAGCTCTCCAGTTTTAACATTATAACTCTTTCAACCATTTTTCACTCTGTCTTAGATCAAGTGCAAAAAACATCATAAATCTGTTTTAGATCACTCTGTTTTCACTCTGTTTACAAATCAGTGAACTAATGCACCTGAAGTAAACATATTACGAATCGTCTTGATGATGTGCGATAAAGCAAAAAAGAGTGAGCAAGATGGTCGTCTACCTCCCTCATGATGTCACTTTAATATCTCCTGTTCAAATACTTTCTGTGTATCGCAAAGAATGAAGAGAAAAGAAGGCACAAATATCTCCAGTTTTAACATTATAACTCTTTCAACCATATCTCACTCTGTTTTAAATCGAGTGCGAAAAACATCCTAAATCTGTTTTTTTTTATAAATGGAGGTTCGGCAGAGGTCTACTCCTCCAAGCAACTGCACAAGGAAGGGAATAATACCCATGGGACCCCCTCTTATCCCACAAAAACAAAGGTTTACATAACTGAGTTAAACTCTGATCACAACTACCATGGGACAGGACAAACAACGGCACATCAACCACAAGATACAACTTTCCATGTTAAACATGTCCCTTACATGATGTCAGTGGGGGTTGAATCTTCGCCCCTGCCTCAAGAGGCAAGAGGCCCAACCACCGCGACAAGCGACTTGGGACACATCCTAAATCTGTTTTAGATCACTCTGTTTTCACTCTTGATGATGTGCGATAAAGAAAAAGAGTGAGCAAGATGGTCGTCTACCTCATTCATGATGTTATCGCAAAGAATGAAGAGAAAAGAAGAAACAAATATCTGTGCACTTCTACGTTGTCACTCATGATGTTATCGAATGCTTGACGTGGATTTTGTTCCCTTGAGAAGTATTCTTTCATCCTTTTCATGCGCTGCCGGAGCTGGTGAACGTTTCGCGTGGACTTCTTGTCAACGGTCAACTCCTTCACAAGAGGAAGCTCCAGCAACACAACAAAACCGTACTGACTCTCTCTGCGTAGCTATGGCTCTGCACGCGCACAGACGCTACGTTAACATCTAGCCGAGCACCGTATCATTTCTCAAGAGCAGCCGCTCTTCCATCACCATTTCCAAACTACTACTACTTTTATTCAGACTTGCTATTACACACATGCGCATGTGTGTATATTAATTTTTGTCGCTGTACGTGGGAATGGATTTGTAGCGACCTATCAGTGTACGTGCATCTGTGTATAGATGAGGGGATGTATGTGTGTATGAATGTGTGTAGATATCTACAAGCGAGGTCTGTATCGTTTCTTGAGAGCACATGGAATCCACTTCACACTTACACACGTATGTATGTGTGTATATTTATTTTAGTCATTCTGTATTTGAATGATGTGTATCTACCTATCACTATATATGCATCTCTCTCTCTCTCTCTCTCTCTATATATATATATATATATATATATATATATATATATATATATATATATATATATATATATATATATATATATATGGATCTGTATACACAAAAGCATAATTGTGTTTTTGAATGGATGTGTATCTACCTACCTAGCTAGAAGTATATATGCATCTCTCTGTCTCATATATATATATATATATATATATATATATATATATATATATATATATATATATATATATATATATATATATATATATATATATATATATATATCTGTATACACAAAAACATAATTGCGTATTTGAATGGATGTGTATCTAGCTATAAGTATATATGCATCTCTCTCTCTCTCTCTCTCTCTCTATATATATATATATATATATATATATATATATATATATATATATATATATATATATATGGATCTGTATACACAAAACCATAATTGTGTGCGAATACACACACAGATGTGTCAACCACATACAAGAAAAGATTGAAATCTTCACACGAATGAAAATGTGTTTTCTAACAATTTCAGTTAACACACACACAATTATGAACATACACATAGATGTGAGTATAAACATCTCTCTGGAGTATCAATATTACTACACATCAGAGATTAACATCATAAAATATATACAAACAAGGAAACGAATTAAAAACTTCATACTTTGTTTAACAATGGCAATATAACCAACTACAAACGTTTTTATCAAAAAAGTAAAAGATAAGCATTATCGTAATCTGAACTTCGAAACAAGATTAAGTGGCTGCAAAGTATAGGAAACCAAAATCAATGCGAACATCGAACTTTAAATCAGTAATCTAAAAGATGGAAAAAATATTAAAAAAAAAAATCTAATTATTTGTCATATGCTCTTAGATGAAGTGATATTGCACTTCGATGTTCAAAATGTGATGATTAAGAGGCAAAAAAGGGTCTAGATAATACCCTAGAGGTCAAAGGGATGAGTAATACCCAAGGACTTAAGATTTAAGTTGGACTAGTTTTTGTATTTAAAGGATCTTAAGTTCGTAGATCAAAGAAGTTGTCTTGTATGTTTTAAGTGAAACCATAAAAAGAAAATGTTGAGAAATTTGAAGCAACGTGTTGTGCTACACATAGGTTCAAAGTTATTAGAAATTGGAATGGTTATGAGTTTCTACTACATCATGGTTTTGATTTTAAGAAAGATTGACTAAGCAGAAGTCACTACAAGATGGTATGGATGTGGAATTGATGGTCAAGAACATTAAGTATTGTAGCAACATCTAAATGGGTATGATAATATTGGATGTGATACTTGAATGATAAATTTGTGAGATGTATTTTTTATGAAAACAATTTCAAGAGCAAGCTCCATCATCTATATCACACACAATCTAAAGGTATTTTATTTGTTTGAGAGGTGTTTCTTGGGGAGGATGTATTTCATCCTTTACTTTCATGTATCAAGAGAACTTCAATCAGTTCAATAAATGTGAACATCACCTTATTACCTCTTTTCATGCATGTCCAATCAAATGTATGTCCTAGTGAAGAAACAACCAGCCTATGTAGGTTTTAAATGAGAATATAGATCATTTGATTTTTATGTAGATATTCATGATCCACTTACGAATGAGAGAGAAGGTATTGATGAAGCAAAAAACTCACAACAATGGTTGGTTCAAACTAAAAGAGACTAAGTTACATGAAGCTTTGAATTATCGTACTTGCTTAGCCTCTTGTGGTGTTTGTTTTGTATAAGATCCTTACGAAATGGATCTTTTTAACATAATTTATAAGAGTGAACCTATTGCCTTTAGTGAAGCACAAAAGTTGGAATACTTGATGGGTGTTATGAAAGCATAACTCGATATTATTACGAAGAAGGATGCTTGATCTTTATGTGGTTTGCCCTGTTGCAAGACGGACATTTTCATTAAAAGGGTTTATAAGGTAAACCATGAGAATGATGATAGTTTTGATCATTTTAAGGCTATTGCCTTATGTTGTACAACTACTCACCACGTGTTATATGACAACCAATCATGTAATTTGGGCACTTGCAATTCACAAAATTGCCAGCTTCATGATTAGAGACTTGCATGCACAAGTCTATGTTTTTCAGCCCGATGGTTTTGTACAAAAAGGGTATGAAAACAAAGTGTGCAAGTTAAAGACGAAACTACATAGACTAAAGCAACAACCACCTAATTGCTATGAGAAAATGCATGCCCACTTATAAGCACATGTAGTTTAGAATAGTCCAATTGAAAGCACCTTATATGTGAAACGTGTAGATGATGTGGCCTTCATCATTGTTGTTTATATGGATGATATTGACTGGACCCAAAGGACATACCTATTCATGAGTTTAAGGATGATTTGAATGCCTCCTTTGAAGTGTAATATTTGAGGCATTCAATTCATGCAAGTTAATGGATAATTTTCATTGTGTCAAATAAAATACATTTAAACTTTATTACAACATTTTAGCCTTCAATACTATAAACCCATTGTCATTCCCATGGGGATAGGTTTACGATTAAGTCTTCATGATGTTCGAGATGCATTTGATGTTGGTATCTATCAGCAATGTTATGGATGCCTTATTTATATATGCATCACTCAGCCTAAAAATTCATTTCTTTTATCCTAAAAGTTCATTTCTTTTATATAACTGAAAACTTGATTTGTTTTATCCCAAGAGGGGATTAGTATTGCTAGATTCACATGCTTAATTTGACTCTAATTGTGTTTCATGGCATGAAACTCATGTACCCATGAGTGGTTTTCACTTCATGTCCAATAGATGATCATGCATATCTTAGTTAAGCAAGAAGCAAGCTATTAAGAGCACTTCTAGTTGTGAGGTAGAGCATAAGGTAGCTCTCATAGTGATTGTTAGGTATGTGTGTGTGTACATGTGCTCACATGCCTTGTGTATGATTTTAGTCATGGTCTTTTCAAAAGGTTGTACCTCGTGAGAAGTTTGAAGCTTCCACATAGCTTTGGTATTAATTCTTTTTGTGGAGTGATCTTAGTTCATATTGGTGGCACTTTCTTATATATGAGTATTAGTGCCTTGTTCACCACATCACTATCATGGGGGATTTGTTAGTACATTTTGGTGGTGGTCTATGTGAACACATTTAGGCCCATTAGGAGACTTTTTTCAATAATATACTATGTGTTAGATGCTAAGCTTCTTCTTCCTCCTCCACCTTCTATTTTGTGTACATTCATACCTCTTACAATCCAATGAGATCTTTCTCATATTGTTCATCACATCTTTGGAAAACAATTTCAGCTAACACGCACACAATTATGAACATTTTGGAGTTAGACGTTTGTGGAAGCACGCAAACAGCACAAGGAAGAAGAAGAAGCTTGGAGCACAACACACAATACTGAATGTATTACCACTAGAATGTACAAAGATAAGTAAACCATTAGGGCAATAGGCGTGTATACAAGCAGGGGGAAAAAACTTCCTAAAGAGGGAAAAAAGTGCCCCGACCATCCTAGAGTGTTCACACGCATCACTACCTAAATACATCAACAAATCCCCCCTAGGAGTGATGCGGTGAACAAGTAGCTGGCACTCATGTATAAGGAAGTGCCAAGCTATGTGGAAATCACTCCACAAAAGGAAGTAAGCCCAAAGCTTTGTGGAAAGCTTCAAACTTCTCCCTAGGTAGAGCCTTCGTGAAAAGGTCTGCAATGTTCTCATGCGTGGGCACATATGCCAAGCTGATCTCCCCAAGAGAGAACCTCTCCCTGACATAATGATAATGCACCTCAATGTTCTTAGTGCGAGCATGGAACACAGGGTTCCTCAAAACTGGCAATGCACTTTGAATGTTAGTGAAGATGGTGGTGGCAGAAGACTGGCCAACACCGAAATCAGCCATAAGGCATCTCAGCCACACACACTCAACAATCGGTGTGAAAGCTACCCTATACTCAGCCTCACAACTGCAAGTGGCCACAATAGGTGCTTCTTGCTCAGCCAAGATATGCATGAGCTACCAAGCATGAAGCAAAAACTACTAGTGGACACACGAGTGTCATAGCAACCAGCCCAATCAGTGCCTCAACAAGCCTAGCCTTATACTTGCCAACTGTTCCATCAGGCTTACGCTTTAGCTTGTAAACCCACTTAGTGCCAATGGCCTTCTTGCCAGGAGGCAAGTCACATAAAGAACAAGTACCGTTCTTCATTATAGAATCATATTCAGATTGCATAGCAGCCATCAAATTTTCTGAATTTTATGCTTCGTCAAATGAAACATGCTCATTCTCATCATAGATACTAGATGCAACCATAGCATAGCAATATGATGCAAAAGAGGCACTATGAGAGCCTGATCGAGTATGATATGACAGAGGTGCATCTAATTTGTTGTCACGCAAAGTCTACACCAGCCATTTTGGCATAGTTTTTGCCTCCTCAATATCAGGTCTCTCATCAACAAGTGCATCATGTACATCTGCATAAAAAAATGGGATGATCTGCATCATCACATGAAACCTACAAACGCTGAGAAGTTACCTCATTAGGACCAACACTAGACTGTCCACCTATAAGAAGAGGCAGCAAAGTATCATACATGTCTTTGGAGCTAACAGATGTCTCCTTAGTACATGAAACCAATGGCTGAATAGCATCTTCCACAAAAACAACATCACGGCTAACCCTAATGTGTTTAGTCTATGGATGATACAGACGAGAGCCTTTACTTTCAGAACTGTACCCAACAAAAATACATTTTACTCCTTTATCATCCAAGTTTTTGCGATGTTGTTCAAGCACTAATGCATATGCTAAACAACCAAAAACATGCAGATGAGCAACAGATGGCTTGTGATCATGCCAATGCTCATATGGAGTGATAGACTGCAGTGCTTTAGTGGGACACCTATTGAGTACATATGCTGCACACATGATAGCCGCAAGCTAGAAACTATGTGGTAAAGCCTGACTCTTGACCATACACCTTGCCATCTTCATGAGTGACTTGTTCTTTCATTCAACAACTCCATTGTGTTGAGGTGTATATGACACTATACACCGGTGTTTTATCCCACGTCCATCCAGAAATGTATAAAAATGAGAAGACATATATTCCCCCCCTCGATCAGAATGGAGGGTGCACATTTTACATGCTGACAGATTTTCAACCAAAACCAAAAACTATTTGAAGCACATGAACACTTCAGACTTTGCTTTCAATGGATGTACCCATGCATGCCTGGAAAAATCATCGACGAGTCACGAAGCAAAGATAATTTCCAAAAGAAGATGTCTGCATAGGACCAAAGACATCACTATGTACAAACTACAATTTTTGAGTAGCCCGAACTGAACCATATTTTGGAAAGCAGGAATGCTGCATTTTGCCCAAAACACAACCTTCACAAACATGTTTTCCGGGTGCCTCAAGTTTGGGCAAAGAGGACACCATTTCAGATTTCTGTAGGTGTAGCAAACTAGCAAAATTCAGGTGAACAAAGCATGCATGCCAAAGCTTTGCATCTAACATAGCCTGAGAATCATGTACTGCACATGCCGAATCATTTACAGATCTTTAATAGTCTATAAGCTTATACAACCTATGACATAAAATGCCAGAAGCAATAATCACGTCTCCATTTGACAGATCATGAACTCTACATCTATCATCAACAAATTTCACAACCAAGCCAATCTTGGCTAATGCAGAAACTAATGACAGATTTTTCTTGATCCCTGACACAAACAAGCATCTGACAAAGTGAAAGAACTACCATTAGCAGTAGTCAAAATGATCTTACCAACTCCCATAACAGGATAAGAGGAGTTGTTGGTGCATGTAACAATATTCCTTGTAGGGGCAGGCTCGAGTGAAGAGAAGAAATTGCGCCCCACTGTCAAAGTACCAAACATCTGAGTCTACTACAAACATGCACTACTCATGAGAAGATGGGTCAAAACTGCAAACACTAGTAAATGCCCATTCTTCTTCTTGCACAAGGTTAGCAGACTCTGTTTTCGGTGTAGAGGCCTCTGCAACAACCATTATAGCCTCTTTCTTCTTTGCCTCTTTAGCAGCCAATTTGGACATTTCTTTATGATATGATCATTCCTTTATAGTAATTGCAAACAATTTTTACTTTTTTGATTTCTTTTCATCTTTGTCTTCCCTCTTCGATTGTGGAGAATTAGCAGATTTGTGCTTACTAGTTGAAGAGCTCCATTTTCCTTTGCCCTTCTGACTAGCCAGGAAAGCTTGATCGACAACATACATAATGGACCTGTTCTGCCTTGTTAAATGTAAGATCGTTTACTATTAACTTAACTGTTAACTACCTACCGCAGCCGTTAATTACTAATTTAAGACAACAATCCTTTAGAGACTCCAGAATATGGTTCCACACCTGCGTACCAGATATTTCCGAGTCTCTCTTTCTCTGTACTCAATCTTACCGCAAAATAAACTGACTCTAACCATGTGGGTCCTTGGGAGTGGTAGGGGTCTGTTGACAGAGGCCCTGTACTATTTTCCCAACTCCTCACTCAACCGTAGTTAGGGTTTTCACGTCTTAGCTCAGTTTTGCTCCTGAACAACTTCCACTAGACCAACGTGCTGGACCCAGAACTCCCAGACTGTCCTGCCATAGTAGTTGAGCAGTAGTCCGAGATGACAGTCCAATACTTTTAGTAACTTAACAAGATCATAACACACAATTCTTCTTGTCAGTTCACAGACTTACCGTGTATCTACCTTCAACCCGTAATATCTACTGACCGCAAGACGTGTCGCAACATTATTACCATTCTACGCATACTTAGACATTACCGGCGTTACCTTTGAACACAGACTAAAATACCGACTCAGTCACTTACAGAGAATCATAGCAACTCATGTCTATTCTTCACGTTTACCTATTCCACTGAAGAAATAGCAGATAGACAACACACTAACACCTTACGCATAATCAAAGATATCTTAACTCGTTATCGAACAGAATCTCAAAATCGCAGTACCGACTCGTAACACCGCAGTGTATCACGCATACGCAGTTAAACGATTACACAGATAAGGTGCGCAGAACAGGACAGAGCCAAGATACTCTACTCGTTAACACCTACCTACACACAGTAGAAGAGTTAATCCCAAATCAGGGCTCTCACCATACACCCGCAATTCCCAAAAACGGGGGGCTCCTTCTCTCGTCCCTCTGCCGTTCTTTTCATTGCTTTAAATAGAATTTTATTACAAGGCTTGCGCGAATCTTTCTTTACCGCGTACTTCCAGAAGGGTTCTTTCTACATTAAAAACCTCTGTCTAAGTACAATTGTCCTTTGTTCGGCGGCCGTCTAACACTGGCACGCACGGTGGACTCGAACCCGCAAGTTCCTATGGTTCGGATACTAGACCTTCTAAGTACATACTTCGGGCGAGCCTAAATGTTCGGGTAATTTTCTTTTTGAGGGTTTCTAACATTTGCACTAAGGTGGTAGGGTCTAATAATTGGGCGTCGGTTCTGACTGAACTGAGGGCTATGGCTTGATTTAACAAAATTTCGGCTTGGGTTTGAAGAAAAGCCTCCTGGAGATAAAATTCGTTGGCTAATGCCGCATCTCGGGCTGTCGTTATTTCAGTCAGTTTGGTTTGCATCTCTCTGATGCACTCCTTCTGGTTGCGTATTTGGTTGTCTTGGCGTTCAAATTGCTGTGTTTGGAAATTGAGAGTTTTCTTATACGCATCGCGTTCTCTGCGGACGTTGGCGATATCTTTTTGGTATTGGCCTTCCTTTAGTAATTGTTGTTTGAGAATACGGTTGACCGCGTCGGCACATTCTTCGGCTCGCCGTAATTGCTCTTGAACTTGGTCGGCTTCTTTCTGTTGGTCCTGCATCTTCTGGGTGGTTTCTTGTAATTGAGTCTTCGTGTCTGCGATCAATTCTTCGAGAGATACGTTGATATCTTCTTGTTCTTGAAGGGCGGCCTTCAGTGTTCAAATTTCCTCATGTGCGTCGTGTATGAGTTGGTCTCTGGCAGCTAGCTGGTCCAGGGCTGCATCTCGTTGTTGTACTAGTGTCTGTTCTGTCGAAAGTCGTGCTTGGAGTTTTGCTAGCTGTGTCCGGAGTTGATGATTCTCGATCTTTACGGCATCAACTTCTTCCTGGAGGGGGGCGATGTCGGCTTCCAGGGTGTCTACCTTGTGCTGGTATTCGAGTTTCAGGTGGTCCGTGGCTGCCGTAAACTGGGCGGGCAGCTGGTGTGATAACTGGATGAGGAACTGCCCCATGGCGGCAAGTTCCGAGAATGCGTTATGTGGCGGTGGTGGTGGAGGATGACGAGGTTGAGAGGATGTGTCGGTGAGTAGTTGCTGGGAGTTTGGCGGAGAGTAGTTAGGGGAGGAAGAGGAAGATGCTGCGGGTTCAGTGATGGGTGGGAGGGGTGGTTCCGGTGGGGGGAGGGGTTTGGCAGGAGGTGGTGTAGGGAGAACGGTATCTGAGGGGTTTACCTTGTCGAGTGTTTATTGTATGGTTTCTGTCTGGTTGATGGCGTCGATGAGTTGATCCAGTGCTTTGGTGGCCGATTCCTGTTCATCCTGGTGCTGCTCAGATTCTTTTTCTGTGGACACTATTTCTGTCTCTGCTTGATCCTGCTGGTCTGGTTGCTCCGTCGATGTTTCGTTTTGTGTGACGGTGTCGTGGTATGTTTCCTCTTGGTCGTCTGGCTTGGTCTCCTGATCTTTTCCGGCGGATCCTTGGACTTCACTTTCCGAGGAGCTGATCCGGATTCGCTTGGTACGGAAGAGCTGATTAATCTCTTCATCTTCTTCTTCAGTGTCCTCGATTGGTTGTGCGGATTCTTCGTGTCGAAGTGCGGGGCCTGCGGGTGGGGGTTGTGCGGCGAGAATGGTTGGGAAGAGGAAGGAGATGATGTGGGGAAGGCGAGAGCGGGGGGTAGAACCCTTTTGGAGCTGTTTTACGATAGCTACACATTCTTTATGGATTCTAAGGAAAAAATAAGAGGCAAAATTTACAGGTTCGCGGGCAGCTAAGTCTAAGGCGGAGTAGAAGGGGCGAGAGATGCCATATGTTCGTTTTTGCAAGTTAAGGATGGCTACAAGGAACTGTAGGGCGGATCGCTCGGGTTCTGGGCGGCATAGAATGGCGTATTCGTTTGATGAGGAGCGGGGAAAGAGTTCGGTCATACGGGTGAAAGGGATGGTAGGGCCATTTTCGCGGCCTTGCGGGGCGAGGCGGTAGGCGTCGGCGAAGGCTTGGAAGGTGATGACGGATCTATGTGGGAGGGAAAGGAAGACCCATTGTCGTTCGGTGGCGGGGCTTTGGGCAATGGCTTGGATGATCTGTGCAGAGAAGGGATGGGCTTCCACTGAGTGCCAAGGCAACTCAGCGAAGTTGGCCAACCCTCTGCATCGCAGGTATTCGCCTACGTCTGTAGGGATACCGTCGCGGAAAGAAGCGTAGTTGGCTAGCGCTTCCATGGCGTTCACAATGCACACTTACAGAAAACACAGAATACTGAGATAACATACACAATCACGAAAACACAATAGCGGTTTTTGGCGCAACTCAGGGGGTTAAATATGGAGAACACGGTGTGGGGGTGAGTATCATTGTATGGTGCGGGAATGATACGGTTTGCATGCTAGCGTGCGTACTGAGTGACCGGTAGGGAGAGGCGGCTGGTATCATAAAGATTTGTACAAAAGACGGCTAAAAACAAAACATAAAAATCTATACAAAACGTGGCTTGCGCCGAATAATTAAGGCGTACTGGTAGTGGGATAATACGGCCGCAACTTCGATCCATTAATTACTTTTGGAAGTGGAATTTCGGTCAATGTAGTCAACCGAAAAGTTGCCGGACCTACTTGTGCTGAGATCTTGAAAGGGCCGAACCATCGTAGTTTGAATTTTCCTGCTGCTCTGTTCGATTTTGCGTTATAGAAGAGTACAAGCTGTCCTACCGAAAAGATTGGCGTCTTCAAATATCGATCGTGTGTCTTAGCTTGCCTTAGTTGAACTTCGCGCATAGTTAAAAAACTGAGCCATCGGTGCTCATCAAGTTCTCTGAGTGCATCCATTCGTGCTGTCAGTGAAGATTCCGGTAGCATCTTCTGAGTGATTGCTACCCGCAAACTTGGGATGACTACTTCCATGGGAGCGATTGCTTCTAAGCCATAAGCTAGCTTGAAAGGTGTCAAGCCTGTTGTTACTTTATATGTAGTTCGGTATGCCCATAATACTGCAGGTAGTAGTTGATCCCATCTTTCCGGTGCTTCCATGATCAATTTCCGGAGGATGTTTAACAGTGATTTGTTTGTACTTTCAGCCAATCCATTGGCACGTGGATAATAAGGAGAGCTAAATTTATGTGTGACTTGGAAGGACTGTGTGAGTGCCTTCATTAATTTGTTTACAAAATGAGTGCCTTGATCTGAGACAATTTCCAGTGGTAAACCAAATCGTGGGAAGACATCTGTGAGTAGACATTTTGCTACCGTAACTACTGTAGCAGACCGCAAAGCCCAAGCTTCTGCCCATCTAGTTGCGTAATCTGTGCAAGTCAGTATGTATCGATTGTTACTGGATACTGCTGGAGGTGTAATTGGCCCGATAAAATCTAAACCCCATTTCTGAAAAGGTTCTAATGGTAAGATGGGTTGCAGGGGAAAAAGATGCCGTTGTAAAGGCTGACCAGCTCTTTGGCAAGCATCGCATTGTTTAACAAACTGTGAGATATCTCTGTACATAGTTGGCCACCAGAGTCCTCCTTGCAGAATTTTCCGGTGAGTTAAGTCTGCTGCAAAATGGCCACCGGGAGGAATTGAGTGAGCCAAAGTGATAACTGAGTTAACTTCATGTGGTGGAATACAGCGAAGTAGGATTCCGGTATGATCTGTATAATATAGTTCTCCAGCAACTAATCGAAATCGGTGGCTAAAAACTGCGATTTTCCTTCGAACCGCCTTGGCAGTCTCAGCTGGAAAGCGTCCTTCAGTGAGAAAAGTTAGAATCTGATCATAGTATGTAGGTGGTGTTTGTAAGTTGGGCGTCTCATCAGGTAGTGGTTCAGCATTATAAATCGCAGGAGTCATGTCATCTATTCCTACCGGAGCTTCACCGGAATCTAGGCGTGATAAGAAATCTGCTAAGGCATGTGCATTTCCGGGTCGGTGAATGACATCATAGTCGAATTCTTGTAAAAGTAGCACCCATCGTGCTAATCGTCCTCCTAAGTGCTGCTGTCTTACTAGATAAACAAGGGCAGCATGATCCACATGAAAGGTAAATTTCCGGCCTAGTAGATAATGTCTGAACTTTTTGATTGAGTAGATCAATCCTAGACATTCTCTTTCAGTGGTGGAATAGTTCTTTTCTGCCGGTGCCAGTCTTCTACTGGCGTAATAAACAGGGCGAAACCACTTATCTGTTTGCTGCATCAGAATACTGCCGATTGCAATATCTGAAGCGTCAACAAAAACGTGGAACGGATTGTCCCAGTCCGGTGGTTGTAAAATTGGAGCGTGCGTCAGGAGATACTTGAGTCGATCAAATGTAGTTTGACATTCTTCAGTCCATTCAAACTGTCGGGGAGTTTTTGTGATTAGCTTGTTCAGTGGGACTGCTAGGTGAGCAAGCCACCGTAAGTGTCTGCCATGCCACCGTATTTGACCCATAAAACGCATTACTTCCTTTGGAGTTGTGGGTATCCGGGCTTCTAAAATCGCTGAAATCTTATCCGGGTCCACTCGAATACCTTGACCAGATACAATATGCCCAAGTAGTTTGCCACACGAAACTGCAAACACGGATTTGTTGGGATTAAGGCAGAGTCTATATTCTCTACACTTCTGAAAACAGCATCGTAAATGAAACAAATGGGCTATCATCTTCCCAAAGATTGAGAAGTCGTCGAGATATACTTGCATGAATGAAGTGAGATAAGGAGAAAATATCTCCTGCATACATCTTTGAAATGTGCTTGGTGCATTTCTCAATCCGAACCACATTACTATGCAGGCAAAGACACCCCAATTGGTAATGAAGGCAGTTTTTGGTATATCCTCTTCAGCCATTCTAACCTGGTTGTACCCGCTGTATCCATCTAAAAATGAATACATTTCATGCCCTGTGACTCTATCAAGCATGGTATCCAAAAAGGGGATCGGGAAAGGATCTGGTACTGTTGCTGCATTTAACTTCCGGTAATCCACACAGATTCGTAACTGCTTGTTTTTCTTTGGCACGATCACGATGGGTGAGATCCATTCAGCGTGTTCTACTGGTACAATGAATCCGACTTTTAATAGTCTATCAAGTTCAGCTTTTACCTGTGATGCATAATGGGGGTTCATTCTATAGCTGGGTTGTCTTTTTGGTTTCACTTCCGGTTTCAACATGACCCTGTGTTGATAGATGCGCGGATCTAATCCTTTCATGTCTTTGTAATCCCATGCAAAGACGTCTGCGAATTCGCGAAGAAGTTTAATCAAATCCTCCTTAAATGTTTCCGGTAAGTTCTGCCTCATCTTCACAGGTCGTGGGTGGTCTCTATCTCCTAGATTGTACGTGATCAGCTGGTCTTCTGGAACATAAAATTGTTGAGGTTTCTCTGTATCATCTGTTGGCTTGAACAGTGGTTGTAACTCGTCGTCATGGGTTGAGGAAGTATCTTCCTGGACCGACTTTCCGGTGATAGCTACTACTGTACATACTGACGTGTTCCAGTTATCTATGACGGATTGTAGGTCAACAGTTCCTACAGACATTAAATCGGCATTACTCTTCAGAAATTGCTCTTCTTCATCATCTGACAGTCCATCTAACATATGAACTGGTTCAGCAAAGTATGGTCTAGCGTGAGGTTCGCAAGATTGCATAGCATCTAGTTTCACCACATATTTACGATGGGCATCCTTGAATGTAAGCTCTTGTGCAGACCAGTCCTGTATTACCTTCGCATGCTTCAGCCAAGGTCGGCCGAAAAGAAGATTGTAATCCAAAGTGGATTCGGGTAGATCTAGTATGACAAAAGTCATCTTGAAAGTTGTACCTTGTAGAGTGATGGGTATATTCCGCACAAGTCCTACAGGATGGACTCTCGATTGATCCGCCATTCGAACAAAGAATTGAACTGGTTCAATTTTGGTCCAGCCTAGCTTTTTGCATAACGCTGCGGTTGCAATGTTTACGCCTGAGCCTCCATCAATCAATACCTGCTTGATCTTCTGATTCTTATACCATACTGTGATCAAGGGTACTGCGTGATCAATCGCAGCATCAGGTTCCGGTTGAACTGCGGCTGTCGTAGGAATGCAAGAAGGTACTGGGCTGAATTGTTGCTGAAACTGTTGTCGGATCCCGGGCACTAAGGCTAGAAGTTGGCCTAGAGGCAGAGTGATGGATGCCTTGGACAAAATTTCCCAGGCCTGTTGAGCTTGACTGTCTTGTTCTTTTGGACTTGAAGTTTCTACTGACGCAGAAGTGTCTGCTGTTGTCTCTACTGATGATGATGGCCCTACTGATGCATCCTTTTGTGTTGTTTCGTCCTTTGACGAAGAAGCCTGAGTCACCGGAATAGGTTCTGGGAACACTGGTGGTTCTGTTGTGGTCCAGTGACTAGCTTTGTTATACATCCTTCGTTGTTCTTGTATCCCTGGTTCAAAGATTTCTGCCGCCGGCTGAAGTTGTTTACCGGAACGGGTATGGACTGTAGCAGTCTGTGTCTCGATCGGTGTAATTTTTACCATGTTGGCCATTGGATTTTGGCGTTCCTTCTTTCTTTGATCATACTCCATTGCGTCTTTACAAAACCTTCTAATGTGGCCGAATTCGCCACAAAAATGACAGCGTGGAGGTGGTAACTCAGGGTTTTCCGGCGGTGGTCCATTATGCCATCGGTTGGCATTATAAGTGTTGTTTCTCTGTCCTCGGTAGTTCCGATATCCTTGTTGTTGATTGTTTCTCAGTTGCGGAGGCACATAGTGATTTACTGGTTGGCCATGTTCTTGGATGACTGCATTGACGGTTGCTGTCCCTTGTATTCTAGCATTGTAGACACAGTTTCCGGTGGTGTGCCCGGTAGTGTTGCAGATAGCGCAAAACACTTGGTTCAGTGCACAGTTGGCACTTGTATGCCCCGAATTTTTGCATGTGGTGCAATATACTTGCCTGGTGATATCTTCAGCCATATTTTTGTTTGTTTTTAACCATTCTAGGTCTTCTGAAAATCCACCAACCTTGGATTCTAGCTGTAGAGCCATTGCAATGACGGCATCCAAGGTCATAGCTCCGACACATCTTATGATCATGATCTGCTTCAGTTGTGGGGTTAATCCATTGATAAACCATTGAGAGATGACATCATCAGGTAGATTAGCGTGAGCCTGTGGTATCTGCCGTAAATGTGTTCTAAAGAGGGTAGCGTACTCCTGGACGGTCTGATTTACCTTCTGTCTGTTGTTCTGTAGATACTCAAATATTTCAGCAGGATTCTTCTTTAGTCTGAATCGCTGTAAAAAGGCGTCTCGTATTGCATCGTAAGTACCGAAATGATTGATATCATATTCCGTGAGCCATCTCGCCGCTTCATTGATCAGTGTCGATTGAAAAACAATGGCCTTATACGCCTGATCTGGTGGGTGGTTAAGAACTGCATAACTTATCTCGAAAGTTCGTACGTGGGCGTCTGGGTCGTCTCCTGGGAATCCACCGAATTTTGTGTAGGTTACTCCTGTTGGAGGTGGCCTTGGCGGTCCTAGCTGTTGTTGTTGATGTTGTTGTTCTTGGTGTTGCCCGCTCATTGTGAAGGGTTCAGGGTTTCCTTCTGTATCTCGGGATTGATCGGGTGAACTATCGGGACTTGTATCGCCGGATGGTGCGTTTTCCGGTGTGCTGTTTCGACTTAGGATGCTTCGGATCTCTGTTTCGAACAGCTTTCCTTCCTTCTGAATGTCTAATATTCGAAATCTTTCTTCCAAACACGAGGGTTGAGCTGATGATTCCGCAAAAAAGGCTAAACCTTTGCCGCGATCGGTGATTCTATCACCGGAATCTCACCGAAATGAACCGAAATTGGGCCAGAATGCCCTGTTTTACTACTTTTGCCGAATTTTCCTAACGTATTTCTGACCGTGGATAACTCTAAATCTTTATCTGATATTGTTAAACTAGGTTCCAACGGCGTTTTGATAGAGTCTGGACTTGCTATATCTTCGATAGGCTGGGTCGAAGTAGCATCAGAATGTATCGAAGGCGTTGACCGTTCTACCGGAATATGACCGGAATCAGTTGTAACGTTTCTACTTTTCCTGATCACTTGGTCAGATCTAGTTATGCCTGCTTCTCCCGAGGCTATCTTTTGTGATTTTCGTGCTTCAATCTGACGATTCTTAGGATATGTTTCGCCCGCTCGAGTGACCGGCATGTATCATTGCCCAGTGATACTATCTGAGCAGTTTGCAACAATCTGGATCTGTTGCTACTGTCAGTGAAGCAAAATGTTGCTGGATGTTTGCTTCTTACAAACCGTTATCACTCTAATACCACTGTCTCACAAGTGACTCGTAATCAAATGCTACTTTACCGCAGAGACTGGTAATCAGTTGCCACTTTCCCACAGGCAACGGGCCAGAGAACTGGCAAGCGGATGCCACTTTCCCACAGGCAACGGGCCAGAGAACTGGCAAGCGGATGCCACTTTCCCACAGACGGCGTCAAATGTTAAATGTAAGATCGTTTACTATTAACTTAATTGTTAACTACCTACCGCAGCCGTTAATTACTAATTTAAGACAACAATCCTTTAGAGACTCCAGAATCTGGTTCCACACCTGCGTACCAGATATTTTCGAGTCTCTCTTTCTCTGTACTCAATCTTACCGCAAAATAAACTGACTCTAACCATGTGGGTCCTTGGGAGTGGTAGGGGTTTGTTGACAGAGGCCCTGTACTATTTTCCCAACTCCTCACTCAACCGTAGTTAGGGTTTTCACGTCTTAGCTCAGTTTTGCTCCTGAACAACTTCCACTAGACCAACGTGCTGGACCCAGAACTCCCAGACTGTCCTGCCATAGTAGTTGAGCAGTAGTCCGAGATGACAGTCCAATACTTTTAGTAACTTAACAAGATCATAACACACAATTCTTCTTGTCAGTTCACAGACTTACCGTGTATCTACCTTCAACCCGTAATATCTACTGACCGCAAGACGTGTCGCAACATTATTACCATTCTACGCATACTTAGACATTACCGGCGTTACCTTTGAACACAGACTAAAATACCGACTCAGTCACTTACAGAGAATCATAGCAACTCATGTCTATTCTTCACGTTTACCTATTCCACTGAAGAAATAGCAGATAGACAACACACTAACACCTTACGCATAATCAAAGATATCTTAACTCGTTATCGAACAGAATCTCAAAATCGCAGTACCGACTCGTAACACCGCAGTGTATCACGCATACGCAGTTAAACGATTACACAGATAAGGCGCGCAGAACAGGACAGAGCCAAGATACTCTACTCGTTAACACCTACCTACACACAGTAGAAGAGTTAATCCCAAATCAGGGCTCTCACCATACACCCGCAATTCCCAAAAACGGGGGGCTCCTTCTCTTGTCCCTCTGCCGTTCTTTTCATTGCTTTAAATAGAATTTTATTACAAGGCTTGCGCGAATCTTTCTTTACCGCGTACTTCCAGAAGGGTTCTTTCTACATTAAAAACCTCTGTCTAAGTACAATTGTCCTTTGTTCGGCGGCCGTCTAACAGGCTGGACTAATCTTCTTGCAACATAACAGAGACTAACTCCTCAAATGACAGGGCATTTGGATTGCCTTTCATCATCAACCGAAGAGTAGAAGCAAAACTCTGATATGAATCAGGAAGACCATTCAGAACGGTGTGCATAAGTGAGGTATTTGGTATAACCTCATCAGCAGAAATCAACTATTCCTTCAAGTATTTGATCTTTGTTAGAAAACTATCCATAGAATCACCTTCATTCATGTGCTCACTCTCCAACTGTTTTCGGAGGTAAGCAACACGGGCCTCATTCCTAGCTTGGTACAATGTGGTAAGTGTATCCGAAGCATCCTTAGCTGTTCTACAAGAGAGAATGTGAGGAATAATGGCACGTTTGATAGACAAAGCTATCAATGCATGTGCCTCGGCATCTCTGCAATCCCAACGAATTTTCTATGCAGTAGGTGCAGCAAAAACCGCAACATGAACAAGAATATGCAGAATATCATAATCTTCGACACCTTCTGCATCAGCTTCAGTACCTCTAGTTGTAACAGTTGCAGGTGTCATAGGATGTTTTTCAACACCCTGCACAATGTTCCACAGTCCTTGCAACCAATACATGTTGCATCATATAAGCCCACAATGGGTACTTGGTACCATCCAACTTATCCTCAACAACCAACATACAAAATACATCACTGCTTTCAGCCATGGTCGGTGACTAAAATACCTTGATGCACAAAATTGATTGTATCTCAAAAAAGTTGAATAGAATGCCTAGATGGATTTTGCTAAACCTGTAGCAGACTTCGAGATGCTTATACTAGCGAACCAAAATTGGTATACACCTTTGGCACAAAAGACGAAATAGCCTGCACAAGTGCTACAATAGTGAATTCGGAGGCCGAAACGAGCTCAGATCGTGATTTCGGCACCATAGAGTGAAGATGTTTTGATCTCGAAAACATGTTGAGTATGCTCATGAAAATCCGTACGATTATGAGACTGCAACGGGAGAGGTGTCGAGGATGCCCTAGATGAAGAGGAGACCTGCTCTGATATCAATTGTTGGAGTTAGACGTCTACGGAAGCACGCAAACAACACAAAGAAGAAGATGAAGCTTGGAGCATAACACACAATACTGAATGTATTACCACTAGAATGTACAAAGATAAGTAACCCATTAGAGCAATAGGCGTATATGCAAGCTAGGGGAAAAAGCCTCTTAAAGAAGGAAAAACGTGCCCTGATGGACCTAGAGGGTTCACGCACATCACTACCTAAATATATCAATAGAAGATACATATAGATGTGAGTATAAACATTTCTCGAGTATGAATATTAATACACACGAGAGATTAACATCATAATATATATATAGACAAGGAAAAGAATGAAAAACTTCATACTTTGTTTAACAATGGCAATATATATAAACAAATACAAACGTTTTTATAAAAAAAGAAGATGAGCATTGAGGTAATCTGAACTTCCAAACAAGGTTAAGTGGCTGCAAAGCATAGCAAAGCAAAATCAATGCGAACATCGAATTTTAAATTAGTAATGTAAAAGATGGAAAAATATTACAAAAAAATCATTATGCCTCCATTCAGAGTCACGGAGACTTTAGGAGAGTTGGTCCTGAGGCTGCTTTGTTAGTCATACCTAATATTGGAGACATTTAAAAAAAAATTACGAACAAACAATCATACAAGGAATGTTTTTCGTTATAAGTGAGCGGATAATCATGTTCAAAACATATAAGACAGAAATGTTAGGATCTAGGGATAGTGATGATGATGTGCTATATAAAGAAAAAGAGTGGGCAAGATGGTCTTCTGCCTCCCTCATGAGTTACTTTAATATCTCGTGTTAGAATATCTTTTGTCCACGTCCCTTGAGCGAGAGATCTAGAGTTCAATTATTGGGTTAGACATGTAATGACATTGGTCAGTGTAAATCAGTTGAAATCAATTGTAATCTTGTTTAACCCTTTTTTTGTGAGATACAAGGAATTCTGTGCACTACAACAGATCAATGGTATACCGAGGTTTTTACCGAGGAAAATGAACGCGGCTTTATTTGCCGCGACGTCGGTGTAAAGGTCGGTTTGCGCGTCGGTACCAAAGAGTTGGTATAGGCATCGGTATATGCATCGGTATATACGTCGATATATGCGTCGGTATAAACGTCGGTATATGCGTCGGTAATCGGCTTCTGTTGCATCACCTCCTGGGTGTACCGACGGTTATTCCGATGACACTACTGGGAGTACTGTCGTGTATACCGACGACCATACCTGCAAATTTTTTTTGGGCAGAGTGTTTTGTCTTTTGCTACATCAACATTACCATGATGTTGCTGAACAAAAGACAATACACTCTGCCCAAAAAAAACCGAGTACATGTGATGTGTACTCTAATGACAACCGAAATATGATTTCATGAAACAGAGTATTATTGTACACAAAAGAGATAATCAGAATGAACAATGAACCATGTACAAAAGAAGTTATATATTTCAATAATGAAGCATGTACAAGAGGGTGGCAAACCACTGTCATATATGACGCTTTTACAAAATATGGCAAAGCAATGTATTGCCATATGGAAATCAAATACAAAATATTGTTCTTCCACTGCCATACACATGCAAAGAACATTCCATATCAACAGTCCTGCAACAAAGAACATTAATGGAATGAGATAAATTCACATGAAAATTACAAACAAGTAAAAACCAAGTTTATAAAGTAATTACCTCATCGCAAACGCTCCCATGAAACTACCGCACCGCGTCCCTCCAAGTCCTGCAATAGTGCAGTCAACCCATGACTATATCCATAAGACTCCTCCGTTCATGTTGGAGGACGACCCATTGCCAGCTCCTAAAACAAATATAAAAAGATTAGAGAAATATATATGAGAAATTTAACACAAATAAATTCAATAAATGAAATGGTACTTACAAACTCATGACCCATCGTGTCATATCGGTCGCTGCCCAAATGTGACGGTCCAATCGTGTCTAGACATGTGGCTGCGGCATTTCGCTGCTGGCAATATCGATCAGGAGTCTGCTTCTGCTCATCACGAATCATGTCCCACTCCTCAGCATCTAACCACACAGGCTTTGGTAAGCCTTCTCTGAATGCCTCACGAGCCTCAGATCGTCGATGCGACATGACCTCACGTGCGGTGTGCAGAATCCACTCTGAACTGACAATCGACTGTCCATCGGCTGGTCGGAACTCTTGGTAAATCGTCTGTGTGATATAATTCTTCCGATCTTTATCCTATTCACTCCATTTCAGCATGATGGAGTGTCCAAACTGGATGGAGCAAAGCTGTCGTATGCGTGCACGCATTGCTTTGCCAGCCGCATCCATCACCGGAGCTCCATCTCAGATACTATACACCTTGGAGTCATCATGGTCATGAGCACCCCAAGGTGTACGTGGTGTACTGCGTGGTGTATAAATGGTTTTTCATACATCCTCTGAAAGACAATCTTTTAGGGCTACAGGGAGCACAAACTGTAAAAACTTGTGCCAATCATGAGACTTGAGTCCTGCAAGATCGTCGTTTCATGTGAAAGCAGTCTTTAGACATCTCATGCATCCAGTATGTGTACGAAACTCTGAAATTGTTTTCTTCACTTGTTTCTCTTCCATCCTGCGAAGCACCCAAAGAGCTCTTGGTAACGATACTGTTTCGTTGGGCTTAGTAATTGCCCACAACTCTCGCATACGACCTCGCTCTTCTAAGTCGTCCCTTTGTGCTTTGCTTTCTTTCTTTCCCATCAAAGTTTTCCAAAGCATCTCTCTCACATTCTTGAAAATATGCATCGGGTCTACCAAATGATTGATCACCAATTCACTCCAATAAGGGAGTTCATGAAAAATGGACAACCATTTCATGCCAGCAACTGGATTTTCTGAATCCCACAGTTGTTTCCAATCGCTAGCTTTCATTTGGTGTTGTGCTTGTCGACCAATTTGTCCTTCACGTAAAACATGCCCATCAGGAAAATATCTATGATGTCCTTCATAGACAGTTTTACGTAGTGCTTTGGAATAGCGTGCTTCCAGTTGTGGTCCGCATAAAGGACAAGCATGGTAACTCGAAATCGATAAACCTGAACATTCACCATAACCAGGCCAATCATGCATTGTCCACATAAGTATGCCTTGCACTCGCATGTCTCGTCTTCTTATAGGTTGAGACATGTCACGCACAGTGATCCCATCCCATAAAATGCGCAGTTCTTCCACAAGTGGTGCAAGATATACATCCATGTTTTTAACCTTATACTTACCTGGTACAATAAGAGCTAATAATAAATGACATTTCTTTGTGGCCAACCATGGTGGGATATTATAATTGACCAAACATACAGGCCATGTGCTCCATGAAGAACTGCGTAATCCAAATGGATTCACTCCATCCATAGCTAGGCCTAGACGTATGGACGGAGGCTCACTAGCAAACTCTGGCCACTTACTATCTATGTGCTTCCAAGCATCAGAGTCAGCTGGCACTCACATTACATTATCTGTAGACCTGCTCTTTGTATGCCATGACATTAACTCAGCTATAGATTTGCATCTAAACATGTTCTTAATTCGTGGAATGATAGGAAAGTGGCGAAGAACCTTTGCGGGGATTGCTTCGCCTATAACGTCTTCTCTAAATCTATTTGCTCCACACTTTGGACATACGTGGAGATGCTCATACTCATTCCGAAAGAGAATGCAATCATTCGGACAAGCATGAATTTTAGTATAATCCATTCTAATGGACTGTAAAAGTTTTTTCGCATCTCCACGTGTTGGAGGCATGTCCTTGCCCTCTGGCAAAATTTGATCTTTAAGAAGCCTGCAATAAGCAATTAAAATGATATTAGTAAATGAAGTTATTGTGATACAACAATGAAAGCCAATTTGTTCTGTTGGGAGTGATGGTTGGATGCACTCAGAAGATTGAGTTGGTACTGCTAATCCTGCTTTGCACCATCCCTCTTTGATCCTTTTCTCTGTTTCTACTCCTTGATGACGCAGCGAAGACTGAGCCTTGTGGAAACTTGATATAAGATTGTGCTCTAGCTTTACTGAAAAAAATTTCACCGAAATTTCACCGGACTACCACTGGATTGACACCGTAATCGTACTGGAATTGTACCGGAATGAACTTCAATTCTGTTTATAATTACTTCACGTGACATACATGAAGTAAGGAAGTGACTCGTGAACTTTCTTAACTTACTGAACTCTTTCTGAAGTTTTAAGAAAAAACTCCTCTAGTTCAGACAGCCTCTTTTCGGTCAGACTTTGTACTGTATGTAGATATCTTTTCCACCGGAAAAATTAATCAACTAAAAGTAGAGATGTCTAGCTATAGAGTGAGCTATCTCTCATAAGAAGCTTCGCATTACTCTGTGAGATCTACTTCGTTCTTCTACCGGAAAATTACTCGTTTACTATAAGAACTGCAACAGTTAACACTTTGACTGTAATTTCTTGATTTCTAGACATTGGCTGAATCGAATTGCTTCAAACTTTATATGCGTATGGTATGCTTTGAGCTGAATCTATCAAGCTTTGAACCACTTGATTTGGTTCAGTAAATCCTGAGATATACTTATTCAAGTTTGACAAACTTGAAGATGATGACTCAGAGAATCACAGAGTAGATGAATGTAAGTATTTGTATTAGATCATGTAAATGTACATTCCCACTGGCATGATAACCATAGCTCAATGGTACTCAGAGGTGTAGGCTATAGAGTAGTCCTTACACACTCAGTGATTGATACAGTAATGCTTCGGGATGAGTGAAGAACCCATCGCGACATTTTTCCTTGTAGCTTTTATAGATATTGAGTGATGACTTGAATTAGAATTCAAATCAATCTCCTAAAATCTTTCGCCTAAAAAATTGATTGAGATATTCTCTCGATCAATCAACCGCCTTTTCACGACTTTCAATCAATTAGGCGTGATTGCATAATAATGCGCCAAGTCATTTATATTTTTACAAGAGATAAACTGGTAAGAAATCATAGGCATAAGTTCCTATGGTCTTCTCGTCATGTATAGTCTTCAACGTAGATATCCAAGCCAAATGTGAAGGCTTGTGTTGCATCAACAGCTCCCCCTCAAGCCAAACATTTTGGCTCAAGTCTTCAGCTTCATTCTTCAATCACATCCTGCAATCCAATCATGGATTTGAATCTGCATAACTTAGTTCCATCCAAAGCTTTAGTGAGTAAATCTGCACATTGCATATTAGTGGACACATAAGTCAACTGAATATCTTTGCTTAGCAACTTTTCTCTCACATAGTGGTAATGAACCTCTATGTGTTTTGTCCTAGCATGATATATTGGATTAGCTGCAAGGTGAAGAGAACTTGTGTTGTCACCAAAGATAATTGGTGATCTTGTATATAAGCCTAACTCTGTATACAACAGCTTCAACCAGATAGCTTCTTGAGTGGCATTTGCTAGCCCTCTATACTCTGCTTCAGTCGATGACAATGCTACTGTAGGTTGCTTCTTGGCTGACCAAGAAATTGGTTTATCACCTGCAAAACATATGTATCCTGATGTGCTTCTCCTATCATCCTTGCATCCTGCCCAATCTGCATCTGAATACACTTTAATATCAATGTCTGATGTATAAGGAAAGTATGAACCATGGTTCTGAGTTCCTTTTAAATACTTCAAAATCTTCTTTGCTGCCTCTAGGTGAGGTACCCTTGGTTTGTGCATGAATTGGCTAAGCACACTTACACCATATGCTATGTCAATTCTGGTTAAGGTAGCATAGTTCAAGCTACCTACCATACTTTGGTATCCTGTGATGTCTTGGACTTCTTCTCCTTCATGAGCACTTAGCTTTAGATTGACTTCCATTGGAGTAGTAGATACTTTAGCATCCTGCAAGCCAAACTTCTTGACCATATCCTGTACATACTTCTTTTGAGTGATATATATACCTGAGTTGGTGTAGACTAACTCAAGACCTAAGAAATACTTTAATAATCCAAGATCATTGATCTTGAATTCCTTCATCATCTGTCCTTTGATATGTCTAATTCCCTGAACATCATTTCCTGTAATAATGATGTCATCAACATAGACACATAAATATATTACCTCTGTACTACTTCTCTTTATAAACAGAGAAGTGTCTGCTTTACTCATCACAAATCCTTGGTCTTGGAGGTAGGTTGTCAACCTGTAATTCCATGCTCTAGGTGCCTGCTTTAAACCATACAGAGCCTTCTTCAATTTACAAACATGATTTACCTTATTGGGTTCTTCATAACCGGGTGGTTGTGACATGTAGACTTCTTCAGATATCCATCCATTCAAGAATGCATTCTTCACATCCAATTGGTACATGTTCCAATTCTTGGATGCAGCTACACTCACCATAACTCTGATAGTTGGCATCTTGGCCACAGGAGAAAATGTCTCCTCATAATCAATGCCTTGGGTTTGTGCAAAACCCTTGGCTACCAACCTAGCTTTATACCTGTTTATTGTACCATCTGAGTTCTTCTTTAGTTTATATATCCATCTGGATCCTATCACTTTCATAGATTCTTTCTTGGGTACCAAGTCCCAAGTGTCACTCTCTTTGAGAGCCTGCATTTCTTGATCCATTGCTTCCTTCCATTCTGGTTTAGTGATTGCTTCTTCAAATGAACCTGGTTCTTCATTCAACAAATCCTTTGCAAGATATACAGAATGCTTAGTTACAAGAGAAGTGTCATACCCATATCTGATAGGTTTTTTCTTTTCTCTCTGAGATCTCCTCATTGCTTGAGTTGAGGATTCTGGTTTATCCTCTAGTTGCTTTATCTTTATCTTCCCTTTGGATTTCCAAGCCTTGAACTCCTCAAGATCTATTGTATCATCATCATCTGAACTTGAGTCTTCTTTCTGGACTGGTTCCTCCTTGGTAGGCTTTGGGAAGTCTTCTTCTATATCATAAGGTAGACTAACCTTCCTGCACTCATTCTCATACCATGAGTCATTCTCATCAAAGATAACATCTCTGCTTACCTTGAAACCTTTGTTTGAGGGGTTGTAGAATCTGTACCCTTTCTGGTTCATGTCATAACCAATGAAGATACACTTTTCAGCTTTAGGATCTAGCTTTCCTCTTACTTGTGAAGGTATATGCACATATGCAATACAACCAAAGATTTTGCAATGATCTAGAGATGGTCTCTTACCATGCCAAGCCTCATAGGGTGTCATTCCATCAAGTGTCTTTGATGGCAACCTGTTAATAAGATATGTGGCAGTAGATACACTCTCTGCCCAAAGATAGTTTGGCAACTTCTTTTCATTAAGCATAGACCTCGCTGTTTCTACAATGAGTCTATTCCTTCTTTCAGCTACCCCATTTTGTTCAGGTGAGTACCTTGTAGTGATCTCCCTTTTGATGCCTCTTTCCTGCAAGAAATCTTCAAACTCATTGGAAAAATATTCTCCTCCTCCATCTGACCTTAATTTCTTCAAGTTTCTTCCTGTTTGGTTTTCAACCAGTGCAAGATACTTCTTGAAACAATTAAACACTTCATCTTTATGTTTCATGTAGTATAAGACAGTCCACCTGCTATAGTCATCAATGAAGGACACATAATACCTTGATCCAGATATGGATGGTTCCTTGCTAGGTCCCCAAACATCTGTATGCACTAATTCCAGATAATCTTTATGCATGAAACCTTTCTTGGTATAAGGCAACCTGTGTGGCTTACCAAATTGACAAGCTCCACACTTGTATATCATGTGTTGCTTGGATATATTAGGTATCCCAAGCACACATTGATCCCTGCACATTTGCTTTAAGGTCCTTTCACCAATGTGACCTAACCTTTTGTGCCAAATTTCTAATTCTGATAGCGTCTGATCTTTGTAATTGTACAGAGCAATGTTTTTGGTATCTTCAAGCTCAAAAGTAAATAATCTACCTGATTTTTCTCCCTTTGCTATTCTTTTGAATCCATGTCTTGGATCCTCTACATATGCACCATGTTGAGTGAACCTGACCTGTAGACCTTTTTCCACAATCTGACCTACACTCATCAGATTTTTGGTGATTGTTGGAACATACAATACTCTGCTCAATAAATTCTGATTACCATCACATGTTTTGACATTGCCTACTTTAACAACTGAATGTTTAGTGTCATCACCTATCTGCACTTGATGCTTGCCTTTGGGTTCTTCCAAATCAGAAAGTAGTGCCACATTGCCAGCTACATGGTTAGAACAACCTGAATCAATATAGAATAAGTGATCATCATTGATACCTGACTTAGAAGTCATATTCATGATCAATAAGGAGTCATCTTGCTCCTCTGCATAGTTGTTGTAATCTCTTCTATTTCTGAATCCACCTTGGTAATTTCCATTTTGGTTGTTGTTGTAATTGTTGTTGTATCCATTGTAGCTTTGATGTTGATTGAATCTGCCTCTACCTTGATAGTATCCTCCTCTAGAGTAGCCTCTTCCTCTCTGATTCTTATAATTTCTGTAGCACTCATCTGTGGTATGGTTAGACAATCCACAAATGTTGCATGGTGATGAGTTGTAGGGTCTCCCCCTACCTTGCTTACTTCCTCTGCCTCTACCTCTTGAAGATCTACCTCTCCCTGCATAGTTTGCTTGGGAGGTAGAGCCTTCTTCATCAACCTTCTTACTTTTACCTTTATCTTTAACCTTTTTATGAGTGTATAAGGCAGAGGAATTGTTACCTTTTGATTGTTCTCCATTCTTTGTAAGCTTTGCTTCATGTGTGAAGAGTTGAACAATCAGGGTTGTTAGATCAGGTGCTTGAATGTCCATGTATAAGTCCATTGCTGTGGTAAAGCTCTCCCATTTGTCATCAGCCTTTAGTCCATTGATTACCTGCCTTAATATTTGCTCTTCCTCAATCTCTTCTCCAACACTTGCAAGTTGGTCTGCAATGTCTTTGACTTTGGTGACAAAATCTGAGACAGATTGTTTTGATTGCTTCCTAAAAGTTGTAAATTCAATCCATAGCTGATTCTTTCTGGCCCTTGTGCTTGATGAAAAATAAGTTGACAAGGTTTCCCAAGTCTCTTGAGAAGTTTTGCAATTCCTTATATGTGGTAGAAGGAAATCAGAAATAGAGTTTAGAAGATATGACCTTGCCAAAGCATCTTTTGCACACCATTGATTTAGTCTCTCTTGGTCTTCCTTGGTGGGTAGACCTCTGGCTTTGAATGAGGGCAATTCCTCATCTCCTGATATGAATCCAAACAAGCTCCTTCCTTGTAGATAGGTCTTCATCCTTAGAGACCAAGCTTGGTAGTTGTTCCTGTCTAATTTGTCAATGAAGGAAGGGAAACCATCACCCATGATTACCTTATTTGCTCTGATACCACTGTTGGGAGTGATGGTTGGATGCACTCAGAAGATTGAGTTGGTACTGCTAATCCTGCTTTGCACCAGCCCTCTTTGATCCTTTTCTCTGTTTCTACTCCTTGATGACGCAGCGAAGACTGAGCCTTGTGGAAACTTGATATAAGATTGTGCTCTAGCTTTACTGAAAAAAATTTCACCGAAATTTCACCGGACTGCCACTGGATTGACACCGTAATCGTACGGGAATGAACTTCAATTCTGTTTATAATTACTTCAAGTGACATACATGAAGTAAGGAAGTGACTCGTGAACTTTCTTAACTTACTGAGCTCTTTCTGAAGTTTTAAGAAAAAACTCCTCTAGTTCAGACAGCCTCTTTTCGGTCAGACTTTGTACTGTATGTAGATATCTTTTCCACCGGAAAAATTAATCAACTAAAAGTAGAGATGTCTAGCTATAGAGTGAGCTATCTCTCATAAGAAGCTTCGCATTACTCTGTGAGATCTACTTCGTTCTTCTACCGGAAAATTACTCGTTTACTGTAAGAACTGCAACAGTTAACACTTTGACTGTAATTTCTTGATTTCTAGACATTGGCTGAATCGAATTGCTTCAAACTTTATATGCGTATGGTATGCTTTGAGCTGAATCTATCAAGCTTTGAACCACTTGATTTGGTTCAGTAGAACCTGAGATATACTTCTTCAAGGTTGACAAACTTGAAGATGATGACTCAGAGAATCACAGAGTAGATGAATGTAAGTATTTGTATTAGATCATGTAAATGTACATTCCCACTGGCATGATAACCATAGCTCAATGGTACTCAGAGGTGTAGGCTATAGAGTAGTCCTTACACACTCAGTGATTGATACAGTAATGCTTCGGGATGAGTGAAGAACCCATCGCGACATTTTTCCTTGTAGCTTTTATAGATATTGAGTGATGACTTGAATTAGAATTCAAATCAATCTCCTAAAATCTTTTGCCTAAAAAATTGATTGAGATATTCTCTCGATCAATCAACCGCCTTTTCACGACTTTCAATCAATTAGGCGTGATTGCATAATAATGCGCCAAGTCATTTATATTTTTACAAGAGATAAACTGGTAAGAAATCATAGGCATAAGTTCCTATGGTCTTCGCATCATGTATAGTCTTCAACGTAGATATCCAAGCCAAATGTGAAGGCTTGTGTTGCATCAACATGTTCTCCACTTACCTGAACAATTCAGTGACACTACTATCTGACCATCCATAAATGGATTGCAGATTGAGCATCGCGAGTGAAGCACGTAGTACAGATATCTTTGCTCCATTGTAAAGTGGTAAACGAGCTAATCTTCACATGTTTTTATATTCTTCATCAACTTCTGATCGTGGAATTTCTGTTGTGTCCATGAAACTCTCGACACCTTCTTCACCATCATGATCTTCGTCCATCTCATAAAATGCTTCAAGCATCTCTTCCATATGTTCATTCTGTGTAATATTATTAGTGCTTACTTCTACGTTTAAGTCCTTTTTTGCTCTCTTTTGTCCACGAGAGGTTACCGATGCAATGTCGTTTGGGTCCATCTGCTCACCTGGGGGACCATGCGAATGATAGTGTAGGTTTTCCAGTCGACTCCTATCAAAGGATCCATACTCTCTAACATGTGCAGTACAAATCCGTCGTTTCCGATAAATTTGATACTTGCACTGTGTGCAAAGACATGCCATTCTCTCTTCAGGATCCAAAGAAGCCATCTGCTACAATATGGACATTTTAGAACATTTGTTTTTTTATTAAACCTAAAAATCTAACTCTTAAAGACCTAAATACTTAAATACCTAAAAAACTTAAAAACCCTAGTTTTAAAACCCTAATCTATATAGCTATCCTATTTTATCTATATATTCGGATTTTTTCTTGATTGATCCTATTTTATATATATATTTATTTATTTATTCAGATTTTTTTCCTCTTAATTAAGTTATATGTATGCCTAAATCCTAAAACCCTAATTTTAAAGATCTAGACCTAAATTATGTATATTTCTATACACATGTGTATATACATGTAGATATGTATTATATGTGTATGTGTATGTGTGTATATATGTTATGTACGTGCTAAAACCTTAAAACCCTAATCCAAATGACCTAGAACTAAAACATGTATATATATGTATGCATGTGTATATATATATGTATATGTATATATATGTGAATATAGATAGGTATATAAGTATGTGTGTTTGTGTATTGTATATATATTCACTCTATTTAAAATGATTAAAGTTAAACCTATTTTTATATATTTAATCATATATATTTCATTTATTTATTTAAAATACTAGTTCTTATCATATTTTATTATCTGTATAATTATCCTACCTTATATATATATTTATTTATATATTCAGCAGATTTTTTCTTTACTTAATTATATTTAATTATATATATTTAATTAAATAATTTAAAATACTAGTTCTTTTTATATTTATTTATGTATATAATTATCTTATTTTATATATATATTTAGTTATATATTCAGATTTTTTTTCTTACGTAATCCTATTTTTATATATTTAATTTTATATATTTAATCATAAATATTTAATTAAATTATTTAAACACTAGTTCTTTTTATATTTATTTATGTATATAATTATCTTATTTTATATATATATTTATTTATATATTCAGATTTTTTTCCTTACATAATCCTATTTTTATATATTTAATTTTATATATTTAATTAAATTATTTAAAACACTAGTTCTTTTTATATTTATTTATGTATATAATTATCTTATTTTATATATATATTTATTTATATATTCAGATTTTTTTTCCTTACGTAATCCTATTTTTATATATTTAATTATAAATATTTAATTAAATTATTTAAAACACTAGTTCTTTTTATATTTATTTATG